>CM062814.1:597212062-598412062 GCA_031772625.1 Pinus tabuliformis | reverse complement strand
GTTCCTTTGCCTTTTTTGCCACACGTGATTCACTAAAGTCCCCTTTCTTCAACCCAATTTCTTGCATTGCATCTAGAAGAAATTGAAGAGCATTAATTCTTTGCTGAATGAAATTGCACTGTACTGGATCTTTTTCAATTGCAATGCAATTTCTTCCTTTTTGAAGGCAACATGCTAGTGTTGTACCTAATTATCAAGCACAAAAGAAATAATGAACTAAATTAGTACAATGACATATTAATTAAAAAAATAACATATTGAAATTCAATTCCATATAATAAAACTTACCAGAGCCAGAAAATAAATCCAAAACCCAATCGCCTTTATTTGAACAAATGTCTATAAGATAGTTAATCAATAATTGTGGCTTTTGATAAATGTTAACTATCTCTCCTTTTGCTTCTTTGTCTTCATATGTTAGTTTTCTCACAACAGCATCATAACTCAGTATTTGGGTATGACTCTTTCTGTCTACCCGATTAAAAATCATAGACATATGGCTATCATCTTTTGCCCAACTATCAATATGAATAAACTCACAATCATTTATAAATTGTTGATCTTCATTGTGAAGAAGATTTGACTTTTCCCTGTAACATGAAATAGTAAAAGTTAAATTAACTTGTACATAAATAAATTTTTCAACATTAATCAAATATACATTTTAAACGTCTTACCATGTAAGCTGCATCCTTGAATTTTTTTTTCCCTTGAAGCTTGACAATATCATTGCCAATTGTATGTCTGAATGAAATGTCACAAATCTCCATAATGGTGATGACGTGACTTCTACAAATCCCGCAACCACTTTACTAAAAGCTTGATAAGTATAAGGGTCACTATCATAGTCAATGTTTGGAATATTGAAACCATGGGGAATATCTGCAATGACTGGGGCATAATCCCTTTTAGGTATGAGTTTAGCAATGTCTTCACAGTCGCCTTGTATTACTTGATATTGAATAGTGTCTAGCCCATTCCAAATGAAATGATTAAGAGTTGGATCAAGTTGAATATCTTTAATACGTTGCTTCCTCAGTCTTTCGATCTTTATTTTTTCAATAAAGGTTTTGAAACTATCTGGCACTCCATTATCATCCTTCCTCATCTTTTATAAAATAAACAAATATATTTGTAAGTTATAAATTAAAAATAGTACACAGGTGAATAAAAATGAATGTATAAATCAAGATACCTTTTTAAATGCAAGATAAAAAGCTTTTAATGTTGATGTAGAACTTGAATCTGGATAGTTGCGTACGACATCATCCCAACTATCTTCATTCAACAATCTAACCATTTGTTCTTGAATTTTCATGTAAACTTTGTGACTGAATAGATAAAGTAACAAAAAGTTAATATAATGATATGTATAACAAATACTACCAAGAACAACATGTTTTATTTAAAATATAATTATAATCTAGAAATAAATAAAAATATTTCAAGAAACTTACTTTTGAAATTCTTCAGACAATTCCTCCAATGATAATTCCCCTGACCTCACACGAGATAATATTGTTTTGACAATTTTTCATCTTTCACTCCTTGCATCGCCCTCCAAGGTGGTATAGTCATATCGTCTGGAAGATGCTTCATTTCAGCAGCTAATTTATTGTTGCCACATATGAATGACTTAGACTTTTTGACCTTCTGGTTTTTAATGGCAATGTCTTCCCACATGCTAAAAATCTCATCAATCAACCTCCAAACATCTCCAGTTCTAAATGCCAATTGGAAAATGTTATCAACACCTCTGAATAAATCACTATGTTTGCTGCCTTTTCCACCTTTTGAATTGGTTTTCTCTTCAATTTGATATCCTATTTCCATACAACATTCCTTTCGGAAATCTGCAATAACTTTTGTCCTATCCCCACCACATTTTTCTTCAAAATCACTATGAATAAATCTAACCCTTTGGATGAAAGTCATAGACATCCTATATTCATTATCTGAATTATGATCCCATGCCACTAAATTTGCTTCTGTATCAGATAAACCAGCGTAAATGATACATTTCATTGTTTCAAAATGTGGGTTATTAGGATATTCGTCCATCAATTGTCTTTGAGCTTCTACAGAATGGTTCTCCCCAAGCACATAATAATTTATTCAAAACATTTTGACTTATCAAATGCTTCTTTGTTGGGAACTTGAAGTGGATCAATAAGAAGCACATAACTAACGACATGAGCATATGGATTGTACCTCATCAATGTCTTCAAGTTGTGAACATGCAGATGATGTGGCTTTCTAACTTGATATTGACATTGTCCTTCACTTGATTTATAGGTTTTCCTGACATTAAGCTGAAATGTGCGACCACCATCAATTAAGTTTCTCTTTGTCAAATTCCCTCGAATGACATTTTGTTTTGTTTTGATAATGCCATCTTCTAAATCAACTCCTGGTGTAATGATTTCTCTGCTTTCTTTTGAAGTTTCACTAGGTTCTTGACTGCTGGTAATGACTGCTTCAAAATCATCAACTTTATTTTTCTTGGTCATAACATTCCCACCAGAGTTATTCTTGGGCATTGTTACTTTTGGATTTTTATGGCTCTTCTCAGTTCCAATTTCATCTTCAGTAATGACAACATATGTTTCATTGTCAATTTCAACTTCATCGTTCTCAAAAGTAACTTGTTTACCCTTGCTAGATTTATCCACCAGAGACCTTTTTTTCTGATTCTTTGGATGTAGTTTTGTAGCATTATCAATTACTGCATTTTGCTTATTTTCCATATCTTCTTCTGACACTGAGTAAAAACTGCTGACAACTTTCATGATATCATTCTCAATGAAATGAATGCCTCCCAACCTAATTGAACAACTTTCAACGAAATTCTGCCAAACAAAATATCATATGTGAATAAAAAACAAAGTTAAAAAATATAGTGAGACACTTTCAAAAACGCAAAATACAAATATAAATAACAATACTTACGATGTTTTGTGTCATCTCATTTACGATTTGACTACACAACTTTGTAGATACCTCTCTCGTGTCATACAATGAATATGATAGTTGGTATTTAACCCTTTCATGTGACTTGGGAGCTTTTGTAAGTACGTAAAAAGCTTCAGTGTTCGGTACCGAACACATATCTACGACTCTTCCCATCACCTCAAAAATTCCATTATCATTCGGTATATCGATATATAGATATATATTCACATTTGCGCTTTCTCTTTCTTTCACATACCACATTCTTGATGGAAATTTCACCTCTTTCGAATTCTTCCAGTCTGAAATCATCTTCTTATCACTTGAGGCACTTGAAAGAATTGTAGTCATGAGCTCAGGTGGAGTTCGTTCACCAATGTTTCTTTTAGATGCACCTTTATGAGTCTTTGGTCCAGAAAGATTAACTGAAATTTTCTTTCATGCCATTTTCCTGAAAAATAGAAACACATAAATCAGTAAATAATAAAAACATATTAACTTAAATTAACAACGAAAATATATCATAAATTTTAATCAACAATCACCCCACCCACCGCCCCTCATATTCCAAAAGGACATGCATTAACATTCCAGTGTAAAAAAGTAAATCACGAATAAAACATTTTGCTCGGGCGCCCTCACCCACCCCCCCCCCCCCCCCCCGCCGCATGGCACGGGCACCCTCACTCACTCACCCCCCCAAGCATCCCAACCCCCCCACCCTGGCGGCCTGAGGGCCCTCACCCGCCCCACCGCCTGGGCGCCCCGGCCCGGCGACCTCACCCGCCCGCCCGCCCCCCCACCCGCCCGCCCGCCCGCCCACCCGGCCCGGGCGCCCTCCCTACCTCTCCCCCAACCCGCTCGCCCCGCACCCTCTCCCCCGCCCGCTCCAACCCTCCCGACGCCCCACCCCTTCGGGCGCCCTCGCCTGCCCGCTCGCCCCACCCCTTCGGGTGCCCTCACCCACCCACCCGCCTCACCCAAACCCCCCTCCGCCCGGGTTCCCTACCTCTCCCCCAACCTGCCCACCCCACACCCCCTCACCCGCCCGCTCCAACCCTCCCGACACCCTCACCCCTTCAGGTGCCCTCGCCCGCCTGCCAGCCCGCCCAGTGCCCTCACCCCCCAGCCCACCTCACCCGAACCCCCCTCCACCCGGGCTCCCTACCTCTCCCCCAACCCGTCCACCCTGCACCCCCTCACCCACCCGCTCCAACCCTCCCAACGCCCTCGCCCGCCCCCCCCCCCGACGCCCTCGCCCGCCCCCCCCCGCCCGCCTCACCCGAACCCCCCTCCGCCCGGGCTCCCTACCTCTCCCCCAACCCGCCCACCCCACACCCCCTCACCCGCCCGCTCCAACCCTCCCGGCGCCCTCACCCCTTCGGGCGCCCTCGCCCACCCGCCCCACCCCTTCGGGCGCCCTTGCCTGCCTACCTGCCCCACCCCTTCGGGCACCCTCACCCGCCCCCCTGCCCGGCACCCTCACCCACCCGCCCGCCTCACCCGAACCCCCCTCCGCCCAGGCTCCCTACCTCTCCTCCAACCCGCCCACCCCGCACCCCCTCACCCGCCCGCTCCAACCCTCCCGCCCCACCCCTTCGAGCACCCTCGCCCGCCCGCCCGCCCCACCCATTCGGGCACCCTCGCCCTCCCACCCACCCCACCCCTTCGGGCGCCACCCACCCCACCCCTTCGGGCCCCCTCACCCGCCCCCCCGCCCAGTGTCCTCACCCACACGCCCGCCTCACCCGAACCCCCCTCCGCTTGGGCGCCCTCGTGCAGGCGCCACCCGGGCTGCCCGCGCCCTCGCTCGGTAGGCAGGGCGATTCTGGGAATCTCCCTGTCACGCCCCTACACCTGTGGTAGTCTTCCAAGCGCTTGTAGCAAGGTGCGGCACCACCGAATGTTTTCTTTTCACCAATACTAACATTCATGGACTATGCCTACTTCCACTTTAACATTACTTAGCTTGTGTTTCGCAACCAAGTAAACATGCAATTATCCTTTATACTTAATGAAGCCCATACTCATTCATTATCCATAGCAATTATAACAAGAACATTAACAATTGCAACAGTATAAAGGGGAGGAGCAACTCCCCATAATGTGAGTCTACCCAACAATATATTAAGAATATCAGTTTACAATAGACAAGTGTGTCTTGGCCAAACCAAGTCTCACACTTAACCAAATTTACAAAGAGAGACAACCTTGCCTTTTACAATCTTATGCACCTCTTGCACAAAGGGCGGTGCTCACCCGAGCCACCTAGATACCCTTGCCAAGTCCTACACAAAATCTACACCTTCACCGAACCCCGGGCACACCTTGCCCAACCCACAACCGGCTCCAAGAGACACTCCAAGTGCACCTTCAAGACTTGTGCATGAGGTATGCATACTACCTCTTAAATCTACGCACTTTTTATCCCTCTTCCTTATCCGAGTTTCAAGTGCAAGTGCGTTGATGCTAAATGAGCTCCAACGCTCATGTATATATACACATCCTTGCGCATTGTTGGTGTGGGCGGTGGCTCTCCAGCCGACCCCCAAAACAGTCATAACACACCCCTATGTGCGCCCCTCCATATGTCAGCCTTGCCCATATGTTCATCCACGCACTAAGGGTATAAACCTTCCATCGTTCCACACATTTTCGTTAAGTGTCGCAACGCTCCAAGTATCGTCGCATCTTTCGTCTCATGCCCGTGTCGGCGCGCCCGCCCGTCGTGTAGACCTCGCCCACCCGTCGTGCAGCCCGCGTCCACTTCGTGCACCCGCGCGCCCGTGCACCCGTCGTTCACCAGCGCGCCCATCGTGCACGGTGACTCGCCCGGTGCCCGAACGCGCTCACGCCCGAGGACCTTACATCCCTGCCTACCGGGCGGGGGCGCGGGCGGCCCGGGTAGCGCCTGCATGAGGGCGCCCTTCCTCGTGCAGGCGCCACCCTGGCCGCCCGCACCACCGCTCGGCAGGTAGGGCGATTCCTGAAATCGCCCTGCCTTCCGGGCGGGGGCACGGACGGCCCGGGTGCCGCCTACACGAGGGAGGGCACCCTCGTGGAGGCGCCACCCGGGCTACCCGCGCCCCCGCCCGGCAGGCAGGGCGATTCCCGGAATCGCCCTGCCTGCTGGGCGAGGGCGCGGGCAGCCCGGGTGGTGCCTGCACGAGGGAGGGCTCCCTCGTGCAGGTGCCACCCGGGCCGCCCACACCCCCGCCCGGCAGGCAGGGCGATTCTGGGAATCGCCCTGCCTGCCGGGCGGGGGCGCGGGCGGCCCGGGTGGCGGCTGCACGAGGGAGGGCGCCCTGCACGAGGGAGGGCGCCCTGCACGAGGGGTGGCGCCTGCACGAGGGAGGGCGCCCTGCACGAGGGAGGGCACGCCTGCACGAGGGCGCCCTCGTGCAGGCGCCACCCCGGCCACCCGCGCCCCCACACCGGCAGGCAGGGCGATTTCGGGAATCACCCTGCCTACCGGGCGAGGGCACAGGCGACCCAGGTGGCAACTACACGAGGGCGCCCTCCCTCATGCAGGCGCCACCCGGGCCACCCGTGCCCCCGCCCAGCAGGCTAGGCGATTCCCAGAATTGACCTGCCTGTCGGGCGGGGGTGCAGGCAGCCCGGGTGGTGCCTGCACGAGGGCGCCCTCGTGCGGGCGCCACCCGGGCTGCCCACACCCTCGCCTGTCGGGCGGGGGCACGGGCGGCTCGGGTGGCGCCTGTACGAGGGCGCCCTCCCTCGTGCAGGCGCCACCAGGGCCACCAGCACCCCCGCCCGGCAGGCAAGGCGATTCCCGGAATCGCCCTCCCTGCCGGGCGCGAGCGTGGGTGGCCTGGTTGGCGCCTGCACGAGCCCCGCTCGTGGGGCTGAGGGAGGGTGGGTGAGGCCCAGGGCGGAGGGTGGGTGAGGTGGGCAGGCGATGGCGGGTGAGGTGGGCGGGTGAGGCTGAGGGAGGGTGGGTGGGGCGAGCGGGGAGGCGATGGCGGGTAAGGGCGCCCGAGGCGGCGGGAGGGTGAGGGCGCCCGGGGGTGGGTGGGGCGGGCGGGTTAGGGCCTCGGGGCCGGGCGTGCAGGTCAGGGCGCCCGCAGGTGGGTGGGGCGGTCGGGTCAGGGCGCCCGCGGGTGGGTGGGGCGGGCGGGTCAGGGCGCCCGGGGGTGGGTGGGGCGGGCGGGTCAGGGCGCCCGGGGTTGGGTGGGGCGAGCGGGTGAGGGCGCCCGGGGGTGGGTGGGCCGCCCGGAGGGGTGGGGCTGCCGGGTAAGGGCACCGGGAGGGGTTGGGCAGGCGGGTGAGGGCGCCCAGGGTGGGCAGGCGGGTGAGGGGGGGCTGTTAGGGCACCCGAAGGGGACGGGCTAGCGGGTGAGGGGAGGCGCTATTAAGGCGCCCGGAGGGGCCGAGCGGGCGGGCGGGCAAGGGGGGTGGGGCACACCCACGGGTGTTAAGAAAATGAGGTTGACCAGGCCCACCATGCTCACGATGGATGTAATTGTTATTTTGGCTCAGGAAAATTATTAATTTAAAAAAATATATATTTTTCATTAAACTAATTTAATATAAAAGTTTTCAAGGAAAAAAATTTAACTTACCTTTTAATTGCGAGAATTCTTCGTTGAATATGTTGTTGATAGCGATTTAGCTGCTCCACAATTTCACGAGTCTTTCAACGATTTTCAGAAAGCCTGGATGTGATGTTAGTAATAGTGATAATGAAATTTTAATATGTAAGTGAAGTTACAGAGATGTTTTACTTTACGGTTAATATGGATAATTTGTTTTACAATATTATAAAGTGAATATTATATACTTGTTTTACAACAGGTTGAATGTGGGATAATTTGTTTTAAAATATTATAAAGTGAATATTGTAGTATTGGAAAGCGAATATTATATGGTTTAACTATTATAATAATTAATGTAGAAGTTGTAGTGTACAATTTTAATTATGATTTCATAAAAAAAATTAGTTTACATTTTTCAATAAATTGTAGAACAAAGTAATAAAGGTAAATAAATTTAACAGACTTTTTTGAGGGAAATATTTTCGTGAAACTTTTTAGAGGGAAATATTTTCGCGAAATTTTTTGGAGGGAAAATATCATTCTTTAAGCTATAAAATATCTTTAGGAGACTCTCCATTTGTATCATTCAACATCTTCTATTTGAAAGGGATGGATTGTTCTGATAGTGAAGTTTCAATTTATACACCATCAACTTCTTCATCGCGTAACAACTCTATTCATATTGATGAATATAGCGGGAATTCTTCCACTATGAATAGAAAGTCAATTCTTCCACTTAGTCCTAATTCTAAGGACTATGAGAGCAGCACTGATGAAAGAGGGGATGGAGAATTTCAAATAAATAAAGAGTCACAGATTCCACTTAGTCCTACTTCTAAGGACTATGAAAGCCGCAGTGATGAAGAGCATGATGGTGAAATTCAAAAGAACGGAGTGCCACGATGTCCACTTAGTCCTAATTCTGAGGACTATGAGAGCAGCAGTTTTGAAGAGCATGATGGTGAAGTTCAAAAGAATGGAGGGTCACGGTGTCCACTTAGTCCTAATTCTGAGGACTATGAGAGCAGCAATTTTGAAGAGCATGATGGTGAAGTTCAAAAGAATGGAGTGTCACGGTGTCCACTTAGTCCTAATTCCGAGGACTATGAGAGCAGCAGTTTTGAAGAGCATAATGGTGAAGTTCAAAAGAAGGGAGTGTCACGGTGTCCACTTAGTCCTAATTCTGAGGACTATGAGAGCAGCAGTTTTGAAGAGCATAATGGTGAAGTTCAAAAGAAGGCAGTGTCACGGTGTCCACTTAGTCCTAATTCTGAGGACTATGAGAGCAGCAGTTTTGAAGCGCATGATGGCAAATTTCAAAAGAATGGAGTGTCACGGTGTCCACTTAGTCCTAATTCTGAAGACTATGAGAGCAGCAGTGATGAAAAGCATGATGTTGATTTTCAAAAGTATGGAGTGTCAAAGTGTCCATTTAGTCCTAATTCTAAGGACTATGAGAGCAGTAGTGATGAAAAGCATGATGTTGATTTTCAAAAGTATGGAGTGTCACGGTGTCCAGTTAGTCCAAATTCTAAGGACTATGAGAGCAGCAGTGATGAAGAGTGGGATGATGAATTTCAAAAGATTGGAGTACCACAGTGTCCACTTAGTCCTAATTCTGCGGACTATGAGAGCAATAGTTATGAAGAGTGTGATGATGAATTTCAAAAGAATGGAGTGTCATTGTGTCCTCTTAGTCCTAATTCTAAGGACTATGAGAGCAGCAGTGATGAAGGACAGGATGATGCACTTAGTCCTAATTCTAATGAGTATAAAGGTAGCAGTGACAAAGGACGGGATGTAGCATCTTCAATAAGTAAACAATCACATTTTCAACGTAGTCCTAATTCTATGGACTATGAGAGTAGCATTGGCAATGCATATGAGGAAGAATATCCATTAAACATCGAGTCAGATTTTCCATTTAGTCCGAATTCTAAGGACTACGACAGTAGCACTGAAGAAGTGGAAGATGAAGAATATCCTCCAAGTCAATATTTGAAAAGCAGAGCTAATCATAGTGTGGATAACATTCCTCTTAATGATGATTAAAAGCCTTATACAAATGATGATCAAATGATGGAGATGTTGCCAAGAAACATTGTATCAAGGAGTAGGAGTAGACCTTTTCGTATCAATGCAAGTTGTTCTAGTTATACAAGGGGTAGAGCAGAATATCTGACGAGAAGAAGTTCTATCATTGCTCTCATTTCAAGTGAATGTTGCCAAAAATATTGCTTGAAACATATGGATTTCAAATTTGCATTAGAAAGCAGGAAGAGATATTTGTCAATGAATAAAAGCATGCAAAATTCATATTTAGTTGGGTGCATGCAATCTACATTGTCAGGTTATGATTATCATATTGGGACTTTTTTTTATCTGTAGAAAAGGTTTCAAAATGTTTCATTCGATTGGGAATTTTCGTCTCTCGAGAATTCAAGAAAATTTGGAAAAGGATCCCACATTTTATTCAGAAGTACGTCATAAAAGACAGTTTGGTCCATTATCAAATACTGCAATGTCATGGATGAAAGATTTCTTTTCAAAGCATGGAGAGTGTATGCCAAATGGAGAGACAATACATATTCCAGATAATTTTTCAAGACGAGAAATCTACAACTTATACAAAGAATATGCAGAAGGTGCTGAGGGACATGGCCAATTTATTACATATCAATATTTTGTGAAGGTATGGAAGAAAGAATTCAACAATGTCCGTATTCCTAAAAAGACAAGGATGGGGATTTGCAGTACATGTGCTTCTCTTAAATAAAAAAGGGACAAATGTGAAGGCTCAAAAAGAGGTAAGCGTTCATAACTTTAACTTTTAAAATTGTATAGTCATCAACTATGAAAACATATTTCTTAATGAATCTCTTTTATGTTGTGTAGATTTAATTGTCAAACAACTTCAGGAGCATCGCGAACAACAAAAAAATGAAAGGAAGAAGTTGTACAAGCATCGAAAGAAGTGTTATGATAATCCGAATAAATATTTGGGTTTGATAATTGATGGTATGGACCAGAAGAAAACATTTTTACCACATTTTGTTCGCACACCCAAAAATTTACAGGAGGAAAACTTTATTCAATTTCACTTGGTCGATTGTATGGTCTTCAATGGGAAAATGTTGCCAAGGGTGTACTTCACAGCTCCAAATATTCATAATGATGCAAATCTGACCATAACCATAATTCATGATGTGATTTCTCATTGGTCTGGTAATCTTCCTGAAGTTTTGTATCTACAATTGGACAACACTTGCCGTGAAAACAAAAATCGGGTTGTTTTTGGATATCTAAACATGCTTGTTGAATTGGGAATTTTTCAAAAGGTAAAGGTTGGTCTCCTTCTTGTTGGGCACACTCATGACCATATTGATAAGATGTTCAGTCATTTTTCAGTCACATTAAGGAGGAAGGAAGTTGGGAGCTTGCAATCACTAATTGAATGTATTAAGAAATCATACATGCCAAAGCCTACTTTTGATGTGTTGGAAGAAACTGTTGACATGCGAAGGTTTATTCTGGGATCATATGGTGAGGGGAAATGCATTGAACAACTTAATGACATTAGCGTCCAACATCAATTTCGTATCAAAAAAATTGATGGGAAAACACTAATATGGGGCAAGAAGTATTCAACTACTACAGAATGGGCACCGTCATCAGGATTGCAATTTTTGAAGTTCATTCCAGATCATCCAATATTTGCATCAAAAATATTGTTATTACAATCAGTTGGTGAAGTTCAGAATGCACGTAGACAGAACAGGGCTATAAATTATTCTGATTTCCTGGAAGAAATTAAAAAATGTATTAGATATACATATGAGTACTTTGACATTGTTGATTCAGTTTGGTGGGAGTCGTTTTTCAATAATCAAAGTGATATCTTTTCGACAGCAATAAATGAAGATATACCTTTGAAAAATCCATTTATTTGGCCACATAATGTGTCAAATGAACATGAGGAAGTAAACATTGTTGAACAGCAACAATCTCAAGGTATTATTAATTCTTCACAGGAAGAGGAAAGAGAGATGTATATTGGTTCCAGAAGATCTCGTGCACAACGTGAAGCCATGGAAGACCTTTATAGGGGTTCAGTACAGGATATGAAGGAGGGTTGCATGATTGCAGTGCTAGCAGATGGAGATCCCAATGGCTATCCATTTTGGGTTTCTAAAGTTATAAAGGTATTTACAGAAAATGAGGATGTTACAAGTGTTGAAGTACATTGGTATGCCACAAATACACACCCATTCAATGGTGTGTATAAGCCAGAGATGGTAGTTGACAAAAAAAATGGCGGAAAAAGAAAAAGAAAGGGTACAAATGTAAATCGCCGCCGCACAGACATATTAAAATTGGAGGATGTAGACATACTTGTTTATGACTTCAATTTAACAAAGAGAGGAACTCTTCGCTTCAAGACGATAGAGATTCTGAAAAGGTTGTTACCAGAAGGAACAATGTTGACATGGGAGTCACCGGAAACCAGTCGTAGATCTAGAAGAATTTTGAAACCTGAAATGTTGGGCATGCATGTGGACTCAGATGGAGCACTAGTTGATGAAAGAGAAGAATATGGAACATCTTCGTCAGCATCTAGTCACTCATCTAAAGATGTGAATTCTGATGGTGTGCCAGAAAACATGAGTGATTTTGAATAATTGTTTAAGACAGTTTATATAACTGATGTATGCATCGTATCTTCAAATAAAATTAATGTTTTCCATATGGTGTTAAATGAGAAGTTATGAGGAATTTTTATGTTGTTGGATTATATGTCTTAGTTATGATAAATTTTATTGTTTAAAATATCTACAATGCAATATTAAATTAGAGATATAAAATATGTTTTATTCAATATACAAATAATGACTTTTGAATGCATTTAGTGATGTAATTTGTTCATAATGTCATGGTTTTTTTATTTTATAGTTGAAAAAAATTCAATTTTTTTTGTATCTAGCATGTTATGGTTGAAAACATGTTAAATTTATACGTAGGAAAGAAAAATGATATTCTACCAAAAACATTAGTGTGTTTTTTCCCGCATAAACAACTTTGTTTGACACATAAAAATTTGGTTTTATTAGCATTTTTTTTAAATGCTGAAAATTGACCCTAAAAAAAAAAATCATTGTTCCAGTGTCATCACTTTCATTTTGAAGCTATATTTTGCACGAAAATTTCATAGTAAATTTTGTAGTCACTGCCAATTTTAAAACATGTTCAAAATTGACGCCTAAAAAATAAAAACATCATTCCAGTATACACACTTTTCATTTTGAGCACTATTTTTTATGTTTTTTTGGGGTTTTTTGGCCAGAGTTCTCGTTTTGAGTTTATAGTTCCCGTTTCAAAGTTTACATTGTTGAATCTTCAAGTAACTTCAAGGAACTCAAAACTATGGCTTATGGTATCCTAGAGATACAGATCTCACACTTCATGCTTATACAGATGCAGATTGGGCCGGAAGCGTGGATGACAGAAAAAGCACTAGTGGAGGTGCATTCTTCATGGGTTCCAGATTAGTATCTTGGTTCAGCAAGAAACAAAGTTCAATTGCTTTATCTACAACTGAAGCAGAGTATGTGGCTGCTGCATCTTGTTGCACACAACTTCTTTGGATGATGCAAACTTTGCAGGACTTTCAAATCACTTGTACTCCACCTATCTCCATCCTATGTGATAATACAAGTGCTATCAGCATTTCAAAGAACCCAGTCATGCATTCAAAGACCAAGCATATACCTATCAAATATCATTTTCTTCGGGAACAAGTGCTTGAACAAAAGGTCAAGTTGGAGTATGTTCCTTCTAAGGAACAAGTTGCTGATATACTCACCAAACCACTACCCAGGGAGACCTTTGAATACCTCAGGCAAAAGTTGGGGGTAGTAGATGCATCATCTTGTTGTTGAATCTTATCTGTTTCAGAAATTGTTGGTTGTACACGAGTTTCATATGGGGTATACGTGTACATTCGCTGGTTTATGGATTGGTCAAAGACCATCTGGCACAGGTTCAGGGGGAGCATATATTCTTCTAATAATACATTGTTGGCATTATTGTAGAAGATCTTGGAGGAGAAAGTTCAAAAGGAGAACATGGATGCTGATCTGAATATTAATGCTAATGTTTGTCTCTATGTCTTATATCTCTTTTGTCAAGGTCATTTATGGTGTATGGTGGATTATGGTTCTTCTTGAAGAAAATTTCCTTTGCAAATTTGGCCTACAGTCAGGGGGATCATGATCAGCACAGCAGAGCAGATTTTTCAGCATGTTCTCGGGGGGAGCATAACCCTTTGCCCTTGATGATAAAGGGGGAGAATGACTTTGAGGATCTTGGGGTAGCCATCAAGTCCAAAGGGGGAGATTGTTGGCATTATGATTTAGGTTTGGCACTATTGCACAGGTGTTGTACTTGATGGCAACTCACTCAAGTGGAAAATCTCTGTCCAGGCTCTCAAAATCATAGAAAAAGAGATACCCGCAGGTGAGCCTAAGAAAAGCTGCGGACCCACAGGTGCCCCAAACAAGAAGTGCGGGCATACCCGCAGGTTCTCCGAACAAAAGGTGCAGGCATCAAATTCACTCACTTCAATGCAGAGAAGCACGCGCATGTGGGAATTTTTATGATTGGTCCATGGTTTTTAGTCCGACGTACATGATCCTATGGTTTTGGTCTGTGGTATAACATCTAAATTATTGAACCCTGGTTTTGGGTCCCTTGTATTGGTTTTCTATGGTTTTGATCCATGGTTTGAGTAAGGGCTTGCCTATAAAAAGGAAAGGAGATCATTTGGCTAGACACTTGTGAACATTGAATATCTTAAGATCTGAAATTTTGGGTGATCGGTTTGTAAAGCTAGATCTAAATCAAGGTGAAAACTGTGAATTGTAAGGCGGATCTATTGATAGGTCGTGATCTCTTTGGCGCATGATCAGATCTGTGGATCTGACAGTTTGTGGCACATTGGAGGACTGATAATTTGGCTCTATTCGGAGGTTTGCAGGCGATCCACAGCACAGGTGTGGAGGTACGCAACGCAGCAGAAGGCACAGGTGTAGAGGTACACAGCGCAGCAGAAGGCGCAGTGTGGAGGTACGCAGCGCAGCAGAAGGCGCAGGTGCAGAGGTACGCAGCGCAGCAGAAGGTGCAGGTGTAGAGGTACACAGTGCAGAAGACGAATCAGGTGCGGAGGTGCGCTGTTGGGTAGACAGTGCAGGTGCGGAGCTGCGCAGTCTAGACACAGAAGAACTGCGAATATTTGCAGGTTTCTATTGGTGAAGTTGCGGACTTTTCTTGAAATATTTGTTGGCTGCCTTTTATCTATTGCTGCAGAGTTCTGGGTTTAGATTACTAGTATTGCTTTTCTGGTTACTTCATTTTGAGAAGTTATTGGTTGATTCATTGGGTGATTGTAAAAGAAGATTGGTTGATTCACATGTACTTGATGATTATTTGATGTTCATGGATCCAGTTTGAAAATTTATGAAAAGTGGTCCTTGGAAGAAAAGAAGTAGGTCAACACCTACGTACTAGTAGCTCAGCTAGTACAAGAGCTAAGGGGGTTGTAGCTCCCTTCCAGGAGAGTCTGGAAAATGAGAGAGGGGTGTAGCTCTCTGCAGGTTGCAGCCTGCGTACTGGTACAGGACTACACCAATACAGAATCATTGTAAAAAGAAGTTTCTAATTGAAAGAAGATAGAGACATATTGCAGCAGGTGGTTTTCACCCACATTGGGTTTCCACCTTATATCTGGTGTTCTTTGGTGTGACTATCTGTTTTTCTTATTCTTGTTCATTATTATATGGTACTGACATACAAATTAATGATCAACATCTGAAGAATAAATTAAAGTATAAATCTGGAAGGTATATTGAAAAGAGTTTCATAATACTGATTCACCCCCCCCCCCTCTCAGTATTATTTCCAACAGCTTGATATCAAGCCTCGCTCAACATTCTTCATTGATGGAACTACGAAATCTCATGTGGGAGCGGGCACTGTCTCAACTAATTGTCTGTCTTCCTCTCATTCAGCAGCTCCACCACTGCCTAATGATGTTGATGATCATGCTCAAACACATGTTTATCCTTCAAACTCTCCCAACATCACTCCACTCGATTTTCGTGCAGATTTGATTGTGATTCCTTCGAGTTCTCATATGAATTCTTTTCTTCAACCTCCGTCTTCACACTCAGGTGTTCCTCCAGATGATGTTGTCTTGTGTTCGTCCATTCTTGACTCTCCACTTATTGTGAACAAAGAAAAACCCACTGACGAAGTCAGTGTTGCACAACCAACATGCATTTTCATTCATGAAGAGTATGTGTGGGAGCTTGAACATTAACACTCAGCGAAGGATAAATCCCTTCTTTCCAAGTCCCCTCCATTCTTTCCTAACCCCTTTGGTGAACCTGCCATCCATGATTTTTCATGTGTATCTTCATCCACAGATAAACCCATTGTTGATCACTCGCAGGACTCACCAGATTTTAGTCCATCATTCAACAACGCAGAGGATAAGTTACTTGTTAAAAATCCACTTGATCCTTCATTTGTCTTTTCTGTAAACACAGAGGATGAGTTTGTTCGCTTTTTATCTCACCTCTGTGTGATTCATCCAACCAGGAGGATGTTGACCAAAATCCTGAATTTTCTGATCTTGGTTGTCGTGATCTCTTAACCTCATCATCCAATCACGACGTTGATTAACTCATTGTTAATCTGTCTAAGCCGCTGGTCTATGAAGATCCATCTATCAACGAAGTCGAAACCCCACAAACCATCGAGGCACTTCAACTCGAGATGATGGTTATGTTAAGCCCTCGCTATCTTGAGGTTGGTTTTGCTTCCGATCAGGGAATCGTTCAAACACTAAAGGCTCCTCATCACTCATCTGTATGCACTCAAGATCAATCCAACACTCAGATTTTACTTCCTCCACTCGAACTACATGATCCCATTGCTCATGCATTGGAGGAGTCTTACATTGCAAGCACCCATGCTTGACGCAAGTTATCTTTGTTTCTTTCGTTTGCTTGTATGTCACATTCAAGAGTGTGCTTATGCTTCAAAGTTGCTCGTAGTGTCACACAACACCATGATAAGTCCGCAGACTTCCCGTCATGCACATGCCCTCACTTATGTCTCGTGGGCACTTTGAACATAGGAACGCAAGCATGGCTCTGCTTATGATGCAAGTAACTCACTTATGTACCGTCATGCACATGCACTCACTTATGTCCTGCGTAGGGAAGTGATGCAAGTAACTCTACTTGGGTACTGACCAAGCTCGCTGGCAGCGGAGCCATGCTTGTGTTCCTATGTGACTCCACTGCGGTACTGTCCAGGCCTGCTAGCAGTGGAGCAACACCAGAGATGAAACTAAGGCTCTAATGACTATACTACTTGTGCACCTATATACCCCTCAACCCTAATAGAAACAACTATGTTTCCTCAGCTTGGAATGTGTGTCAATCGACCAAGGGTCTGGTATTTTCTACATCTTACAATCAAACTAGTGTGAATCCAAGATGAGTTGAGAGCTGAACAATACTTCCGGAGGTGTTAAACTTGCTTTTCATGAACAAGGTCCATTCAGAGAGCTGGAGTTCTACTAATGTGTCTCCAAGTGTTGTAGCGGCTACAACCACCCTCCAAAATTTTTCCTTAGCCTCTTTTGGAGCCTCCCTACGAACCTTACACAACACTTTGTCTTGCTTCATCAAGTACTCAATCTTCAATTGTTTTCCTCGCACAAAGGCAGCCTCTCAATCATAGTTGATCCATTCCCCTCACAGGCTACTCACCTAGACTTGGTCTAGTTGCAAACTGAGTAGCTTCCCCGTGGAAATTGTGCATTTTTGGAGGGAAACCAACCTTTCCCCCAAGAATTGTGCAATCCTCTCTGACAGCCTGTTGGGCTCCAGGATTGTACAATCCTACCAGCCAACCCTCCTAACAGGATTTGCACAAATTTTCTTAGCAGCAGGCTGTTCAGGCCAGGATTTGCGTAAATCTGGGCAACAGTTAGCTGCTCTCCCCAGAAATTGCACAAATCTTCTAGGCATCCAGCCCAGCTCCCAGCCATAAATGCGCATTTTTTATCGAGCAGTCGAGCAGTCTCTTACATGTGTAGCTGAGTTGACCGGTTCCCTCCTGGATTAAGAAAAAAAGACTTGCATGCATGGGCTACTTCTCCCAAGGAAGCATGCAAAATAATCCCCTGTTTCAGGGATTTATGTTTAGCAGTTGGAGGTTACATGCAAGGAGAAATTTTGAAACCTCCCACCAAGTGTCGCTTCCCCTAGATTCGTGGCATGTGCATCACAACCTCGATGTTATCAAAACTCATCAATCGGATGTTGCAAAGCTAATTCCTCACATCAACCTTGTAGCTATAACACCCCACATCACATCTAGGAGCAGTCAACACATTTAGCTCAGTTGTTTTGGGGTAAGCCTGCTTCCCATGCCTTGTGTTGCATTTCTGTCGCTTTTTGTGTTTTCGCTTGTAGGAGTATTGTTTGCTTGATTTATTTGAATGCTTGCTATCGTTTACATATATACTAGCTTGTCCTATCTTTGTTTCAGTTTTCGTTGCTATCTCACTGCTATTGCATGAATGAAATTGTTTCGCATGGACATTCGCCCAACCGACGAACTACCTCACCCACATGCATGCTGATCTATTTGTTGAATCTTTCATTCATGTTTTGCATGCACTATCAATCACTTCTGCTATCACATAGTGTCACCATGCATTCACTGACTTACTTGCTTTCAGTCGCCCGTGAGGAGTCGAACCAACCTTGGCTTGGGCTCTGCCTTCACCAAGGCTACATTCCGCAATCTGGGAAAGGAAGGCTCACCTTCCTCTCTATATTTGCACATTCCTACCCGGCACTGGCCTTTAGGACTGCTTTTCACATTTCTAGAGGACATTTGCCGCTTGGCCCATGAAATTACACAGATCTGTCCCTAGGCCAGTAGTCCTTCCCAGTTGGAATCGCACATTGCTCAATCCCAGCAGTTAGCTGCCGTACTAGACTATGCACTACACAGTTCCAGTAGTCCGCCAGTCTCCCAGCAGCCCAGACTATCCCTTGAGCAGCCTTGGCAATCGGTCTCGCGACCTCCTGGCTGAAATTGTGCAACCTTCATGATCATTCACCCAAGTATGTTGCAAGTTAGTTCTCATGTTCATTTCGGTTTTCGACTAACAACTTTCTTGCTATGAGTGTTGCCATGTCTCCACATATCGCAGGTGTTCATCTGCCTCTCAGCAGTACAGGTACGATGGTTTTTGCAAGAATAGAGATGAGGACAACATTCAGAGCATGCTTGGAGATGCAGTCAATCAAGTGTTTATGAGCTTGCCTACTCATGAAGACATCAAGCTGTTCGTAGACAAGGGCATCAAGCGGCATCATCACAGCGAGTAGCATCATGAACAAAAACTGAGGACAGCATACCAAATGCAACAAATGCAAGAGGAGGGTTGTTGACAACACGAATGTAGAACAAGGTTGCAAGCTCAAGCAAGTCCATTGATGATTAAAGCAACTTTGGAGACTCCGACTATGTAGTGATGGCACAACATGAAGATCGCACTAAGGTAGAATATGTAACAAAGAAGGAGTTGCATGTGCTGAAGTAGCAACTCAGGAAGAACATGAATCTACACAGGTAGAAGAATGAGTTGTAGCAGGATCAGGAATAGCAATGGGCACAACATGTACTCATGGACGAAACTGCGCTATGACAAGTTAAATATCCATCCCAGCAGCTAACACGGATCAGACATGGTGAACAGTGTGGTTGATCACATGCAAGGGATTTAGCAGCATGCATTTCATTGTGTGCATGCATGCAATCCAACCCATTCAACACACTCACCAAGGTGAAGACAAGAAGCAAGTCCAACTAGAGCTTAATGGGTACTTCGACAAGTTGATGTGCATGACCACCAACACACACTTGAATATCTGTACAGACACTATGCATTAGTGTGCTTCTGGTTTAGCAACACCAAAGAATACCATGCGCATGTTAGCAGATGAGTTAGATGAAGGGGCCGAACCAATGCAACGGTTGTAAATAAAGAAAGAGTTCACTTCAGCAAGATGTCACAATGAGGTGCATGCACACTATCATGAATGACCAAGCTTGGCATCATATCACCAACTTCACCATCAAAAGCATGTCAAAGAGTTGGTCTCACCACAGCGGACCAAGTGCCATTGATGTCTTGCAAGGCTTGCTTAAGCCATGTTGTCTCACATGAATACATGTGCATTGTAATGTTCAGTCATGTCAAGTGTAATTCAAGTGTCAACAGTTGGATGTAATAGTCATAGAGTAGGTGAAGAGTCATGAGTGTAGTTGAACTATCACAAAGGGGAATGTCAAGTGTCACCCCACCCTTTGCTATAAATAGTCCCTCATAACTCATTGTATAGGCTTTTGGTCAACCAAGCTTCTACTAAGACTATTTTGAAGAAGGCTTGGACAATATTGTAACATGCCTTGGCTTCTCCAATGCATGGAGCTAGTACAGCTCTTTGGAGGAGCAGTTGGATATGGCTGTAATGTTCCACTATTGGGGCTAGTAAGTTTACATGGATGTATTGTATGATTTTGACTTACACTTCTTTATATAATAATAGCCAGCACATTTTCATGCATATGTTGTTATTGTAGTTGGACTGCTCTGGTTGCTTTAATGATATGTGTAGTTTAACTTACGCACTTGTGTATGAACTGATTCACATGCAATTATATGAATCTTGTTTTTAATGTGTTGCATATGTTGTTAATGTTGTCACCGTCCATGTCGACTACTCTGTCGGACACCAGATAGACCTTTCACTTGAACCTTGCTATAACAACTATCACACTTGTCTCAGACTGATCTGTGAGTGTTGTACGTGTTATCTTACCTTGTATGATGTGATTGCCACATCTGAGTGGATTGGTCTGCCGGAAGTTGTGCATGTCCTTTGTGTTGTTTGTTCCTAGCCGAATTGGGACTGATCCCTTTCAACCTAGAGCTCACCTTCACCTCCTTCCCCCTTCAAAGTGTTGGAACCTCTCATAAAACTTCCTTGACTCAGTGCATCAGTCACACCCTTACTGCTGACAGATTTATTCTACTTGCCTATGTGTGATACCGTGGTCAAGGCATTACCTTACGACCCACTGCTAGGACCCATACACCAAACAGTCTAAGGTCTAATTGTAACTTCTTACTAGGGAGATCCCCTTGACATGTTGGCAGGTCCAACACCGTCAACATAACCATTGAACTATTTTTAGCCATAATTAACTCATCCAAATATTCTTCCATAGGGGACATTGATGATTTTGGGGTTCTTTTGCTCAAAGCTTGTATGCTTCCTTAATATTGATTGAACCTCAGGTCGAGTAACCCCATTGAAGAATGTCCTTGCCCTCCAGGTAGGTTATTTTCCTTGATTGGCATTCTTTGTCCATAATTTTCCATTGCTCCGAAGGAGGTGGGTTTTGCCAATCCGTTAACTCTTTCCACTTTCTCCAACAAAAGCTTGGTTGAGAAACCTTCCATAATTTGTCAACTGTGTAGTAATTCCTGCTAGTTGTGTAGAGGAAGATGTCCCCTAGATCTAGACGACTGAACAATTTTTCTCTCTCCCGCCAAGAGTCCTACCATAATAAAGTTGTACGTCCATTTCAAATTTCCCAAGAAAATGTTGATTGATAAGGTCCCTCTTCCTTGCAGCCAAGTTCTAGATTGAAGATCCTTAGGTCGAATCCCTATACCTAAGGATATCTTATCTTTTAATCGAAATACCATATTTTCGAGTCCAAATTTTCTTCCATAAACATTGTCCCCCTTTTATCCACCTCCACCAAAGCTTGGCTCCCATAACTTGGTTCAGGATAAAGGGGTCCCTAAGACCTAAGCCTAGAGAAATCTTAGGAAGAGTGAGAGTGTTCAAGGATACCAAAGCCCATTTCTTTAATTGATGAGCGCCTTCCCATAAGAATTTCCTAAAGATATCGACCATAGTCGAACAATAGGTTTTAGGAGCGACCATATGAGAGAGCTGGTATATAGGAATAAACTTAAGGATTGTTTGTAAGAGGATAATTTTGTCATCCAAATTGAGAGCTCTCAACACCAAACCACTATGTTTCAATTGGATTTTGAGGAGGAGGACTTTCCAACAAGAGTTATTTAAGGAATTATATGCTAAAGGCATTCCCATATACTTCATAGGTAAAGACCCAATACGAAACCCCAACAGTTAGGAAAAGAAAGTTTGAATAGTCCTTGGGGTATTGAAAAAGAAATATTATTAATCAAGGTACCCGAGCCCATCACAAACTCCTGAAGAATTTCTTTGATTTTCCGGGATTCTGTCAAGGAGACTTGACAAAATATGTCAACTACAAATTGTTGTTGGGTGATGGATAAGTCATTTCCCCATGGTCGAAGACCCTTGATTTGAGAGGTACAAACTACTGATTTCAAGAATCTACCTAATCCTTCAGCAACCAGGATGAAGAGGAAAGGGGAGATCAGATTTACCTGCCAGAGGCCTCGAGAGGGATTGAAGGTGTGGGAGGGATAAGCATTGAGCAAGATAGAGAAAATCAGGGAGGAAAAAAGGGAGAATATCCAATTCACCCATCGTTGGTCAAATCCAAATGGCTTCAGGATATTAACCAAATAGGACTAGCTAAGGCGGTCATAGGCTTTGGATAAGTCTAATTTGATCATCATACTAGGGGGTTTATGATTCTTTAGGGAATGAACCATATCGTGAGAGGTAATGATGCCATCCAGGATTTGGCGACCTTCCATGAAGCCAGATTGTTTCGGGGATATAAGGGCTGGAAGTAGAGGCTTCAAATGCTTGAATATAATAGTAGAAATAATTTTATAGATAACATTGCATAAAGAGATGGGTCTAAGGCCCCGGTGATCCTCAAATTTGGTTGTTTTAAGAATTAAAGAAATAAAATTTGAATTAAGACTCAGACATACCTTCTGGTTATGTCTTGATTCCTCCATTATCTCAAGTATATCCTTTCCAATAAAGTTCCATGTTGCTTGATAAAATTCTGCTGTGAAACCATTGAGTCCAGGAGCTTTATTCTTAGCCATTCCTTTGACAACATCCTCTATTTCCTCCAGATTCGCAACACGCATTAGGACCATGTTCTGTTCTTGGGTGATTAACCGAGGGATGCATTGAGTGATTCTCAAAATATCATTTGGTCAGTTCCAAAAGGAGGGTCTAAAAATGATTAACCACCATATCTTCCTTCTCATCATGTTGAACCAATTGCCTCATCAATCCATCATTAAGAGAGAATATTCGATTACGTTCCATGTGCTGGATCATTGCTTTATGGAAAAACCTTTTGTTTCACTCTCCTTCTCTAAGCCATTGGATTCTAGACTTTTGTTTCCATGGGATTTCTTCTTGTTTCCTTCTTTCTTCCAAATGGTTCAACAAGTGACCATTAGTCTCAACCAAGCTCTCTAATCTACCTTCTCAAATTATTTTTTGTTGAACTTATTGCATTATGTCTTGGAGTTTTTTTCTTTCTCTTTCTAAATGTTACCAAACTCTTCCTGGTTCCATTTCTTAATCTAGGACTTAATATTTTTAAGCTTTAGCTTAAATGTGTGCATATTATTTCGGCCCTTCACAGTACTTTTGTTCCACCAACCTTCATCTTTCTACATAAATAACGAATCTCGTAACCAAAAGGATTCAAAGCGAAAGGTTCAGTTTTTGGGGCCCGATTTTAGATCAATCTCCATCCTGATTAGCCAATGATCTGATCCCATGCCCAGAAGAATGGATGCTTCTAAAGAAATATCTCTACCTATTACATGTTTTGAAACAGGAAATCAGTCCAGGTAAAATGCTACTTGTTGAGCTCCCCCCCTTCTGTTAGTCCAGGTGAATACTCCATTGATTGTAGGCATATCCACTAGTTGTAGCTCCACAATTATGTCTTAGAATGCTTCCATATCTACATCCATCTGACAAAGCTCTCCCTTTTTTTCTTCTAGTGACGCTATTACATTGAAATATCCACCAAGAATCCAGAGTTCCTCCTCATATAAAAATTTTCAATTTTCCTAAGTTATAGAGGAAAACCCCCTTTTCCGCTGGAATGTGAGGGCCATAAACCCCAGTGAGAAGATCCCAATATCTAGTCCCAATATGGAAGAATTTACCTAAAAGAATCCTGGGAACGCTGACCCAATCTTCAAATATCACTTCCATCGGAATCCAAAGGATAGCTAGCCCACCAGCACTACCATTGGAATCTTCAGCCATCACTTTGTATTGAAGTTTCAGGCTTCTTACAATCTCTTTCAACCCATATTTTGAGATTTTCGTTTCTTGATAATAATGATATTTAGATGATTTTTTCTGATCAAGTATTTCAAATACCGTTGCTTGCCTCTATTATTGAAGCCTCTTACATTCCAGGATGTAATGATCATTGAGAAGTTTTATCAATATGGTGGAAAAACTTAGACAACGGTACACCCTTCCCGAATTAACTAGTAAGTCACCCACCATCTGTATGGATTATTGCAAGTTCTTGTGCCCTCTTTTCTTTCCTTCATTCCCTGTTGCAATTGATTTTGTTCCCTGTCCTTGCTGAGATCTGAAATGATCTAGTCGCTCAATTGTTATGGGTCCCTATTTGGCTTGAATTCGCTGAAAGGTTTTGCGGTATAGTTTCTTTTTCTCTTTAGGGATAAATCGTTGATCTAGGTGCCTCCATGCATTTAGAAATCTTCTCGTAACTTGTTCCTATGTTCTTAGTTCTTATTTAGAACTATCTATTTCCATATTTGCTTGTTCTGCCTGTGTTACCAAGGCTTCTTTCTCTTGGGGTTCTGCTTCAGCTTTTCCCTTAGGTTTTTGCCCACCCTTGGGCTGAGTCTTATGGTTTTCCTGCTTGGTCGAGCCACTGGATTCATTGATACTCTCTTCCTCCTCTACTATGGTTTCTTCTGTTGTGGGTGCGTCGAGTTCGAGGGGGCTTTTGCATTCCTTTTCTCTTTTTTGGACATCCTAAAAACCTTCGGTGTCCTCCCAATATTTTGCTGGATCTTTGGCTTTTGGCAAGTCCTTCATCTCTACTTGATTTAGAGGGAATTCCCTGTAAAAGTTCCCATATTCATGGCATGGTTGCATCGAAAAGGGATGTGTTCATAATACAGTGGTTGTTGCCATACCTCATCGAGATATTCCAACTCTATGGATTATGGGAGAGGTTTAGTAATGTTCATGTATAAACAAATTCATGCGTAGAAGGTATACCTTCCTCTGCTTGTTGATTCTGCCACTTTAACAAATCTTCCAATAGAATTTCCTATACCTTCTAGTATCTCTAGATCCCAAAAATCCACCAAGATTCCAAATAGTCAGACCCAAACCGAGGTGGCCATGAATTTATACTAATCTTGATTGTGGCATTCCTCCCAATGTCACATGAAGAGTCTTGCATTGTAACATAAATAGGGTCCATTCTCGAATATCCTTTCGTTATATTCAAGGCTAGTGATGATCACTGTGAAGAACCCTCGAGCACCCAACTTCATATCTATATGTCCTTTTGCCTCTGATTTTAACAGTATCCATTTTATCAGATATCATTCAGATGGCCATATACCAATGAACTTATAGATCAGGGCATGATCTTTCATAAAATTTTGATACTTCCCCAATTTATTGTTATGAATTACAAATATGGGTTTCTTGACTACTTTTGTCATACATTGTCCACGGATTTTGTTCTGCCACAATGCCCCCAACATTGGGGTTCCTTTGGCTCCCCTGCTTACTCCGCTAGCTGCTGCAACCACTCCTTGTGAGCTTGATTGTCCTGCCTCTATACTTCTGTAGGAGGGGATCTCTCCCCTCCTCATGTGTGTGCCCATCCCCGCCATCAAAATCCATAGAGAAGGTGCTCGTTCTACCGTGTACAAAGGTTACAGTAGCAATGATTCAGAGATGCAAGAGGAAACCCTAGTAGAGCATTTCCTCATTACGAATTTACATATATTTTATTTTTCAATATTTAAATAGATCGTTAATTATATTTAATTATATTTATTTACATTTTAAATGTTGAAGGAAATGGTCAGTTAAAGGAAGCAATGGTTCTTCAGCTGGATCTATCAGAATATATGAAAATATGAATTTTCAGATTGTGTTGAGATAAAGCCTATGGAAATAAATCTATCATTTAGCTAGTTTTGATTCCTCCTTTTTATGGTTATCCTGTACTTTGCAGAACTCATGTTGTTGATGGATTGGAGGCCTTGATCTTCAATTATTACACATCTTTTTGTTGTATAGAATGTCACTTTTATATGGGAGGTTTCAAACCTAAATACTCATAATTTTGATATTTAGATAGTAAGATGATTCACTAAATATATACATATTTTCTTTATGAATATACAAAATATTTTCCTTTGGAAAAAACATCATTTTACTTTTAGATATTTATTTTCAAAATTTTATTAAACATTTTTTTAACTTAATATGGAATTTTTTATTTTTATTATTTTTAATAACAATTTTAGCTCTCTCATCTTCATTTTCTATAACCAACCTAGATCCATCGAACTCTGAATCTATCATGTAAAGAGGGATCAAATCTATGGAAACGCAAACCTCTTTTATGGAATCAAATCTCTTGAGACGCAAACCTCTTTTATGGAATCAAATCTCTCGCAAACCTCTTTTATGACTACAAAACTTGATTTTCACCTGCAGAGATTTGATTCCTCTCGGATCTTAGTAGATTTAGAGTTAAGATCATCCTCTCAGAGTTTGATAGATTCAGAGTTAAGATCATCAAATCTCTCGAGTCCCAACTTGAATAAAGGTTGGCACCTGCAGAGATTTGATTCCTCTCGGAGGTTGATAGATTCAAAGTTAAGATGAATCTAGTTTGGTTTAATTATTATTTTTTCATTTAATTTTTATTTTTACTTAATTTCACTAAGTCAAAATGTTTTAATTAATATTTTTTTATTTTTATTTCTATGTAATTTGATTGGGTCAAAATGTTTATATAACCAAATATAACAAGACATTACAACAACTCTTCCATACTAGGATGGAGAGATGGAGAGTGTCTCTGGTCCAAAAATGTAATTAAATTAAATTATATGTGTGTGTGTGTGTGTGTGATATGAGAGGTGGTTTTTAAGCATGTGGTATTGATGAGTCATGGTATTGGCCCATGGTATGGTATGGTTAATAATACCTATGGTGTTGTGAGCATCCATGGTTAAAAATCTTGTTATATTGTAAGTATTATTTTAATTGTGAAATAAGAGATGGTTTTTGGCCATGTGGTATTGAAAAGCCATCATATTGGCCAATTGTATGGTATAGTTAATAATATCCATGGTAAAGTGGGGGTGAATATCCATGCTTAAAGATATTGTTATATATTAAGTTTTTATGTGCTTATTAATGAAATTTAAATATAGTTACAAAATTATTATTTTAATTCATATGGTAAAATATATTTTAATTTGTAACTAATCTGATATATTTTATTGTGATAGTGGTGTAGATATATCTCAAAAGTATTTATATTTTTTTCTTTTAGATTTAATAAAAAATGTTATAAAATTAAATACATATAAAAATTTTATTTGTGAAATGAGAAATGGTTCATGAGCATATTGTATTCATGAGCCATGCTATTGGCCCATGATATTGTAACAATTACTATTTACAAGTTAATAATATCTATAACAAACATATTATTATATTGTAAGTATTAAAGTTTTGATGTGCTTATTAATTAAATTTAAATATGGTTCCAAAATCGATTTTTCTATTATTATTATATCAATAATATTAATAATAATATTATTATTATTAAATCCATATCTATTAATATTTATTTGCTTATCTCAACTTTATTTAATTATATAATGGTGCGTATTACATATATGAACCACTATATTTATTTAAATAAGTAATTATCTCAACTTCCACCATTCACCTACCTCCATGATGGTTAACCTCCACACTCGCATCCACATCTCTCCAACATATTTGTGGGATTTTTCTTTTCGATATATTAATCTTCGTGCTTGTGAAAGGCAGTTCAAACTAACATACTTCTGGGGCCGTTGGGAAGCCCTAAATATCTGACAAGGCGCACCGAAGGTATGTCACGTCGACCGACTCACCCAACCGGACGCTCTCCTCAGCACAAGCAAATTCTCGTTCTTCGGCAGTATGAACGACGACAACTCTGCTCCCGTCAACCATATGGTCGTCACGGGTGACTGCGCTCGTCTTATTTTTAAATATTTCATACTCGTCTATACTTGAAATTCCTTCTGCCACGTTGCTTTCGCCTTATCAAATTAATTCTGTCATCTGCTCGGCCTCCATCGCTTCCCCACATCTTTTCACCGACTCATGTGGATATGGAGAAATATCGTGAGGCCAATGACTTGAGCATGAACAGTTCCCGCTGTCGGCCATACGGAAAGGAGGAAAAGATACGTGAGAACAGGAAAGAAGGCCAACGATGAATATTTCAACGATGACTACTTTAACAGGAAAAAAAGAGGAAAAGTTATGTGAATAGGAAAATATAGGTGTTTGGATAACTTTGATTAGGAAATGATTTGGAGTACATGTTTTGAGTACAGTTAATGGTTTGGAGTACATTGTTTTGTGGCACATTGTAATATGCAAGTTGTATTTGGCTGGAACGAAGTTTATAAATAGATTTATTAGCTCCATTATAATGTGCCAAGGGCCAGAGCTCGAGTGTCAAATACTAATAGAATTCCATTAACTAGATTTTTTCAGAATTGAGATTTTCCCAAAATATTTCTTATAATATTATTCGTGTTATGTGAGTGCTTGTCTATTGTGTTTATAGTTATGTTATTTACTTCGGCAGGCTCTTCCGGATTGGCTAGCCGAACGGATGGCTTACAACGGACTCAAGCTCCACCTTCCCAAGCAGTTCTGCGAGTTGCGAAGGATGCCATTTCCCAATGACTTCCCGATATACCCGTCCAGGGAGCAATTTATCGAGTCTTGGAGTCGTATGCAAGGAGAGTCGAACTCAGTCCCAGCGTCAACGTGCGTGTTCAGACCGCGAAATATGATGAGACCCGTGGGTTGTGGAGAGTTAGTACTGTTAAGACCAATTACTCCGAAAGGGCTGGGTATGCCTGAAGCCGAGTATATTTGTCGTTGGTTGAGAGTTGCAACCGGAGAGAATACAGTTCCAGTAATTCCTCATATCACTGGAAAGGAAAATTTTAATGGGTAGATGATTCAAGCGTGTTCTTACAAAATGGTGCGCTCTAAGAAGGGAAAAAGGTGCTTGTCTTTGGATGCGGCAACAGTGGGATAGAAGTCAGCCTCGATCTTGCTAATCACAACGCGAAACCTTTCCCGGTGATGCGCAGCGACGTAAGTTTGATTCATAATTCTTATGATCCAAATTTAACTCTGCTATATTGTTTCCTTTTCTGAATGGGAAGTCCGTGGACTTTAAATGATTAAAAAGATAAGGGGATCCTCATTTTTGTGCAACTTGCAGGTGCAATAGTCGTTATATTTTTGCGCCTAATAAAATAGAGCCGTTAGACCGATTTTTGCATGGTCTAAAGTTGGTTATTTTGGTGCAGAAGTGTGATTTTTCCTCCAAAAATGGGTTGCCAAAGCAACCTTTCCCTCATGGACGGAAATGAGAAAGTGGTTTGTACGTTGAAGCTGGGACTGAGTTGGAATCTGCTAGCATAGGACTCCAAGTACTCCATAAATTGCTTCTTGGACGGATATGTTGGGAAGTCATAGGGGAATGGCATCCTTGGTTGCTCGGAGAAGGGGAGGTGGAGATTGAGTCACTTGTAAATCCTACGTTGCCACAAAGAAACTATGCAGTCGTGTTAAGTGTGAAGCCAAATTCATAAATCACATGCAGGATTCTAGATTCTTCTACGCAGCCATCAGTTTCTAGAACTCCAGGATTCTAGATCTTTCTACACCGCCATTCATTTCTAGATAATTCCAGATCTCCATCTAAATCACATACAGGATTCTAGATCTTTCTTCAGACTCTATAAATTTGTAATTTCTCTGGCCAGGGATTACAAGCCAAGGCCCAAGCCTGTGATGTAATGCAAAGTGATTTCTGTTCTCGAATGATTGTTTTATCTATTCCGTTGTTTCTGACTGAGTAATCTTGTTTTTTCTCCATTTGTTTGTCTCTCTCTGCTATTGCCATCTAAGTCTCTGAGTATAATCCGCTATGTGTGATGTATGTTCTGATCTAACAACTGGTATCAGAGCTAGGGTCGAATACCCACTGTGCAAGCCACTTAGTGCCATTGCCTTACTCTGGTAGCATTCGTTAAAACGTTGCTGTTACATCTGGAGATTTGTCCAGGGAATAGCTGAGGAACGCTAGAACTAAAAGACAGTTGCTGCAAGAAAAACAAGGTCGTGGATCTATGTTGAAACGTGTTGCTAGAGTTTTAAACGTGGAGATCTGTGGAGTTTGGAGTTGAAGCTTGGTGTTCATAAATTTTTCTTTTCATATCAAGCTTGCACGTCAAGTTTTTTCTCAAACCAACATATGTATGTGTGAAATGTGAAAAGGTTAAAATATTATATATGTTTTTATATTTATTATGAAACATATAAAATTATATGTTGGAATTTTGAAAAGTATATTTTAAAAAGGAGCTGGAATTTTGAAAAGGGTATTTTAAAAGGAGAAAGGTCATTATTACTAAATTTTAAAGTGTAATAATTAATTTTTATTTTTTAGTGGAGTTTTTGTGTTTTGGGGTGTGAATTTGATTGAAAATGGAGACAACAGTTACAGATATGGAGAAGTTGAACAGGGCTAATTTTGCCCTATGGAAATCACAGATGGAGGATACACTAACTTTAAAGGATCAGTGTTTGTCGATTGAGTGTTGGAGACACGATTGCCGTTACACCAAAACCCGCAGGTGTTAGTAAACAGACACATCGCTAGATTTAAGCACATGCCACGAAACACACGGGAAGCGTTGACCTTCCACACCGCCATTAACAAGGAGCCAACAATCTCCCCCCCAATGCAAGCCCAGTGTGTTTCGAACTCGAGACCTCTAGCTCTGATACAACTTGTTGAAGACACGATTGCTGTTACACCAAAACCCGCAGGTGTTAGTAAACAGACACATCACTAGATTTAAGCACATGCCACGAAACACACCGGGAGCGGTGACCTTCTACACCGCCATTAATGGGGAGCCAACATTGAGGGCACAACAAAGAAACGCTCATCGATGACAAATGAAGAGTGGAATAAGCTAGATAGAATGGCGATTGCAACAATCTGCTAATATTTAGCAAAGAATGTGGATTTCAATGTGTCCGGAGAAAAGACAGCAGAAAGATTATGGAAGAAGCTCCATGATCTATATGAGAAGAACATGGCATCAAACAAAGTGTTCTTGATGAAGAAGCTTTATAATCTCAAAATGGAGGAGGATGCTTCAGTTGCTGAGCATTTGAATGCATTTGATATTATTACTAATCAACTTGCCTCTGTTAAAATCATTTTAGATGATGAAATTAGAGCCATATTGCTGATGTGTTCTATGCCAGATAGTTGGGAAAATTTAATTGTAACTATGAGCACTTCAACAACTACAAGTACCTTGAAGTTTGATGATGTCAGCAACAGTTTAATGAATGAGGCGTTGTGACGCAAGTTAATTGTGGAAAACCAGGGAGGAGACACTACTACACCAAAGGCACTTTTGAGACATTTTTAAAGACAAAAGAAATCTTTTGTCTCAAAAACTTATTTTTTATTTTAGTTATTTTACATTAAAAATTAATATCAATTGATTTGTCTTAAATATAAACTTTAAGACAAAAATAGGTTGAGACAAAAATATTTTAAGACAAAACTTTATATTTAAGACAAAAATAGTTTAAGACAAAAATATTTTAAGACAAAAGTAGTTTGAGACAAAAATATTTTAAGACAAAACTTTATATTTAAGACAAAAATAATTTAAGACAAAAATATTTTGAGACAAAACTTTATATTTAAGACAACAGTAGTTTCAGTCAAAAATTTAAAGACAAAACTTTATGTTTAAGACAAAAATAGTTTAAGACAAAAGCATTTTGTGACAAAAATATTTTAAAACAAAACTTTATATTTAATACAATGACCACTTTAGATCAAACCTATGTTTAATACAATATTTCACTTCGCATGAAAATGGAGGGCAGCGCTGAGTTTCAGGGTGATCTACGCTCACGTTCTGAACTAGAGCTCTTGTGCCCCTACTTCCTCGGCCTCTGCAGGCCCTTTGCCTGGCAGCCCCTACTACTAGGCTCTCAATCCTTCCTGACATCCCCGCAATCGAGCTCTGCCTCCCTCCTCCAGCCAGTGCTGCTGCTGGCACAGCGTCCGCATCTGGGTTTTGCGATCGCAGAGGAGCGTAGCCACTACCATGAGTGCGCCTGGGGGTGGGGAGCCTTCTCCCACCCCACCAATCTCTTCAGAAGAAGCATTCAGAAGATTTCTCTTGCAGAAAGGGAAGAAACGTTTGATTCCAGAAGTCCCGAAATTCATCAAAAAACTGGAGGAAATTCCTGAGATCACCCTGCCAGAAGACCAACCGATAAAAATCACCCTAGCCCTGGCTGACAGAGGGTTGGTAGGACAATTTATGGGACGCTGGCCCTCTACAAAAATAACAGATGACTGGATCCAATGCAACTGGAGGCCCCAGCTGGAAAACAATGTGATATGCTATGTTTTCGGAAGAGGGTATTTCATTTTCCAGTTCACCTCCAAAGAAGATCGAGATTTGGTTTTCAGAAATGGTCCGTATTTTATGGGAAATCAGGGTCTATATCTTAATAAGTGGATCCCCGACTTCAATCCCTCAATCGATATCCCTAAAGAGGTCCCAGTCTAGGTTCGGCTTCCCAATCTTCCGATCCATTGCTGGAGCTATCACACCTTGCAGAAGATTGGAAATGTCCTAAGCCGTTTCATTGACAAAGCAGATAACAAGGGCCAATATACTTGCACAAGAATCTGTGTGGAAGTCGATCTGGAAGCTGAACTGCCCGAAGCAATAAAACTTATAGTCGAAGAATTGCATCACTATCAAAAATTGTATTACGAGCAATTGCCTTTCAAATGCAGAACCTTTCATGAACATGGACACTTCCAATGAAATTTCCCAAAAGCTCCAACCGGGGATAAAGTGGACGAAGAAGGATGGAAAGAAATAAAAAAGGGCAAGGCAGTCCCAAAACCAACTCAGAAGAAAAATTCATGGCCATTGGGGAAGCCCCGCCTAAACCAAAAGCCAAAGAAGTTCCAAAAGAGGCTTCTTCCTCTGGGGTAAAGATAGATTCCATTAGAACCCAAGAGGAACCAGAAGACCCGTCGAAGAAAGTGAAAGAAGCAGAGGCAAAGTCAAATCTTCCTCCATCAGAGGATGAACAAGGGGAAAAAGAAGAAAACGAGGAGCGCATCAGTTTGGGCTCTGATTCTGAGGGAGATTCAAAAGATGGAGTCTCAGATTCAGACAGCTCGCAAGTCACTCCTATCAAGTTGGCTAGGGGTTGAAAGTCCAAGAAGAAACAGAGAGAGGAACAAACTTATCTGGATGTTCTCCAAGGCTCTCAGAAAACTCTCAAAGGAATTATGAATACCAGATCTAGGCGTAAGCATGGTCGGGCTCCAAAAGGATCCATAACCTTCCAAGCCAGTAAATAATGAAATATGTCTCTTGGAATTGCAGAGGGTTAGGCAGCAGGTTGAAAGAAGAAGCTTTGAAAGACATTGTAAAGATGTACTCGCCTGAAATCCTTCTCATCCAGGAGACAAAACTGGAGGAGCTTCTACTCCTCCAAGCAAGCAAAGCATTCTGGCATAAAGGCCAAGGGAGAGCAGTCAGCACCAGAGGCACCTCTGGAGGGATTGCCTCCTTTTGGGACAACTCCAAATATGATGTGATTCACGAAGAATATTGCCCCCATTAGCTACTCACTAAGCTCCTCCATAAAGAATCTGGCCACCAAGTAAGTATGTTCAATCTTTATGCTCTGGTTTTACCATCTGAAAAAAAATATTGTTGGGACTCGCTCCAGTCCTATCTTTTCTTGCACAACCTAGAAAATATTATTATTGCAGGTGATCTGAATGTTATGCTAGCTGCAGAAGAGAAAAAGGGGGGCTTGCTAGTCAAGGACCCAGCTAGAGAATGGGTTGAAGACCTCATTTTAGATTGGGAATTGGAGGATATCAAGCCCACATCTGGGAAATTCACTTGGTCAAACAAAAGGATAGGCCCCGGCCACATTGCTGCTCATCTGGATAGATTTCTAGTCCAATCCTCCTTCTTGACTTGTGGTCTAATGGCCACCTCTAAAATTCTGCCGAACTACACCTCTGACCATAAACCCATTCTGCTTGAGCTCTCCTTGGATGGAAATCTTGGCCCCATTCCCTTTAGATTCAGTTCTCTATGGATTCATCAAGAAGGATTCTAGGAGGTGGTCTCCGAGGCCTGGAACCGGCAAGTTCAAGGATCCCCTTTCTTTGTGTGGGAAGAAAAAATGAGGAGACTTAAAAGGGAGCTCAAGGAGTGGGCTAAAAGGTTGAAAACACCCACCGCCAAAAGAAAGGAGATGCATTACAGTTTAGCAGGCCATCAATTAACAATGGAGAATTCCGATGTAACTCAAATCCTTCTTCAAAAAGAAGTAGAGCTGCAAAAAGATCTCCATAGAGCAAGTAGGGATGAAGAAGAGTTTTGGAGACAGAAGTCCAGAAATCTTTGGTTACAGGCCGGAGACAAAAATACAAGCTACTTCCATAAGCAAGCTGAAGCACACAAGCACTTCAAAACAGTAAATGAAATTCACTATCAAAACACTATGGTTAAAGATTCTGAAGGAATAGAGCGAGCAGCCCACTCCTTCTTCAAAGATCTTTACTCTGCCCTGGAAGACCCTCCTATCAATTCTCAAGCCTATCCGATTGATCTTATTCCTCACTGTGTTTAAGATTCTGACAATATTATGCCAATTGCTTCGATCAGTATGAATGAGATTAAAGAAGCTTTGGATTGCATGGATCCAGATAAAACCCCGAGCCTTGATGGGTTCACTGCAAGGTTCTACCTAAATTGCTGGCCTACAATTAAAAAAATACCTTCTGAGAATGATCCGTAAATCTCAGACCTGCACCAAGATTGGAGGTAGTACCAACTCGGCCTTCCTTTCCTTGATTTCAAAAGACAAAGGAACCACTAATTTCAGCAAATTCAGGCCCATCTCTTTGTGTAATACAAGTTATAAGCTGATTACAAAAATAATAGCCAATCGTATTAAGAAAATTCTATCGGTCATCATCCCTGAAAACCAAGGAGGATTCATAAAAGGGAGAAAGATTCTTGAAAATATTTTGCTAGTGCAAGAAGCAATTCATTCAAGTTGTCATCGAAAAGAGAAAGGCATGGTGATTAAGCTAGATTTGACAAATGCCTTTGACAGGGTGAGACATGATTTCATGTTTTCTGTGATGGAGAAATTTGGCTTCTCAAAAGTTCTCATAACTTGGGTGAAAGCCTGCATTGCCTCCCCTTGGATAGCACCTCTAGTTAATGGTCATTCAACGGAATTTTTCCAAGCCTCGAGGGGGCTAAGACGAGGTTGCCCTTTGTCCCCGCTTCTTTACACCATTCAAGCTTCGGTGCTCAGCTTCTAGATAGACTACTGTCAATAGGTCCAAACTCTGCCAGGTCTGAGAATGGCTCACAATGTTAAAGACATAAATCATTCCCAGTTTGCTGATGATACATTATTGCTTGGAGGAGCTAGCATAAATTCTGCTAGAACCTTCAAGAAGGAGCTGTACATTTATAGGGAGGTTTCGGGCAGCAAGATTAACTATCTAAAAAGCATGATCTATGGCTGGAATTACTCGATCAAAGATTTGACAGACATAGCAAGGCTATTAGAAATGGAAAGAACCCTGACCTAGTAGTCATTTAAGTATCTTGGGATCCCAATCTTCAAATCAAATCCTAAGGTAGCTCACTAGATGCCCCTACTAGACAAGCTAAAACTCAGAATACAAGCTTGGGGAGCCTCATGGTTGAATAATGTTGGGAAGGTAATCCTTATGAAATCTGTTCTCATAAGTCTCCCAGTTTATCAGAACTCCATTCTACTAGCTCCTAAAACCTTTATTAGTAAAGTGGATGGTATCCTAAGAAGATTTCTGTGGGAGGGAGGGAAAAATAATGAAAGAAGGCTCCATTTAGTTAATTGGGACATTATTAAGAAGCCATTCTTGGAAGGAGGTCTCCAAATGTGGGATCTAGCAACCCAAAATCTTTCTCTGGGCTCCAAGCTCCTTTGGAACATTGTTTCTGGGAATCCTAGTTGGAGCAAGAGAGTTCTATGGAAAAAATATTTTCATGTGTAGCATTTGAGGTGCTTAGACCAGCCTCCTAGAATTTCCAAAGGATCACCAGTTTTCAAACTCTATCTCACAGCTTTGAAACTTTTCAGTCATAAGTTTTATTGGATCCCAGGTAATGGGAAAAAAATAAAAATTTGGGAAGATTCGATTCTTGGAGATCAGCCCTTGAATCAGATGGCAAAAATGGAAAATATCAGAGCTTGGCTTTAGGCCAGCAATCTGGAAACCCTTTGGGACATCTCCAATTGGAAAAATGATGCAGAAAGTCTATGGGATGGTTGGAATTTGGGGGAAGTCCCTCATTAGCTGGATGGTGAAGCCAATTTATTGTTGGATTTGCTCCAAGGAAAATCTCCCTTAAAGGCCTCTTCTAAGGACAAAAGAGGGTGGGGTTCTCTTTCAGGCTCTGACTCAGCAGCAGAAGGTTACAAAAGTATGATGGCTGTCCCTAGCGTCCCCCCAGAGCCAACTCAATGGAAATTTATTTGGTCTTTTTCTGCTCTCCCAAAAGTTGACTTCTTTTGCTGGACTCTGGCGCATAAAAGTATCCTCACTAGAGATAACTTGAGGAAGAGTGGAATGGAAGGTCCCTCCAGGTGCCCTCTTTGTGCATCGGATGAATAAATGGCTAACCACCTATTCTTATTGTGACCCTTTTCTCAAGAAGTTTGGAAGGGTGTCCTAATGTTAGGACTTGACAAAATAGAGCTTCCAGGAAATATTCAGGACCTGCTAAGAAACTTGGCCAACTTATCCCTGTTCTGTCTCTCCAAAAAAAGCCTTCTCAAGACTAGCTGGATGTGGATCCCAAAATTCACATGCTGGAAACTGTGGTTGGAGAGGAACAACAGAATATTTAGGGAGGAGAGTTGTAACCCGGTCAGAATTATCATTAAGATCAAAGCTCTATTGGGGGAGGCCTTAGAAACCAAACCCACCATAAGAAATGGCATGATTCTGGACAACGAGGAAGATCAATGGTTAAAAGAGCTTGTTCCAAATCATCAGAATATATCCATTCCTCTTGCTAAAGCCCCTCCTCATTGGGAAATTCGTCTGGAAGAACAGGAATTCATCAAATGGAGATCTTCTTTGGATGATCACTGCCTATTCTTCGATGGGGACTCTAAAGGTAACCCAAGAAAGGTGGGTAGCGGGGGAGTTATCTTAAGCCTAGGTGGCTCAACTGAGCTACACTTTGCTTGGGGTCTGGGGCATGAAACAAACAACAAAGCAGAGGCTCTTGCTCTGTGGTAGGGTCTAAATCTGGCTATCAAGAGGAATCTCCTCTCCATCTCAGTCTTTGGAGAGTCCAGACTAATTATATAGGCTATGAACTCTCAAAAGATCCCTTCTCAGGTGCAGTTAGCCCCCATCCTCAAAAAAATCAAACTATTGTTGCCCAAGTTCCACAAAATCTCCTTCTATCATGTTTTGAGGAAGTTAAACTCACAGGCGGACTTGGCAGCCAACCTAGGCTCTCTCAGGAGTAGGAGATCTCTGTTAGTAAATGATGTTGAATCGGACTGCAACATTCCTTAATTTTGGAGTTGTCTAGGCCTCTGTTCCTTTGAGCATTTCGTTGATTCAGATTCTCTAGACTTCAGGACCGAACCATTTTGAGCTGGCTGCTGTTAGGAAACGCGGACTCATCCACAAGGGAAAATTCAGAATGCAACCGTGGCATTTTTTATCTCTGTTCATCGTTGGAACTCACTGCTGCGTCTGGGTAGGTGCTGGGGAGTTCACGAGGGCCTCTTCAAGGCCAATTTACCACTTTTGGCATTCTTGAACACTATATAACACTCCGCCTGACATTTCAAAAACAAAACACAATGATTCTTGGGATGATCAGGCACTCCAGCGTGTTGGATCTCCTCTCTGCAAGCTAGGAAGCAGAGCTATGTCACGGAAAGCAAAAGCAGCGGAATTTCAAGGCACCATTCTGAAACAAAATCAAGTTATTTTTGAAGCCTCTATCTGCATTCACAGTGTAACTCATTCAGCGGACTATTCAAAAGAAAAATATTCTTTCCCCACCGACTGCAACAAGGAAATAAAGGGTTTCAGTGTTAAAGTCCTCAGCAGCTGATTTGCCAAATTTTAAATAAAAACTAACCGTTTATGTCAAAAAAAGGAAAATGGAGAGCGGAGCGCTTAGGGTTTGAAGCTGCTCTGCAACTAGAAGACCTTTACAGACTGCATCGTTCTACCATTAACCTTCAGCCATAAGGCAACTACAGCACAATAAGGAACAGCTATCGCACAATGGAATCCCCTCAAGGGGAGGACATGACGCCTCCCCCCGCTGATACAGAAAATGGCCTGCGACAGACTGAAAATGTCAGGATGGACCATCCAGAAGATATAGCAACAGAGAATGAAAATATGCAAACGAATAACAACACAAATGAAGAACCACGAGTGACGTCAAACACCTGCAAGCCGGTAGCAGTTGACAGACCCAAAATCGAGCTCCCAAGTCAGCGCATCAACACTCAGATCCAGTTTATGAGGGATCATCCTTTGATAGGAAAGTTTATAGGCCTTTGGCCAATGGAGAAAGCTTTGCATGGCTGGATCACAGCCAAATGGAAGCCAAAAGGGCACATAACGTTGCAGTTAGGGCCTAAGGGCTTCTTTACTGCCATTTTCAATTGTCTAGAGGAGCGAAACATGGTATTGGATGGAGGACCATATTTCTTCAATGCAGCAGGGCTATACCTAAGAGGATGGATCGAATGCTTTAACCCGGACAAAGAAGATCTGAGCTGGGCCTCGGTGTGGTTGCGCCTTTATTATCTCCCTCTGGAGTATTGGGACAAAGACTCTTTGTGAGACATTGGGAATGGTTTAGTTGAATTCATCAAAGTGGCATAGGAGACAAAGCTGAGGCGATACACCTCCTATGCGCAGATCTGTGTATACATGCACCTCAGCAAAGCTCTCCTGGACGTGGTAAGCCTCTACCATGATGTTTATGAATGGTTACAAATAATAGATTACGAGCATGTTCCACTGTCGAAAATTCCACGCCCTGAGCCATTTATTCCGAGACTGTCCCTCCAATATGAAATACACGACCACCCCTTCAATGGACAAATCCGAATTGGATGGGTTCACAAAAGTTCCCAATCGCAAAAGACCCATAAAAATCCCTCTACCTTAGTCAAAAAACCTGTCACCAGCACCTCCTTTCCTTCAACAAGCAACAACTTTGAAATCATGCTCCAGTCGGAGGTTCATATTTTAGATAATTAGAAACAACCTGAAGCCATTCCTAAGACTTCCACCCATTATGCTACATCAAGCTCAAAGAAAGCCCTCACTTCTAAACAACCTGCGGACACCAAAATGCCCTCTCCCAGTAACATGCAGAAAAGGACTGCTCAAGGTATGGAGGTAGATAGCACTCAGATGCAACTCACGATTGTAGATGATACAGAGGCAGAGCAGGAAACAATACAACACATGGAAGAGGAACCGGAGAGCTTCGACATCGGAGATCTAGATATACTGGGACTTGAACAAGCTTGTAAGAAAAAGGAATATGACAAAATTCCTGAGCGACAGCTAGAGAACTTAGAAGTAATTCTCTCAAGAGCACAGAAGCAAAGATCATTAGGCGTCCAAACTGGTAGTCAGTGGGATGGAAGAAATATCTTCAAATATGGATGAAAGATGTTTGATGATATGTATGTAGTCAGTACACTCCTCTGCATTACTCCTTTGCATTAATCCTTGCTTTGTATCTTGCATGTACCCTCACCGCTTATCAGATTTGGCTACCTATTGCCAATAGTCTCTTAGCTCTTTCCTGACAAAGCAGGTGAAGGAATTTCCTTCAACCTGATTTCTTCAAGGCTCTTCATATAAATTATAGAGCTAAGAGAAGGAGATGTGGAATCTCACTATCAAACTCTTGAAAATACTTTGCATGTTTGAATATATCCAAACAATTAAGCTACCACTCAACAACATTGTCAATCTTAGAAGACTCAAGAAAGATCACATCTCTAGATATTATAAACTTCTTATTCACTTCATCATAGAGATGGTATGATTTGGAGGTATGAGTACCCAAAGAAGATACATTTGTGATTCCTTGCACTGAGTTTTTTTATCTGTTCCTTAGGTATGAAGGCATAATATGAGGAACCAAAAACCCTGAGATGCCTCACCGAAGGAATGTGGCCATACCACATTTCATAGGGAGTCTTGTTTCTAATAGCAAGAGTTGGACACCTATTATTTATATACACAACACATAGAACCACATTAGCCCAAAACCTTATGAACTTAACATGTGAACTATGCCAAGTTCATAGTGAAAGTAATACATTCCAATGAACTATGTGTTGAAAAATGTAGCAAGAAATTCTCAATTTGATTTTTCCTTGATTAAATTGAAAAAATTCAAATTTCCACATCAACAAACAACTTGGATGATGTTAACTTGTGTGACATGGCTTGTGTCACCTAGTTTACTCAATAAATTCGAGTTGGAGGAGTTAGAGTTCAGTTCTGCATATGCGATTGCTAACTTGTGGCAATAAAGGTCAATTATCTCAGGTTGTTGTCAGTTAAACTAGTTCTAACTTTTGGAGGAACTAGTGGAAGGTCATTTAAGCAGTGGGACTTCAGTCAAACTCGGTGATCATCTAGTTAACTGATCAATCAACCCAAAATAGTTGGGGCATGAATAGAAGTCAAGTCCCCTAAAATTGGTGGAGATTTGAAGGTAGTTTTAATTTCTTGTAGCTCACACAATTGCAAGAACTTGCTATAACCATAGTGGAGGAGGTAGCTTGATTAGGAGCTTCTTGTGAAATTAGAGAGCGAATGATTGTTGGTAGCATTAATAGCCTACCAAAAATTTGTTTTGCACCACACTTCAATGTTTTGGGCATAGTTTTTTAGGGTGGATATTTTTTTTAATGCTTTTTGGTTATGCACGTCCTCACTAAGTATCTTGGGAGGTCTGTAATAGTTCCTTGCATGCACATCCTCACTAAATATCTTTTGGGATATCTGTACTAGGTCCTTGTAAATTTCTATTTGCCAAGGATTAACTACTTATGATCTTAGGTGCTCACAACAATTCGACAGTTTATGGCACTTTCCAAATCACAATTCTTGAAAGGATCCAACAAAACGACTTCAGAGGAAGATGAGAAGGGAAAACTCTTATTGGAACTAGCCTAGAACTTGTGGAATTCGTTGGTCCCAATGGTTTTAGAGTTGTACTAATCTAGTTTGGTGGTTCAGATTGGATAAGGTTGGTCTTGTATTGAACTGACCTTAAAACATCAAATTCACTAGTTCTCTAATAAACTGACCAATTCTGAAGAATGTAGTGCAACATAGCTAATGACCACCAAATAATATTTTTTTTTTTAAATACTGAAAAAGAAAAAAAAATTATTAACTTGAGGGCCCTACAAAACCTAACCCTAGTAATTAATGGTAATATTTAATTTTTAAAGTAAAAGTAAAAGTTGACATTCTCCTTATCTTTCCTTTTTGAAAAGGAAAGATAAGGATAATGTCAGCTTTTACTTAAATTTTTAATATTAACTTTAATTGTTTCGAGTTGTTTCAGAGTGGTTCCAAATTCATTCAATTTTGAGAAAGTCAAATTTTAGATCCCATTCAAAACCTAGTGGTTATTGTTTGAACCACTTCTTTATAATGAGTCCTAGACTTTGACTTCCAATTTTTCAGGTGCAGTTATTGCATAATCATATTCCTCGTGAGACTTTGCTGTAGAAGTTGATCTTTAATCCATGCAAGCACTTGACCTAGCATAGGGAACCATCAACTACCCCTCCCAAGTTGCACCTCACCGTTGAAATTTTCTTTTTCAGTAGACATTCATTTTATCCATTAGATCATTTCTTCCACTGTGACAGTCCAACAACACCCCTGCCAGCATATGCTTGACAATCCATCTCATCTTTACTACTAACTTATAAACACTCTTAAATCTTGTGTCTCCAATATAAAAGAGGAAGAACCAGAAAGGGCCTTCTTGGCCCTCTTCACAACCCACAATATGTTTAGCTTCTCTCTTGTGCTCACACTCTAGTCTTCTCGCAGCTTCAGAATGGTGAATCTTAAACACAGTCTCATGATGTCCATTCAGGGAATCATAATTCACCCTTTGTTTGAATCAAATTACCCCCCTAGCATTCCCTTTACCTTTAAATGCAGGAAAATATTTTCCTTCTGGATGACTGTTAAGCTTCCCATCTTTATTTCGCCTCCCTCTCCTACCCTCATGAACCCGATAAGATGAATTTAACCATTCTCAATGTATCTGAGATAAACAATCCATCCAACTAGGTAGATTGAGTTGAGAACCTTTTAGAAACTAAATCTATCCCTCCACAATGATATATCCCTCCCCAATAACATCATTATGCTCTGTTCGAGATCTATCATTCCCATGATCACTATAAATTTATGAGTCCTTCACTTACATATTTGGTAACATCATCATTCAGATCACTTATACTTTGTTGTGTTGTTTCTTGTGTTATGATTTCCTTTAATGGAAATATCTCCCTAGTAGGCACGAGTAACTAAATTCAAGTTCTTTTTGAACTCTTGCATTAACATACTTAATTTTCATTTTGACCTATTCGGTTTCAAATTCTTGTGTGGTTGGTTTACTGGTTGACTACTAGCATTCACCAAGTGGTTATTGATGATCATAGTTAGTCTAGAGTGAACGTTGGACTTTGCCCTGAAAACCAAGCCCCAAGAATAAGCATTTATCATGGAACATTTCAGAGCCCATACTAGTGGAAGGCCAATTGTGCAGTGGGACTTTAGTCAACCTCAGTGATCATCCAGTTAATTGATCAATCAACCCAAAATATCTAGTGCATGGAGAATTCAAGTTACCCAAATATGGTGGAGATTCCAAGGCAATTTAACATCAATTGTAGACTAGCCTTGACTGTACAAGTGTTAGATACTTTCCCCCTTTTCTTGCTTATTCATTCATTGCCAAACACTATACCACTAGTTCTAAAAATCGTGTCGATACTATCACCACAATAAATGTATATTTTATTTTGTACAAGACAAGAATTGTATATTTACCTTTGGGACACTCCAAAAATATTTTGATGCACCTTTGTGACCTTTATGACTTTATGACCTTAATTCCCATTCCATGTTCATCCATGTGGACACAATTTATGATGTTCTACGACAACCTAATGTCTTTGTCAACTTCCTCTCATCTTCCTTGTCATGTTTTCAAGACTTGTGTATCCAACAAGAAATTTATGAGATGAATGCCATCAAGGTAGAAAATCAAGGGGGTTTCAAGTCATTTATTTAGGGTTCCCACTAGCATAGTCCCACCATATGATCCACCCAATCACTAAATTGGGGTCTACTGCTATTTCAATTAATTATTAGATGATCATGGTGGGCCATAATTCCAAGTTAAATATTATGACTCTCCATATGATATTATTGGAGATACTTGAGGAGACATCTTCTTGGCTAAAGGGTTAAGGGAGGATTTTGACTTCAATATCGACCCATATTCTAATTCTAGAGAGCCATATTGTAATAAGGTGAAAAGTTCCAATATTAACCGGAGATTTGTGGAGTTTTAAATGACAACTCGTTAAAATTCCATCAACTGACAAAGTTTATAGATAACTTTTAAGGAAACCCTTTGGAAGACCTTTATAATAAATGATCATTAGACCCACCTCTGGTTAGGCCTCGATCCAACCTCAGAAAGAAATTTGAACAGACCTTTCAAGTGACATCACTCCAATATCCAATCCAACATAAGAGAACACATGGATGCCCCACTTTAGTGAGAAGAGGAATATTTAGTGAAGTACAAGACCCTCCCAAAAATATTTGAAACATAGGCTCAAGCTGCCTTAGGAGGTCTGAAATGAAACCACATTCCTACACTCATTAAGATGCCACTGAACAAATTTATAAGGAATGAAGTAGTTTTATATTAAATTCCACAGAGGGTTGAATGAGACTCAAAACATAGCCACCTAATTTCTTGTGAAAGATCCTTAGCAAAGGCTTCTCTAGGCCTCAGAATAGTGTCTGACATAGGGCTTTGACTTGTGAGAATTAGGGCTTAGATTTCCCCTACCAAAGAGGGTTGAAAAAGATCTCTATTAATTCAATCAAAATGTATCTCTATCCTAGGGCCAAAAGATAAAAGCCGGGCAAACGAGCTTTATCCATCGAGATAGATTTGGATGCAAGAATCAATGTTTTTGGGTCCAAGACCATCTTCATTTGATTCTCCTCATTGTGTCGATTCCAATGGTAGGTGGAATGCCACATAACTCCTCATGTTTGACGAGATATGCTTGATCAAATTTAGTGCCTCAAAAGTATGGTAAATATCCCCAAAATGAGTTGATGAAGGCAACTTGATGTTGTGGTGAATTAATGGAACTTATTCTCAAATGGTTGATTAACATTAAAGGTATCTAATGGGTTTCCTTAAAATTTATCTATAGGCACATTTAATAATAATATGGTTATGCAAAAATCAACAAATTAATAATATCTATCAACATTAAGTTATTGAAACGTTTCTCACTCAGCTTTGGATTGATGGTTAATGGGTCCACTGTTAAGTCATCCCTTGCATTAGGCCACCAGTTAAAATCCTCCATCACTTCTAGCCTACAAAAAAAGTTATATAAATGTTTTAGAAAATAGAGATCACAATTATATTATTGTCTTATCTCAGTCTAAACATAAATGGATGGATATAGTTAGAACTATAGCATATGTAGATGGCTTAATCAAATAATTGACGCAATCAATTGTTGAATGTTGTTGTCATTTATCCCAACCTCAGTCTTTGAAACACTCTTAATATCCGTCTATGGATTTCATTGATAGGAATACCCAATGGTCACGAAACCCTAAAAGGAAGAGAAGAAAGCAAGCCGTTGTAGTGTAGCCATGATACTCTGCATTTAGGAATTTGGATGCAAGAATCAATGTTTTTGGGTCCAAGACCATCTTCATTTGATTCTCCTCATTGTGTCGATTCCAATGGTAGGTGGAATGCCACATAACTCCTCATGTTTGACGAGATATGCTTGATCAAATTTAGTGCCTCAAAAGTATGGTAAATATCCCCAAAATGAGTTGATGAAGGCAACTTGATGTTGTGGTGAATTAATGGAACTTATTCTCAAATGGTTGATTAACATTAATATTGGGATTATTAAGGATCATCCTAGTTAATTTTAACTTACAAAGAAAGACTTTGTAAAGGGATTATTGATTAAATACTTTGAATCCCATGTCAGCTTTTAAGGATGATTTTTTTGGCTCCAAAATTTAAAAATTCAAGTTTCATTTTGTCTATGTCAACGCCATGTGTTAGGATGATGTTCACCCCTCTAGAATCTTTCTCCACTTTATATTTGAGCTTGACATCTCCTTGGAGTGCATTGAAATTTTATCCAATCCTAGAATTATCTCTATTCTAGTAGGTGAGGAATAGTCGCATTCACCTATGGATGAGGATGAATTTCATTGTGAGCTATTAAGATTGATCTAAGGCTATTGTGGATTTTATAAGGAGTATACTTAAGGTTTTTTGTGGATTTTTTTTTACCTACTTTGAGGCCTAATTTTAATCACCTCTATGGAATAATTTCATATTCTATTGTGGCTGAACTCACTGGCATAATCAAGGAATCTTCACTATTTTTTGAGGTAATTTCATTGGTAGTCCAAGGATATTTTTATATTAATATTGAGCCCTATTCCAAGATTTCTCTAAGGAAACCTAGTTTTCTATTTCTGAGCACTAATTTGTGACTATTTAAAGAAATTTTCACAAAGCTCCAATACTAACCGGAGCGAGTTTTGGAAGTGGGATATATTGTAATAAAGATTCGCATTGTCTAATTTTATGACTTCAATTGTAGGATTTTAGTGGCTCGCAGCGATGGATAAAGTTGCTTGAGTGAAAATTGAAGTTGAAGCACAACATGAGAACTCTGCTACTCTGTGCGAGGCCTTATGCCTTGAACCATCTCTCGGCGCGTGGCTTTGAATGTGGAATATCTCTCTGCATTTGATTTATGGCTACAACCCATGTCTCTGCACATGGCATTCCCTATATCCATCTACCCTACTCGTGTCTTTCGTTTTTCAGGTAAGATTTCTTCATGATTCATAACATCATTTTGGTCTAGTTAGTCTACCATTAATGTTTCCTATCTAGACGAGTGGATCTCAGTTTTTATCCTTGTAGCTGCGCATGGCCATCTTTAGTCTGGCGTATGGCCTTTCCCTTTCTGTTTTGCTTGGCACGTGGTATGATTCTAAATTGGTTAGATCTTTTTTGGCACCTCGCATACTAGTTATGGCCTGACAATTGCAGGAACATAGAGGGTTTCAAGGAGAGGGTTTCTGCAAGGAATAGAGGAACGAAAAAGATAGAGGGTTTCAAGGATCGGAGAGGGTTTCTGCAAGGAACAAAGGAACACAAAAGATTGAGAAATGTTTGTAGATTCATGAAGATGGTGATAGTGCCACACCAATGTCACTTTGTTTCTGTTGTGCTAAGAGATGGCTAGACAATCGCCTTGATTTGTTCCTGAGGGATTCTCCAGACAGCACAAGAAATTATGCAGAGAGGGTTTCTGCAAGGTACAGAGGAATGAAAAAGATTGAGAAATGTTTGCAGATTCACGAAGATGGTGAGAGTTCCACACCAATGTCACTTTGTTTCTGTTGTGCTAAGATATGGCTAGAGAATCGCCTCGATTTTTTCCAGAGGGATTCTCCAGACGACACGAGAAATTAGGCTTTTGGGAGGAATTGATGGAATGGAATCCAGTGGTGGTCCTGGCAGAACTACTCCATTCCCTGCCTGATTCCTGCCACGACTTTCCATTATGAATCCACTAGAAAATGGTGTCGCATCTTCATCAACCAAGCCTTCCTCCACAGTGCAATGAACCAACACCTTTGCTTCTACAACAAAACCTTCCTCCTCGTTTGCCCCATTGAAATGGAGGGTTTGTTGAGAAAATGGAGAGACAAACACCAATGTTTGAGAGCCACAAGACTAGGATTTCTATGATGGGCATTAAGGGCATGAGGCCCAACAGCAGCAGAGCACATACTCATTTATTCATGGGTGGCAGGAGATAGATATTAAGACCCTCATTCTTAGGAAAAGTGGGAGACATGGGCGCCGACTGAGTGGGAAACAACAGGAAACAGTGGGCTAGGCCATCTTAAAATGGAAACAGGCTGGCTTAAAATGGAAACAAGATAGCTGAAACCACTGAAACTTCTTTGGTGTAGAGGCTGAAAATCTTTTTGGCGCCAAATTGTTTTAGTTTTTATATGCTGGGGCTTTCACTGTTATTTTGCAAAGGAACTCGAAGCTGAGCTAGAAGTTTCAAGGAAGACAACAAAGGGTTTATTTTCCACAGGTATTTTCCTTTCAATTTGATGTATTTCCCTTGCAAAGATGTTGGAATTGGTATTATTTTCCTTATGTAGTTGTATTCATTGGTATAGATGTAGGAATTGGGATTATTTTCATGGTATAGATGTAGGCATTGGGATTATTTTTAGGGTATATTTGGGTTTGTGGGTATAATTTAACGTGTTTTCCAACTAGGGAAAGTACTTTTGAATTATACTAGTGCATGAACATGGAACCCAAACCTAATTTGAATTAATTGGTCTCTAGCAGAGTCTATATATTGCATTCATGTTCATCAATAACATATTATTAGATTTTATTAGAAATTTGAATTGTCTCTGTCGTTCATTAGTTAATTTCTTAGTGGTTTTATTCTCTCATGTTTCTTGTTTTGCAAGTAACTATCTAGTATTTTTTCACACTTATATCTTTCTATTATAGTTTTCTCTTGGCTAAGAAACTCATCTTGGTACCATTTCCTAAAGTCTTGCATTATTTTGATTTGAATCTATTCTCCTTCAAGGAATTTTTGTTCAAGAATGCTTATTTTTCTTTTTCTTATGTAGTTCCCTCTTCGAACCATTTCCAAGAAGCTCATATGAATTGACTATCCCAACCTTAGACAAATCAAATAATGATTTTTTACTAGATGTATCTATCCTTTTAGGATGGTGTATTTTTATGGAGGTGATTTCCCTCATCTTATTTGTAGATAATATGTGTTTTTTAACCTCTCAACGAATCTTTATCTTTGAAATTAATCATTGGTATCATTAGGTCTTTGTTGCAATTGCTTCTAAATTTCAGATAGATTTTCTAGCAACAATGCATTCAATTCTAATGGTCTTTCTCTCTCTTGGATTATCCTTTCATTATCTATCACGTAGCTTTAGAGTATTTCTTTTAGGATCCTCACTATTTCTGCAAGATTTAGGAGTGTTTCTACTTTAGGATCCTCACCATTTCTGCAAGATTTAGGGGTTTTTCTACATTCATCCTCTCTTGATATTCCTCACATTTGACATGGTTGGTTTCTTCAAGAGGACATCATACCATATTGGGTTTTTCTTGTGATGTTGGTTCCACTTTTTTCACTCAATTATATTTTCTTTTTAGTGTTGTAATGCAAAAAATTCAATAATTAGTTGTAAATTAGCATCACAATTTAAATTAATAATGGAGTATAACCTTTTATATGCAATTGTGTCTTATAGCATGATAGTGTTTCACCCTAACCGAACATACAACATTGTAACAATCCTAGTTCCTTTGGGTGTATTTTGAGAAATGAGGTCATCCTTTTATGAAAATGCACTTCCCATTGGCTCATTGCTATATAATGCAACTTCTGTGCAATAAATGGCCACATTGTGTCACTTGATATCTACCATTCTGCGAGATGCATTGGGATGATCTTTTTCTTGGATATGTGATCATGTGTTTGGCACTAGACTCTAATTCTTTAGCATGAAATAGGTCCATATCACACACAACTTGCTTTTTATACCAGCAAGATAAAATCACATATAATATGGAAATTTTCTTTATCAACAATATAGGGAATGGTCCTTGTAAGTCCAATTGCAAATTTTGTAATCTATTGCTCAAAGTTAGTATTCTGTCTACAAGTTTGGTTCTTCTTGAATCCCCTTTACTAGGAACATTCATATCATCCAAAATAGTATAACCCTCAGCTACTTCTCCAGATTCTACAAGATTTTATGTGAGGAGAATACTTTCAGAATGATCTGTCCCATCCAAAACCGTAGCATCCTTCTCCATGACACACACATGGTCTCCAAGTGGGACATGCAATGACAAATATTCAGTCTCTGATGTCACATCAATTTCTATAAGCTCAAGATTTTTCACTAGGGTATCATATTCTGGTCCCTCGGCATGTTCAAGCCTCTTCAATGGATTATCCAAGGAAAGTTGTTGATTGCACACATCCTTGTCTTCTAGAAGAGATTCATTCATACTTAAACAAGGGGATATATTGTAACTTTTTCTAAGTTCCTGAACTTTTGGATGGAATACTAGAGTCCAAGCCAAATCAGGTGCTTAAACAAGGAGATATATTATATCCCTCCGTAACCTTAGGGATCCTCAACGGAGTATCAAACTGGGAAGGTTCCTACTTTCTCACCACAATCTGTATATTTTCTCCAACTTTGAAATTTTGGGTCTCTCCAGCTTCCTGGCCATTGTTTCCCTCAATTTTGGCAGGGTCAATGAATCACTCATGTTTTTCATTGTTGTCCATATCAAACAATTGTTCTCTAATTGGACTTGCATCAGTTATGCCATCAACAATAAAAATGCTTTCCTGGCATGCTCCATATTCAACTTTATTCTTTTCCACAGCTATATTATATCCCTCTGTAACCTCAGGGGTCTTCAAAGGATTATCCAATTGGTAAAGTTCCTACTTGTCATATATTTCAACATTTATTTATGTAATGATCCTAACTAGTGTCCACAAACTTTTCTTCGCAGATTTCTATTACATTATTCTATACAAAATGGTAGACCAGGTATTTATGTTGCTTTTGGTATTTGTATTATTTATGTTGTTGATTTAGTTAGAGGTTGGATTTGTTTTTAGAAACAACTTTAAAATGATACTTCAAAAGCTTGTTTGTGACTAGTTAAATGCTTGTTGGAACACTCTGATAAGCTTGTCTCAAAGTGTTGGACAGATCTTCAATGCTCACTCAACACATTGGTAGAGTTTTGTTCTGGGTTTTGAACCTAGTTCTCAATTTTTTTCATATTTAATTCCTACAGAAGCACTAAAAACTACTTTGAAACAACAAAAAAACAAAAGTAAAAACAATCAAGTGATCAAAGAGCCAAAAAATACATTGAAAAACTACATATTCATAGATTCACTCCCTAGGTTTATTCATTGGTCATGTTCTCTTGAAAAATAAGTAATACCCAAGTTAAAAATTGCAGTCTTATTGTTTAAAAAACATGGTACATTCAGGCAAATAACACATCGTCATCTGAATATTTAGATGAACGGGAAACAAGACCTACTCTAGGTACAGATGAATACTTCAATGAAATGATATATTGCAGTTGCAAAATGTGCCAAAATAGGAAACTAAAGAAGTGAAGGCTTGTTGGTATCCATAGATTGGACCATGGAGTTTATATAGAAGAGGTACATTATAATTAACAAATTGTTATTCTTATAATAAATAAATATGCACATTATTTAATACATTATTATTGATCATTTCATTTGATTTTTTTATTTATGAAAAGTCGCTTCCAGTTCCCAATATTCGTGAAGAACCAATGGATGATATTGATAATAGCGACTCTCAAGATGAAGGACAAGACATATTTATGGAAGAATCCACTTCGCAGATAAATGAGGCTGGTGTCAATGAATTTATCCAAGACTTCTACACATATTTTGAAGAAGTTGTTGATTCACCCCTAGCTCATTTGGCTAGGACAACTCTTTATGCAAATGTTGAATCTTCTATATTGGCGACACTTGTGTTGTTGTTGAACTTGAAGGTTACACATGGACTGACAAACACATGCTTTACTGATATATTAAGGTTGGATTGATATTCCTATAAATTAATTCTCTAGATGCCTTAAATGTTTTGAATATTGTGTATACTTATAAAAATAATTTGTTGTGTTATCGCTCAGGTTGTCCCTTTTGACTCCTAAAGGGATACGGCCGAGGTAACCACAAACCAACTTTGGACTGCAGGCCCTACTACCTGCAGTCAGAGAGGGCTCTCTCTTTATGATTTAGCGTTGTTGGAAGGGATGATTTTAGGCTAGATATGATGCACAGGGGTTATGATTGAGTTTTGGTGGGAAAACTGATACTTTCAGGTAGAGAGGCAGAGTATAGTCTGAATCTTTCAAGCCATTGGGCGTGGAGTCGAGGAAGGGAACTGCCGGTGCGTTTTCTTAATAACAGTGAGGGAACATGGAGCAAGATAGCTGAGGTTGAAGCAATTTTCAGGTTTAAGGGATGGACTGAATGCTAAAGAAAGAGAGGCAGTTAAGAATCTCTCCAACAGATTAGCAGAGAAAATCACAGGGCGCTACCTAGGGGCAGTTAAGAATCCCTAGATAATTGGCCAAAACAGGTGAATCGGGGTAAACATGAGCCAGGAGGAATTCAATGTTCATAACCAATTATTTAGAGGAAAACATCAAGAAACAGCATAAATTGAGCATAGAGAGTATTTAAACTAATTCTAGGATATTCCTTTTTTCTGCTATTTAGATAATGGCAAACACATAAACAGAGATAAGAGGCACTTATTGCTTCAGGACGCAGTGCAGGAATTCCATCTTCAACTCTTCAGACATTCATCGACAACAGACAGTTCGCTTTCCAAGCTTTAAGCAATCTTTGATTACAGGAAAAATTCAGATATACACAGCGAGTCTCTAGTGAAAATTGTCAATTAACCAACCCTTAAAAACTATACAGAGGGTGGTATATATAGGGCAAAAACTCTCTGCAGAGTTCCTTTATTACAACTTGACCTAATTAGCTCATAAAAATGACTACTTGACCTAATCCTATCCAAAAATAAATGCAAAGAATATCTCGGGCCGTGCTCAGGGCCAATGTATCAAAACTGAATAAATGATGCTGTCCTTGGTGGCTTGCTGCAGTGTTTTCTACAATAAATGAGTATGGGTTACTGCTTCCTTGCTGTCCTGGAGCTTTGAATGCCTTGATGGTGATTTGAAGGCAAGGATGGGCTGATGCTTATTGATTTGACTTTCTGGGGGCTTCATCAATGTTCAGGTGCCTCGAGCCCCTAAAAAATCATGACTGATTCTCTCTGGCGTCTTTTCTTCCACTGATACTCTCTGACAAAATCTGGACTGCTGATCTGATGTGCTGCGGGTCTATTCACCAGTAAATAGCCGTTGTTCGGCCTCTGTATCATCTGGAATTGTCTTCTGATCCTTTTGGTATGTTCTGTGAAGAAAACGGATCATTTTTGCGCCTTTTCGGGCTTCCTGGGGCCGCATGGTGAGAATATTCCTTAAAGATTCCCTGAAGATTCTCCATTTCGGCCTAAAAAATCCTGCGATGAGCGATTTGGCACAAATCACTCATCAAAAACTGCCTCAGAATTCGATTCCGGGGCTCCGAAGTGCGACTTTTGCGCCTCTGCGCCCAAAAAAGTGCTGATGACATCAGCATGACGTCAGCATTGTACGACGGGTGACGTCAGCAGGGCGACGTGGCAGGATGACGTCAGCATGATGTCATCACGTACGGATGATGACGTGGCAGGTACGGTGGCGGGGACACGTGGCAGTGACGTGGCAAGAGGCCACGCAGGCAGGTGACTCATCGGGTGACTGGACAAGGGGTGACGTGAGCGGTGACTGTGCAGGGGGTGACGTAGGCGGTGACGTCACCTAGGCCGGAGGCGGTTAGTGGTATGTGGCGCACCGCTTTTCGGGGAGAGCGGTTTCGGAGGGAAGGGCTCTGCCACAGCCCGGCGCTTGACGCGTGGCGGGAGTACGGTGGTAATACCGCCCATCTCCCGGACGTTAAAGGCCGGGAAGTTCGGGGATGGGGCAGCCCGCCCAGCGTCGATCTGCGGGGTTGTGGATCAGACGGCTGGCGGCAAACGCGAAGGGACGGGGAGTTAAGTGCGGGGTATATGCGGAGTATATTCACCTTTTAATATTTGCGCGGGTGGGTTAAAAACATAGGGAAACGGGTTTATGTGGGTTTTACTGGCGCGGGCTTAATATTTATGCACAGAAACTTTGGTTTAGGGGTGGAATATGGGTTTTTTAGAGGTTTTTTGGGTTTTTTGGTTTAGGGAAGAGGTTATTATTCTGACCAGATGTCAGAGTAATCCCTGGACACGGATGGGCTAAAAACAGTCCTAGATGGACTGTGATTTCCCTGACTTAGTAAAAATATGGCTATATTTCCAGGGGGGAATATTTACATAAGGGGATTTATATACATGTTTTAAATAGGGGAAAGGGGAAAATTATTAGGGAGTTATATAATAAGGGTGATGAGAAAAAGGGAGAGGTTAGTGAATTCCAGCCTGAGTACCTCCAACTGAAAAAACTGCCTTAAACCGAAAAATGGATTGCTTATCAAAATTGGAACACAACAGTGGCACTTAGACTAGCACACTCTTATGGACACTTCTTTGGCCGTCTGTAGCAAATATGGAGCATTGCAGCATGCGTAGTACGACATATTTGGCATGTAAAAATGTCGATCATGAAAGATGATTAACCTGCTGCAGCAGGAGGCTAACAGTGGCTCCACTTGGGGATGGCTTTTCCTTGTGAAAAGTCAAGAACAGCAGGTCGGACTGCCTTGTATTCAATTATTGATGTGTTCTGCAAATTTCCCTTGGCTGGCTGCCTTATTGATCCCACCTACCTACCCTAACCAGAACTTACTTTACTGTTAGGTGAAGTGAAATAGCCAATGCAGCCACTTAAGCAATAATAACATGAGTGGGCTTTGCTGCTTGTGCTTGCTAGTGAGAGCAACTGATATTTTGCAATTTGGTATGTCTTTGTCAATCTTTAAGAAGATCAGGAAGCTACTGACCTCCTTTGCGGTGTTTAAATACTGTACAAAACTGTCCTGCAACATATATATACAATTTCTAGGCTGAATTAAAAAACTGTACAAAGGTTGAGGATCGCTCCCATGCCTTGGAGTCGAGAGATCATCGACAACTCTATACTGAGCTATGCAGCCTGTTGATGGAGAAGAGCACTGATATCTTTCATCATTCTGCCTGCCAGCGGATAGGTCATTCAGAACTTGCAGAGGTGCTTGTAATTTTTTACAATTTGGCTCGAATAGGACTTGACTGATCTGTGCAGGCTGCTGGTCTTCTTCTTTTTTGAACAACTCAGATGGCTGAAAACAAAGAGGCAGGGGATCCACTTGGATCGTTTGGTCATATGCTGCTGCTTCTGGGTCCTCCTCAATTTGATATTCAGTGGCTCTTTGGGGCTGCAAACCTAGAGGCAATACCTTTGGAAAAATATTTTGATTAACCTCCAGACGGTTAATCGCAACACGCGGTGACACTTGATCATATATAGCACGATAGTTATCCTTGATAAATTGAAAAGATTCAAAACAAAAGGGTAAAGTTCCTTCACTGAAATCAACACACTCTGCGTTTTCTTCCTTTTCTTCATAGCTGAGATGGGCATGCTGATCATTGGGTTCAGATTGCTGAATATGAACACTGCTTCCTGCCAAAATAGGATCTGATTCCTCTGCAAGGCTGATTTGGTCGTTAGTCTCATAATCATCATCATACAGATCATATTTGGGCAGACAGTTGAAAGAAGAGAAGCTGTTATATTGACACAGGATATCAGGAGACTGCTCCATCATGTATGGCTGAACGAATATGTCATCTGTTTTGTGGCAGGTTTGTTCGTTAATGTCACTACTTTCCTATTGTGAAACAGATCTGTTTTGGTGCTCTGAATATTCCACTTTCATTGTGATCAGCTGCATCATTTCCTCTGTCTTTTGTAACACACTATGAAATCTTTCTTCTTGCTCTGCTTTGCGCTGTTCTTCCCTCCTTCTTAGATTTACCTCTACGTCCACAGCTATGTCCTGCATCTGTTTCAAAGTGGACGGGCATCTTTCTCTCAGACAGAATTCCATCTCTGTGTTAAATTCTCTAGGATATTGCAATACAGCTAGATCAAGGGGAGGTCTTATATTTAAAGGCATGGACTGATACACTTGATTGAATCTGTCTGAAAACTGCTGAACAGATTCGTCTGGATGCCTTTCTAAATGATTGTACTCTTCGATGAGCACAAAGAGATTACCTCTGATCATCCATCTATCAAGGAAAAGCTCGGCACACTGCTGAAACTTAGAGATGCTCGCCTCAGGCAACGCTTTAAACCAAGTCCTAGCTTCGCTTTGCAAAGAAAGGGCAAATAGTCTAAGACTGACATCTTCATCTTCCACTTCAAATGTATTAAGATAATCTTCAAAAGCCTGGATGTGTTTCTGGGCAGTAATACCATTCTCTCCATCAAATCTAGGGAGATATTCAGGATGATTTGCCGGTAGAGGACCAAGCACAGGAGGCAAAATGAGCGGCTTATATCTTTCAGGAACTTTACGAGGCACGGGAGTATGTACAGGAACTAGAAGACTGGACTCTCTTTTTTGTTCCTCCTTGGCTATATGATGATTCCCAACAGCATTAGAAAGCTGCTGCTCTGATGTGCAAGGAGGCTTTTCAACAATCTTTTCCAAAGGAAAAACATCAAAATCTGACATAAAATCATTTTTAAAGTACAATATGCACAGCAAAATCTGGTGCAAGAGAAAGAACAAGATCTCTTGGATGATAGTCCAGGTCAAGAGCCTGATCTGCTTATATAATTCCTTCAGGTTCATTTCTCCAGCGGAGTCTTTGTTATGAGGATGATGTGGAGTCGCGAGGTGGATGAATCAACCTTGAAGTGCCTGATCTCTGTCCACCGTCACAGATCAGAGCTGAACATGAAAAACCCTGAAGAAAAGGAACACTTTCTCCAGCAAACGAGGCGAACTGGTCAAAATTGAGGATTTACACTAATAAACACATGATTCACGTCCCCAGTCGAGTCTCCATTATGTTATCGCTCAGGTTGTCCCTTTTGACTCCTAAAGGGATACGACCGAGGTAACCACAAACCAACTTTGGACTGTAGGCCCTAGCCTACCTGCAGTCAGAGAGGGCTCTCTCTTTATGATTTAGCGTTGTTGAAAGGGATGATTTTAGGCTAGATATGATGCATAGGGGTTATGATTGAGTTTTGGTGGGAAAACTGATACTTTCAGGTAGAGAGGCAGAGTATAGTCTGAATCTTTCAAGCCATTGGGCGTGGAGTCGAGGAAGGGAACTGCTGGTGCATTTCTTAATAACAATGAGGGAACATGGAGCAAGATAGCTGAGGTTGAAGCAATCTTCAGGTTTAAGGGATGGACTGAATGCTAAAGAAAGAGAGGCAGTTAAGAATCTCTCCAACATATTAGCAGAGAAAATCACAGGGCGCTACCTAGGGGCAGTTAAGAATCCCTAGATAATTGGCCAAAACAGGTGAATCGGGGTAAACATGAGCCAGGAGGAATTCAATGTTCATAACCAATTCTTTAGAGGAAAACATCAAGAAACAACAGAAATTGAGCATAGAGAGTATTTAAACTAATTCTAGGCTATTCCTTTTTTTTGCTATTTAGATAATGGCAAACACATAAACAGAGATAAGAGGCACTTATTGCTTCAGGCCGCAGCGCAGGAATTCCATCTTCAACTCTTCAGACATTCATCAACAACAGACAGTTCGCTTTCCAAGCTTTAAGCAATCTTTGATTACAGGAAAAATTCAGGTATACACAGCGAGTCTCTAGTGAAAATTGTCAATTAACCAACCCTTAAAAACTATACAGAGGGTGGTATATATAGGGCAAAAACTCTCTGCAGAGTTCCTTTATTACAACTTGACCTAATTAGGTCATAAAAATGACTACTTGACCTAATCCTATCCAGAAATAAATGCAAAGAATATCTCGAGCCGTGCTCAGGGCCAATGTATCAAAACTGAATAAATGATGCTGTCCTTGGTGGCTTGCTGCAGTGTTTTCTGCAATAAATGAGTATGGGTTACTGCTTCCTTTCTGTCCTGGAGCTTTGAATGCCTTGATGGTGATTTGAAGGCAAGGATGGGCTGATGCTTATTGATTTGACTTTCTGGGGGCTTCATTAATGTTCAGGTGCCTCGAGCCCCTAAAAAATCATGACTGATTCTCTCTGGCGTCTTTTCTTCCACTGATACTCTCTGACAAAATCTGGACTGCTGATCTGATGTGTTGCGGGTCTATTCACCAGTAAATGGCCGTTGTTCGGCCTCCGTATCATCTGGAATTGTCTTCTGATCCTTTTGGTATGTTCTGTGAAGAAAACGGATCATTTTTGTGCCTTTTCGGGCTTCCTGGGGCCGCATGGTGAGAATATTCCTTAAAGATTCCTTGAAGATTCTCCATTTCGACCTAAAAAATCTTGCGATGAGCGATTTGGCGCAAATCGCTCATCAAAAACTGCCTCAAAATTCGATTCCGGGGCTCCGAAGTGCGACTTTTGTGCCTCTGCGCCCAAAAAAGTGCTGATGACGTCAGCATTGTACGACGGGTGACGTCAGCATGACGTTAGCAGGGCGACGTGGCGGGATGACATCAGCATGATGTCATCACATACGGATGATGACGTGGTAGGTACGGTGGCAGGGACACGTGGCAGTGACGTGGCAGGAGGCCACGCAGGCAAGTGACTCATCGGGTGACTGGACAAGGGGTGACGTGGGCGGTGACTGTGCAGGGGGTGACGTAGGCGGTGACGTCACCTAGGCCGGAGGTGGTTAGTGGTATGTGGTGCACCGCTTTTCAGGGACAGCGGTTTCGGAGGGAAGGGCTCCGCCACAGCTCAGCGCTTGACGCGTGGCGGGAGTACGGCGGTAATACCACCCATCTCCCGGACGTTAAAGGCCGGGCGGTTCGGGGATGGGGCGGCCCGCCCAGCGTCGATCTGCGGGGCTGTGGATCGGACGGCTGGCGGCGGACGCGAAGGGACGGCAGGTTAAGTGCGGGGTATATGCGGAGTATATTCGCCTTTTAATATTTGCGCGTGTGGGTTAAAAACGTAGGGAAACAGGTTTATGTGGGTTTTACTGGCGCGGGCTTAATATTTATGCACAGAAACTTTGGTTTAGGGGCGGAATATGGGTTTTTTAGACGTTTTTAGGGTTTTTTGGTTTAGGGAAGAGGTTATTATTCTGACCAGATGTCAGAGTAATCCCTGGACACGGATGGGCTAAAAACAATCCCAGATGGACTGTGATTTCCGTGACTTAGTAAAAATATGGCTATATTGCCAGGGAGGGAATATTTACATAAGGGGATTTATATACATGTTTTAAATAGGGGAAAGGGGAAAATTATTAGGGAGTTATATAATAAGGGTGATGAGAAAAAGGGAGAGGTTAGTGAATTCCAGCTTGAGTACCTCCAACTGAAAAAACTGCCTTAAACCGAAAAATGGATTGCTTATCAAAATTGGAACACAGCAGTGGCACTTAGACTAGCACACTCTTATGGACACTTCTTTGGTCGTCTGTAGCAAATATGGAGCATTGCAGCATGCGTAGTACGACATATTTGGCATGTAAAAATGTCGACCATGAAAGATGATTAACCTGCTGCAGCAAGAGGCTAACATGTTGCACTATGCAGACTTTTGGCAAACAAAATACTTCCAAAGGACAATAAGTTGCCTCATTCTCATAGAGAAGTATCTTCAATAATTAAAGACATTGGAATGGAGTACAAGAGATATGATGCATGTCCAAATGACCATATATTGTACTATGGAAATAATGCAAATTTACAACAATGCCCAAAGTGTCACACAAATAGGTATCGTCAAGATCAATTATCCAAGAAGGTTCCTTATAAAGTATTACGACACATTCCACTAAAGCCAAGGTTTGAGAGAATGTTCAAATGCAAGGAGTTGGAAAAATATATGGATCATCATGCACAAGGGAGGAGCCAAGATGGTGTCATGCGTATGGTTGCGGATAGTAAATATTGGAAAGATATTGAGGTAAAATGGCCACATTTAAGAAATGAGCCAAGGAATGCAAGAATTTCTCTAGCAATGGATGGCGTAAATCCTTTTGGAGATCTTAGAACAACATATTCTGTTTGGCCAGTGTTAATTATAAACAACAATCTCCCCCCTTGGATGGCAATGAAAAAGGAACATGCAATGTTAACTCTTATCATACCAGGTACTAGAACATGTGAATGCAATGTTTTCTTGAAGATTATATAAAAATATTTCAATTCAGTTAATCCTAATAAATAACTCTTTGTTCACTTAGGGAAATATCAGGTAAAGGATATGGATGTATACATGGATCCCCTCATTGATGAGCTTCGTGAATTATGGGATGGTGTAAATATGTTTGATGTATCAAGACCTATCAATGATAGAAACTTCCTATTTCATGCGATTCTTATCTAGACAATTCATGATGCCCCGGGGCTCTCTATTTGTTGTGGTAATATAATATAAATTACATTTATAATTATTATGTTCATTTTAGCATTTATTAAATAAGGGTTCCAATCTTATTTTAGGACTACAAACAAAGGGGAAACATGGTTGTCCATCATGTGGGCCAAAATTGTTGCATAGGCAGTCAAGGGATCTCAATAAAACTGTCTATGATGAGTATCGACAATTCTTACCACAAAATCATCGCTATCGAGTGCGTGATAAACATATGTTCAATGGAAAGGAAGTGGAAATGAGGAAGCCAATAAAGATGAACCCTGCTAGGTGGAAAGCGATGTATGACAAAAAAGAAGGGACAGGCTTTCCCCTAGGAATGAAAAGACTCTCTCTTTTCTACAAATTAGAATATTATGAGAGCTTCCCAATAGCCCACCTATTTGATACTATGCACATCTGGAAAAATGTGGTAGAGTGCTTGTGGAAACATCTAAATGGAAATAACATTGAAGCACAAATAAAGTTAAGAAAGGACCTTCGAGTTTCCAATATCATGTTGAACATGTGGTTGCATGAAGACAACTCATATGTTCATAATCCATGGACATTTACATCAAATGAGAAAGAAAACATCATTTCTACTATGAAAAGCATAAGATTTCCTTCTAGCTTTGGTGCGACATTAAAAAACTTATTCACAAGAGACGGATCAGAGTTCTCAGGCCTAAAAACACATGATTGACACAATTGGATAAAGGTAACGTTGTCACATGTTATATTTGTTGGAAACTTAATTATAAAATTGTATATCCTAGTGATAATATCAGTTCATGCATATTTGGACATGGTTATTTGTTGATAGACATGCTAGTATAGTGATGAAATTAGTTTATGCATATTTGAACATGGTTATTTGTTAATGGTCATGCAGTATGTGTTGCCTACAGCAATACCAAGTACTTTGACCACAATGTCACTTTGACTATTTACAAATTATGTAAATATCTGAGGTATTTTTCAATCCATCATGCATACTCTTCCATTACTCTTATCATTTGAAGTGCAACATTGGTTATGCCTTTATATGAGTTTCTACTTTTAGTTTACAAGAAATAACAAGTCTTTATTGTAATACTTGTAGGTGGGTCTCATCTAAAGAGATACACCAGGATGACTTGAAGCATTGGAAGAGGAATGTTTCACTTTTGATGTGTGATATTCAAATGTGCTCCCCTCCAAGCTTCTTAATTCTCAAGAGCACTACCTTGCACACCTAGTAGAAGAGATTGAACAGTGTGGTCCTATTCATATTTGAACAATGTGGCTCGTGGAGAGATATATGAAGGTCTTGAAACGACTTGTGAGTCAAAAGGCTCGACCAGAAGGGTCCATAGTTGAGGGGTACATGGTTTTCCAGGCCATGGTTCATTTGAGTGAGTACTTACCTCAATTGCATCTTGAAGCTGCGTGATTATGGAATTATAACCAATCTCAATCATTTGAAGGAGAAAAATTAGAGGGAGAAGGGACTTCAAATAGGATAAAAGGTATAAAAAAGGGTTAGGAGTTATTTGTATCTTAAGTTTTATATTACATAGCTTTAAATAATTATTAATTCATTGAACGAAAAAAAATTTCATTGTAGATGCGAAGGAGTGGGAGGCATTACATTTGTATGTTGCATACAATTCTGACTTTATGTTGGAATGGATGGAGAAGTACGCTAAAAAAAAAAAGAAATTAGAAGATGAAAATGCATGGGCCAATATATACAATACACATGGTCAAAACAATACTCGAGGATTTCCTACAAGCCATAAAGAAAGTGGCCAGAGAGATGCTCGTGGAATTGGCTAAAGGCCAATATTGAACACGAGGCAACAAAACGGAATAATAGAGTAACACAACAACAATTGCATTTCATTAAAGGATCCATAAATGGGGAGGTGATATATATTAATATATTGCATATATTTAATAAAAAAAAAATTAGATTTCATACCCTTGAATCTAATTAGTTGATATTTATATGAATTTAGGTAAGATATTACAAAGGAATGTGGAATTTTGGTCATCATTTTCACATCAGAAAAGTTGATAAAAAGAGAAAAACTTATGATTGTGGAGTTTCAGCATCATTTGAGGTGGAATGTCGTTCACATGCAAATGATAGACAACCAATCACAAGAACACTTCGCTACTATGGAGTGTTGGAGGACATTATCGAGCTTGATTTCATGTCTTTCAAGAAAGTTATTTTTCATGTTGAATGGTAAAAGCTTATTGAAGTGGGAGAAGAAAAAACTATCTTGCTCCATGATAATGGATTCCACATGATCAATACATCTAGGTTTGAAGCCACTTCTGAACCTTATGTGTTTCCAAGTCAACGTGACCAAAATTTTCTCATTCCAAATTTAGAACAACCTGGTTGGTCATTTGTGATTGATTATGATCCAAGAGGACGAAGAGTAACATTTGTTCAAGATGTAGAGGACCACGATTTACTTGAAGATGCAGAAGTTCCCCCTGAAGACATAGATGGCCAAGATGGAGATGATGAAGAATTTATTATCAATGATGCATATCACCAAGATGAAGACCAAGACGAGTTTATTGAAGTTTCTAAAGGACGTGAGCAACCACATGGGCATCAAATCCATGAAGATGATGAATTCATTGATTTTAATTTTCCTGTAGTTGAAGGTGATGAAGACTATGAAAATGATGGTATTAATTTATTTGTGGATTTAGGGTCTATTAATGATGGGGTATATATGCCATCAGATGAGGAGATTTCATCTGAGAATGACATTTTACGATCACTATGTATACTTTAAGATAGTTTTAAGGATTCACTACAATATAATTTTTCTTTACAACTTAGACATATGAGTTTTTAATTGTAATGAACATTAAGTAATTTGAATGTTTAATGTTTTACTTGTGAGGATGACATTTTTCGATCACTGTGTTTACTTTAAGATGGTTATAAGGATTCACTGCAATATAATTTTTCTTTACAAGCTAAGTATTGAGTTTTTAATTGTAATGAACATCAAGTAATTTGAATGTTTAAGGTTTTACTTGAAAGACATATATATTTGGTGTTACTGATTCTATTTTCTTATCGGTTTTTTTATCAAGGTTTTCTTATTTTTATGTTATTATTTGCTTTATTAAGAGTGTACCCATGGGTGTTACCGATGCTACTATGGGGGATTCAATGATATTCACTACTTTTATGGAAATGTTAACAAATGCACGAGGGCAAGACATTGCTATGATGATGCATGAGGTAAGCTTGAATATTGTCTTTTATATGTTCAATTATCTTATATTCCTTATTATATTATGCTAATTTATGTTTGTGGAATGCAGGCAATCACTAAAGTCATTCCAACCCGTATAACACCATATAATACATCTAAGGTAATGATAGTGGTAAAACTTGATCAATATTTTTGTGCATTTAGTTAACCTATTTCACTATATATATTTATTAATATTTGTGTTTTTACTAAGAGTGCATTTTTTTGGCATGCAGGATTCATTTATGCCCCTCAATACAACCAATTTTGGCATGCAGGGATCATTAATGCCCCCATATACATCTAATGTTATGCAAAATGTAAGATTCAACCATTTATTTGTGTGAGTTTGATTATGTTATTTGTTGAGAAATCTAGGGCATATATTTAATAAAGCTTTTGCACAATGACTCCATGATTTATGAGGTGTTACGAAGAGCTACATCATGCCTTCAAATGGATCACCCCATCCGTTTTTTTCTTCTTGTACATACAATGCTATTTTAACAAGTAACCCAGGCAATACATTATTCCAAAACATGATGTCAAGTTACTTTTCTAGGGTTTTTATGTAATCAAGAGGCCTTTTTAGGGTTTCTTAAATTCAAACCTTAGATCACTCTCTTTTCCCTTTATGTCATTCTAGAGTTTATCCCATGCCCTAGAAATCAAATCATAGGGAACAAATACTTAAGATTAAGGTTTCTAAATACTAGGGTATTTCTTAAAATATAAACCCATAAATTCAACCCTACTACATCTTATGATGGACCCTTTAAAAGAAAATTATTATACATACCTCATGAACACCTATCTGTACTGATTGGTATTTAGTAAACAGCACTACATGGTAAATAGTAGATGCCCCTTCATAAAAGCCACTTACAACCAGTACTCCCCTCCGCTAAGAGCTTATGGTTTCAACATACAGTTGTTACATCTCAACGAGGACAGAAAGCTATAAATCCATGTGGTCAACCAGAAATAGCCTAGCTTATTCATCGTGATCCTGAAAGGTGTGCAAGTGTTTAGCTAATCCGACATCAAGATGTTGACAACCGTAAGGTTGGAGGGCCATTGTTGCTCAAATTCATCAATGTAGATATGTTGATGAGGGTATGACCAGAGCTTACTTATATTGAAGCATGTGAAGGGATTCAAGGGAGAAATGGTGACCAAATCTTCCATAATGTTGGGTCTTGAAGAATCTGATAAAGAGATAAAGCAAACAATGAATGACACATGTGCTATGGGTGTTGATATCCTTACAATGGAATAGTATTTGCAGCCCATGGCTTTCAAAGAATGAAATTTGATTAGTATTGTTGATACAGGCTCTGGAAAAACAATGGCATATCCTTTACCTGCTATTGTTCATGTTAATATGCAACCTTATCTAGCTTCAGATTCTGAACCCTAAATGCGAGCATTCTTGCATTCATAGTCGCTGCATTATTATTTGCGGAAGCTTACACACACCTTTCATGAAGAAAAGATTATGGTGCTATTACTATTGAGGAAGCTAACTCCATGACAATCTCCTGATTGTTTTGATTGACATCGCTGATTCTTTGGGTGATAGTCAACAATTTGGATGAATTTCCTGGTGATAGATTAGAATCTAGATAAATATGATGCCAAAAAGAAACTGCTTTGAGCACATTGTAGCTAAACTCCAATTCATGTGTAAATCACACCAATTCTAGATCGAGGATTGTGAAAGCAGGTTTACTATGGAATAGTTTCTGGTGTTGAATCATTAGGTCTCAAAAGATACAAGCCTGTAATATTGGTTAAGAGGTGCCTCAATTTCCACTATTCTGGACCTGTTGCACTCAAAGGAAGACATAAATCATGCCAAGAATATTGTGGCCAATAACACTAGATGGGTGAGGAAAATCGCACAAGTATAAACTTGCAATGTCAATAGAGAAGGGGTTAAAATATGTAGAGTGCCCCAATCCAGATCCACCGCATCTATTCAGCTACCACAACTTTATCACACAGATCTTGTATATACAACATGAAAGGGTATTCAGATTTATTTACGAAAAATAGAAATCAATCTTAGATGCCTTATAAAGTATTGATTTGGCCGTAGATTCAATGTGTGCAAGGTCAAGTTGCAGATTGGGTATGGGCATCTTTTAGAGCCCAGTTTTGATACAGAGACAACAACTCTGAGCAAAAATAAGGAAAATGCATTTGTGATTTGAAGTGTGACTGCTTTTTCCAAATATCGGTTGAGTTTTTACTGCTTTTTCCCATTCTTTTATGTCACTCTTGAAGATATTTTTACTGCTTTTTCCAATTCTTTTATGTCACTCTTGGCCTCAGAGTTAATCGTTTCTTTGTATATTTTTAGTAATTTTTCCCATTCTTTTATGTCACTCTTGGCCTCAGAGTTAATAGCTTCTTTGGTCTGCCAGTTGTTGTTGCAGTTCTTCTTCCCTGGATTTTGGCAAGCACTATTCTTCTCCACTTTCACTACTCTATTTGAAGAATGAAGCAACCAACCATTACAAGCCTGCAAGTTTATACACTTCAGTTATTGGTTCTTCATCATAAACTAATGTTTTCTCCATTCCCATTCCCATTGCATTTGTGGAGCTGCAACTGCTCAGAAGGGTTGTTGAACTCTTCCTCTGGGGTTTCTGCCTGATTCATTAATTGATAATATCAAAGGCATCATGGAGAGAAGAGAGTTAAAGTCTTCAGAGGGAAGAAGTTGCATGCAGAATTGCCATATGTTGATCAGGAATGCAGCTGGGTTTTTCTTGGCATTAACTATCTTGGCTATTGCATTTTCACCTGCAGGTGATGTTTCAATTCAGGGGTTAAATTTTGCTAATTTCCATTTTACATGTTTAAATTTTGTAGTTTGTTTTCTATAACACGCCAAGATTTATAATATAAACTTATTTTTACCATAAAATTTGGCAAAATTTTAAGTTTTAAGATCAATTTCCATTCTTAAACTTTTCCATCCTTATCAAGGATATGAATACAATATTAACTTAAAATTTATCTACATTGTGTGCTTTACAGGTGCTTATGATCCACTGGATCCAAATAGTAACATAACAATCAAATGGGATATTGTGTCTTGGACTGCAGATGGATATGTTGCAAGTAATGCCCTTTCATCAAATAGGTCTTGAATTATAATTCCCTTTCCTCATTTTCCTGAAATAAATGTTGAGCTTTTCTGAATTTCATTCCTAGTATCCTACAAGTTAAATTCTAAAAGCTTGACATGATGACAAATTTGGAAAACCTTCAAGTTAGGTAGAGTTTATTTTGATATTGATTAAAATTTCTGATAAATTGTGTTGTATTGATTGGTATGTTCGATAATTTGAGTAAATACTTCACTCATTTTTAATTAGCTTTATGTCCCTGAAGTTAAGTAAGTACTCACTAGAAACATTGGTACAATTTACTAAAAATTCCCTGAAAATCTTCATGCTAGAACTTATTTTACTCTTTGCTGAGTCTAATGAGCTTCCCTCTGTAGGTGGCCGTGACCATGCACAATTTTCAGCAATACCGCCATATACCAAGCCCCCTAGGATGGACTTTGGGTTGGCACTGGGCATAAAAGGAGGTCATCTGGGCTGTGGTTGGTGGCCAGATAACAGAGCAAGGATATTGCTCCAAATGGAAAGCAGGTGTTCCACACTGTTGCAAGAAGGAACCCACCATTGTTGATCTCTTACCAGGTGTGCCTTACAATCAACAATTTACTAATTGCTGCAAAGGTGGAGCATTGGCATCTTGGGCTCAGGATCCTCCAAATTCCATCACATCCTTCCAAGTTAGTGTGGGCAATTTAGGGACCACTAACAAAACTGTCAAATTGCCAAAGAATTTCACTTTGAAGGCTCTAGGACCAGGTTATACTTGTGGCCCTGCTAAGATTGTTAAACCCAACCTGTTCTTTAGTCCAGATCGCCGCAGAACCACTCAAGTTCTGAGTAATACACTATTATAATCCCTCATAATTTATATATTTGTGAATGTTATGTGTTTCACTCTGAGCTGGCTAAGTCTTATATTTGAATTTCCCTTGTCCTTGTGCAGTGACATGGAATGTAACATGCACATATTCTCAGTTCTTGGCTCAAAAAAGTTCAACATGCTATGTCTCCTTATCATCGTTCTATAATGATACTATAACACCATGCCCTACTTGCGCCTGCGCTTGCCGGAACAACATAACTCAACCTGCTTGTATTGAGTATGATTCTTATTCCCTTGCAAATTCATTCAATTTATTTACATGCCATAAGACACCTCCGCTACATTCGCCACTTAACTTGAATCGACTTCGACTGTGAATTTGAAGGAGGTGAGAAAGGAGAAGGAAGGAAATCAGGAAGCAAAATTGGGATTCATCTCTGCTGCAATGGCTCGTTCAACAGATCCCCTGGTAGTAGGAAGAGTGATAGGCGATGTTATTGACATGTTCGTGCCTTCAATGGACATGGCCGTCTACTATGGATCCAAGCAGGTCACCAATGGCTACGAGATCAAGCCCTCTGCTACTGTTGACCACCCCAATGTGCAAATAGCGGGTCGACACTTCGACGAGAGTCTCTATACTCTGGTACCCATTTCATCAATAATTTAATTCCAGCACCTCTGGTTTCATAGAATGAATATTTACATATAAATTTGTTATGGGTCTTCTATGAATGCATGCATTTACATTTGATCAGGTAATGATAGACCCAGATGCTCCTAGTCCAAGCGAACCCAACATGCGGGAATGGGTTCACTGGTATAATAAATTCCTTCCCTTCTCCTCTCTTCAATTTATACAAACATGCAAGAATGGCTTCACTGATATAATAAATTTGTACCCTTCTACTCTCTTCAATTTATACAGACAATACACTGCAAAAAATTGAAAGAGAGACACTCTAATGGTAATAATATTTGGTTATTATTACCAGGTCTGATATGCACATCGAGGTTGCAGAGTTCATATCTCCAGTTTTAGTATTCTAATATGCATGCTTGAGCTTCACAACCTCTGCAATCTTATCAAAGTTTCTAGTGCATATTAGACTAGATAGGTCTGATTTTATTTGGTAGTGCTCACATTCAATTATAACTTGATGGTGTCTAAACAATGGCACCGGTTTAGATCATGTTGTGCCATTGTCCATATTCAATGAACTCACTACCTTTGTCCATATTCAATGTACTCAGTGCTGCCACAAAATGGCACATACATAGAAGTTGAGTCATTCCCATCCTCACATAGAGTTGCCAGCACTTCCTCTTCCTCCTTTTGCATTTGTACTATCACCACTTCATTGCATATTTGCCACACCATACTATTTACTATTTTTATATGGGCCAATATGCTATCCTATTAATCCCTGCTGTATAATGCACAATTGTAACACTAACATAGGCACCAGAAGCTATGCTAATAGAAACGATTAAAAGTAAAGTAAGATTCTAAGACCTTAATGTCTTTGCATGTCAAACACTATGTAATAAATATTCAGGTTTGCACATGGAGTTCATAGGTTCAAGGGTAAAACATTGAGATCTGTGGCCAGCCCTAATAGATTCAAGGTTGTTTGCTTCTGGACTGTAACACTATCTAAGAAACATTTTGTTTGCTCATTGAGTCTGTTGATTCAAAGTTAAAATCAATATTATCTAATAAAGAGTTTCTTTTCAGCAAGAGCTAATAGATTCAAGGTTAAAACATTCAGGTCTGCAACTAGAGTTAATAACTTAATAGATCCATCTTCAAGGTTAAGACATCTTTTTTTTTTGGCCTGGGAAACACTATCTAATAAATATTCAGTTCGAAATACCTGGGAAACACTATTTAATAAATATTCAGTTCGAAATAATAGTCTTTGGACAATCAAGTATTATTTAATAAATATTTTGAGTATTTTCAAAAACCTAGCGATCATATATTCACTTTTAAAACATTAAAATAATAGTTTTTGTCTTGTCAAAATACCATATAATTGGTACTAGAGAATAATAGATTCAAATTTTTGAATATGAGGTTTGCACACAATTATTATTTTATTATGGTTAACCAAAATAGATCTGGTGAAAATGGATCTATTATTTATGGTAGTTCTTTAAATTTGGTATCTCAGTGAACTTTGCACCCAGCTTAAAAATAGATTGATAAAGATGGATATAATGCTGGTTGGTATTGGTAATGGGAGTTTATTCATAGTTTTTCTTAATTTGGTATCTCTTTGACGTTTGCAGCTGGTTGATGGATAGATCGTAGTTCAGTTGGATCTACTCTAATTTTCATCTGGCTTTAATACATCATGGATGGCTTTAATACATCATGGATTTTTGTGGACTTTAATGGTTAAGAAAATTCTATCATAGTGTATTAGGTTAAGATGGTTTATTTATTTATTTTCTCCTATCTTTTGCTTAAGTTGATATATTCTTTGAGATTAAGATGCTTTTTTAATAGGTTTGATGAAGATTAATGTATTCTAGTTTACTAGGTTAATATTTTTTGTTTTAGTAATTTTTTTGTTCTCATCATCTTAAAGATAACATGAACTTAAGATGAATCATTTTAGGTCTAAACTATTTGGTTTTAGGTTTAGTTAAGATTAGTCTCTTCTAGCTTGTGAGGTTAATTTGTTTTGTTTTACTTTTTTAGTTTTTTTAATTGTTTTACTTTTTTAGTTGTTTTTACCTAAGGTGATAAACTCTTGAACCGAGATTTTTTTGTCAGTTTTTTTAAATACTGACTTTTAAGCATTGAGGTGTGATATTTTCGAGGTTTAGATAGATTTATACTATCTTTAGGTTAGATTAAATGGAACTGATATTCTTACGGATTAGATAGATTTGTACATTCTTATGTTAGATTAAATGGAACTATGTTGGATTCTACTAGGTTATTTACAGTTGTTTTAAGATAATGGTCAATAAGTTGAATAAATAATAAAAAAAAAAATTGTATTGGTGATCCCACTCAGGATAGTGACTGATATTCTTGGAGCCACAGATGCAACTCAAGGCCAACTAGCCTTTTCACTTGGTGGACTGTGTGTATTACATAGTACTTGGCCTTCGTTCCTTCTATTTTTAACAGTTCAAAATGTTGTTTAATTTCATTATTTTATCTCAGTGGTTGAGTTTACAAGTTTTTGCAGGGCATGAAATAGATATGTTGTGATTTGTGACATGATGTACTTTCTATCCCATTAACTATTTTGGTCATCTTTTTTTCCACATGCTTTGTAATACTAAGTACTTTTCCTGTCTATCAGTGGAAATCATGAAGTTTGATGCGTGCAAAGGAGTATGCTTCTGGATACCCTTGCAAAAGAATTGGCTCCAGGAACGATCAGATTCAATGCTAAAGTTGTTTCCATTCAACAGTCTACAGATTCTTCTTTAACTATAGTAAAACTAGGAGATGGAACGCTTATCAAAGCTAAGGTAGCATCTTAAATCCAAACTTCTAACTCCCATTTGAAGTAGTAAAACTTGGGCGTAATTCTGACAAATTACCTGGTAGTTACGCTACAATAAGCCTTCTGAAGCTGAAGAAGAATAATTACATATCCTTGGAATGTAACAATGTAACAAAGTGTTGAGCCCCTCTAGAGACATCCTTCTATAGACTTTGATTCTCAAATGATATTTGAGGCATCCCTGTTCTCCTATGTTTTTTACCTATTTTCTATGGAATGGGGATGAGAACAGGAATGCCACAAATATCATTTGATGCATCTCCATTTTTGTGGGAACGGCTCATTGGATGTCACTGGGACATCCCCTACATGAAGGGACCATTCTTAGGATATTCCCAGCAAGAAAGGCACTAGTCTGCCATTCCTGAAATTTGGTTCTATGTTGGAGCCATTGGTGAAATTCATTTGCTTGCCAATTCTTGCTGGAAGATAGAGTCATTAACCTTTGGCCCATTACAATGTCAACCTGCAAAGACAATTAAAGCATTGGATAAAGATGCACCCTTTATACTACAACAAACCTTTCATAGGTTGTTTGAGACAAATAAAACACAAGCTCAGTTGAGTTCACTATTATATATCCATAAATAGAAGTTCCTCCTCAACTGTACATTGTATATATTATAACCACTGACATAATGATGGCATGATCTGGTGAGAAGCCTTCATTAACTAAATTACATTATGTTATATGGAATTGTCTTGATTTACTATCGAGTACTCACATGTTTGTTTATGGTTAAAATATTAGTAAACTGCATTCAAATGCATGCTAGTCACATTTATTTCTGCTAGACAATTATATTGCAGATAAGTAGGCATTGTGCTACTGGACAATTGTTCAACTTATGAATAATTATAGGTAACCAAAAAATTTGGTTTCTCTGGTAGAGAACTATTTAGTAGAAAATGAAAATAGATTGCTAGTCTTTGCTTTAAACTAGGACTAACATCCTTTGAGTTTTCTTCAATCTTCAAGACAAACTATTTCCACTGTTAAAACTTAAATAGATATAAGGTAGAGGGTAGGAAATATTTAGCTGGCCAAAGACCAAGACTAATTTATGTAACCCAAAGTATAATCATGAACAACTATAGCTTGCATTGAAACACTTGCATATAGGCAATGAAGCACATAAAGTTCCATCGTAAGTTGCACATGTACATAATCAAAATGTTTGCTATTAAATAATTTAAGAATCAATACACATTTTAGCCTAGGAGACCATGACCATATACAACGATGAGAATAGAAAAATTATTTCCCAACTTAATATTCAACCTCAATTTGATTTTCTTGTTTATAATCCAAGAAACCATGGTAAGAAGGCCTGTAGATCTGGAGGAGGAGCTCAGAATGATGGCTCAAGAAGTCCGTGGTTATGTGGAAGCTGTTCTAAATAGTCTTGCTGCAAATGTTTCTAAAGTAAGACATCCATGTGGATGAGAACACAATACAACCATACAGAATCTCAGTGTTTATTCAGTCCATGATACTTGAATTGATTATTTGATTATTTGCAGGCTATGGTGCTTTGTCAAGTTGAGAAAGCCAAGGATGAAATGCTGACCCAACCTTATAGCTCAATCAGGTAAGGTTTAATGACAAAATGTGGTTAAGGTACATCAATAATTAGTTTGATTATTTTCCCATTTCTGTATTTTTCCAAACTGATTTTGATTTTCACTTGAAATCAGGTCTCTTGGGACTTTACGAAAGTAGTGTTTTTTGTCATCCTCTGCAGGTGTAGTAGACACCTGTTGATTGGAGCACTGTACATTTGAGCTTTTGGGGTGCCTTTTCAACTTTTTTTTTAAAAAGGTCCTACATGGATTTAAACTTGGATCGATCCCAAGAGAACTTTTGACTTATCAATTCTATTTTCTCGTGTTGATATGTATGTAGTGTGGGCTCAGTAGCAACAGCTTTTAACCTCAATATCAATGACAATGGAGCAACTATGAGCCCTTTTTTTGGTTCCTTTTTATCAGCACTCCGTTTTACTCATTTATGTCTCTTTATTTTGAATTTTAATTTAATTTCATTTTGAATTTATAGACAGACTGTGTCATTGGTTGTTTTGATCAATACTAGTTTGCTTTTCCTGCTTCTGTTGGAATTTTCCTCGTTGAACTGGCAAGGGTTCCGTATTTTTCCACTTATATTTATTTGAATTTTAATTTAGTTTAATTTTGAATTTATAGACAGACTCTGTTATTGGTTGTTTTGATCAATATTGGTTTGCTTTTCCTGTTTCTGTTGCCATTTTCCTGATTGAATTGGTGAGGGTTCCATGTTTTTCCACTTCTATTTATTTGTTTCCTTCTTATTTACTGATTGGGATTTTGTTTGTTGCAGTATTCATTGGCAATGTGAAGTTATCATGTTTGATGTTACTGCACGATTGACTTACAAGAATGTCCCAACGTGGCACAGAGATCTTTGCAGGTATCTCTTTTACAAAGGGGTTGGATCTCTAAGTAGAAATGAAGGTTCCTTAATTGTGTGGTGGCACAACTGCCTGAACCAATTAGCTAAATATCTTTGTGAATTTCAGGGTGTGTGAGAACATTCCTATTGTTCTTTGTGGAAACAAGGTTAATGTGAAGAATAAGCAAGTGAAAGCTAAGCAAGTTACTTTTCATAGAAAGAAGAATCTTCAGTACTATGAGATATCTGCAAAAAGTAACTACAACTTTGAGAAGCCATTCCTGTACTTGGCACGAAAGCTCTTAGGGTGAGCCTTTAATCTAGTTTTTGATGCTCCCTAACATGAATGTTATATTAAAAAATTTGCATTGATTCTATAATGGGTTATTTTTATAGGGATCCAAACCTTCATTTTGTGGAGTCACCTTCTCTTGCTGCTCCTGAGGTTCATATAGACCTTACAACCCAGCAACAGTAAGTAGAATGTTATTTTCTTATTATTTTTTGTTAACTTTTATTGAAATAATTTGTTCCATTTCTAAAAGATTGAAACTTTGGCTTACAATCTTTTATGTTGTCAGGTACGAGGCGGAACTTGTAGTAGTTGTGGCCCAACCCCTTCCAAATGACGATGATGATGCCTTTGAATAGCTTTGTTAAGATGCTTTTGCATATTTAGGGATTGGTGGATTCAATTAGTTTTGTATCATTGGAGTTTGCTCTTGAGTTTCGACATTTAATTTTGATTTGTATTTGGGGCTTAGAATAGCATTATCACATCTCTCTATATGTGATTTGGGTACTGTGAAGATGTTTTCATCGGTGGAGTTGGCTAAGCTATCTTAGTTCAACTCCATTACAGAGCTATTTTTATATGCTAAGATAGTTTTTTCCGTTATATACTCTTGCACATTTTGCACAAGAACTTTTTGTACTCTTCAAATATTTCAAGAATGCTCAAGTGCCTTTCGTTGTGTACTGTTGGGGGGAATGCTAGTTGCGATGATTGTTGCTTGTAATATATTATGGCTTGTTAAAAGTTTCTTTGAAAATTCTAACTATGTCTGAGGATTTATTTTAACTCTGAAATTGGTTTACATAAAGCTTGTACAATGAACAGTTTACCTGCTAGACTATCAGAATAAATGATATTATAAAGTAAGCGCTAATACCTTGTATACGAGCCAAATCCTCCCTTTGCAATATTGTTTTCATCCGGGACACTTTCTATTGCAACTGTCAATGTTTCCGTGCTAAAAACTATTGGTTGACTATAGCCTCTGTTTCCATTCAGGGCTCTACAGATTGTAATTTCTGCAATGCGAACTTGCAATTTCTAACATCGATTAGAATTTGTGCAACATCCTATGGAAAAAAGATTGTATTCGCAATAACATCAAGAGGAAAGAAATATGCACGTCCTCTAGAATGGATCTTCACACTGAGACCAATGCTAATGGTGTTGAGAAACTACTATGCAATGGAATAAACAATGTTGAGGTGCAGAACAAATATATTTTGCCTCCCTAGGAGCAACCCAACATGTCTTAGGTATCTTTATGTGAGAGCATTCCAGTGGAGGATCTGAAACACTTAGATGGCCCTAGTAGAACCACTGTCATACAACAAATCCAACATGCATGTCAGGAGTATGGATTTTTCCAGGTACAACCTTCAATCTCTAATGTCCCATGTTATGATTTTTTTTTTTCGGAAGGGATTGGATTCATGAGGCTTTGAAATTTGAATCTCATGATATTGCGATATAAACTGTTTTGAAGATTTGAATTTTGAATTTTAAGATTTGAACATTGAATTTTAAGATTTGAATTTTGAATCTCATAATATCTCTCAATAAACTTCCAAAATCTCAATTATGAACATTAATTCTTAAAAAAAAAATTGTTCAAATTCAACATTAATATGGTTGAAGCTGCATGATATGATCAGATAGTGAACCATGGGGTACCGGAGAGGGTGATGAAAAACATGATGGGAATCGCCAAAGAATTCTTCGAAAAGCCGATGGAAGATCGTGCATGCCTCTATTCAGAGGATCCACAGCAACTGGCTCAACTTGCTACAAGCTTCAATATTCACAAAGATGAAGTCCTTAACTGGAGGGACTATCTAATACATCCTTGTTTTTCATTACACGAAGTCATCGACTCTTGGCCTAAAAAACCTGCAGCCTATAGGTAGCCATTAAACCTTATGTCAACCATTAAAGCAACAACCATAACTCGTTTGGTTTAATATAATATTGAAGCTTTTGTTATAGGGAAATTACAAGCAAGTACACTGTGGAGGTGAGGGCACTGTGTTTAAGGCTGCTGGCTACAATTTTTGAAGCTCTAGGACTCCATTCTGATTACTTGAATAATATTTTTGGGGAACACAGACAACTGTTACTTGTAAATTACTATCCACCATGCCCAAACCCAGATGTTACCCTTGCTTTAAGAAGCCATTCAGATGCAGGTGGCATCATTGTTCTAATGCAAGGTGATGTCAGCGGTTTGCAAGTACTTAGAAAAGGGAAGTGGGTTGCTGTAGAACCCATTGCTAATGCCTTTGTTATCAAACGTAATAAGCGAGTCTTCCTCGGTTAAAATCAAAATAATTCACGGGCTACATAAGAAACCTCACAAGCTTTTGATAAGTGATCAGTTAAAGAATATTTGTGATGAGTCTGTTCAGAGTATTAATTTTCAACAATGATCAAAAATATTTTGAAAAAGAAGTTAAAATAACTGGGCGGGCATAAAAACGTTCCATTACAGACCGTTCAAGCGAAAGAATACTCACTCTATAATACTGTGTAATCCAGTTCTAGATATCATACTCACTCTATAATACTGCGTAATCCAGTTGAGCGATGAAGCTATATTTTTGATAACATGATTGAAGCATAAAACTAACCCATACCTGCCACCAACGAAATTCCTACAATCTTGTACAGTTGATAACTGTGGCTATCAAGCCTGCCTGGGTATTCTTGTGGGTATGTTGTCTGTCAAACACATAAAGGTATCACCATTTCATTAATTGGGCTCTCGATTGATTTCTACATAAAGATTCACATTGTCTAAATCCAAAGTCGTTTCCATTCAACGGTCTACAGGTTCTTCTTTAACTATAGTAAAATTAGGAGATGGAATGCTTATCAAAGCTAAGGTAGCATCTTAAATCCAAACTTCTGACTCACAATTGAAGTAGTAAAACTTGGGCGTAAATTTAGTAATGAATTGAATCCCCTCTTGCTAACCAAAGGTAATATTAATAACCCATATGCATTGGTTTCTATCAGACAGGAATTTCTGTGGTGGTTTCTCTCATACACGAGTACTATTTGTGAACTTTAAATGTGAAACTACTTTGAAAGAACATTCAAAATGATTTTATTTTTTCTTTTTTAAATAATTTTTTATATTGTCTCTAGAGAGACAATAGTTTGAATTATGGACATATTGTCTCTATAGAGACAATATGTTTTTAATCTCAGCTATTGTCTCTAAAAAGACAAAAATGTAATTATCTCTAAAGAGACACAAATGAAGTTGTCTCTAGAGAGACAAATGAAATTATCTCTAGAGAGACAAATTAAATTGTTTCTTAATAGACAATAATTCTTGTCTTTATAGAGACAATAATAATATGTGTTCTATATTGTCTTTATAGAGACAAATTTTTGAGACATTATATTTTGAGACACCCGCTTAGAGACAATATTTAAGACAATATACAAGTTTCTTTTTGTCTTAAGTTAAGACAATTGACTCAAATATTGTCTTAAATATTATCTTAAAACCCCCCTACATGTAGTAGTGAGAGGCTCTAGCTCTAGCTGATCATGGTAGGAGAATGGATCAAGGCTAGCAAGGGTGATCAAGATCGAGACGCCGATCAAAATCAAGGAGAGGCAAAATCATATGCTTTCAATGTGGCAAACCCAGGCACATGAAGAAAGAATGTCGATTCTGGAAGAAAGGACAAAAGGATCAGAGATCGTCCAGTACAAATCACAAGTCATCCGGCACAAATGAAGGTGAGACTACTGTTGTAGCCACAGATGGTGATGTGTTTTTTACTGTTTCAGTAGAGGATGCATGTGCATATACATCTAGCAGTCGCTTTGATTGGATCCTTGACTCTAGAGCATCTCACCATGTAGCCCCATGCAAAGATAGTTTTGTTTCATATAATCCTGGTAATTATGGTAGAGTGCATTTGGGGAATAATCATTTTTGCAGTATTGTTGGAGTGGGAGATGTCTAGATCAAGATGAAAGATCGACAAGATATATTGTTGAAACAAGTCAGGCATGTACTAGAAATGTGCATGAGTTTAATATCTATGGGACGACTGGATGATGAATGCTATTCGCAAGCTTTGGAAAAGGCGGCTGGAAAATTAGCAAAGGTGCATTGGTCGTGGAAAAAGGACCCAAGATAGGAACATTATACACATTGAAGACACTGATAGGAAAATCAGATTTGGCTGCTGTCACAGAAGAAGGAAATTCAGCAGATCTGTGACATAAGCGTTTGGGTCACATGAGCGAGAAGGGCTTAAAAATCCTTGTTGATAAAAATTTATTGCCAGGTTTGAAATCCTACAATCTTGATCTTTGTGAGCATTGTATATATGGTAGACAAAGAAGGGTTTCATTCCTTAAAGGTGGCCATTACAGAAAGAAAAATGTGTCAGAATTGGTACACTTAGATGTGTTTGGGCCTGTTAACATCAAATCATTAGGAGGAGCATCATATTTTGTAACATTTATAGATGATGCATCCAGAAAGGTTTGGGCAAATCCTATGAAAAATAAAAGTGAAGTGTTTGGAATATTTCAAAAATTCCATGTTGCTGTTGAAAGAGAGACTGACAAATTGTTGAAGTGTTTAAGAACAGATAATGGTGGAGAATATTGCTCAAATGCATTTAAGGAATATTGTAACAGGTTTGGCATAAAGTATGAGAAGACTATGCTTGGTACTCCTCAACAGAATGGTGATGCAGAAAGGTTGAATCGCACCATTATGGAAAAGGTGCGAAGTATGTTGTCCAATTCTGGTTTGGAGAAGAATTTTTGGGTTGAAGCAGTCAGGACCGCTTGTTACCTCATAAATAGATCTCCAACTACAGCCTTGGATGGCGGTATCCCTGAAGAAGTTTGGACTGGTAAGAATTTGAATTATTCTCACTTGAAAATCTTTGGATGTGAAACATTCGTACACATTCCCAAAGAAAAGAGAACTAAGCTAGATGATGAATCTATGAAATGAATTTTTTTGGGATATGTGGATAAAGATTTTGGTTATCGTCTATGGGATCTAGTCAAACATAAAATTATTAGAAGCAGAGATGTTATATTTAATGAGTCAGAAATGTTCAAGAGGAGTGTAGGTGAGTTGGAGGTCAAGAAGGTTATTGACAGGTTTGAAGAGCAGTAAGAAAACATACCACCAATACAAGAAAATGAATAGCAAGTTTAGAAGCATGAAGAACAACAAGTGGAAAATGATGAACAATAAGAAGAAGGAATCTTACAGGAACCTTTACAGGAGATTCAACCTGATAATGCACCACCACAGTTGGTTCACAGATCTTCCAGGCCTCATAAGCCTTCACAAAGGTATCCTCCTTCAAACTATATTTTGTTGACTGATGAAGGTGAACCTAATTGTTTTCAAGAAGCTTCCAAAGTCGAGCACAGTAAAGAATGGAAGAAAGCAATGGAAGAAGAAATGAACTCTTTGCAGGAAAATAAAACTTGGGAGTTGGTAAACCTCCCAAAAGGTAGAAAGGCTCTACAAAACAAATGGGTGCACAAGATTAAGCATGAAGGTGACGAAAAGAAGGAGAGGTATAAAGAAACGCTAGTGGTGAAAGTTTTTTACCAAAAAAGAAGGTATTGATTTCAATGAAATTTTCTCACCTGTTGTTAAAATGTTATCCATTAGAGTCATTCTTGGTCTAGTTGCTGCTTTAGACCTAGAATATGAACAGTTAGATGTAAAAACTGCATTCCTTCATGGTGAATTGGAGGAAGAAATTTATATGGAGTAGCCAGAAGGCTTCATAGAAAAAGGCAAAGAAGGCCTTGTTTGTAGGTTAAAGAAGAGTCTCTATGGGTTGAAACAGGCACCTCAACAATGGTACAAGAAATTTGATTCATTCATATTGGGACATGGTTTTCAAAGGTTGGAAGCTGACCATTGTGTCTATATCAAGAGGTATGATTAAGGAAAGTATATCATATTATTGTTATATGTGGATGACATGTTGATTATTGGGCATGATAAGAATAAGATCAATAGATTGAATAAAGATTTGGGTAGCAAATTTGCAATGAAGGATTTGGGACCAGCACAACAGATATTGGGCATGTGGATTATGCGTGACAGGAAAAACAAAAGGTTGTGGCTATCACAAGAAAAATATATCATTAAGGTGTTTGATAGGTTTAATATGAAGGATGCCAAGCCAGTTGGTACACCCCTTGCAGCCCACTTCAAGCTGAGTACTAAATTATGTCCTACTAATGACAAAGAGAAAGAAGAAATGAGAAAGATTCCTTATGCTTTAGCAATTGGCAGTTTGATGTATGCCATGGTATGCACACGACCAGACATTGCATATTTAGTGGGAGTAGTGAGTAGGTTCCTTGCCAGTCCAGGCAAACAACATTGGCAAGCAGTAAAATGGATTTGAGGTATCTCAAGGGTACTAGTCATTATTGTTTATGTTTTGGTCATGATGGCACTGTGCTTGAAGGATTTATAGATGCGAATATGGCTGGAGATATGGATACCAGAAAGTCCACTACAGGTTATTTGTATACATTTGCAGGTGCAGCAGTATCTTGGGTGTCAAGGCTACAAAGAATAGTTTCCCTCTCTACAACAGACACGGAGTACATAGCTACTACAAAAGCTTGTAAAGAGATGTTGTGGATGCAGATTTTCCTAGGAGAGATAGGAATAAAGCAGGACAAGTATGTGTTATATTGTGATATTCAGAATGCCATTCACTTGGCGAAAAACCCAGCATTTCATTCAAAAACCAAGCACATTGACTTAAGGTACAATTGGATCCGGCATGTGTTGGAGGAAGAACAGTTATCCTTGGAAAAGATCCATACAGATACGAACCCTGCTGATATGCTCACTAAGATTCTACCATGAAATAAACATGATTTATGTAGAGGCATGGTAGCAATCTGTGTGATTTGATGACTCTAATTTGGCTTCAAGTGGGAGAATGTTAAGTGTGAAGCCAAATTCACGAATCACATGAAGGATTCTAGATTCTTCTACACCGCCATCAGTTTCTAGATCTCTAGGATTCTAGATCTTTCTACATCGCCATTCGTTTCTAGATAATTCCAGATCTCCATCTGAATCACATACAGGATTCTAGATCCTTCTTCCGACTCTATAAATTTGTAATTTCTCTGGCCAGGGATATCAAGCCAAGGCCCAAGCTTGTTATGTAATGCAAAGTGATTTCTGTTCTCTAGTGATTGTTTTATCTATTCCGATATTTCTAACTGAGTAATCTTGTTGTTTCTCCATTTGTTTGTCTCTGTGAATTATTCTTTGCTATTGCCGCCTAAGTCTCTGAGTATAAATCCGTTGTGTGTGATGTATGTTCTGATCTAACAGTCGGCCGTCTCCAATATAATACAAGGGACTTCTTATTACTCCTTGTTGTTAGCGTCTTTCGGTCAAGTGGATTTGTGATAGGCCTATTCTGAACCTATTTTAATGTAATGTATTCGGATTATCTTCTTAGATTTCTCAATAGTAAAGATGGTAAATGTTTAAAAAACACTCAATGTATCCAGATTATTTTCTGAGAATTCTCAATAGTTATAAGAGCAGTAGATTTAAAAAAAATAACTCATTATTCTTTCAGAGAGGCTTCCATAGCCAATCTCGAAGGGCCTTCTCCAACAATTACAGACCCATTCACGCACATGCATCTTTTCCTCGTTGGCCTCCTTTCCGTATTGCTCAGAGGAAGAACTGTACATGTTCAAGTCATTGGCCTCCTTACAATATTGCTCTATGAAGTGTTCCATCAATATGGTTCTCGGAGCTTTCAGAAGGCCATTGGGGAGGAGGTACTTTTAGTTTGCAAATAGGTTTATTTACAAATCATAGGGCATACTTTCTAAATTTAATGAATAGACCATATTCAAATTCCACGAAATCGTTGTATAAATAATAAATGCACATAAGGGAATAAATGTGTAAGAAAATCACATGGTGCATCTAATTTCTATGGTTTAAGAAATGACATTGTCGATCGTATGGGCCTCTCAGATCCCATTGTTTCATGTAATTTTTTAACGAGTGCAGCGACTAACACTGTTTGAGTGACTGAGTGTTTGACAGCTTGATTCGTATTTCGTATGAGTTAGTATTAAACTATGTGGAATTATAATTAAGAAAATATCTTAATTTACTAATCAATAAAAAATAAATTTATTAAATTTTAATTTTTAATATTAAAATAATATTTTAATCAATATATTTTTTATTAAATTTTAATTTTTAATATTAAAATAATATTTTAATCAATAAAAATTAAATATTAAATTTACTGTGTTCTAATTTTTAACATTAATTTGAATTCAATATTTCTACTTTAATTTAACTATGGTAAATTAAAAAACACTCGCTAACTATTATTTATATATATAAACTTTTTAAATACATAATATTTAATATTTACAACTCACTATTAGTGCTATTTATAATACTATGACGTAAATTATTACCTTTATTTTTGAAGGATCACTACGACTATTTAAGTAAATATTTACCTTTATTATCATGTATCATAATAATTTCCATATTCTCATTGTTATGGATCACAACTTACATAGAGAGGTTGGATTAAGGATCACGATTTTTTTGGAGAAATGTTGCACTGATGCAATTAAAGTTACTTATTATCATGGATCACAGCTTTGGGAGAATGGTTCGAATAGTTTCTCTTGTAGTTGTTTTATGTAGAAACTTTTAAATGTCATCTGGGACATATAATAAAAATAAAATAATTTTTTTACATTAAACATTATAATAATAAAAAATATAATAACAATAATAAAACATATAAAACTAAGTATTATAATAAAAGGATTTAATTTAATTTTTTATATTATAATTTTGTTTTATAAATAAGAATATAAATAAAAAAATTTTAAATTATAAGACAATAATAGTCAATTATATCAAAATGAAATTTAGGTAATGATGATGGATATTAATAATTATCGTATTTCAAATTATATAATCAATAAAAAATTTAATTAATAAACATATAATTAAAAATTAAAAAAAGAAATATATAAATCATAAATAATAATAGTAAATTAAAATTTATTTCACTATATAAATTAAAATAATAATTTATATTCCTTGATCAAGTGAGATCCATATGAGGGACATTAGAGGAATCCATGTCATGGTCAGGGTAATAATGAGATGGAACAATGGGTGACTAGATGACTACCCTCACACATACCTCTCCATGCGAAAGGTGGTGAAGTTCATTAATGTTGTCAATTATCGACATTTGCAAAGAGATAGAAAAGAATTCTGGTTTCAATTTGGGAGGCGTAGAACAGCTCTAGCGAACCAATATAGGCTCCATAGGATCCTTCAGACATGGATTCATTTTCTGGGTGGTAGCGCAAGATCAATTCCAAGCCTAGAGCTCAAGTGCAGTTTGCATAATCCATCCTCACAGTTGATGTAGTTGCAGGTATGTTCTATTTTTTATGGATGCCTTGCTCCCTGTGTTTTCCTGGTGTCTTATAAATATGTTGATGGAAATTCCCGGTGCATTCTTTTGGTTTAGAATAAAACCCTCTTATGATGTATGGGGTGTAGGGTTGGCTCTTTTGTTGGCTTGTCTGGTATTTTTTGGCCCCTTCTTAGGAATATTGTTATTTGTTTTAGTAACATGTCACCCTTAGTATGCATGAAATATTGGACTTGGTTCTTAAGTGTGATGTTAATCAATTGTATGGGGGTAATTGTTCCCTTTTCTATTTCTCACAAGAACACTCTGACTGGTTTCATTTGGGGAGGGTTTGCAAGGGTTTTCCCGGGCTTTAATTTAGTCTCCCATTTATGGAGTTATAGTGTCTACTTTACCACTACAAGCAAACTATATAATCAAATCCAGGTCATTAGTGTGGGGAAAGCTCAGTTTTAATGATGTAATGTTTATTGTTCTACTACATGTGTCTTTGTAACACTTGCACGTCCATGTCTTAACCTAGTTAGTTGGCACCTCTGGTTGGGTCATCTTCTAGCTAGCTAGCCAACAGCCTGGGCGAGGTCTCTGGTGGTGGAGGGTTTGGTGCCTAAAACCATTTTCCAACTCTATCCTTGTGTCCCGCGATGTCAATGGATGGCTCAAGCTACCTCATCCCACGAGATAAATGAAAGGGGTGGATGCAACTGTAGTTAGGGCAAGGTCCATGGTCATGGAAGAAATCAAGTTCAACATCAACACACTTGAAATCAGGATCACAGAAATAAAAATAATTTAACCTTGGAAGCAGCTCAGTCCTATCAGACTAATGCACATCCAAAGGCTTACTAGATTACTTTAAGGTTGAAGAATGAACTGAAGCAGCAGGCAGAGGACAATGAACTAGAGCTAGATGAATGATAGGATCTCATCCCTGACCTAGTCCATACTAGAGGTTGATACACCCAGTTCCAGTAGTCACTATAAATTTTGTGGATGATGAAAAATCTCTTTGAAAGAGCTTTGACAACGACCTTTGTAGGAATTTTGGAGTCAGCAACATAAATACAAGAAATCCACAGGGAATTCTAGCTCATTCAATGCCAAATTCAACACAAAAATGCTCGTTTAAGTCATATTGAGAAGCATATTCCCTTCCACAAATTGAACTGTTAGGCTCTAGTGCCAAAGACCTATTGCTAATAGAATCTTATGATGATTAAAAATTTTCTTAGCATAGTGTGGACACACAATTTTCCTATGTATATATGAATAAAATGCATCTTTTATCTTTATGTAATAGACGCAGAGTAAATAGGATACTCAAATACACTTAGGTTTATATAGCCTTGCTCAACGTTCTCAGACTTTTCAGATTTTGGATGCCCTATAATGCCATGAGATGACTAATAGGCCTGATTTGCCAATGGGCAGGTTGAGGTCATCTGATGATGGATGATGTTTATGTAATACCTGCCTATTTTTTAAAATGGAATAGAAAGGATCTACCAAACTTATAAAAGATAAAATAAAATAATAACTTATATTCATAACAGTTATATTTTAGAAATTTGTATATATAAATTTAACCAATAGAAATACAAAACATTATTATTAACAGTAATATCTTTTCTAATTTATATATTTATCTAAATATATCGTTAATAGTATGCATATTACATTAAAATATTAAACTAAAATTTTTATAAAACACATAAAGAAATGTCACATATGCATACATGATAACTATATGTATTATCAAGGTTTTAATCAAATTAAAAATAAAAGTATTTTTATATAGAGAGATGTGAAATCTATATAAATATAGATAATATTATAAAGAATCAGTATAGATACATATTAACTTTGTATCTACCAAGTGCTAGAGAAGAATCAAATCTTTTGAGTTGTAAATCATTTCTCTAATTTTGCACTCAAAAATGGGTTTGCATTTCTTGAGATTTGATTTCTCTGCGAATAAAGGTAGAGCTCTCTTTGTCCTTGATAGAGCGAGAATTAAGATATATCTATGTTGATGTAGTCATATAGTTTTGAATTATGTGTAAGTCAGAGCTATCTCTGTCCTTGATAGAGCCAGAATTAAGATAGATCTATGTTGATGTAGTCGTATAGTTTTGAATTATGTGTAAGTCAGAGCTCTCTCTGTCCTTGATAGAGCCAGAATTAAGATAGATCTATGTTGATATAGTCATATAGTTTTGAATTATGTGTAAGTTTATTAATTACGAAGATTTAAAATATCCCAAATCATATTTTTATTTTTTTAAGTTTATTCATATATTAATAATATGAGTGTTTTGAAACAATAAAGAATAGAATTTTACGGTGAATATTTGTATTAATTAAAAAGTAATTGATAATTAAATTTACATCAAATAGAAAGGGAATTTTTATAAATTTTAGAAAACTCTATAAACATTTTCAATTTTATCTTTTTAATTTATTTTATAAACTATTTTTTTTCTCCACACTTTATTCAATTTTGAGGAGAAATTATTGGGAAAGAAAGAGATAGAGGATTTTATAGGGAGGTAATCAAACCTACTCTAAAAATCCAAAATTGTGTCTTTGTTTTGAGTAGTGTTAAGAAGAAAATGAACATTGCTAAAAGTAAAACTAATACTCATGAGTGAAATTGGGTGTTGGTCAATTCGTGAAACACTGGTTGATATAATTTTTCACTTGTGCAATCCTAAGGATTTGTCACACTACCAAACTTCTTGACCTTTTAACTTAGAAAAAATGTGTTGATCAAAGAACACTTCTCTCACTTCGTTTTGAAGATATAAACAGAGGTTAAAAAATTATGATTAATCTTTTACATTCTTAAAGTTTGATAGATTATATAGATCTTAATAAATGTTAAATATCATTAATATGTCTTATTACAAGGTTCACCATTCTACTCAACATGCCTTTAATATTTTTTTTAACAAGTTTATTTAATCTATTTAATATTTCAGAAAGTGACATAATTAATAAATCCCTTTATTGTAGTAAAAATTGTGACTGGTTGAAAATCACAATGTCAGCCATCGATATTATTGTGAAAATTGATCTTTGAATCGAAAAATAATATTTTTCAGTAATATTAATTTGTTTGGAATTAAAATGACTATTAATTGATTCAAATCGTAACTACAAAAAATGGTCAAAACAGAAATAAAAATATTAAAATTATATTTAAACTTCCAAAATTTAAAATATTAAAATTATCTTCTTAATTTTAAACTTAAAAAATTATTTAATAAATTTTTTTTTCTAATTATTTAAAAAATTATATATAAATTATTAAAAGAACTTTGTATTTAATTCGAAAATATATACAGCAATAAGTTAAAAATAACCCCAAAAAATAGCATACTATCTTTTATTTTCTTTTTAAAATTTACATGAGATTATTATTTTTTAATTAAGAATAGTCATAGTAGCCCAAAATATCTCATAGAGGGCTTTTTCCTTTACACTTACAGATATGTTGTTGATAAATCATGTGCCAGATTCACCAACTTGTTATCATATCTTTTTGAACCTCCCCCTTGGGGAGTCATTGCGCATTAGGATTTTCTCTTCAAATCTCGTTCAAGATCTCAATTTTTAATTAGAGTTCTGAGTGAGCATTCACTCAAGCATGCAATGCTTGCCTTCTCAAGGTAAACAATTGGATGGTGTTAATCCCCTCTTAGTTTACAATGTGGGTAAAGATGCAACTGCTTTCATGGTTCTTCATCTACTAGGGGGAATGGATGTAAGACATCCTCCTCTTGGATCTTTTCTTATGAATATGTCATCCATGCTTGAACCCCGCATAAGGAAGATTAGGCCCAAATAGCTCCTCGGTCATTTTTGGTGGAGAAAACTGAGAAATTTTCTTCCCTAGAAATTTCTCACTTAGATCTAGAGGATCTTCAGTAGGTGTATCCAAATGTAGCCCTAATTTCCTGATTTATTGGTTTCTGGCCCTGCACGACTTATCTCTACCAATGGTTCCATGCTATTTGGACTAAGGATTGTAAGGTTATTTTCTTCTTAAGAAGCTTCTTCATTGTGTTCTTTTTGGAACCATAAGATTATCATAAATATTTATTTAAAGGGCCCAGGTTTTCGGCCAATGATGGAGTGCTTTTAACCCCTTTGTTCCCATATTTTGACCCATCCACAACTATCATTATGAAGATGCCAATATGGGTAGACTTCCTAGTCTGCCAACTCACTTGTGGAACTACATAGTATTTTGGGAGATTATAGACACTATGGGCCATTATATTTCTAGTAATGTCTCTTGTGGGAAGCTTCATGTATATACCTATTGAAGAATTTGTGTTGAAATTGATATCAGTAAAGGGTTTCTGGATCAAATCTATTTAAAAATAAGTGATTTTCATTGGACCCAGTCTTTGGATTATCAAAATACTTCTTTTCATTGTTGTTTCTGTCATTAAACAAGCCACTTTCAGAGTTCCAAATTTAAAAGTTGGAAGCCCTGCAACCCTCCGCATATGGATGGTAAGGCCTCCTCTACATCAGACAAGGATGATGAAGACCTTGATGATGAAATCCATCCAAGGGACAAGGTTCAAGGCTCAATAGCTCCTACCATAAACCATGCCCCTTCAAAAAACATAGAGATATTGGATATGAATGCTTCTTTGGGTATATTGAAACAATATCATTAGTCGGCCTCTTGAAAATATGATAAGGAATCTCTCTTAATGCGTAAATATAATATGTAGATCACCTTAATCAAACCTTCTTTCGAATATTGGATCAAGGTTATGAAAAAGAAAGGGAAAAAGGGTCTCTTTGAGAATGTGCCCTTATTTGAGTGATCCATCTTTCTAATTGTTTATTCTATCCCTTTATGTCTTCTTTGTTACTCTCAATATCATTCATATTTTCTTAGATACCGTTACTACAGGGAAAACTATGTTGGCAAATGAGCCATGGTGACCAATGATGTAATTTTTATTTTTTTTTATCAATAGAATTTTTAGACTTACAAAAAAAACCAAATATGGTAGTTTAAAAAACCCTAAACAATATGGTGAACAAAACAAAATTAAAGTGAAGACTTAAACTAATCTGAAAAACCTTAAATATAATTTAAAATTATAAAAGAAAAAAAAGATAAACCAAAAGCATATTATAAAAAAATATAAATTAAATATTTTTAAAATATAAATTAAAATAAATAAATAAATGTGTGTGTGTGTGTTTTAAATTAAAACACTTTATATTACCAAAATATCTCAAAGACATATAGTTGATATATCTAGTCAACTGAGAAGTTTTTTTCATCTCCAGTAATACATGTGTATCGACAATCCCAACTTCTCTATTTATCCCGGAGTACAAAAAAGGCTAGACAACAAGCCTTAGGTTTGAAAAAGGACCATCATACAAGATAAACATTGCAAAACATTGCAGAATTCTAAATTGAGTAAAAAATATGAACATCATTCAGATTCAGAGGAAGAAATGGGAGCAGGGTCCCTCGTACTTCATCCAGGAGGTGCAACAGTGTCAGAATCACAATGAAGATGCCCTTCCACACGGGTCATCCTTCAATTGATCCTATCCACAGTGCAACATTGGTTTGTCAGTATCCTCTTAATGGCCCCCAATGTAGCAAACACACTATACCTTTCCACTTGTTTATCTCTTAAGACTAGACCAAGAAGAGTCTTCATTTGCCAATGTATAGCAATGGAGTTAAGATATTGCTTTTTCCATCCCCTAGTGTGACCAGGATTTAGAACCCAATAAGAAAACTCATCTGAATCTCAAATTTTGAGTGGGACTCTCTTTCTGCTCTCTCCTGAGCCTTTAACTCCTAATTTAATGTCATGTCTCAAAAGGAACTCCATTAAAATGAGGTTTTATAGAGTCCTATGTAAGGACTTGAGGCCTCCATTGGACTTGTAGGATACTTCCACCACTCGCGCCCCCCCCCCCCCCCCCCCCCCCCCCCCCAACCCTTTTTCATCACATGTGTTATCAAGTATGTATAACAAATAGGAGGGGACCACACCTTTGATAATAATTGAAATGACCATGGCCTGGAAAAATGACAAGATAAAAACTGAGACAAGGTACTACCAAATAGCAAGTTGAATGAGACACTAGAGTCATCACGATGAAGCATGAACCAAGTTGAACCACTCAAGGTAACCCCACTCTTATACCCCTCCAAGTTGTCTCTAATCATTATAGAGTTGACATCTACCTGATAATTTAACCAAAAACACAACCATAGACCTACCAAGATACCAGACCTATGAATTCTACTCAATACATAATAAGTCTAGATGGGTGATAGAATATTGACCTGTGAATACATACTTTTCATGAGAAACCTCAGCCACTGCATTAGATTTACTATATAATTCTCTCCCAATCTAGGCAATACCCAAGATCCAAATTGTACAGAGGCTCTCTAACTATAAGCAAACATATAAAGACAAGGATTATGGCCAAATGAAATATGAAACAACATAAGAAAGACTAGTGGATTCAAAACCTAGGCTCCCAAGTCAGCATCGATAATTAGAAGCTTGCACCAACTTCCACAACCATAATCTATAACCCCAACCAATTATTCACTCGTCATCTAGGCTTATTCAACCTCCTCCAATTATCAAATTCCATTTGAGAATTATGACCCACAACTCTCCTAACAATCATAGACACTCAACCCACTCGCCACACCAGAGCGTAGACCACCATGACATTATTCCAATAGTGGATTCTATTTTTTCCAGACTAAAATACCCTCCCTCCACCACTTCTCTGGTTTCTAGTAACATCCACTCCCCATTGTACTCAATTCTGGACGAAAGGAAAACCATGGAAAATCAACACAACAATTGAATTAAGATCCTACCAGTAGGGAGGTTGATTCAACCTCACGTTTTCCCCAACCTCCATTGTTAAAGGCTGAGATTGATGTGCATTTAATTGACCATCCTACACTATTTAATGCTATTTGTGTGGATGCATGTCAATGCATGCCAGGGGATGAGTCCCACCCCTATAATTTAATGCACCTCAAGTGGGCAGGGTGGTGGGCTCATCACCACGTGCCCCCTCTTGCATCTTGATCTCTTCCCCATCAAGGGGCTTTCAAGGTTTTTAAAAAATGCTTCACAAGATTGATATGATGTAACACAATACAAATTAATATAGCATAAACAACTAACTAATTATTTTGAATTTTGAGTTTTTCTCGTTTTAATATGTGTTTTTTTTAATAATTATATTTTTTTCCTTTTAATATGTGTTTTTTTAATAATTTTTTAAAATTTTAAATTTTAGATTAGGATTTTTCCTATTTGGTGTTTATTTTTTTATTTTTTTTTGGGTTTATATATAGTTTTTCTTTAGTTATATTTTTAAACAAAATCAGAATCTAAAATTTTGGTTTATATTTTTATATGACAAAAAATATAAATTTTTCATTTACATATATATTTATTTTTTAATAAAATAATTGAATTTCGGCATCAGAGCATAAGTCTTTGCTTGGCTGGGCATCAGAGGCAGAACCTGCCTTTCATTAGCTAGGTGGGTTCCTTAAGTCAATGGCACTTACCCTCTTTCGCACTCAGCCTCTTTACTCGGTTTAGTAAACAGAGCTAATTAAAAAAAATTAATTAACTGTTAATTTTAGTGTTATCTTCATTTGTTTTTTTAAATTGTCCTATACAAAATTTTTAAAATAAAGTGGATTTTTAAAATAATTTGTTTATAAAGGTCGGTTTTTGTTTTGTTTTTCTTTTCATTTTTTGATCAAATTATGTAATTAGGAAAAAGTTATATTTTTAAAATAATTTGTTTATAAAGGTCGGTTTTTGTTTTGTTTTTCTTTTCATTTTTTGATCAAATTATTTAATTAGGAAAAAGTTATTAAAAAAAAATCTTTCATTTTAGGGGAATGACTTTAACATTTTTATTTGCAATGGACAAGTACCAAGACCAATATTTCAATTTAGTGATTTTATCTCAACATAAATTTGTGTTATTGGTAGCATCATTTTGTATTTGAGGGACTGATTTTTCACAATGGTGTCTATTTGCAACACTGCAATTTCAAAGAAGTCAAATTCAAGTGCAAAAAATGGGTTAATACTAATAATGTCACTTTCTGAAATGAGGGTTAAAACATCCACTAGGTATAGAATTTAGGAAAATGAGACTTTTAAAGAGTTCTCATCATGTTGTTAACTTTATTGATAGAAAATAGTTAAACTTTCAAGAAACAAATTTTATCTCATGGAAATGGTCTTAGTAAGATTATATTTAGTGAAAACAATGTAAAGTGATTACCAATTAAGTTTTAATAACTTGGCATTGAAATCTATGTTACATGTAGCTAGGATTGACTTTGTAGATTTGATTCAAGGTCAAAATTTCATGAAAAATGAAACTAATAATCTCCAAATAAATGGAAACACTAGTGCTAGAAGATATTTCATAAAATCGTTGAAGATGTATAATGTTCCCTACCTTAAACGTGAAAGCAAGGAAAATGAAAATCCCCATAAGCATATATTCTAACCGATTTTAGCATATTTAAATAATAAGGGGTACTGAAACACTTTTTTTTGTGAATTGAATGATTGGAATAATATTTCCTTGCGTGTTTACATGAATGCAGAGTGATCTTATTAAGATTTCCCTACTTGTTAACATTAATGATGAATGATTTCACTAAGGCTTAATTGCTTGCCATCATTAACATGGATATTATCATAAATTGAAGATATCAAGGATTATTTCCTTTGCTAATATAAATTGGTCATAGTGGAGATTATTATCCATTGTATTGTAGCAGAGATTAATATCCAATGGAGCACATCCAAGCATGCACATATTCACTATATAAACAATGTATTTAAATATCCCAATTGATGAATTTGTATGTGGGTACCAAGCAGTGTTGATATCTTTGGCTCTTTATATGATGTTTTCTCCAACCAAGCTTCCTTAATGTAGGAATTTATGGGGTAAGTTCCTCAGACTGAACACCAAAGGACACCACTCACAAATAGATCACATATGAATACCCCAGTATTCTTGACGTGGTTAAAACCCTCAAAGAGAGAAACAGTCCACGGCCTGAGCCAACGCGACCACTTCAGGAAATTTATTAATAAAACAATGAAAATTTACATAAGCTTCTCTCATGAACGGTTACCCTACAAATGACCCTCCATGCTCTTTAAATAGAGATGATGGGCCAATTGGGTGTCAAGCCATGGATCAAGTGTCGGTAATACTAAGGAGAGAATGAATTGTCAGATCACTTCATATCTAGAACATATCATGACCGTCCGATTGTAAGTTACAAAAGTACATAGTAAAGAAACACACTTTACGTAACTCTACACTAAACCAAGTTATACTTAACTATTTCCTATGTGTCAGAATATCCTAACACTTAATTGGTACCAGTGATATATGTGCATTCAACCAACCTTCCTTAATTGGTACTAGTCATATATGTGCATCCTTTCTTATAAATGACTTTATAAACATTGTGCAAGTTTGCAAAATTTAAGAATGTAAGTTTCATTGCAAAATTTATTTCATATAATCTTCTATACAAGGAATGTATGACATGTGACTATGTAATTAGGCATGAAGAATTTTTATAACAATGATAACCAATAGAATTAGAACACTTGTTTATGGAGGAGAAGAGAAGACTCTGACATGGTTTCTTACAAATTTCATTGATTAAGTATAATAAACATATCACATTATGTGGTGTAATGTATATTTTACAATGAATTTTGAAAACCTTGAATATGGGTATAATTAGCATCTTTCACATCATCAATTTTTTTATGCTGTTTAATTTTCCCATTAATTAAAATAAGTATATCTCTAAATATTCTTAGAATGCCTTAGTTTGTTTCTAGGGAAACAAAATTAGCGTAGTTCATCAAGATCTTAAAAAACAAAGATTGAGATTTAAAGTTGATATATATAAGATCTTGTCAAAAAATTGATGACATCTATATAGTTAAAATATTCAAACTAACATTATGAACATTGTACCTTAAAAATAATAATAAACCAATAATTACAGTATTCTTCAAGGGGGGTAATTGATCTAGATTGGGTCATTATAATGTTTTTCATCCATCTTAATGCATTTGGGGTGGAAAAATTGGAGGAATCAGCTCACGGGACTGTTTTTATTGGTAGGACCCAGTTTGGCAAAATTGGGCCTAAAACCTTACAGGAGTGTCTTGAGGCATAAAATGAAATTTTTTGGGGTTAAAAATTTGTCGCTCTCAATCTGAACCTTTTCATGTTGTTCTACACACAAAGATCTTTCCAACAGTGCAAGAAGTGTGTCAATTGGAGTATGTATGCAAAAGTTATGCCACTCATAAGTTGACCTTCCTGTTTTCACACCTATAGTTAGGGGGGATGTCACGCCAACCCCCGTTTCTCATGGTAAAGGGGATATCCATATGTTTTTTTATGTAAAATACTCTAGAGGAGTCTATATTGTAACTCTAGTCAAGAGTTGATGTAGTCAAACTGTTAGGTCCCTATAATACTAGTGATTCCCCATTACTATTGTCATTGTATCCCTTATTGTTATTGTTGTGCCCCTATTATCCCCATATTATTATTATTGTGCCCCATAGAATCCCACTATTGTTATTTTTATGTCTTTATATTATTATTGTTAGGTTGGCTTCGTTATATTGTGTCCCCTTAGACTCCTATATATAGAAGGGAGGTTTTTTCATTTGAATCATCTAAGAATTGTTCATTTGTGTAATGTAAAGGAGGTTTCCCCCTTGAAGAGGCTTATTTCTAAGGCATTGATCTATCTTTTCTATCTTTTTGTGAGCTGGTTTCATAACATTTGGTATCGGAGCTTTGGATTCTAGGGTTTCGCTGCTCCAAATAGGTCATCGTGAAATTTTCACTATAACTTTTTTCTGTGATGTTTCAGAAGCAAAATAAAAAAAAAACCATTTGAGAAGAAATCTTGCTGAACCTCGGGTCCAAATTTCAGAGCTTATCTTGCTATATTTTCGGAGATATGATCTGAGGAAGTTAGGGTTTTGCAAGCTCCAGAATTTAAGCTAAAACAGGTCATCATGCAATTTTCGCTATAAATCTTTCGCTACGAAGTTTAGAAGCTAAAAAAAAACCATTTGAGAAGAAATTGGTCTGAACCTCGGCTCCAAATTTCAGATCCTGTCTCGGTACATTTTCGGAGATATAGTCTGAGGAAGTTAGGGTTTTTGTAGACCCCCGAATTACATTCCAAACAGGCCACCATGGGAAAATCGTCATAACTGTCTCTCTGAGCATCAGATTGAAATTTCATAAGACGTTACAGAAAGAGGACGGACTGTAGTTTCTTATATATATTTTTCAGATCCGAAGGTCAAAACAGGGACACGTGGAACTTCATACAAGTTTGCTCTTCTGAAAAGGTATATAATCAGGTCATCTTGGGAGAATGTGCATAAGTCTTTCTTAGAGAATCCAATTTCAATAAGACTGGTGGCATTGGAAAGAGAACATAGAGGGCTACAACAGGTCGCAATTTCAAAACTAGAAGAGTTGAAATCACAGAAATACATTAGATTCAATATCAGACTCCTACAAAGTGAAAAAAAAGGTGTGTAGGTTTTTTTTCAATTTTTGCATAAGCTTGGTTTAAAAATTTAGTTTGAAGGAATTCAAAAGGCATAGTGAAGCATTATTATTGGTAATTGATGCCCCAAAGAAATAAAATGGAAACACCTAGTAGCAACCTAAAAGCTCTAGCATGACTGATGAAGAAGAGGAAGAAATGCAACATGATATATCAAAATTACAAGACCAAGTACAACAAATGTCACTCGCACAAAAAGTAACAGAAGCTAAGATGGATTATTTAAAGAAAGACGTAGAAGCTAACATAAATGGTTTAAAGAAAGGCATGGAAGCTAAGATGAATGGCGTGGAAGCTAAGATGAATGGCATGGAAGCTAAGATGAATAGCGTGGAAGCTAAGATGGACGGCGTGGAAGCTAAGATGGATGGTGTGGAAACTAAGATGGATGATTTGAAGACAGATTTGAAGATAGGCATGGAAGATTTGAAGACGGATTTGACAAAGTTTCTACAAGAAATGCTTACTAATGACGAAAGGGTAGTAAAGGAAACTCATGATGAGAACAAAATAAATGTTAATCATGATTTCATAGACTCTAACGTTGGATCGAAGAACCACCATGTTCCAAAGATCAATATGAGGAAGTTTGATGGCAAGGATTTCAGAACATGGATACTACAGATGGAGCAATTTTTAAATCTCCATAATGTGCAAAACACACAAAAGGTACACATTGCAACTTTATATTTGGAACCAAATTAGTCTGTATGGTACCGATGGCTTTGCTATCATAAACAAATTGTCACTAGGGCTATTTTTAGAGATGAAATGATAGCACATTATGAGGATACAAAAAGCAACACTTTTTTTAGCCAATTAATGAATCTCAAACAAAAGGGTTCAATGATGGAGCACATTGAGGACTTCCAAAAATTGAATATAAGGGTAAAAGATATTCCAGAGGAGCATAGGATTGATATGTTCATAGGGACTTTAAAAGATAACATCCAACATGAGGTTCACCTTTGGGAACCAGATTCATTGGAGAAGGCATTTAGGTTGGCAAGAAAAATGGAAAGCAAAATTATGGCAACAAGGAAGCCTACCACTCACAATTATAAAGATGGAAGTGTTGCTTCCCCTAGCCATCCACAACCTACAAGGTTGACACCACAAAAATTGGAAGAAAAAAGAGCAAAAGGGCTTTGTTACAGTTGTGATAGCAAATACACTAAAGGTCATAAGTGTGCCAAGAAGAAATTATTTTACATAGATTGTGAAGAGGAGGAAGAAAAGGAACAAGAAACGTCAAAAGAAGAGGATATACACCAGGAAAAAACACTAGAAAAAGAAGAAATGAATCCGACCATATCTTGTAATGCACTGGCCAGAATTATCACTCCTCAAATTATCAAGATATAAAGGAATATCAAGAAGAAAAAGGTAATAGTGTTGATTGATTCGGGAAGTACCCATAATTTTATTCATTATAAGATAGCCAAAGAATTGAATTGCTTCCTATATCCAGCACTAGAGTGTCAAGTGATGGTTGCAAGTGGAGGAACCATAAATTGCTCAGGAAAGTGCCATAATATCATGCTATCCATGGGAGAATATGTATTGAATGGCCCAATGTATTCCATTCCAATGGGTGGTGCTAATGTTGTACTAGGAGTCCAATGGCTACAATCCTTGGGTACAATAACTTTTAATTTTCAAGAATGTTTCATGAAATTCTCTTCAGAAGGAAAGGAAATTGAATTAAGGGGTATCACAGGGAATTCGGGAAAGATAATCAGCTCTAATGAAATGACAAAGCTTCTAAAGAAAGAACAACGAGGCATAATTTCACAATTATTTTCACTAGAGGTTCCCACATCGAAATCATCCATTTCTCCAGATCTAAAAAAAGTCTTGGACAATCATTCCAAGGTATTTGAGACTCCCAAAGGCCTCCCACCTATTCGTTATCATGATCATGCTATTAATTTGATTCCAGGAAGTGTTCCTCCAAACATCAGGCCTTATAGATATCCCTATGTCCAAAAGAGTGAAATTGAACGTATGGTTGCAGAAATGCTAGAGGCTGGTATAATTCAACCTAGTCAAAGTTCTTTCTCTGCTCCAGTAGTATTGGTTCACAAGAAGGATGGATCATGGCGCATGTGTCCAGATTATAGGGAGCTCAACAAGCTCACTATTCAAGATAAATTTCCCATTCCTGTCATTGATTAATTATTGGATGAATTGCATGGATCAATTCACTTCACCAAGTTGGATCTTCGTTTAGGAAATCATTAAATCAGAATGAAGACTGAAGACATTCCAAAAACAACATTTAGAACTCATGAGGGTCATTATGAATTTTTGGTCATGCCTTTTGGCCTTACTAATGCACCTTCTCCATTTCAAGGTTTGATGAATTCCATTTTCAAACCCTTCCTTAAAAAAATTGCGAGAGTATTTTTTGATGATATACTAATCGACAGCAAGTCTTGGAAGGATCATGTCCAACATGTTGACATGGTGCTCAAACTATTGGAGGAGAAACAATTATATGCAAACATGTCCAAATGTTTCTTTGGAGTACAAGAGGTGGAATATCTGGGTCATATTGTATCTCATGAAGGTGTTAAGGTAGACCCTAGCAAAAATAAAACCATTAAGGAATGGAAAATCCCCACATCCATAAAGCATCTATGAGGATTTGTCGGGTTGACAGGGTATTTTTGCAAGTTTGTTAAGAATTATGGGAGAATAGTAGCACCTCTAACAAAATTATTGAAGAAAGATGCATTCTCATGGACTCCAAAAGCAACGAAGGCCTTTGAACATCTTAAAGAGTCAATGTGCCAAGCACCAGTCTTAGCTCCACGGGACTTCACAAAAACCTTTATTGTGGAATGTGATGCCTCAGGAGATGGAATTGGTGTTGTTTTAATGCAAGAACAAAGACCCATTGCTTTTAAAAGTCTTCCAAACAAAGGAAAGTATTTATACAAAGCTATTTATTAGAAGGAAATGTTGGCAATACTTCATGCACTCAAGAAATGGCCACCCTACCTAATGGGAAGACACTTCATGGTAAAAACAGATCATGATAGTCTTAGATACTTTTTGGAACAAAGATTATCTTCAAAAGAGCAACAAAAATGGGTCACAAAGATGTTGGGCTATGACTTTGAAATCATCTACAAAAAAGGGAAGCAAAATGTTGTGGCAGATGCACTCTCAAGAAAGGATGAGGATGTGGAAGCATTTCTTTGCACCATTTATATTATCCAACTAGATTGGATAAACGAAGAAAGGGATGAATGGAGGAATGACGAGGAAGTGTGGGCACTCATTCAAAAGATACAACAAGATCCTAGTACATCTGATACATTTAGATGGAAAAATGATTCATTATGGTACAAGGATCAGTTATACCTATGTAAGAATTCCCAACTCAAACAAAATATTCTTAGGGAATTGCACACCTCTCCCTTAGGAGGGCACTCAGGATTTCTAAAAACCTACCACAAGGTTAAGAAGGATTTTTTTTGGATGGCCTTAAATTGGATATTCAAAAGTTTGTGGCAGAATGTTTGGTTTGCCAACAAAATAAAGTTGAAACAATTAAGACCCCGGGAATACTACAAACTTTATCTATTTCAAGCCAATGTTGGGAGGAGGTTTCAATGGATTTTATCACAGGTTTACCCAAGTCTGAAGAAAAGAGTGTTATCATGGTGGTAGTTGATAGACTTACCAAGTATGAACACTTTTGTGCATTATCTCATCCATTTAAAGTGAGTATAGTTTCTACTGTATTTATGGAAATAATTCAAAAGCTACATGGAAACCCAAAGATTATTGTAAGTGACAAAGATCCCATTTTCACTGGAAATTTTTGGAAAGAATTATTTTCTTGTCTTGGTACTCAGTTAGCTCATAGCTCATCTTATCATCCTCAATCTGATGGGAAAACTGAGATAGTAAACAAATGTTTGGAAGGATATCTTTGTTTCTTTGTATCTGATAAACATGCAGAATGGGTCAAATGGTTGCCTCTAGCTGAATGGTCATATAACACTTCCTTCCATACTGCAACAAAAATGACCCCATTTATGGCACTTTATGGATATCATCCACCATCCATCACATCGTATTTAAGAGAAAATTCTAATGTTCAAGCAGTGGAAGATCACATCGAGCATCAGCAACAAGTTCTCCAACTCTTAAAGGATAACCTTACCTTGGCATGGAATAGAATGAAACAGCAGGCAGATCAACATCACAGCGAAAGAAGTTTTGATGTAGGTGATTGGGAATTCCTACGGCTACAACCATATAAAAAAATGTCCCTCAAGCAAGCTAAGAAGGAGAATAAATTATCACCAAAGTATTATGGTCTATACAAGGTGTTGCAAAAGATAGGTACTATGGCATACAAATTGGAACTTCCCGCAGCTTCCCGAGTGCACCCAATTTTCCATGTTTCATGCTTAAAGAAGTTTATAGGTGACAAGATTCCAGTTCAAACAATATTGCCAAAACTTGATGAGGAAGGAAAAATCATTTGGCATCAGAGAAGGTTTATTTGGGTATTTTGTGGATATTGTAGGGATGTATATTGACGGGGCTGAAAATTGTAAAACCCTAATCATGGTCGATGAATCTGTGAATGAACCTCTTGATCCTATAGAGGTGGGGTTTATGTGGATGGAACAACAAGTCGTAGATATCGACTACAATGTAAACCTCGTCATGGAGGCCTTGAATAGAAAGCTAGGGCTATCTAGAGAAGATGGAGGTTCAAATGCAAAGGACAAATCTGAATTGGGTTCAAAAAATTGGGGAGAAATGGAGAATCAGTCGAAGAAAGAATCTAGAAAATATCAACCGAGTTTGAGTTCCATGAATTAGTCCCTGTTTAAAATTTAATAAAAATTCGATATCAAGCCATACCATGGTAAGATCAACTCTCTGAAGTTTAACTATTGGTTGCAACAACTAGAAGTTTATTTCAGCATCCATCACATTGAAGAAGGACAAAAAATCTCATTTTCACAACTGAAATTGGAGGGCCATGCACTAACTTGGTGGGAGAGCCACACAGAAACCATGAGATTATTGGGAGAACCTCCATTGACTAAGTGGGAGGATTTCAAAACCCTCACTAAGTCACAGTTTTATCCCATTGGGTACGTAGAAGACTAGTGGATCTGGTGGCATTACTTCATGAAAAAATTGGGCCAAAGTGGGCAAGAGTACACCAAGGAATTCAAAAACACGGCTATAATGTCGAGTATCTCTCCAAAGAACCCAAATGTACTCCTCAACTATTTGGGGGGTCTGCAACTTCATTTACATAAGCAAGTGATGTTATTCAAGACCAAATCGGTGGACAAAGCTTGTGTACAGGAATAATACCTAGAGAACATAGGCGTGAAAAGAGTGAAATCAAGTGGATCAAAGATGAAGGAGCAGCATGAAGATTCTAAGGAGGGGAAGAAGAAGAAAAAGGGGGGAAATATGAAAAGAAAACAACCACAACACACCAATGCAAATATCCTAGCAACCATTGTAGCCACTGCAACAATGATGGCCATACAGAGGAGAAATGCTAGAAGTTGCATCGAGAGCTAAACTTGAAGAACAAGAAAAAAGATAATAATAATAAGAATCCCATGGCTGCGGATTCAAGCAACCAAGTTGAAAGTAGCTCGGACGTGGATGAGAAGATCATTTGTATGTCAGTGCAGAAGGAGGTGAATCTTAGTAGCCTTCAGCAATAGGAAGAGAAAGAAATGAGCAAACTCTTCCATATAAATCTACAGGTCAAGAAGACAAAGATTGATGCTCTGTTTGACTCAGGATCGTAGGTGAATCTCATTGTAGTAGAGTTGGTCAAGACATTGGTGCTGGAAGTTCATGATCATCCAAACCCATATCCATTGGGATGGGTAAATAAGGATGAAGTGTTGAAGGTAACTAAATAGTGCAAAATTAGATTTTCTAGCAATGCTAATTTTATTGAGGATGTAGATCTAGATGTGGTTCCCATTGATGTATGTGAGTCCATACATGTACATGTGTGATGCAATATTCATGAGGAGAACCAACCAATATTGAATCGTCGAGGATGGAAAATCATTCATCATCAACGCGCATAAGGGAAAGTCAAAAATATCACTGGTAAGTGCCAATCCAGCCAAGAAATTGACCAATTTCAGCAAGAAGTATTTTTTATCTTTTTTACAAGAAAGTTAGTCTGAAGAGGGGTCAATTAGAGGCAAGGCATCCCTAGAGGGGTGTACTAAGAAATGAAAACAACAATTGGAGGAGTTGTTACAAGGATATATGGATGTGTTCCCAGAGCCTAAAGGGTTACCACCTAAGAGAGAAGTGGAGCATGAGATCCAACTATTGTCAGGCTCTCCATTGCCAAATATTGGGTTGTACAACCATTCTTTTATTGAATAAAGTAAGGTGAAGAAATATTTACAACAGCTGTTGGAATAGGGTGTCATTCGACCTAGTATATCTACATGTGGGCCACCCATCATAATTGTGTCAAAGAAGGATGGGACTTGGCAGATGTGTAAGACTATAGGGCGTTGAACAAAATCACGATCAAGAACAGATACCCCCACCTAGGATATATTATTTGTTGTATCAATTGCAACAAGAAAAATACTTCACCAAACTGGACTTGAAGTATGGATATCACCAGGTTCAAGTGAAAGAAAAAGATACAGGGAAGGCCGCCTTCAAAATTAGGCAAGGTTTGTATGAGTGGTTAGTTATGCCATTTGACCTATGTAATGCACTAGCTACATGTATGATATTAATGAATGATGTATTATGCCATTTTATAGATTCATTTTTTATTGTTTATTTGGATGATATATTGGTATATAGTGCTACTTGGGAGGAGCATATTTCACATTTGATGCAGGTGCTCAAAACATAATTTGAAGAAGCGCCAGCTACTAAAAAATATTAAGAAGTGTGAGTTTGTGCAACAGTCCTTAGGGTATCTAGGGTATGCGATCGATGGAGGAGAGCTGAAGATAAATCCTTCAAAGATGGAGGCCATCATGACATGGTTGGTGCCGTGTTAAGTCCCTATAATACTAGTGATTCCCCCATTACTATTATCAATGTATCCCTTATTTTTATTGTTGTGCCCCTATTGTGCCCATATTGTTATTATTGTGCCCCATAGAATCACTCTATTGTTATTTTTGTGCCTTTATATTATTATTGTTAAGTCGGCTTGGTTATATTGTGACCCCTTAGACTCCTATATATAGAAAGAAGGTTTTTTCATTTGAATCATCTAAGAATTGTTCATTTGTGTAATGTAAAGGAGGTTCCCCCCTCAAAGAGGCTTATTTATAAGGCATTCATCTATCTTTTCTATATTTTTGTGAGTTGGTTTCATAACATTTGGTATCAGAGCTTTAGATTCTAGGGTTTTGCTACTCCAAACAGGTCATCATGGCATTTTCGCTATAACTTGTTTTTTGCGACGTTTCAGAAGATTAAAAAAAAAACCCATTTGATAAGAAATCGCGCTGAACCTTTGGTCCAAATTTCAAATCCTATCTCGCTATATTTTTGGAGATATAATCTGAGGACGTTAGGGTTTTTGCAAACCCCCGAATTCCATTCCAAACAGGTCACCTTGGGAAAATTTTCATAACTTTCGCTCTGAGCATCAGATGAAATTTTCATAAGAAGTTACAGAAAGATGACGGACTGTAGTCTTTTTGGGTATCATTTTTAGAACCTAAGGTTGAAATAGTGACCCGCGGCATATCGTACAATTTCACTCTACTGAACCAATCTATACTCAAGTCATCGTAGGAGATTTGGCATAACTTTTCATTGGAGAATCCAATCTTGATTAGACTTGCAAAATTAGAAAGATTACTTAGGCGGTTACCACAGCAAGAAATTTCAGACTTGGGAGATCCAAAATTACAGAGATACATCAAATTCAATATCGAGCGCCTACAAAGTGAAAAAAGGTGTGTAGTTTTTTTTAAATTTTTGCATAAGCTTGGTTTGAAAATTTAGTTTGAAGGAATTCAAAGGGCATAGTGAAGCATTATTATCGGTAATTGATGCCCCAAAGAAAGAAAATGGAAACACCTAGTACGCAACCTAAAAGCTCTAGCATGACTCGTGAAGAAGAGGAAGAAATGCAACATGATATATCAAAATTACAAGACCAAGTGCAACAAATTTCACTCACACAAAAAGTAACAGAGAATAAGATGGATGGTTTAAAGAAAGGCGTAGAAGCTAAGATGCATGGTTTGAGGAAAGACATAGAAGCTAAGATGGATGGTTTAAATAAAGGCGTAGAAGCTAAGATGAATGACATGGAAGCTAAGATGGATGATTTAAAGAAAGGCATGGAAGATTTGCAGACAAATTTGAAGACAAATTTGACAAAGTTTCAACAAGAAATGCTTACTAATGGTGAAAGAGTAGTAAAGGAAACTCAAGATGAGAACAAAATAAATGTTAATCATGATTTCATAGACTCTAACATTGGATCGAAGAACAAACATGTTCCAAAGATCGATATGAGGAAGTTTGATGGCAAGGATCCTGGAACATGGATACTATAGATGGAGCAATTTTTCGATCTCCATAATGTGCAAAACACACAAAAGGTATGCATTGCAACTTTATATTTGGAACCAAATCAATTTGTATGGTATCGATGGCTTTTCTCTCGTAAACAAATTGTCACTTGGGCTATTTTTATGGATGAAATGAGAGCACATTATGAGGATACAAAAAGAAACACTTTTTTTAGCCAACTGATAAATATCAAACAAAAGGGTTCAATGATGGAGCACATTGAGGACTTCCAAAAATTGAATATAAGGGTAAAAGATATTCCAGAGGAGCATAGGATTGATGTGTTCATAGGCACTTTAAAAGGTAACATCCAACATGAGGTTCGCCTTTAGGAACCAGATTCATTGGAGAAGGCATTTAGGTTGGCAAGAAAAATGGAAAGAAAAATTATGGAAACAAGGAATCCTACCACTCACAATCATAAAGATGGAAGTGTTACTGCCCTTAGCCATACACAACCTACAAGGTTGACACCACAACAATTGGAAGAAAAAAGAGCAAAGGGGCTTTGTTACAGTTGTAATAACAAATACACTAAAGGTCATAAGTGTGTAGAGAAGAAATTATTTTACATAGATTGTGAAGAGGAGGAAGAAAAGGAACAAGAAACGTCAAAAGAAGAAGATATACACCAAGAAAAAACCCTAGAAAAAGAAGAAATGAACCCGACCATATCTTGTAATGCATTTGTTGGAATTACCACTCTTCAAACTATCAAGATAGAAGGGCATATCAAGAAGAAAAAGGTAATATTGTTGATTGATTCGGGAAGTACCCATAATTTTATTCATTGTAAGATAGCCAAGGAGTTGAATTGCTTCCTATATCTAGCACCAGAGTGTCAAGTGATGGTTGCAAGTGGAGGAACCATAAATTTCTCAGGACATTGTTTAAAAAGAAACAATGTCGGCTTCCATTCCCTGTGCATCTCTCATCCCTATTTATTAAAACTCCAGGAGATCTATCCTACACAATTACTGATCTATCCTGATGATGAGCCACAGTGGAGGGCTCGAATTAATAGTAAGAAAGGCGACAAAGCTGACCACTATCACTAAGGAACAATTGCCAGAAAATAAAAGATGCGGGTCAGAAATATCTGTGGAAAACAATCCACCCACCTCTAAAAATAGACACGTAGTAAACCTATCCAACAAGAAAATTGACCAAAACACCCTAGACCTCCTTGAAAAAGGATTAAATTTTGCCATTTCCCCTCGGACAATCCCCAAAGAAGACATTCTCTGCAACATAGAGTATGGGATCAGGGACTTACCGGACAACATCAAAGAAAATATCAGACAAGATTGTTCCATCATTCTGAGAAAATCCCGCCCGCCCAAAAGTAACATTTCCAAACATGAACATTTAGCCCTCAAAAACTTAAACCAACCGCTCAAAAACCTCAGCTCTGGCTGAACATTCCAGTAAAACCAATCATCACATCTGCATTGAAAACTCTAAAGTAGTACCCAAAATTGATCATTATCACCATAGAAAACTGAGAGAAGCCATAAAAATAGGTAAAAACCCTAACAAACTCAATCAAGACGAAGGATGGAAAATAAGCAACAATTGGATTCCTACTATAATGTCCTAGAACATCCCCTTCTAACCTAACATAAACCTCTCCCCCTTTAAAACTCTTCTCACCTACCCAAACTCCCAACTCTTGAAATTATAATCATTAATTTACATCTTAAAACTATAATCTATAAATCTTAGATTAACAATATTAACATTAATATTCATTAACATTAAAATTATAGAAACAAACATTAGAATTAAACTAGTACTAAACATTAAATTATTATTAAGTTCAAACTAATTAATTTACTCTGAATAATAAGAACAAAACTAAAATAAAATCAAGTATGAAATAGGGTAGTAACAAACATAATACAATTAATCATAAATAAATAAACAATATATAGAAATTAAATTAAATAAAAATAAATTAAAAACTCATTTTTTGAACATAAAAATAAACAATTAAACAATTCTACTACATAATCAAACATTTCTAAAAAGAAATAAATAAATAAATTAATTAATTAAACTATATAAACATAAAATTAAAAATTAAACAATTCAATTATGATACTAATATTGAAAAATAAATAAATAAATATTAATTAATTAATTAATTAAACTATTTGAACATATAATTAAAAAATAAACAATTCTATTACATAATTAAACATTTCTAAAAATAAATAAATAAATAAAATTAATTAATTAATCAAACTATATAAACATAAGTTAAAAATTAAACAATTCAATTCAATTACATAATTAAATATTTTAAATCAATTTAAAATTATTATTTTATAAAAAACAATGTCGACTTCCATTCCCTGTGCATCTCTCATCCCTATTTATTAAAACTCAAGGAGATCTGTCCTACACAATTCCTGATCTATCCTGATGATGAGCCATGGTGGAGGGCTCGAAACATCGATACAAACAAATCATGGATGCGAAAACTCCAAAAGAAAACAACACACAAAGTGCCATAATATCAAGCTATCCATGGGAGAATATGTACTGAATAGCCCAATTCTTTCCACTCCAATGGGTCGTGTTGATGTTGTTCTGGGAGTCCAATGGCTACAATCGTTGGGTACAATATCCTTTAATTTTCAAGACCTTTTCATGAAATTATCTTCAGAAGGAAAGGAAGTTGAATTAAGGGGTATTGTAGGGAAACTGGGAAAGATAATCATATCTAACGGAATGACAAAGCTTCTAAAGAAAGAACAACAAGGCATAATTGCACAATTATGTTCACTAGAGGTTCCCACATCGAAATCATCCATTTCTCCAGATCTCAAAAAAGTCTTGGACAATCATTCCAAGGTATTTGAGACTCCCAAAGGCCTCCCACCTATTTGTTATCATGATCATGCTATTAATTTGATTCCAGGAAGTGTTCCTCCAAACATCAGGCCTTATAGATATCCCTATGTCCAAAAGAGTGAAATTGAATGTATGGTTGCAGAAATGCTAGAGGCTGGTATAATTCAACCTAGTCAAAGTTCTTTCTCTGCTCCAATAGTATTGGTTCAAAAGAAGGATGGATCATGGCGCATGTGTCCAGATTATAGGGAGCTTAGCAAGCTCACTATTCAATATAAATTTCCCATTCCTGTCATTAATGAATTATTGGATGAATTGCATGGATCAATTCAATTCACCAAGTTGGATCTTCATTTAGGAAATCATCAAATCAGAATGAAGACTGAAGACATTCCAAAAACAGCATTTAGAACTCATGAGGGTCATTATGAATTTTTGGTCATGCCTTTTGGCCTTACTAATGCACCTTCTACATTTCAAGGTTTGATGAATTCCATTTTCAAATCCTTCCTTAAAAAAATTGCGTTAGTATTTTTTGATGATATACTAATCGACAGCAAGTCTTGGAAGGATCATGTCCAACATGTTGACATGGTGCTCAAACTATTGGAGGAGAAACAATTATATGCAAAAATGTCCAAATGTTTCTTTGGAGTACAAGAGGTGGAATATATGGGTCATATTGTATTTCATGAAGGTGTTAAGGTAGACCCTAACAAAATTAAAACCATTAAGGAATGGAAAATCCCCACATCCATAAAGCATCTACGAGGATTTCTCAGGTTGACAGGGTATTTTTGCAAGTTTGTTAAGAATTATGGGAGAATAGCAGCACCTCTAACAACATTATTGAAGAAAGATGCATTTTCATGGACTCGAGAAGCAACGAAGGCCTTTGAACATCTTAAAGAGGAAATGTGCCAAGCACTAGTCTTAGCTACATCGGGCTTCACAAAAACCTTTATAGTGTAATGTGATTCCTCAAGAAATGGAATTGGTGTTGTTTAATGCAAGAACAAAGACCCATTGCTTTCGAAAGTCATCCAATCAAAGGAAAGTATTTACACAAAGCTATTTATGAGAAGGAAATGTTGGTAATACTACATGGACTTAAGAAAGGGTGGCCCTACCTAATGGGAAGACATTTCAAGGTAAAAACAGATCATGATAGTCTTAAATACTTTTTAGAACAAAGATTATCTTCAGAAGAGTATCAAAATTGGGTCACAAAGATGTTGGGTTATGACTTTGAAATCATCTACAAAAAGGGGAACCAAAATGTTGTGCCAGGTGCACTCTCAAGAAAGGATGAGGATGTGGAAGAATTTCTTTACGCCATTTCTATTATCCAACCAGATTGGATAAACGAAGCAAGGGATGAATGGAAGAATGACAAGGAAGTGTGGGCACTCATTCAAAAGATACAACAAGATCCCAGTACATCTGATACATTTAGCCGGAAAAATGATTCGTTATGTACAAGGATCGGTTATACCTATGTAAGAATTCCCAACTCAAACAAAAGATTCTTAGGGAATTGCACACCTCTCCCTTAGGAGGTAACTTAGGATTTCTAAAAACCTACCACAGGGTTAAGAAGGATTTTTTTGGGATGGCCTTAAATTGGATATTCAAAAGTTTGTGGCAAAATGTTTGGTTTGCCAACAAAATGAAGTTGAAACAATTAAGACCCCAGGAATATTACAACCTTTATCCATTCCAAGCCAACGTTGGGAGGAGGTTTCAATGTATTTTATCACAGGTTTACCCAAGTCTGAAAAAAAGAGTGTTATCATGGTGGTAGTTGATATACTTACCAAGTATGCACACTTTTGTGCATTATCTCATCCATTTAAAGCGAGTATAGTTTCTACTGTATTTATGGAAAAAATTCAAAAGCTACATGGAAACCCAAAGATTATTGTAAGTGACAAAGATCCCATTTTCACTGGAAATTTTTGGGCAGAATTATTTTCTTGTCTTGGTACTCAGTTAGCTTATAACTCATCTTATCATCCTCAATCTAATGGGCAAACAGAGATAGTAAACAAATTTTTGGAAGGATAACTTTGTTTCTTTGTATCTGATAAACATGCAGAATGGGTCAAATGGTTGCCTCTGGCTGAATGGTCATATAACACTTCCTTCAATACTGCAACAAAAATGACCCCATTTATGGCACTTTATGGATATCATCCACCATCCATCATATCATATTTAAGAGAAAATTCTAAGGTTCAAGCAGTGGAAGATCACATCGAGCATCAGCAACAAGTTCTCCAACTCTTAAAGGATAACCTCACCTTGGCGCGGAATAGAATGAAACAGCAGGCAAATCAACATCGCAACGGAAGAAATTTTGATGTAGGTGATTGGGTATTCCTACAGCTACAACCATATAAACAAATGTCCCTCAAGCAAGCTAAGAAGGATAATCAATTATCACCAAAGTATTATGGTCCGTACAAGGTGTTGCAAAGGATAGGTACTATGGCATACAAATTGGAGCTTCCTACAACTTCCCCAGTGCACCTAGTTTTCCATGTTTCATGCTTAAAGAAGGTTATAGGTGACAAGCTTCTAGTTCAAACAATATTTCCAGAACTTGATGAGGAAGGAAAAATCATATTGGATCCTGAAGCAGTCAAAGAAACAAGAACTCGATAGCTACGGAATCGATCAATTTCAGAGTATCTCATCAAGTGGAAGAACTTACCCATTGAAGATTCCACATGGGAGGATGAGAATTTTATACATAAGCATCAAGAACTACTCAAGCGTTGATGAGAACACTTTTTTGAAGGAGAGTGCATGTTAGGTCCCTATAATACTAGTGATTCCCCCATTATTATTGTCATTGTATCCCTTATTGTTATTGGTGTGCCTCTATTTTACCCATATTGTTATTTTTGTGCCTTTATATGATTATTGTTAGGTCGGATTGGTTATATTGTGACCCCTTAGACTTCTATATATAGAAAGGAGGTTTTTTCATTTGAATCATCCATGAATTGTTCATTTGTGTAATGTAAAGGAGTTTGCCCCCTCAAAGAGGCTTATTTCTAAGGTGTTCATCTATATTTTCTATCTTTTTTTGAGATGGTTTCATAACATGCCGACTAATGTTTCTGAGGTCAGGATTTTCATTAGGGTAGCACAGTACTCGAGGAAATTCATAGCCTCATTTTTAGTGGTACGAGCACCACGCCACTCCATAACATCAACTGGAAAGAGTTTCCAGTGGTGAAAAGGTTAACAGAGGGATTTTGAGGAGTTAAAGAAGAGGATCAGTCAAGCACCAATTCTAGCATTACCAAACTTACAACAACCCTTTGAAGTGGAGACAGATGTGAGTGGTTATGATATGGAAGTTATATTGATGTGGGGAGGAAGGTATGTATGCTACCATTATAAAGTATTTCATGAGGAAATTCCTAACTTCTCTACCTATGAAAAGGATCTCTATGTGAGGGTGCAAGCTATGAAGAAGTGGAAGTGCTATCTAATGGGAAAGGAGACAGTAATCCACATAGATCACCAGCCATTACAATACTTGTAGGCCCATAGTAAGCTACAACAGACCAGGCATTACAAGTGGATGGGGCTTTTAGCAGTTTTATTTGGTGATCAAGTATAAGAAGGGAAACACAGACAAGTTGGCCAACATGATTTCAAGGCAACCCACATAAAATATCACATCTTTGGGGACTCTTATGCACATGGAACCATTCACCCATGATGCATATAGAGAGGCTTATTCAAAGGATGAGGAACTCAATGAGGTGTATCGATAGTTGCAGAGTCATAGTCATGTGCATGATAGCGACAGCACCATTGACTACCATCTCTAGGATGGGTTACTCTATAGGCTGGATAAGCTATGTGTTTCTAAATGTGATTGATTGCAACTTATCAAAGAGGCTCACATCTCCAAGGTTGTTGGGCACTTTGGTGTAGGGAAGACCATGGATAACTTGTAGAGATATGTGTATTGGCCCAAGATATAAGAGAAAGTAGTTAGGTTCATAAGAGGATGCATTCTTTGTTGTACCAACAAGCCTAAAAACAGGAAACAGGGTCTATATCATCCCTTGCCTGTACCTACTCATCCTTGGGAAAACATTTCCATGGACTTTGTGGGAGGTTTACCAACAACCAGGAAGGAACATGACTACCTATTCGTGGTAGTTGACAGGTTCAACAAGATGTATGTTTTGTTGGCCTATAAAAATACCATTAGCAGGCAAGAAGAAGAAAACTTGTTCTTTAGACATGTTGGATGCAATTTGGGATACCAAGGAGCATCATTTTAGACATGGATACAAGATTTCTCAGTGCATTATGGACTACATTGTGGGATAATATGGACACAAATTTGAAGAGATATACAATATTCCATCGACACATAGATAGGCAGACAAAAGTAGTCAATAGGACTTTGGTGCAACTTCTGAGGGGATAAAACCAGAAGTCCACACTTCTATAGGAAAGTCACCATTTGAAACTTGTTTTGGATATTTTACACCTTCACCTTTGGATATTGCATATGGGTAACAAGGAAGAGTGAGGGAAGATCTTGAAGGAGAAGTATAAGGCCATGCATGATCAAGACAAAATAGAGAAATCATTCAAGGTGAGAGACAAAGTATGTCTACATTTGAACATGGAGAGGTTGTAGGGGCTTGGTAATAAAATCAAGGCTCTCATATATGGTCACTTTGAGATACTCAAAAAGGTTGGTGGCAATGCCTATCAACTCAATTTACCACCATATATGTGCATTTATCAGTTGTGAATGTAGATAATTTGAAACTTTATGAGCCTTCCATGCTATATTAGGAAGAGGAACATGTCCTACCTTCTATAGAGGATTTGGCACCAAATGCTCATGTAGAGTTGACAGAAGATACAATTTTTCATAAGAGCTTTAGAATCACAAGAAAGGGGAAGCATGACCTTTGGTAGATTGGATTGAGGGAAAAAAATATGGGAAAAGATAAATGGTACACCAGAGAGAAGGTGGTGGCATATTGGATTGAAGGAACAACTTTCGGGCAGAGATAAATGGTACACTAGAGAGGTGGAGGAAAAATTTCCTCACCTCTTCAGTAAAATATTTTGGGGAGCAAAAGCCTCCCAAAATGGGGAGGTATGATCCAGATTGGATCATTATATTTTTTTCATACATATCGATGCATTTGGAGAGGGAAAATGGGAGGAATCAACTTGCAGGACTGTTTTTACCGGCGAGACCCAGTTTGGAAAAACAAGGTTTGAAACCTTTCAAAGTCTTTTGAGGCACTAAACAACATTTTTTGGTGGGGAAAACTTTTCATATTTATCACCAAACCTTTTCATGTTCTTCTACACATATATTTCCAATGATGTAAGAAGTGTGTCAATCAAAGTCTGTATGCAAAAGTTATGTCACTCAGAAGTTGATGTTCCTATTTTCACACCTATAGTTCGGAAGAATTCCGCGTCAGCCCCCATTATTCATGGAAAAGGGCCTAGCCATGTGTTTTTGATGTAAAAGACTCTATAATATTCTATATTGTAACTCTAGTTAAGAGTTTATGTAGTAAAACTTAACCACTAGTAGGCTATCGCATTGTGCTATAACTGAGCCACTAAGAGGAACAGACATTCCATTCTTTCAAGGGAATTTTGTTCCATAGTTGAGAAAGATAGCTAGGAGAGATAGGAGGTAGAGAATAGGGAGAGTATTATTTCACTGTAGTAGCGTTTGGGCTACATGCATTACTTCTTTGTACTTGTAGCCATATTCCCAAATATAGAAAGAGAGCGAACAACCTTACCTTACAGCTGGGTTTTCTTTCGAAAGGGTTTCTCAAAGAATATTTTGTGCCTTATGGGTTTTTCTGAGCTTATTTTTTCATTCTCTATTTTTATCCATAATTTTCGTTCGCATGTATGCACTAATTCCAATTAAATCTACAAAAATGTTAAGCTTTAATAAAACTGTAATAGTGTAGAATTTTATATTTCTAATATAATATTATCAGATACGTTGCGACGAACTGTCTATTGGAATATCAACGATATTTTATGCATCAGAAACCTCCTTTTAAATTGAATAAAATGCATGTGACAATATTTGATGATCGTAAGGCTAGGTTTCCTTAGTATATATATTGGAATCAAAGGGTACAATAATAATAAAATAGGACAATGAGATATTCTATCCTACATAACAATGTAACAATAGAAATGTAATCAATCAATATCTATGGCTTCATAATGGATTTTAGAATTAAAATGGGTTTTATATAGGGATTAACATGTCCCTCCTCTTTGCACAACTATTTTCCTAAACATATTACTATATGTGGGTGTTTCTACATTAACAAATACTTTTCCCATGCCATTTATTCCATTGGTGGGTTCTTACATTTGATGAGGTATGCAGTAATTTCTTAATTTACTAGCTTCTTACTCATTTTTTTCCAATATTATTTATGGTTCTAGTATTATTTTCACTTATTTATCAATTACAGGTAGAATCGTTTGGATTTGGATCTTGTCATAGATTACATTTTTTAAGCAAGAAACACGGAAGACTAGATGTACACTTGAAGATGGAGGTAACTCCAATTTGTAAGTCATACTTCCAATCCTCTACAACACCTTATACGTGTCATAATACCTTGGTGCTAATTTATTATACTTACTTTTTTTCTTGAGGGACATATGTTTATATGGTTGTAATCTCACAAATACCTGATCCCACACTTCAAATTCCCTTTCAATGTGATTTTGATATACTTTTTGTTTCATCCTATTTTATGCCATAACCAAATTTTCCTTCAATAGTTTAAGAACCTCTTATTGGGTTTTTATGTGGTCTTGAACTACTTGAGCCTTTATAGGTCCTTTTAAGGGTGGTGTGATCGAAGGACGATGTTATCCATAAAGTGTCATAAAATAGTGACATTTCTTATTAACTATGGAAGGATGTGTGTTATAGACATATTTGGGCACAGCAACCCCAATCACATATGTCGATAAACCAAGCGCTCTTAAACCCCTGAAAGTGTTGTTTCAAACCCTAAAGGATCATGGTCATCTGATTACATCATTTCCCAAAAGTTCTCTCAGAAAAACTACTCAGAACTGGATCATACAGACTGCTCCATGCTGAGGGTGCGATGCATCTCACCTGTTACACACAAGGGGTGTGATGCATATTGAAAAACCCTTCTGTAGGGTGAAATGAGCGAGAGTAGACAAATAGCAGAGGCAGTTTGCTAGGTGGAAACTTAGAGAATGTTCTAGAAACTGCTCATATGACACTTGCCTCTCTGAATTCGCCTAGGGATGAGTAAGAGATCATGAAATCTCCAAGTGGAACCAAGAACTATCAGTGAAATGACACTAATCAAAAGCCCAGAAGCTGATTCACCCCTCTGCAAATATCTATAAATGGATCCCTCATCCCAGAGATTCAGAGGCTGGAATTTTGTAATTTGTAAGGAAGTGTTGTTGGTTTCTCTGTGAGACATTGTATTGTTGGGTGATCTTGCTTTTCATGAGGTGAAGAGGGCTTTCATGCTGGGAGGATGATGCTGGATCAAACAACTGGTTTGTAATCCTCTCTTCTACTTCTAATATCAATAAAGTTATTTGAGTTTTCCTCCATATACTTGTGTGTTTATGAATCTTGTATTTGTGTATACAATTGTATGGTTAATGTACTTCTGATTCTACATTGTTTATGGTATTATAGATCTCTATGATTTGATGGTATTTTGCTGCTTTGCCTCTACAGGTGTTCTTTGAAGTGGGACAAGTGAGAAAGGAGTGGCAAGATCTATCAAAGGAGAGAGGAAACAAGCAAGGAGCCAAGCGAAAGATTGAGGTTGGTGCTCTCTGCTTCTCACTTATCTATCTTCCATAAAGGAAAACACAGGTTACTTTGAATTGTTTGTTTCTAATATAGCTACCTGTCTTATTGGGACTAGCAGATCTGAATAAACACTAGTTTTCCCAGAAAAAAAATGGCGACTCCGCTGGGGAACAAATAGTTTGTTTGTTTATTACTGTTTTTTGCTTTATAAACTACAGACCGATCCTCAAGTGAAGCCAGCTAGCCTTCGAACTACTTTTGCTATGCAACTGCAAAGTAGATCAACGCTGCTTCAGTTAATCTCTGGGTTGGTTTATGAACTGAACATCTGACTTGCAAACATCCTAAGTGCCCTGGTGGTAGCACAATAACCTCATAAGATCATACACCTATACTTTGTTTTTATTGTCTATCATAGCTCAACCTAAATCACTGAACTTAGCTGCAAATTTTGAGCAAAAACCAAGCCTAGTTTCGTTCCCTGGTCCTTCACACTGTCTCTAACTGGCAGTTTGGATGCATCGCACCTCCCGTGTGTTGCAAGTGAGATGCATTCCTGTTTCCCTTAAGGACAAGTGCGATGATTGAATGATACTGTTTCCCTCTCTGGAATTTGGTTTTTCCTTCATTGCTTTCAGCTCTATTCAGTGGTTTTGCTGCATATGATCAGTATATCATTGTTGAAGCCTTCTTCCTTTACATTATTCAGCCTCCATTCATCAGGAATTGTGAGTGTTTTTTTTATGTATTTTTCATCATTTATAGTCCTCCTTTGCAAATAGTAGCTTAATCGAACTGTCGTGTTTTGATTCAAAAGTGTCGCAATTGTCATTATGAGTCGAAAATAAGAGTGTCATAAAGTCTTCCTCTTCTAGATAGTCGATTGTACTCTTGCCATTGTATTTGATTTGAATTTTCAATATTTAAAGTGTCGAAAGTAGTTTTCCTTTCGAAATTGAAAGTGTCATCTTAGTGTTCCTTTCGTTTTGAAAAAGAAATTGCTAAAGTGTCACTTTGAAGAAAAGTAGTTCAGATCTATACTTAGTTTTCTTTTTGGCATTCTCACATTAAGGAAATGGAAAAACAAATACATGCATGTGCATTTTCATTTAGACTGCTTGCGGAAATTGATTTAGGAAAAGTGCATTTAGTGTGTGCTCTCTGCTCTCTATTGAAAGAATCTTACTCTTCTTTCCTTAGTAGCTACGATTTTCATTGCTAAAAGAAAACAAATGATTGTTTATCACTTTAGATTGCATATTTAGGAATTTTACATCTGCATCACACGGTGAACCTTGAAAGGCAAACTTCTTAAAAAAGATCAACTATAAAATAAACCTCAATGAACATAAAAACGCTTTGGAACCTAATGCACAACGTCTAGAAGTTTAGGCTAGAGACGTATTCTAGCATCGTAAAGCTTGGTAACTATCATTTTCGTCATAGGTTGGGTGATTCCTCCTCTTTGATACGACAAGTGCCAGTACGGACTTATGCTCCTACGTACCGTCGAGTATATATTGGGAGACCACAATAGGTTGATATCCTTTATCCTTAGGAAACCGTGTCTGCCGCCCTATCGATCGTAATACACTGAACACAACATTTGGGAAGATTGACTGTCGTACGTAAAGTCCTTGTTAATTTCCCTTTAATTTACCACCAAGGTGTATATTGCAGTTTTGCGATTGGTTTGGTAATCCCTCTGTCTAGATTTCCAGAGTAGTCATTTTCGTTCCTTTTCGACTCCTTAAAAGAAAAGGTCCATCTGAGCATTTTTCACTTCAGGCTCATTAAAAATCAAAGGCAACTAAAGTCACCTTTAGCTTTTTCTCGACTCTTAAAAATTGAAAAAGCAAGTTGTGTCAAAACATCATAAAATTTATTTAATTCGGAATAAAATTTTCCCTTTTTAAATTTTGAGTAGATAAAGTAATCCGCAATCGTGGAAGAAAGTCAATCAAAACCCCGTCGTTCACGAAGACTAGCGAGTCAACCGTCTTTGACTTTGGAAACGAACCATTCCGGGCAAAACAATCTCATTTAACTAGGTCGAATTCTCCTAGTGTATTTGAAACTTGTGTTTCAACATTATCAGAGACTCCAGTTACTCCAATTATTTATGGTACCCCTGACTTTACAGAAGAAGTTCCGCAATTACAAGAGGACATTAGAACTGATCCTAGTGTAACGGTAAACACTTCTATCCCTGAACCAGCTCCCACTAGGGATGATTCAGAAGGTATCACCCCTCTAGTATCTGTCGCTATAGAAACTATACCTTCTTTGGCTCCAGAAATATTTTACGGACCTGACGGTCTAGCTCTTCCACCTAGACTGATTGCCATAGAAGAGATTGTAGAGGATCTTCCATCCAGTACCCCATTGCATTTTCAAACTGGGATCCACCTATATCCTTCTACTACAGAAGTTGATTCTTTTAATCATCCTTCATCGCAAGTTCCTGTCGAATCGCTAGGAAATCTTTTGGATAGACTAAAAATGTCTGAACAACCATCAACATCTAGGACTGTGTCATCTGATACAGCAGCAGCAGAGCCTCCTGCTGCTACTCCGACAATGTTCGTTGGTATACCATCTATCCCAACTAGTTCTCAACTGCTAGATGGAGTCCACCCAGGTACTATTTCGACAGCATGGTCTGTTCCTATTTGTTCATCCGGAATCTTATCTAGGATTTCTTATGTTGAAACTCAGCAAATTGATCCTTCACATCAGCATCAATTTGGGCAGTCTAGTCTCCAAAGGCCAATTTATCCTTTGAACACTGGATTGCTGCCATATGTGGGGCAGTGTGCTTTTTCATTGTTCCCTCCGGGAGAACAACTATATGAGAGTTCACAACAAAATTCAGGTCAAACTGGAATTGCATCCAATGGTTGGGTACCAATACTGCCTCAACAGGCAAGAGTTGTGTATTCAATGCAACAAAATCAACCTGTGTCGAACATTCCCAATACACTTGCTATTGTGACTATGTCGCAAGTACAAGTGTTGCATGTTGTATGTCAACCTCAAGTTTCTCAGGTCATAATACAACAGCCTCTTGTCTCCGCGACACAATCACAACCTCAGATTAGTGACTCCTTAATTGGAGAGACTTAGGCTCAAACAGGTACTATCACCCCTCATCTTGGTCAAACATCCAGTATTGGACAACAGCAAATGGTCCAACAACCATGGCTAGTACAATATCAACAACCACAATTCCAGCAAGCTTACCGAGGACCTAAGCAACAAAGCTTTGCAGGTAATGGGCAACCACATTTTCAAAACGGTTACCAACAACCATATTATAATGGTTATGCCCATCAACCTTATCAAAGTTATTAGCATCAGATACATTATGCTGGTATGCAAAGACCCATTGCTCAGGCAATCCCGTCTTATCCTCGGTACACTTCGCCAAATCTGAATCAACAGTTGCCCTTTGTAGCAACTCTAGAATTACTAGATTTGAACCATTTAATGAATGATCCAATTTCTTACGCCCCATGGTGACCAAAAATTCCTCATAAACTTCCCTCAGATATTCCTAAATTCAATGGAAATCTGGGTGAAGATCCATTGAATCATGTAATGACCTTTCATTTGTGGTGTTCATCCAACAACCTCAACGATGATTCAATTAGGCTTCACCATTTTCAATGAACGCTAACTGGTCCGGTAGCGAAATGGTACATCGAATTGCCTAGAGCTTCATTCGATAACTTTAGCGCCCTTGCCACTACCTTTTTAACCCACCTTCAGTTACCCATAAGGTACGAAACAGGAACGGAGCTCCTTACCAATTTTAAACAGACAACAGCCACTCACATATCTGATTATATTCAGGAGTGGCGACATCGTCGTCGAATGGTAAAGGCATATGTTCCTGATCAGCATCTAGCTGAGTGGTTTATTAAGTCATTATTACCTTCTATTACAGAAGATGTGGCCAAGGGAGGAGTTGTCACTGAAGAGAAATTCATTGCTCGTGCACAGTATCTAGACTTGATCTATACTCAGTCTGGCATGCTCTATGACATAATTCTTGAAACTCCTAGACCAGAATTTTCTATTACTCGCCCTCCTAAATCAAATAGAGACACTCATGCCAGCGATGGCGTGATTGGCACCTCAAGTACGCAAACCGCAAATGCTCCATCTGGTAAGGCCCTTGCAGTTTCCAATAAAAAAGCAAATGACAAACTTCTTGCCTCAGAGGTTAATGTCGTGTCATCTGACAAAGGCAAAGAGCCGAAGCAACCAGGGGGCAAGAACAAAGGGAAAAAAAAAAGAAGAAACAGGAAGATACGACTCCTAAAAAATCTTCCGAAAACCCTACTGGGCGAAAGAAACCAGGTCAGCCATGTTTCATATGTAATGAATAACATTGGACGAAAGATTTTCCACATCAAGCTGAGGTCGAGAAATTTTTAAAATCTTTGAGCACCTCAGCAATGTTGACCGATCCGTTTCCAAACCCAGAAACTAATCTGGTTGCTATCGATAATGCTTCCCCATCCCAAGTGCTTATGTTATTCGTATTGAAACACTAAAATGATGCTTTGATATCAACAAGGAATAAATATTATGGGAATCAACAGATTTCCAACAACAAGGCTACAGATAAACCTAGTAGTTCAACAACAACTTCATCAGAAGTTGTGCCACCCATCATTCCTGAACTAACAATAAAGCCGCCAAAGGGAGTAGTACATAAATCGACATTTAATCCTCGTGCTCGAGCAGCACAAAATTATAATATAGTAGAGGATCTGGCTCAATCGCCATCCGCTATGTCGACACTTGAAGTACTGTAGAATTGCCCCTCCCAAAAGCAAGCTTTATTATCAACAATAGGTGGGATTGACCCAACAGATTCCAATCTTGTGGCCTTTAACCACAAAGGATATGAACCTCAGTTACCGGCCCAACTCGCTTTCCTTATACAGGTAAAATCCCTCAACAAAACTGTTCATCGAACGATCATTGACGAGGGCGCATCCACCTGTATAATGTCAATGAGCTGCTGGAAAACTTTAGGCTCACCACCCTTGTCGCGATCATCAACGACATTAAAAGCATTCGACAAAAGAACATACACACTATATGGGATATTAAGTAACTTACAAGTTGAACTGGGGGGCAAGACAGTAGAAATTGAAGTCGAAGTTATCGATGGAAACCTCGATTACAATATCCTACTCAGAAGGCCCTGGATTTACGCTATGGCTGCTGTTGTGTCAACATATTTTAGAAAGATTGCATTTCCATTCCAAGGTGGAATTACAATCGTTGACCAACTAACCTTTCTCCCTAACAGTTCACAAGTTACAAGAAGCATTCCAATGATCCATGGAAGCTCTCAATCGCTTCAAAATGTCAGGGTAGGCCTCCTAAAAGACCCTGCCTTAATGGGTACTTTTGCCCTACTGCCTCTGAGTAATCTGGCAGAACTGGCCACGGTGGAAACCTTTCATATGCTATCTTCTACATCAACAAAGATTAAGAAGATGTATGAACATTTTGTTAGCATGGATCATCGCCGGGTATTGCCTCCAAGCCCCATAGAAATTTTGTAGCAATCAATTTTCTTGGCCTGGGCAGCAAACCCAAATCAGCGCTCATCGAGTGTTTGGATAGATAGGTCTCAGGAATATGGCAGCTCTTCAGATCCTTGGTCACATGTACATTCTACAGACAAAGGAATCATTCAGTCCATGATGACAGGAGAGGCACCATGGGAAGATTACCACCATCATTCCCATCTTCAATATAACAACGAAGATTATTCTAGTGACCTACTTCATCCCTTAGTTTTTGATTTTCTATCAAATACTGTAAATACGGTGGATTACAGCTTCGACAAGTTCACCTGAAGAAAGCCACTGCCATAAAGGCAGAGGTTGAAAAAATTTTACATGCTAGTTTCATTTACCCTATTCCTCTAACTGATTGGGTATCGAATATTGTTCCTATGATGAAAAAGCAAGGAACCATTAGAGTGTGCATTGATTACAGGGATCTAAATCAAGCTTGTCCAAAGGACAACTACCGTACACCCTTCATCGACTAGATAATTGATGAATGCCCTGGATGCGAAATCTTTTCATTCATGGATGGATTTTTCAGATATAATCAAATAAACATCCACCCACAGGACCAGTCGAAGACTGCATTTATACGTCTGTGGGGCACATTCGCATACCATAAACTACCTTTTGGTTTAAAGAACGCAGGGGCAACTTTTCAGAGGGCAATGAATTACGCCCTCCATGACATCAAACACATTGTTCAACCATATCTTGATGATCTATCGTCTCATTCACGAAAGCGGACTGATCATCCGCAGCATTTGAGAGCTATATTTCTACATTGCCGACATTACAAAATATGACTCAATCCACACAAGTGTGTGTTTTGTGTCAATTCTGGTCGTTTACTTGGTTTCATAGTTTCTAAGGATGGGATTCGACTCGACCCATGTAAGGTTCACGCAATCATCAACATGCCTCCACCTACAAATTTGCTTCAGATTCAGAAACTCTAAGCGAAAGCAACCTTTCTAAGGAGGTTCATTCCAAATTGTGCCGAACTTGCTAAAGGTTATACACGTCTTCTGAAAAAAGAAGTACCCTTCAACTGGGATCAGGTTGCGCAAGCTTCCTTTGATGCTTTAAAGGATTCCATAATAAAAGCATCATTAATGTACGCTCCTGACTATCAAAAAGACTTTAACCTGTATCTAGCTGCATCAGATACAACCATCGCAATGGTTTTATAACAAGAAGAGAATGGAGTTGAACATCTGGTCTATTATTTAAGTCAAAACTTAAATGATACAGAAAGCAAGTACTCCTATGTTGAAAAGTTGGCTCCAACAGCTATTCAAGCAGTACAGATATTTCGCCACTATATCCTCTTTCGCAAAATGACCATTTTGTCAGATTGCAACCCTATGACTTACATTCTGTCACGTCAATTACTAGGGGGCAAATATTCAAAATGGATAGCCATTTTGCAAGAGTTTGACCTGGAATTCACGAAATCCAAATCAAAGAAATCTCTAGTTTTCACGGAGTTACTATGCGACCTCCCATCATCGTCCAATGATTCAACATCTAAAGCATCAATCGTGGATGAAACTATGTTTCTGATATCATCAAGTGATCCGTGGTATGGAGATATACTGATATATCTCCAAACCCAAACATTTAGGCCTAATACCTCTTGCATTTAACAACGACGTACTCGATACCAAGCCAAAGACTACATGATCCTCGGTGATACACTTTACTGTCGTGGTATCGATACAGTTTTGCGAAGGTGCCTCATACATGAGGAGGCCGAAAATGTCCTGAATGATTGTCATTCAGGTGTGTGTGGGGGGCATCAATCTGGTTACGCTACGGCACAAAAGATCTTATGAGTTGGTTACTTCTGGCCTACTATATTCAAAGATTGCATAATCGTAGTAAGAAGTTGCCATGCTTGTCAGATTTTCGATCGCAAAACCAAATTACCACCCGCACCCCTGCATCCAGTAGTTGTTGTTGGGCCATTCACCAAATGGGGCATAGATTTCATGACATGTAACCCCACCTCGGCTGGGGGGCATGGGTATATCATATTCGTAGTCAACTATTTTACAAAATGGGTCGATGCGATGCCTACATTAAACAACAGCAGCGAAACGGTTGCTCTTTTCTTTTTCAATCATGTAGTCTCTAGATTTGGTGTTCCACAGGCTATAGTCACATATCATGGATCACATTTTCGCAATCACATGATGGTTGAATTAGCTACCAAATTATGACTATCCCACAACAGTTCTACTCCATATTATCTGCAAGCTAATGGACAAGTTGAAGCCATCAACAAAGTCCTAAAGCGCATGTTGCAAAGGATGATCTGAGTCCACAAACGGAATTGGCACTTAATCATGTACTCATCCTTGTGGGCATATAGGACATCAGTGAGGAATGCGACCGGATTTACACCCTTTCAATTGGTGTATGGCCTAGAAGCGGTCTTACCGATTCAGTGTGAAATTTCACCTCTCAAGCTCGCAGTCGATCTACTTCCCGAAACTTCAGAGGAAGAGGCTCATTTCTTGGAACTAATCCAATTGGATGAAACCCGTCGTGATGCCTCTTTGGCTAACGAAGCTCATAAGAAATGTGTCAAGGCTTAATTTGACGAAAAGGTCAAACCCCGTGTCTTCTCAGAAGGTGACTTGGTCTTGCTTTACGATCAGGACTCCGATAAATTGGGAGCACGTAAGTTCGAACCATTGTTGATGGGCCCCTACATTGCTAAAATAGTATTAGCAAAAGGAGCCTACGAGCTAGTAGATTACGATGTGATTCCACTGTCGCAACCCCGAAACGGGTTGTATCTTAAGCGTTACTATGCTTGATTAAGGGTAGTAATCTCTTTATATGCTTTTGTTATGTTTTTGTTTTTGTCAAGAGTTATCATTTTGGTTAGGTAATCCACTTTGCATTTGTTGCAGATGTCAGACCTATTGGAATCATTTGTTGGATACGCCGACGGAGCTAGTCATAGTACACAGAACCTATCTTCTGCAGCCTGGGCCATTTTTTATCCAAGCGGCGAGTTAGTGAATTTCAGAGGGATATGTATTAGTCGATCAACGAAAAACATCGCTAAGTACAGTGCGTTGATGGAGCCTCTCTTTGATGCCATCGCACGTGGCATACGCCAACTTATTGTCAGGCTAGATTCACAACTCAACATCCTATAGCTTACTGGGGTCTATTCCATTCGGAATCCAGCTATCTATCGTATGTTCCTAAGGGTCAGGATTTTGGAAAGGCAATTTGATTCTATTCAATATCAACAAATTTCCAGAAACTTAAACACATTAACTGATTCATTAGCAAATTATGTGTTAGAGAGACACTTACAACATTTATAAAGGAAAAAGCATTTCAATCAGCATTTGCATCAGGATCATATAACTTAACCGAAATAGAGCTCCGAAAATAAAAAATATATATAACTATTTATAGTTTTTACAAATTGTTCTGTGTCCAGGAAAAAAGCAGTCATACGACCCAAAAACTCAAAAATGCAAGAAAGCACCCTAAACTAATGGTGTTGGTGATAGCAAGTCACCGCCTGCACGATCATACGTAAGAGCCTAGTCCATCGACTTGACACGCCAGTGGTATGGTGCTGTAATCTCAGAGGTAACTCGTCAGTCCTCACATCCTGAAGACCAAGGGTAAGACCCTCGATCTGATCCTGCAATACTACAAGGGTCTCTGCTATGTCCAGATCGTGAAGGACAGCCCTCCCTACAGCCTCTCCTGCTGGAACAGCAGCTGCTACCCTCGGGCGCGCTGCTGGTCGCACTAGTCCAATATCTGCACACATATATGAGTTTGATTAGTCTTGATAACATTTAAAAACACAAGAACATACATAGATATGGTCAGATCTTTTTACCTATAACACCCCACTGCTCGCCAGCCGGTAACACCAAATTTGGATCGCCTCGGAAATCCATCCCAACGTATGGATACTCTGCGAAGACCATCTCCTGACGGTCGAACCACTCAAAGAAGGCATCAGAGAATGAAATCTTCGACTGACTAACATGTCTAGCCATGAGATCGACCCATTTCTACATCTGTGGTTCCCTCGGCGCTGGCAATCTGAGTGAAATGTACTGTGGCTGTATCAATGGAATTATCTCCAAGGTGAAAGCAGTTAGAATGGAACCGTAGCCAAAGTTCTTGGATCTTCCATTCTTCACCTTGGAAAGTTGTTCTTTTATAACCAAAATTACTACATCACACCAGTTGAATACCTTCAGTTCAAGGCATTCCAGGGCAGACTGCATATAGGACCTGTTGGCCAAATGAAGAGCCGTGCTACCAGCCAATCTTGCAAAGGGGAATACAATAGTCCTCAAGGACCGGTCAGTGACATCTCGAATACTGATCTTACCATCCCTACTCGGTTGAGATCCATCTCTACAAAACTGACGAATATAATCCCTCACGGATTCACCCCCATGGCCAGATCCTAATAGTGAGAGAGGGGCGCCACGCCTCGATAACCCAATCAAAAAGTAGACATCCTCAACTATCAAAGGGATGGATTTACCTCTAATCTGGAGCACTTGGTCTGTAGGATCCCATGCATCGAGAAGATATTGCAACAAATTGATTTGTTGCCTCATGCTGGATATGCGGAAGAATTTGAGCAAGCCACAGTTTTGCAATGTAGTAACCGTACTCGGATCATGTAAGGCAACCATATCCTCTTCTTCATGCTCGCGTTCATCCCATGTAATGACCATCTTGATCTGATGAATCTCTGAAAAACAAACAAGAGATGAATTAGGGTCCTGATTTGGGCAAAAACAGGCAAAATTTCCATAAAAACAGTGCATAAACTTCTCCTCCTGCGCCCATCGCACCTTGGGTATGTACAGGGTGGGATGCATACTGATTGGCTAATGGCCAGCTCAGTATGCATCACACTTTTCGATGCATACCAAGTGCGATGGGGAGAACGAATTGTTCAAACCCTTGAGGCCCAGAAAAATAGGAAAAGCTACTCAGAATCAGAAAAGGAAATAATGCAATTGAAGAGCTCAAGGTTAGCTCCTACCTAGTCCAAACGGCGTAGAAAATAGTCCACTGGATCTCCCGAAATCAGCTGATGAAATTCGAGGGGGGAAAACATCTCCAAAGCTCCAACAATCCCAAATTTGAATGAAATGGTAAAAATGAGAAGTAACACTACTTTTATGTTACTGTTCACGTAATTCAAGTAAGATGTTGGTTTTTAACTCATTTTTAAAGCATGTGTTTACATTTCTAATCAATTTGATGGACATATTGAATAGGTCGTACGACTGTCAAAAGAATACAGTGTTAATGGTAAATTGAACATCTCTGACTATTATCTTGAGCAATGTTACTGCAAGGTTCAAGCTCATTAAAAAATAAACCCACCACTGAGCATAGTTTCTAAAGATTCAAGCTCATTAAAAAATGAATCCAACTTATTAAAAGCACGTTAAAAATTTATGTAAAACATTAATGAATATATTTTAAAGAAAATGAATAAATTAGATAAAATATATATATTAAATCTTAGAAAAAATATGACATGAAATTGAATTTAAATTGACATGTTTTTTTTTCTTTTACCACCACCTAATTCTTGATGATTTTGTAAATTTAAGAGTAAACATTACAACTCCATTTATTTTTATAAAACTTCTTTGCCACAAAAAGGGAAAAAGTGATACATATTAACATGCTTTTATAACCTTTGTGATTGCATTGTTATCAGCCTTTTGAGCCTTGGTCGTGTTCTTATCGTCACCTTCACTCTTTTAGCCAATCATACGCCTCCACTTGATTGTTTATCCTTTTGAGGAACAGATGCGATGAGTGATTCTATTAGCCACCCTCTTTACATTGCCACGATTAAGAAGTTCCAAACTTATCTGGAACCAGTTGCTACCTAAATATACCACTCGTTCCTAAAAAACGAGTCTCTTTTAAGCTCTTTTTAGACTCGTAAAATATGAAAAGATTGTCGAGCTACTGGCCTTTCCAGCTCGTTAAAGTAAAGGGAAGCACCATCTCTCCTCTATATTTTAATATTTTTGGACCTGAGGGATCATTACACAAAAATATCGAGTGCTTGTCGTTTTCAACTTGTTAAATCTATCGAAAAGTCATACATTTCGTATTATTTTATACTTTTTTGAACTTAAGGGATTATGCCACGAAAAAGGACTACTGGAGTTTCCTTTACGTCTCTTTTCAAACTCTCTAAATATGAAACAGACCGAGTTATCTTTGTCGTTAAACTCTTTTAAACAATAGCGACAAGCTTGTCCATCCGGACAAGAATGAGTTTCACTGTCGCTAGGCTCGCTAAAACATAGCGACAAGTTTGCACAAAGGGAAAATTATAGAACAAGCATATGTTATTCTCCTCAAGCTTGACAAAAATAAAGAGGTACTGGTCAGCAATGACTAGGGAAAAAGGGAAGAAAACTTGAAAAACTTCATTGGTAGCAGGTCGCTCTTGAACATGACACTTTCACTCCATCACCATGATTGAGTCGGGTTGGGTTATTCCATTCACCATCACCATTGGTCCTCCGTACCATCCATGGGGTTAACGCTACCGATCCATCACAGTGTCGTCGATATGTTCAAGAGAAGTCGCTGAGAGAATTCACCAACCCAGCTAATGCCTCATCCACTGCAATACCTTCACTCTCCATTTTTCATGACCGCCACCCCTAAACCCTGTATCATTAGATCGTTTTCACCTCCAGAAAATCATTTGCTTCATTTCGTGTCGTAGATGTGGGATTCATTAAGGCCCTCCTACGACAGGTCACTTCTTGTTGACATCAGCTCATTATCCAAGAAGTTGACTTAGGAACAACCCTTTCAGTACTTTGAAGCTTGCATGCCTCAATGGCAAGTTTCTCACTTCCGGCGACAGGTTTACATCAATGGCCTTCGACTGAAAGATTTTGCATGGTGTTCGACGTCAAGTCCTATATTCACACCACGTTAATTGTACTGTAGTACCTTAAGGGTCATTATCATTATCGGTGGTTCCTCTCACATTTGTTAACAGCTTACATCATTGGCTGGTATTCAGGCGATGTCTTTCCATGTTCAACTTCACAACATCTTTTCACATGGATCGACTTGTACATCAGGCAAAGATTGAACGAGTTTGAAGACCCCGGATCTAGTTTCATCCATCCAGGTTGTGATATATTCAGGAAAATAAAGACATCAAATGTACTCCATAGCTACACAAATGATCATCCAAGCTAAGGGATGATGGCTCTACCAAAATCACCAGTCTGCAACAGCAGACGATTATCTGTCCTATGTACATGAAAATGAATTTATAAAGCTGAGCATGGGAATGCCCACCTCAGCTAGATCATGAAAGTAATATGTGTATCTTATACAGGTCACCTTCCAATTCGAAAAACCTCGGATCCTCATGATAAAGCATTTCACCCGACATAAGAAGATTTACGACCGCATGCTTTAGGGGGCAACTGTTATAGACATATTTGGGCACTGCAACCCCAATCACATATGTCGATAAACCAAGGACTCTTAAACCCCTAAAAGTGTTGTTTCAAACCCTAAAGGATCATGGCAACTGAATACATCATTTCCCAGAAGTTCTCCCAGAAAAACTACTCAGAATTGGACCATATAGACTACTCCATGCTGAGGGTGCGATGCATCTCACCTGTTACACACAAGGGGTGCGATGCATACTAAAAAACCCTTCTATAGGGTGCGATGAGCGAGAGTAGACATATGGCAGAGGCAGTTTGCTAGGTGGAAACTCAGAGAATCTTCTAGAAACTGCTCATATGACACTTGCCTCTCTGAATTCGCCGAGGGATGAGTAAGAGATCATGAAATCTCCAAGTGGAACCAAGAACTATTAGTGAAATGACACTAATCAAAATCCCAGACCCTGACTCACCCCTCTGCAATTATCTATAAATGGATCCCTCATCCCAGAGATCCAGAGGCTGGAATTTTGTAATTTTTAAGGAAGTGTTGTTGGTTTCTCTGTGAGACATTGTATTGTTAAGTGATATTGCTTTTCATGAGGTGAAGAGGGCTTTCATGCTGAGAGGATGATGTTGGATCAGACAGCTGGGTTGTAATCCTCTCTTCTACTTCTACTATCAATAAAGTTATTTGAGTTTTCCTCCATATACTTGTGTGTTTATGAATCTTGTATTTGTGTATACAATTGTATGGTTAATGTACTTCTGATTCTACATTGTTTATGGTATTATAGATCTCTATGCTTTGATGTTATTTTGTTGCTTTGCCTCTACAGGTGTTCTTTGAAGCAGGACCAGTGAGAAAGGAGTGGCAAGCTCTATCAAAGGAGAGAGGAAACAAGCAAGCAACCAAGTGAAAGATTAGGGTTGGTGCTCTCTGCTTCTCTCTTACTCTATCTTCCATAAAGGAAAACACATGTTACTTTGAATTGTTTGTTTCTAAGATAGCTACCCATCTTAGTGGGACTAGCAGATCTGAATAGACAATAGTTTTCCCGGAAACAATGTGTTGTACCACCATTTTTCCAAGGGAAACGATTTCATCATGGGGCCTTCCCTGAATGCACCTATGACATATCACATGTGTTCGTGCATACTGAAAAATACACCTAGTTTAACTACATATTGGAAAATATCTCAAAAAATAGCATTATTTAACCCCTTGCGAATACGAACCATATACACCTTCCCAATTTAAAAAACCCATACTTTCATTAGATATTGTAGGTATTCATTTTTTCATTAAAACTTTTTACACCCATTTATAGTTTTTCATTAACTTTGAGCTCCATTTTTTATACCTAGCAATATAAAAACCCATTGCCCCTAATATATGCTCAATATGTTATGATATGTTTTCTTCAATATATATCCCCCAATGTGAACACACATGGTATGGTATTGCTCCCCCGGTGAGGCCCCTGTGCATTTGATACATTATGCATGTTTATCAGATGCAAAGAAACATAGATATCCTTCTAAAAAAATATTCCCAATCTCAGTTTTCCCATTAGATTAAGGATGGTAGGATGAGCTATGGCCTAATTGATTATGCGAAAAAGAAAATAATTATCTAAAAATTTCTAGTGAAAATTCAATCTCTATCACTTACAATAATCTTTGGTATTCCATATAGCTTTTGAACTCTTTCTACATACGCTTTAGCTACTATACATGTGTTAAAAGGATGAGAAAGAGAGAAAAAATAGGCATACTTTTTCATTCAATCTACTACTCCTATAAATACATTCTTTTCTTCAAATTTTGCTAAATATCTAATAAAAGCCATTGAAACTTATTCCCAATGCAACCTTGGTTTGGATAATGGTTGAAGGAGCCATAAGGTCTTGATTGTCTCTCCCTTATTTTTTTTACATACTACACATTTTAACACAAGCTTCTATACATATGATTTTAGTGTTTCCAAACAAAATTCCTTATCCTATGGTATGTTTTCAAGTGTTGTCATTCTGTATTTTTGAGGTTGAGGGAGTAAACACATAGGAAAACATCAAAACCACTTTGGAAGTTGGGATCTAGCCCTGCCAGCTTCAAAGAGGGATCTCTCTGCAAAATTTAGCTTTGGTTTTATGTAAATTTTAGGCTAGTTATGACCGTACTGATTGTTTTGATTTGATTGCTTGGTTGATTAAATTGTTATAATTCCATTGGGCTATGGAGTCTAAAGATTAACTAGATTTGGCATCAAATTTTAGAGGAGTTTCAAAGGTCAAGCTAGGTTGCACTATTTGGATCTTTCATAATATTAAATCGATTGTGAAATATCAAAAATGTAAGGATCAAAAGAAATTAGGGAGAAATTAAGAATTCATTAATTTGACTTCAGCAGAAAAAATGAAAATTACTAACAACCAAAACAGGGTGGTCTAAATAACAAATCCTATTCATCACAGTTTCTGCTAAGTAATTGAGATTTTCAAAATTATAGAGAGACAAAAACAATGTTTAAAGAAATAAACTGAAGAAACGCATCACCATTTGGTACACCACATGAATCCTATGAAAGGTCCCTGTATTATTGATGCTCAAGTGCTTTGAAAAATTACAATATACAGAGGAAATTACATTCAGAAATCAACCCTTAATACTTCAAATAGTGAAGTATTTATACAAAATAATTACAAAAATGCTACCAAAACTAACAGTGTATTATTAGCCTATTTACAAACAATAATATTTATCTCTGGCAGAAAAATAAGCCACGTAGACAACTGGAAAGAAAGGTGGCTCTGTTTTGGTGGTTTCGGTTGCGGAGTCAACCTGAAACTGTGTTGCGTTGATGTGCTCATTGTCGTACTGGCTGATGTGTTGGCCGCTATCTTACTAAATCCAATTTACTTTTCAATCTGGTAAATCACAAAGATCTTCCCATCTCTTTTCATTTCGTATGGTCAATTTAATCACCCTCTAGTAAATTTCATCTACCTCTGTGTATTTGGAAAAAGTTGGCTTCACTGTAAAAACGTGTTTTACCTCATTCTGTATGTAAAAATCATTTGACATGGTTTCTAAAAATGCCCTTGCTGTCATACTTCCCTTTATCCCACTGAACTTGATACTGCTTTTGGCCATTTCCTTCATCTTCAAGACATAGTCTTCCTGAGTGATCAATTTATCATTTATTACATAAATTTTGGGCAGTCCTTTCTGGATCAATGCTTCAATTCTGTTAGAAAACCCATTTACTTCCAACTCCAATGTTTCACATCTTTCTTCCAATTGATCAATAAGGTTCCTTTTAGTCAAAACTTTCTTGACTTCTAAAATAGTGGCAGTTCTGTCACTGATTCCTAATTCTTCAAGTTCATATTTGGACTTAGAATACAGGAATCTCACAATTTTAAAGGCTTCTATGGGCATCTCTCTAAGCTTCTCCCTTCCCTGCAAAATGGTTTCTGTAGCTTTTTCTATCAGTTCCTTCTACTCAAAGATGATTTGGATAGATGGCCAAATCTCATTCATAGAATCTAGAATATTCATCCAAATAGTTTCCTTGGATTGGGCCAAGGTCTGACCAATTGAGGTATCCCTTTCTACCTTCTACAACTTCTCCAATAGTCTCTGTGATTTTCTACATTTCAGTAACACGAGAGGCTTAAACTTTGGATTTATGTACTTCTAAAGCTTTGAGATGCTCCTGCAAAGTCTTGATCTCTTCTGATTGGATTGACATGTTCTCCAGTGTCTTGGTCACCTATTCAGCACTTGTGATATGAGTGGAAGAAGTATCTACAGTGGTTGTCCTTATTGCTGGACGCTGAGAAATGGGTATGGCATCAAGGGGAACAATGGCCATATTCTAACTTTCTTCTTTCTCCTTTATTATCCTCTCCATCTCTGCCTCCATATGCCTAATATGTATGTTCTTCTCTATAATCAGCTTCATCATGTCAGCCTTCTAAGCCTCATTTTCTTCAATATCCTTGGTCAAGGGATCCTCTGTAGCTGGAAGCTTAAGCTACTTTCTCAAGGTTGCAATGTCAAAATTCTTCTTCTTGATGATATCTTCTGCAGCATTGACATCTTTGGGATCATATCCTATCTTTACCACCAAGTCTTTGAAAGACTTGATCATATTATCCTTCGCTAAGGAGGACACCTTCTCCATCTTTAACTGTGACTGAACATTAGCAAATGAAACCTGCAACTTGGACAATGACATAGTAGTGTTAGTCAATGTAGAAGATATCATTTCACCAGTTTGTTTATGCATCTCCATTTGATCAATGGGATGAATGTCTTTGGTGCTAAACTCAAATGTAGTTCTCTTGTAGTATGTTGTTGTTTTTAGCTATGGAATTTGGGCCTCAAGGAAGGCCATCTACATCTTTCCATGCTCTGTGTCAAACACTGATAACAATCTACTCTGTGAGCTAGAGGTCTGCTTCCAAAATTGATTATAAGTATTGTTTTTAAGAATCTCATTTCTAAGCTTAATCTCTCTGTACCTATCAAAAACAATCTTCTCCTTATCTCCTTGGACATTCTGGGATTCTAACTTTGTTTCCTTGTGACCTTGTGAAGATGAAGGTCCAGAAGGAGATATTACAAATTTGTTGGTTGCACGTGTTGAGTCTGTAATTATGATGGAAACCTGCTCTTTTGTCTCTTTGTCCACATCTGTCCTAGGAGTCAATTTTGTCCTCTTCCTATAACTGATCCTGAACTCTTTGGCTTCACTTCTAGTGGTTGATGATGATCCCTCCTCTCTTTGTCTTTTACTTGATTTTTCCTAAGGAGTGGGAGTCTGCAAACTGGAAGTAGAAAAGAGTTGTTTTTCATCTTCTTGCAAGGTGTTTTCTGTCCATTCCAACTGATTTGCATATTTTTCTATTTCAGGCCTTGAAGTATGGATGTAGGGAGTACTTTTATTTTCTACTTTGAGCTTTGAAATTATACCACAAGGGTCATAAAACCATGTAAAACTTAAGTTGAACTCCATGTCTTTAAGCATCTTGTCTACTTCTTCACATGTTGTCCTGGTATTACATACAAATGGGCCCACCTGTGTCTTTATGCAGAACTAAGATTTCTTTTAGCCACTACAAAATGGATATCATCAGAATTTAACATATGTCTGATCTATTCCAGGGAAAAAATCCTCATGGGGAGGTATTTAGGGAGTCTGTATGGGGCCAATTCGCATCCATAAACTCTTATTTCTATGTAGTTTTGGTATAAATACCAATCCCCAACCTTGGCTTGATCTGTTAGATGCAAAATTCTCTTAATATCTTCACTAATTCTAGGTTGTATGGAACTGTTAAGGATGTTCATTACTGGATGAGAAAAATCCTCGATAAATAGCTTATAAGAGAACTCTTGTTGTTCTTTCATGACCCATGATGTCTAGAACATCACTAGCTACTGCTTTCCTGCATCATCAAGCTTCTGCATTGCAAAATTGAACTTATCTGCCTAATAGTAAAGGAACATATAGATTAAAATAGAGGTGTAATTAAACACCTGCTCTGTGGGAAATTTTAGAAATTGCTCATGAATGCTATCAGCCAAGAATTGACTGAAATTGAATACAATGGATGGCTTACTGTCTGTGGAAAATATGGAGAGGAATCCTAAAATGAGCTCATTTACCCACTGATCAGAATAATAACCCAAACTATAGGAAATTATAGATACAAGTTGCTTAATTTGATCAGGGAAGATGGAGGAAGGATATGGAGGATTCTTCTTCAGTAACTGGGCATTCTCAGGCAAGAAGATCTCAAAGATTTTGGCTCTGGTAGTGAAATCTGGTTTCTAATAACATTGGGTGAGAGCTTCTAAGGAGAAAGGAGCATTATTATCCATAGGGGGGCTAGCATTATTTGGTTTATGGACTCGGCAATTATGGTTAAGAGGATGTTCCGTGATGGGGCCATGATAGTTCTTTGAGGAGGGGCATAACGTGCCTGACATTTTCTAGTAAACTCAAGGGCTTGGAAGGTCAAGGGGAAGATGTAATGTGGAATATTGGACTCCTAGATCCCAATTCCATCAGTTTTATCTGCATGCTTGCCTTCCAACCAATAGTATAATTCTAGAAAAGCACAGTCACATTAGGTTTCACTAATCCAATAGTCCCTGTCGACTGAAGGGATGTGATCTAAATCTACAGGGGGGATTAAGGGATTGACAATCTTATCTTGAGTTTTTCTCTTGGGAGGCATGATTCTATCAGTGAAAGTAACAATAAGAGAAATTGACAGAAAGATTACTAAGGAAACAGTAGGGATAACGAACTTTCAGGGGAAGGGAACAAAACACTGTCAATTTGGATCTGGTCCTAATCGAGGAAATCTTTTGAAAGCGGGAATTGTGTAAAATTTGTCAGTTATAGAGAATAAACAGTGGAAGGGATGAAAACAATGGTTTCAACAGCTTTTAAACCATGTTGCGAAAGTTCCATTGGAAAGGAAGCAGAACCGTTAAGTTTGCACAGTTACTCGAGAATTGAATTGAATGTCGAACGGTTGCTTTGTCGGGAATGCATTTAAGTGGACAACAGCTAGGCGATGTGGTGGCAGGAGAGTGGGGAAGGAGTCATGGTGGGGAAGCAGCAAAGTGGGCGAAGGGAAGGTGGTTTTAGGAGGGGGTAGTGGATGGTAAGCAGTTTTGGTGAGGGGGGTGCGAAGTGCAGAAATGCTGCCACGTTAGGATGGGACCCGGCTGAAGAAACAACTTTTTCAGACCCACCCCTGGGTAGTAAAGGCAGGATGGAGAGGGGGGTATGAAGGCAGATGAGGGTTGTAGATTGCAAGCGGGAGTGGATCCCAATATCCTGATAGTGCAATTGATTAACTGCATACAACAAAAGAGATTTGTGCATATGCACTTTTGCATTTTGCCTTTTGGACTTAGGATAAAGATTATTATTAAAACATGAAAAACACTTTATCCCATGGTGCATGTTTTTCCTTTTTACCATGTCCTTAGACTTAGGATAAAATGACATAGGCCTATATTTGCAAACATCTAATTTACCTACCCTTAGCTAAGCTAACATTTTTTATTCTTCAAAAGGGTGCACTTAGACTAGCAAACCCACCTTATTTTCTTTTATACAAAATGAAAAAATATCTAACCTATTCCTTATTTTTCCTATTGATTCAGATTAAATAGTTGAATCAATGTCATTTTCTACCTAACTACTAATTTACCAAGATTAGATTGTTTGGCAAATATTTATTCTCTAACCTAATTTACAGAAATTTAAACATGTTTAACCATGATTACACTGTATGATTAAACAAATAGCTAGTGATTGTGGCATTTTAAACAAGCTGCAGACAAACTTTATTTAACAATGATGAAGAAAACAAACTATCAGTAGTGGCATTTAGACTTGCAACGCTTTCAGTATTATTTCTTTTTTATTTTTCTTTCTTTTGGTGGGGTTCAATATTTTCTTCTTTTTCAATATTTTTTTCCTCTTTTTTATTTATACCCTCTTTTCATTTTTTATTCTATTTTTATTTTATTTGAAAATCATTGGCAGATTGACAAGTATTTACAATATAAGATTCCTAAGATAAAATACTCAATACCTTGAGATCCTATAAATTATAGGACCCTAACATCAAGAACCATACATGTCCTCCTATGAGAGAAGTGTGTAATTCTAAAAGTACATTATGTTTGAGCTAAGAATTTTGACATATGTATAAGTGATCTTGCATCAGGGTCTTCATATAGTTTTTTAATAGTATTGCATACGTTTTCATCTTGTTTTTATTTTATCCTTGTTTCTTCCACCCAATCAGATTGTGTAATGAAAATAGTTCATATTATACCATTTATGTCTTCCTCTTTCCTTGACAATGTATCTGCCACAATAACTTTATTTTTCCATTTTGTAGATAATTTCAAGGTTATAACCCAACATATTTATGACCCACTCTTTTTTCTCTTATAAATATAGAATTTTCTCCAAGAAGTACTTCAAAGCATCATGAATTGTTTCTTAAATTGAAGTGTTTTCCTATTAGGTATGGATGTCATTTCTTAACTGCATGTAGTATGATGAACATTTTTTTTTTAGATGGGTCTAAATAAGTTCTTTACTTGAATTTTTTTACTTTCAAAGGAAAAGGTCCTTCCTTCTTGCGTAAAAAATTCACCAGTGCCATGGAATGATGCATCACACTACACAATACGGAGATGAGAATTCTACGCATAACCTATTTAAGTTATTCAAAATATATGGTTTCTTATTTTGTCTAAGAAAATGATTCCTTCTCTAATTTTGTTATAGGTCCTTCTATATGAAAATAATTTTCGACAACTTGCAATAATATCTTCTCAATCCTAAGAATACTCTATGTTTCTTCAAGTTTTAGGGATTCATCATTCCTTCATAGCTTTGATTCTTTTAGGATCCACCTTGAAACCCTCATGTGATACAATATGGCCAAATATTCCACATCTTGAACCCAAAATGCATACTTGGAAGCCTTTACATATAATTTTTTCTCTTCCAATTTAAGACCTTGTAAACATGTTGTACATGCTCTTTCCAAGTGTTTTTTTAGACTAACATACATCTATCTTAATTCTAGATGTACCAGGCACTAAGAGGGATCAATATATTAGGATGCAAACATCATTTTAGTGAAAAACTTAGAGAAATGTTTGCACCTTGAGTGATTTTATTCATCTCGAAGCTTGATTTAGATCTGGGGTTAAGATGGATCTATCTTGGTTCTTAATATTATTATTTATACCTATATAAATTTCACCTATTTATACAGAGAAATATTCCTATTTCTTAATAATATTATTTATATCTATATAAATGTGACCTCTCTATATATAATATTATTAGTTAATTTTCTTAAAACTATGATAATACATATAGTTACATATATATGCAACATTTTTTGTTAACTTGTTTTGTGATTCTTTTTTCAATTTAATATATATATATATATATATATATATATATATATATATATATATATATATATATAGATATATATATATATATAGATAGATAGATAGATAGATGTTTATTAACTAAATTTATTAAGCTATTATATATTTATTAATTCTATGTTATGAAATATCATGGTTATGAATATGAATCGTTATTATTTAAATTTATTTAATATGAAATGCATATTATCATTTTTTCTTGGAAAAAAAGTGTTTGCAATTTTATTAATAAAAAAATAATATAAAAAATTGAATTGAATCGATTTATTACTTTTATTATTTTTATTCCTTATTATATTTAAAGTGAGTTGACTTATGCATTGAACCGATATATAAATGTTTACACTCATTTACAAAAAATAGAACATTTCCCCCATACTTATAAAGTGTATCTTCGTGCAATTATTATGTCATAAACAAATACTCACAAATTTTCTAATGAAAGGTTTGAAAACATAATTCATCAAGTTTTTAATTGTTAAAGGTGTATTTGTATTTTAAATGGCATAACCAAAAACTCATAATGACGCTCATGTATTCTAAAGTTTGTATTGGGAAATTCTTCTTGCCTCATTCTAATTTCAAGATATCCATAACAAATATCCAACTTTGCAAACATAATTACTCCATGCAATTAATTTAATAATTCCTCAATGATAGGAATATGAAACTTATCTTTAATTGTTAATTTGTTAATTTGTCTATAATATGGATCGATACATCATGAAGCATCATTTTTTATAACCATCACTACTGGTGAAGAAAAATAACTCTGACTAGGTTGAATAATGTCATTTTCTAACATTTCTTGATCCATACACTCAATATCACTCTTTTATCCATGTCAATACATATATCACCTAATGTTAGGTAGTACACTTCCATCCACAAATAAATAACATGGTCATGATCTCAGTAAAGTGAAAGACATGAGAATCTCCCCAAATACCTTATAATGGTTTGTTATAATATTTTGGATATCCATATGAGAAAAGGATATAGATTTTTGAGCATCTAATGAAAACCATTTGTAATTACACCTTGATGCATCCCTTTTATCAGTTTTTTCATGCTATTAGAGATTATCACTTTACGAGGCTTCCCTTAGATACCTCTAGGGTCAATTTCCTTTCCTTTTGAGGAAAATATTAAGAAAACATGTTAAAAATTAAGGGCCATTATTACTAGTTATTATAACCATTTGAACCCCAACATAATATCAACACCACCAATTTGGATTGCAATCATCGGACTATCCAAAAAATACTCGCTTGGATTCATCATATTATTATGGAACTTCCCTAAAAAAATATATGGTACGTTCATATGTAAACATTATTTGAAATTTTGGTGCTAGATATATAAATAAGTTAAGAAGTTTTTCATATTTGTAATTAATTATGTTATGGGTACTTCCCAAATCAATAAATATTATTTCCTTTTTCTTCTTTATTTATTCTTCAATATTTAGCATTTGTTGAGTACTAATGCGAACAGATGCACCACAAGAGATTGTGAGAGTAATTCATTCTAGTTCTAGACCTTGTGGTTGTTCCTTCTATTGATATTCTTCATATTCATAATCTATATAGAATAATTTCTTCTCACTTTATTTATACCCCTTACTATACTTGTTTCCATGGTTGAAACATACTCCCTTTGCTCTTCTTTCATCCATTTGTGGAGGAGTCAACATTGTTAGTTTAGGAGAGGGAGCATGACCTTATCTATAGTTATTAGTGACCAATTTTGTAGTGGCCATAATTTTGCTTTCAACTTTCCTTATCAAACTAAAATAATTCTCTAGAGATTTAGGTTCAAAGGGACACACGTTTTGCTGGATTCTTTCCTTTAAAGTTCCCATAAATATGTCTAACAATTACCCTCTGAAAATTTATCTACCCTAAGTTTCAACTTTTGTAATTGTTGAATGTTCATTGTAAGTGGATCCCTTTTATGAAGATTTACCAATTGACTAAAGAATGTATTTCTATTCATATTCCCATAATGCATATAAATTCCTCTATAAAAGTGGATCAAGATATAATCCTTTCCCCTTTCACAAATCAATTGATACCATACATGTTATTCTTCTCTAAAAACATGGACACAATATTTACCTTTTGTAAGCCTCCCACTTAGTGTAGATCAAAGTATTGTTTCATCTAAAATATCCATGTTATAGAATCATTACCATAAAAAATCATATTGATTTTTAGAATGAATATTTCCCCGGCATTGACTTGAAGCTCTAATGATGTGTATATTGGATTGAAATTTCAATATTGTTATTCTCTAATTCAATATTTGTGTTCTCCACTTATGATCAAATATGTCTCATATACAACTGAGTTCCAACACAATTGTTCTCCTTATTTTAATGATTTCCCTGGATCTAAATATCCCTTTTAGGAAGCCTCTCCAAGAAACGCTTCTTCATGGAATTCATCTTCTTCTCCATTTCATCCATAATATCTCTTTTAACCTTTTCTTAAGAACTTGATAAATCCACTTTTGTCAACAAACTACCATCCATTTCATTAACTTTCTTCTCTAATTAGGAGAACCTAAATTCTAAATCTTCACTTTCTTCATTGGTGTGGGATGATCCTTTAGGAGGTGTATTTAGTGTCGTATATTTCTTTGGAGGCATGTTCTATAATAATAAACTCCTCTTTATCATTAATTTCAATCAATAAAAAGAATTGGATCTTATGATCAAGAATTGGATCACCCATGAGTTACTTACCTTTAAAACCTTTATTTGGAGAAAATTAGAATGACTGAACTTTTTCTTGATATTATTTATTCTGGATCTAAAACTTTGTTCTATAATACTATGATATGTTTTCTCTGTAATTCCATAGGTTTGACCATAATTTGATGTGCGAAGTGAAACTCATGGTAAATTTCCTAGAACTTGCTTATTTTTTGCCTCTTCCCATGAGAAAAATTGTATAATAGGCAATGTGTCCAATTATATAAATATAATTCTTATTTTTTTCTCAATGTACTTTTATATGTCTCTTGACGTCTCTTAATATTTCACAAATTGACAATACATAGAAAATACGTTTTAGAAAAAATACCAATCTGGCCTATTTTGAATTGATTTTGGGATCCCTCAAAATCACTAAATTACACATAGTATATATAAGAAAGTATAACAAACCAAATTATGAAATTTGAACCAGATGTTTGTTGATATTTTTCCTAAATTTATTCCAAGTTTCACCATATGAAACCTCCTATAAAAAAGTTATTATAAAAATTCCAAGCTCGGTTGTTTGAAACTAATTTTAAGAGAATTAAAAAACCATAACTTCCTTGGAGCATATATCTAAAATTATAGTGAATTAATTTTTGAAATTTGAGATAGACGTTCATCATGATGTCTCCTAATTGTGGTCCAAGTTTCATGATCTCATACCTGCATAAAAATTGTCATAGTGAAAATTTTGAATTGACACGTTTGATATTGGTTTCAAGAAAATTTAGGAACCCTAACTTCCTATTGATGGCCAAAATTATCCTCATCAACATTTAGGAGACCACCTAGTCATATCCCCAAGTTAGGCTCTTGTCTGTTTGGGCTAGTCGATCTGACCGTTTTTAAATTGGGTCCAGTTACCTATACGAAAGTTGCCCCAACTAATGGAGGCTTGAAAAATGGGAAAGATATAGGGAAAACATGTGGGTGGTTTGATAATGCTTAATGAAAATAATCAAATAAAATGTTAGCTAAACTATTGAAAATATAGATTCTCAAGCCATATACACATGTGAAAAAAAAAAGATAACTCATAATTGAAAATATAGATTCTCAAGCCATATAATTAATTAAATCCATTTGACAATGAATTAATTAGTTCAATTAAATAGTTAATCGAATTAATTGAGAAGAAAATGCACATATGATTTTATTTCACTTATACTTGTAAATAGACATCAATATATAAAAAGTGACAATATTTCAATCAGTCAATTATAAGCATAAGTAACAATACATGAGAAAAGATTCCAATTACAAATTGAAGGAAAACACAATTGATAAAAGTACCAATTCTATTTTATTCCTTTGTAGCATGGAATCCACAAATGGTTTAGGGGTTATATCAAAGAAATAAAAAGGTACAAAAGTGTAACAACTTTTTTCTTACAAAATTTCAAAACCCCTAAGCCTGGGCTTGAGAAGGACTTAAACAGTTTTTCAAACAAAAGCAGAGAATAGTTGGATGTTCAATATTCTCTCAACTAAAGAAAACAAACTGGAAGAAAATAGATATTTAGTTACAATTTGAAAATAAATATTTAGTTTGGAGGAACAAATGTATATGAGGAGCTAGTAGGTGCTTGTTATTGTCGATAGAGTTCTAGAAGAGGTGCTATCTCAGGAAGAGAGTGAGGTCTAATACTCACATGATAACTGAATACTTGAGCTCACATTAATGGCAGTAGTTATGTTACTTATTCAATAACAACCATTGTTAATTGTAGGTAACCATGTGGTTTAATAATGAATTCCTAAGTTAACTCAAAATCCACCTTTGATAATTGTTCAATCCTTTTACTGAAATCTACCCTATTATTTTTCCAATTTTCTTTTAAAATTTCTACCTTCGGGGTAGTTTATTTTGGATCACTTGATAGTATATTTGCTTCCATAAGTGATTGAATGATAGATTGAACAAGTGAATTAGAAAGTGTGTCAACATCTCTTACCAATTCCTTAACCAAATGTATCTTATCTTTCCAAATATGAAGCCCTATAAAATTTTGCATTTCATCAATCCTAGGCAGGTTTTGATAAAACCCTTTAGGATATTCTTGTGAATGAAAATATCATTGATTTTATGCTTGTTTTCATCATACTGTATTTCAATATCAATAACATCATCAATAAAAGAATCGACTAATTTTTCCTAAGCCTGAATTATGCTTAAATTGTTGCGGAGGAACTTTAACAAGATCCAAAGAATTTTCCTTAATTTGTTTTATCATATCTTGTAATTTTCCTATCTTTTCATCCCTTTGTTTAATCTCAGACTCATATTTTCCTCTAATGAGGGAAACATGTTCTTGAATTTGTGCTTAGGCCTGTGAGTATCTATTCCTTCATGTTTCTTCCTGATAATATTTTTTGAATTTAGCAGCTTTAGCAATATTAGTAGAAGCATCATCTCCTGCATATTGAGTCGATTCCTCAAGCTCTTCATCAAATTTTTTTGATGTTCCTTTCTAAATTTATTCCAATGAAGGTTCTTGTGAAGTATTAGTCATTGTTAAGACTCGTGTTTCAACAAATTTCCTTTTCTACATGTTCTTCTTCAGAATGGCCTTGTGTTGTGGGCTGTAGAATACCTCTATTTGTGTTATTTATTTAATGTTCAAATGAATACTATTAATTGGATATGTTGTAATTGTATCCACACTAGGCCAAGAAATGATAGGTGTTTTAGAAATAACACCTAGTTTTGTAAGAGAACTCTTTGAGGTATTAGGGGAGACATTTATTAATTGGTATCTAACAATAATTGTAGCACTTATTTCTAGCGTTGTTGTTTCTCTTATTGGTTTAACCATCTCTGAAGTAATATTTACAAATTCTTTCCAATCATTAATGATACCGTTAAGCATGGGATTTTTTGAAGTAGTTTTTTCTCAAGAATTCATAGAAGAAACCTAAACAAGGGCGGTAACTTGAGGAGTGACCTACTACATTGAAGAACTAGCATCTTTTTATGATATACCTTATTGTTTTAGAAATTTGAGAAAATTTAGTGGTAAGGTGGACCTTCTTGACTCTTTGTAGACTAGAAAATGTTGACATTTCTCTAGGGTAAGTTGTTTGATTCTATTTAAAACACATAAATAGGAAGAAGTTGCACAAAATAGTTCATCATAATGATTACTCTCACGAACATATTTCCTAATATTTGCATCATGTTAGTGTCAGTCTTTGCAGCCTTCCTCCAGTGATCAAACATTCTCTTACTAAGTGATTTTAAGGTGTCAATGTCAAATTTTGTCATTTCACTGAGTCTTCAAGTAAAATTTGGTCACTAGGTATTAGGTCTAGGGTTTGCTTTCACTCCTTTCAAAGTTGTCCAGATGTCGGTCCATGTCACCATTCAGCTAAGTGTACCATCATTCAGAAGGTTTTCATCATCATGTCAGGTTCCAATGGGTCATTTTACACCTTGTTCATGCTTCAGTTGTGCCTAGGTAAGGTTCATTTCCTTCTCCTAGGGTTTTGAAGGTAATTTCTCTTGGATGGTAAAATCATCAGCAAAACTTGTATCCTGATGTTCATACACCTTCCCCTATCCTTAATGTACCTTATTAAACACTTCCCATCATTGATATCCCTCAAATTCCTCATTTTCGCACAAACCCTAGTTTCTTGCTATAATTTGGCAATTTTCTAGGCTAGGCATGTGTTTTGCCCTTTTGGACCCCTTCCCCTCACTCAATATTTGAAATTCCACTTTCTCCTGTTTCCTAACATCCCTCCATACTTCCCAAAATTTTCTCAAGAATTTATAAGCCCCTTATCCCCTTCATTTCACTTCATTTCGACAAATCCCCTATTCCACACATCGCGATAGGTTTTACTCCAATGATGTTTATGAGCAAGAAAAGATGAATATGGGAAACCTTAGAGAGGTTTTTGTCCAAAATATTCCAAGGAAGAAAAACCTCCGTCACTTTTTACATAAGTGTCATGGTTTTAGAGAAATTTCAAAAATATAGTTGCCTCAGGAGAGTTGATGCACCTCTAAAGTGACCTTGGGAAAATCAAGATTTCTCCTAGCTTGGTTGGCCTAATGACTTTTTTGATGATTCAAATGATAACTAGACACAAAGAGCTTTCCAATGAGCTATCAGGAGATCAATTTGGGGTTGAGGAAGACTTTCAAAAGTTGACTTCAACAGCGCTCTGCCTTTAGGCAGCCTCATTTTGCACATTTTGACTAGTCTTGAGAGATTTGCGTTTTGATAGGGAAAATGAACTCAAAATTAAAAAATTCAAGCAGGGTTGGAAATTATACTCAATAAGCTTTCCAACGAGCTATTTTCACCTAATTTGGACACCGGGAAGGCCCTCAAAACTGGTCTGCAAAAAGGCACTACGCATAGAAATTTTTAACACAGGTTTTTCTGCCTGATGCGCTGTGCCACCTGGCACGCGCTTTTGCTAGGGACCTCCTTTGGAGGAAAACTCTGAATTTTTGGATTCCTCATGCAAAAATATGGATTCCTACACATGGCCAAGAAATTTTGTCAAGTTTTGAGCTTCCAAAAGGGTCAAAAACAACTCAAAAATGCCCTTTCTGCCCCTTTTTGGCCACACAGGAAGCAGTGTTCGGAGAACTCACCTTTTGAGGGGTAAATGGATGTCAAATTCAGAAATTCCACCTGTTATAGAAAGTAGACAGACATACCTTTCCAACAAGACCACTTGGAGAAAATTTGGTGCACGGGAAGGCCTCCAAAATCAATTGAAAAAAGGCACGATGCACAAGGACAGTGGCACGACACACTGGATGGAAAATTGTCATTTTTGCCAAAAAAACTCTCTTTTTCGCCTAATTTTTTTTCATTTTGACCTTTTTCTTTCTCATGGTCAAACTCATGATGTAATTTGATGAAACTTTATGGACTTTGATGTAAAAATGTTGAAAATTCACTCATAGAGGTAGATACATCATGAAAAGGTAGTTTTGAAACTGAATGAATCAGTTTCCTAGTTTTTAGAGGCAAGCTGTTCCACTGCCTACTTTTCAGTTCTTAGTTTAGATCTTGCTGGAACAACTCCTAAACTCATGAATTCAACCCCTAAAGCCTAGCATGAGTTGTTTGTTGCCTATATCTAGTACCTTTTCAGCCATTTGTCAGGGTTGGACTCTTGTGAATGCTCTGAGCATTATTGTACATTCATCTCTGTAGTTTGGCAAGGAAATAGACCAGGGTTTGCAGCGTTTTGTGGGATTCTTGGCAAGTTGATTTGGTATTGTTTCTTCTTCTGTAATTCAAGTTTTACATGTGTTTATGTATACCTTTCTCCCTCTCTTTCATCTGAACTAAATGAATCAAGGATAAAGGTAGAAATCATTGAATTTCGAGTGCTCTACCTAGGGTTTATTTAGTTATTTATGTTTTCTACTATTTGAAGAGGATCCTTGAAACTTCCATGCCCACTTCAGCTCCTCACTGGTCTTAAATCTCTCAATTGCACTCAATTTCAAAGTACTAAACCATTTGCCTACCTTGCCCCACAGAAACCTCTGCAAGACTATGTCCATTCCCCGGACCCAAATCTGCCTTTCACATTTGAACCAGAAAACCATCATCAAATTCAATCAAACTCCTCTGAGCATATACCTAGCCTAAAATTAGTCTTTTCATCAGTCATCTCAAGCTTTATTGGCCATATTTTTTTGAGATTGACTAGGAGAGAGCCCTCTCCCAACCTGATAGGGCTAGCTACTAGGTTAAGCGTGGTTTGATGTTACCCTAGATCCTACCTTTCTCAGCGTGAGGTAGATTTAGGCCCTAACACATCAATCGTTAAACTTTTGACCAACTTGGTAGGATCATGTGACTTTTCAGGAATAGTACCCAACTTTAATTCATATAAAGGTTGCAGTTCCTTTTCAACATAAGTGTAATTTTGAAGAGTAGAAAGGCAAATTTACAAGGGGAATTTGGGTCACAACTTCTTGAAAGCCTTATTTAATTCAAGGGTTATCCCTATTCCAACTATTTGGTGGGAAACCTCTCTACATAAGAGCTTATCTAAAACATAAAGGGGTAAAAAATGTGGTTGTATGTTACTTCCCCAAACCCTAATATAAGTAAAAATTTCTTCTATGAACAAGTCCCCAATTCTTAACAGGAAATCCATAGCAAATGTAGACATTCTTGGAGGCTTTTAACCAAAAATGGATCGGTAAATGGGAATCATGACAAGATGAAATAATTCTTAACAGGAAACCCATAGCGACTGTAGACATTCTTGGAGGCTTGGAACTGAAAATGGATTGGTAAATGGGAATCATGTCAAGATGAAATATATAATAAAAATGGTTAAAATAATTCTCTCCCATAATATGCTATGATAAATTTTATTGGGGAAAGGATCAACAAGTGTCCATTTCTAGCCCACAGCTAGAAAATCCAAGGAGAAACAAATGGAATCCATTACAAAGGCAGACATGTAAAAATGAGAATTATGGGTGGACATCTATTTGAAGTGGAAATAAAGAATATACTTTGCTAGAATATTAGATAAGATTTAGGGCCAATTAAAAATAAACCAATTAGTAACCCTATAAATAAGAGGGACCCAGTCTATTGGAAAGTGTGAGACATTCTAATATGCAAGTAACCTACATAACACAAAAGAAACATAATAAAAAAGATGATTTAAAGATAGTATGGAATATTTTCCAAATGATTCCTGTTTATTCCTTTTAGGGTTCCTGCTCCAATATCTAATCAAAATAGGGAGTTCTTTCTTCTTATTGTTACATTCTTCTTTCATAAAACTAGTAACTAACTATGACTTATACACAAGTTGTGGCTCAGGAAATTGATACATACCCTGGAGATGTTTTGGCTTGAATGAGCCAATGATTTCCCCATGAAGTGATGAATTGCCTCTCTGTGGTGTCCATGATTTCAGCTACCTAACAAATCATATAGGTGTTGGGTAGAAGTCTAGGGCATGCAGTGATTTTGTGAAGGTGATATTTTAAGGCATCTTGGTTTTTTGTCTCAGACGTTTTGTCGCCACCCTACGTATGGTCACTATTGTCAATTTATGGTAGTATTTTCTTAGTGATTCTTCTTCCCGTAACTTGTGTATTACATTCCAAGATGAAATGTTGGAATCCATCATGCACACGGTATCAAAAAGTAGAAAGAAATCGAGTAGCTTCTCATCAATTGTATCGATAAATGACTATGTTGGTGGTTAGACCTAAGTCTTCTTCTTTGATTTGACCATCTCAATAAATGATACAAAGCTCACAAAGGTGATATGTTATTAAAGAGGAAAAACAAGGTCAGAGACAGTCATTCATCGGGTAAATGCAATAAAAATCAAAATTAAATATAACTAGAATCATCCATAAAATGATTAAACTCGCATGTAGAAGTTAAATTCAAAAAAGGTGATGAGTAAAAGAAATTGAATTATGGGAGCATTTTCCAATTTGCCATGTCAATATAATAGTTGCTCGAGAATTAAAGGTGGTGTGATTTGATTTGAATGAACAATGTCTAGGTCGTCATTTTGGGTGTTCACATCATCCCAAGAATTGAAGCTCGAAAGGAACAAAGAATGGGCACTAAGGGAAGTGTAGGGTGACTAGATCTGGGATGATATGGAGGATAAGCACACGTGATCCATTTGAATATGGTGTGGGTTAATGTGAATGCTAAGTGGGGAAGTTGATTCATCATGGGAGTGGGATCCCAGAAGAAATGAGAGGTAAGTCCATTGAAAAGAGTCAAGGTGACTTGTTGCAAGGTGAGTTGTTGCAATATTGCATGAAAAGTGAAATAATTAAGGCCAAACTGAATGAAAGAGAGTGAATGATAGAAGATCTCACAATAAAATTTGTTTCATGACAAGAAATCCCTAGAGTTTATCCCTGGCTAGCTCAATTGGAGAGGTGCTTGAAACCTCAGGGGAAGCTCATTTAAGGCTAACATGTAAAGATGACAATGCAAAGGGCGAATCAACATTATGAATCAATTTTTGTGGTAGAGGGGGACCCAATGTAACAAGTATTGACATATATTCTTAGATGATTGCATTACCCTAATGGTGATCCCTAGGAAGATTTGAAAAGAGGAACTTAAAAATTCCTTCGGGAAGAACCTCTGGGTGACGTGTCAAGAAATATTAACAAGGCACGTGAGTGGTTTAATAAAAGTCTTATTAACTCATAAATACATCACACTTTATTCTCTCTTTTATTAAATAGTGCTCGGTTGCGGTGGTTAGGGCCATGGCCTTGTTTATTTATTTTATTTAATAATGCATGGAATCAAACTTTAGGATAAACCTATTAATAAAATTATAAAATTAAATACCTTTTGGGTTTTTTAAAGAAATATTTAAAACAAATATAAGCCTAAAAATTAAAGGGTACACATTTTTATTTTGGTATAAATTTAAAATTAGGGGTTGTTGTTTGCTACGACACATACTTAGCGCATAATTATGAAAATATAGTGAAACGGGATCTGAAATTTGAACTAGATACTATCCACAATTTCTCTTCAATATTCTCCAAATTTCATCATCTAAATTTCCCAGAAAAAAATTATATCTAAAATTCCATGACGAAAGGTCTGTTTTAAATAGAAAAACCCTATGAGCATGAGCTCTGAAACTAAATTTTATGAACCTTATGCCTTAAAAATGATAAAAAAACAATACGTATATTCATGTTCGAGAGGGAAGAATCATTTTAAAATTAACATAACGTACAAGACAATATTTGATGATTTTAAGATTAGGTCTCCTTAGTGTCTGCGTATATATATATATATATATATATATATATATATATATATATATATATATATATATATATATATATATATATATATAAGAGACCAAGGGAAAAATTATATTAAAATGGGACCATGAGAGGGTCTAGCCTACATATCAATGTAACAATAGAAATGTAATCAATAAGTGTATACAAGGCTTAGTATGTGATTTTAAGGTTAAAATGAGGCTTATATAGAGTTTAACATACTCTCACATAGATAACATAGTTATTTTTTATTTTGGAATAAATTGAAAGGGTTTGTTGAACCTTCTCCATATTGACTTTTATTTAGAACTTCAATCCTACAAAATATAGAAAAGATCACTTAAGAATAATAAAGAAGGATAACTCACCTACTCCATATCTCTTTAGTATCCATACTCATTTTCATTTAATATTATCATAAATATGGCATAATTATTTTATTTGGGGCATATGGGAAAGGGTCTTCCAACCCTTCTGCATACTAGTTGTCAATTAAAACTTCAATCCTACATACCAAAAATATTTCCATAGGGGATTCATGGACAAGGGCATATTGATATTATCCATATAATATTTTACTTAGGTAAACTCTTCACATATTTAAATTTAACATTAGAATATGAAATGCAAAAGCTCAATGAACCCTTCTTCATATAAGCATTATTCTAGGAATTATAGCCTACACATATCCAAATTCATCATGAGGGATGAAAGGGGAATGGTTGACCAAATATTTTCCATATAGATTTTATTCTAGATAATATATTTCCATAAAAAGAGTTTCTTAATGGAGGCACAATGGGGAAGACTCAATTATCTTTTGTCCACATCAATTTTCATTTAAGCCTCCTCTCTGACTTAAGCCATAGTTTATTATTGTTAGTAAAAAGGGAAGAGTCGACTGATCGGTCTCATACATATTTTCATTTAGATCCTTAATTTGAAACATAGTAGAGCTTTTCCTTGGGGAAAAATAGAGAGAAGTTTCCAACCCTTTTGAATGCAATTTCTATAGGGAGAGTAGAGATGGGTCAATTGACACTTTTGCATGTAAATTTTCATTTAGGTTCCCTTGCACATATAAAATATTTATTCATTTTTTTTAACAAACAATTTTATAAATCACCAAAAACTTTCCTATAATAATGTATTTGGCACCATTTTTCTAATTTCACTTAAAATCTTTTGTAATATATATAAAAAAAAAAATTATAGGTTTTCTTGTATCTTATGATATTCTTGACTATCTGTGTTTCATTGTCTTTAGAGTAACTATAAAAGAGTAGAATTTCATTCTTTGAAGCTACATTTTTTTCTATTTGAGAGTTTAATGCCAGACTACTTACTAGATTTCAAGGAAATTTCTCTAGACATTCCCTTCGCAAAGTTTCATCAAAAAAATAAACTTCAGTAATTTGTTCCATAGTTATGGGAAAATTATGATTTTTCCTCAAGCGTTTTTGTTAAAATAATGTATATAAATTTTTAATCCACATATATAATATTACCTTTCTTCTCACACATCTTCTTTATTTATTTATACTCTACTTTTAGAATTCTTCTCTTCCTTCCATGTGGCAAGTGGCTATTGGCCATGAGGTTTGAGAACACCTTTCAATCCAAGAAAATTTCCTTATACATGTTGGGCACTTTTTTCCTTAAGCTAAGATGGAGGATGGAAGGAAAAGGTATGAACCATCATTACCCTTCTATCTCACTTTCAATATGTTTCTATAATATCCATCGAGGATAATTGGGTTCCACTTACCATGGGTCATCCTTGGGTTAGGTAGAAGGCTAAAGGTGTAAGTCTCTACTTCTCCCTATAATTCTCCAAGATATACCTTTATACACTAGACTCACCTTCATGATATTTCTCGCCTTTGGATTACCTTGGTTTATTCCATTAACATGGAGGGTTGTGGGGAAGAAAAAAACTTTTTCATGCTCCAAAACTCCACCAAGAATCTATCTCCACTTTCCTTTCCCTTATTCATTTTATCTTGGATTGAAGGATGAAGCTTTGAAATAGTCAAATAGGTGGAGAAATTAAACTTCCTCCTTTTCACATTTTCAATGTAACCTTCCAAATCTTTGCATTATAATAGTATGTCTTCAAATACTTCAAATAGGCAATGACCTCACCCATATGGAGACAGGATTAAAGACATGATGTGTCTAAGTTTATAACCATTAGATCTACTCATTGCACATTATTTTCCCATAGCAAGCCATTGTTATAAACTAAGATATGATCGCACTTTATAGTGTGCTTGTATTTGATTCCCATTGTCACTCAGGAACTAAATTCAAAACATTCTTCCTCCATTTCAAAACTATGTTTACCACTAGCATTTAGAGCTAGTTTGGAAAGGTAGTGTAGAATTTTCACCAATGCTTACATAGGCTATTGAATGATGCAAGGTGAAATATATAATATGCAAAACATTCAAATGCAATTTTATTCAAAATGGGAAAAATATTTCTAGCTAATAATATCTCTATTATTTTTATCCATTTGCATGCCTAACATTTTTTACTAATGCACATGAATTATTCTTCCTCAGTCATGATAGTAGTGACATTATTATAAAATCAATGAACACATAAAAAAATCAATCATCACCATGAACACATTACGAGAAATTGATGCTAAACATCTTAACTACCCCCAACCACTCATTATACATGAATTAGAAGCTATTAAAATTTATAATATAAATATATAGTAAAATAAATGATAGCAACAAGAACAACGATTATTGTTTCTAACTTATCGTAGATTGTCCACAAATGAAGGCTTTTTATCTAAATATAGGTATTCTATTCGAAAGGTCACCCTTAAGCTAGACTATAAAACCACGAGAGAAAAATATTATCTACTAACTTTGATCTCTCACATAGTGTAACCTTAGTGATCAAACAAAAATAATATCACTTAATCTCTTTATTATAGTAGACATTATTTTTCTATTTAAAATATAATTTTTTTTTATTTTTATTTTTATTTTAAAAAAATATGTATTAACCCAATACATGAATTCACATATTAACCCATAATGATTATAAAACAATCCTTTTGATTCAATCACTAAATCATAATCTAATAATAATCCATTTTAGATAATTAAAAAAATACTGAATCGATGCCAACCTCGTTTTAATTTTCCGTAAAAAATTATTAATTTTACTTTAAATCACATGTAAAAATCAAAGCTCAACCTTTTCTAAATAGATACTCTCTTATAGTCACTCAAAAGTCCACATTCATATCCTGTGTTGTACTGATTTAATACAATCGAATGATTGGTGTGTTGGTCGTGATGGTCATATGTTTATGAGTTTGTTCAATATAACTTAATGTTGGAACTATAAAATTGAGTAGAGGATTGAGTAGAGGTGGTAATGTTATTGTTAATTAATTATATTAATAAGTAATTAATGTGTATATAATTGATATATAATATATAATAAAAATATGAATTGTTTTGATATGTGTAAATGTATAAAAATTCAAAGAAAGTAAATTTTTTAATTTTATAAAATATTATAAAATTGAAATATGAATTATTAAATTTTATTTTAATTGTGAAGTTAGTAAAAAATTTCAATTTATCGTATTAAAAATTTATATATTTTTAAAAATAATAAATTTAATATAATATAATATTAAAATTTTATTTAATAGTAAAATTATTCCAAAAATTTATCGTATTAAAAATTTATATATTTTTAAAAATAATAAATTTAATATAATATAATATTAAAAATTTATTTAATATGAAAAATATTTAAAAAAAAACTAATACAAAGTAAAGCTACATTTTCCCAAGGAGGTAAACAAATACAATTTCAAGTAAACACAACTTAAATAATATTTTCTGAATGTGCATCATTATTAATTAAAAAATAAAAATAATTTACAAGATTATAAATCAAATATTTAAAAATAAGTTGCCTCAATATAAATAACTATATATTTATGAGACTGCTCTCCCTCTTCTAATGATATGAATTTTGATTGTCCATTATAATAAATCATAAAAAGGAAATTTCAATGTCGCAATAATATGTCGGGATGTCCGTTGTTCAATGACAAATGAATATTACTTTCATATTCACGTTAGCCACCCTATAACCAATAAAACAGGTAGACTTGCTTTACACGGCGCTCGTGTTCTTTTCAGTCGTCGTTGGTGGGTGTTGTCTCAAAGACCGATACACCGACACACAGACGGCGGTAAAAAGTTGATGACTCATTTTAAAGTTGGTGAATGGGGTCCCAACAGAAGAAAATAGGTAGGGAAAACGCGGACTCTCAGATTGGTCCCTCATGGTGGAAACAGAAGATAGAGGAGGCAGCATCCTGGAAGCCTGCATTTTTAAGTTTTCGAGAAATTTGGAATTTGGATACAGTCGTTCGAATTTGAAATCCAACCCACCAGTAAAAACGATGGTCGTCACAATATATATCAAAAGTATTGAGCAATTTAGTTTACTTTTTTCATAGGGATAATTCTGTGTATGCCGGCGACACATTGACTCATGATGGGCAATCTGCCTATCAAATTCCATCAATCTGATTCGCATCACTATGTTATGTAATGAAATTGGAAGACCTTTTATTCATATGAAGCATAGAAGGTGGAGCCCAGCAGACTAGCAGCGTCAGCCTTTGAAACATCACAATCATATCACCAAACAGATTCTTGACGAGTAGGTATTATCCATAGGGAAAATGTAAACTAAATTGCTCAATGTTGACAAGTCCCAGCTTAGCATGGCTCACAAATCTGACAGTCTTAAAATATCTTTCTCTTGTCGGAATCGATCTCTCAGCAAGTCATATTTCTCACCTAGAAACCTTACAATGTCAAACAACGGACTTACGCGTTCAATTCCCCCTTCCCTGCATCCCTACAAATTCTCCATCTAGATAGAAATACATTTCCCTTGTTGGTTAGCGAATATGACTAGTTAGGTGTCTCTGCAGATGACCAATGCAAATTTAAATGGGTCTCTTCCATTTGAACTTTCTCAGCTGTCTCGCCTAAATAAGATTTCGTTGGGATATAATAAATTAAATGCCATTGTTTCCCAACTCTTTTAAGGCTATTGATATAGCTTGACCTCTTGCAATGAGTTAATTATTTCAAGTTAGCTCATAGTTCGGGTATTTTATATAGAGTTGAAATTTAGGAATAATTAATTATGCATGTGCCAGCCAAGAGTTGATATTAGTATATTTATTACCATTATTTTTGGTTCTGTTTGATTGAATCAATTCATGTTATAAAGCAGTAGCTCTATTGTGTTATCGTGTGGTTCATCAAAGAGAATAATGGAAAGAACTTTTAAAAGAGAATAATTGATCGCTATTTTGTAAACCTGCAGTAGTTACTGTTCACCGCATCTTGAACAGGTAATGGAAGAAATGAGTTGTTCACAGGGAAACCAAGCTATCAGAGCCAGAAGACCCCAGCAACCAGAAGAACCAAGTATGTCAGAGCCGCTAACTACGATAAGGCAGAGTTACCAACTACTGTTGAGGAAGCCGTGAGCAACTGGAGAATCGTCACTCTGTTTAGTGAAAAACCTAGACTGTCGTTCTTTTGAATCAGAGGAGATGACCATATCAAAGTTGTTGAGGTTGTATCTAATCTACCTAGTGCCAAGGAATGCAGCCGATCAATGTTTTCAGATAAAGTGTGATGGCCATTTTTTTTTCATCCACTGTCATGACAAAGATTGAAAATTGTGGATTAAATAAGATTACATTGGAGACATCAACAATAAATCACTGCAGTGAGGATGAACTAAACTGGACTCACTAAAACTGAACTGGTTCACTTGGATGGACTGTTTTGACACCTAGCAGGTGGTTGGAATTAGATTCTCCAACACCCCCGTTAATTACAACCACATATAGATTTAATTAAGATGTTTGTTGGTCTATATCTCAGCTAGGCTTACAATGTAAAAAATTGACTTCCACTAGATTTACTTTTCTTTTTCTCTTCTTCTAAATCCTGTAGCCTCTAAATTTTAAATTGTTTCATTGCTTTCTTTTTGTTGTAGGCTTCAAATTTTAGTTTCTTTATTTGCTTGTGCAAGTGTTCCATTACTCCAGGATGTTTAAGCATGTCTTGGATTTCTTCAAAAATCATCTTGTATGTGGGCCACTGCCACATAGTATCTTTTGTAGTGCATGTTTGATCATCAGTCCGCTGCAACATAAGTTGAGAATAAAATTTTATCTCTTCAAAACTCGAATAATTGAAAATTCCATTGATGTATTCATCATGCATGTTGTCTTTACCATTCATTTCTGCAGCTTCTATGCAGACCTCATCTAGGCATGGTATTGCAAGCCATGTTTCAAGAAAACTTAACTCTTCTTAATAATCATCGTGTTTATCTGCATATTGGAAATGAATGGTAAGTGTAAAAACCTCTTTCTGCTCTGCAATGAAAACTTCCTTTTTCTGGACTTACTTATCTTCCTCTACGAGCTTCCTTTTTATGGGGTTCCTTCTCTGCCTTTATCTCCGTCTCTATTGCTTTCCCTTTGTGGGGTTCCTTCTCTGCCTCTACCTCTGTCATTATCTATGTCTCTATCTCTGTCTCTTTCACTTCTTTACTAAATTGTTCTACTACAGACTTGTTGTCTTCCACCTGGTTTGCAGACTCAAGTGGGATTATCTCACCAAATAGCTTCATGTCGATATCATGATTTTGTTGCATCATCTGCAACCATTCATCATTTTCCATCTGGTCTTCATCACATTTAACATCAACAAATTGAATTGGTGGATTCACCATAACAGTGACTATTCCAATGGCAGCTTCATTGCCATCAACAAGCACTGTTGTTAGATTCACCAAATAGTCATCAACAAGCTTTATTGTTGAATTCACCAAATTATCATCAGCAAGCTCCATTGTTGGATTCACCAAGTTGTCATCAACAAGCTTTGTTGTTGGATTCACCAAATTTACATATACTTGCAGCTGTGCATGGTGGGATTCACGAGCATCTATGCGCTCATTCTCTGCTTCTTCTGCAAATTCTTCACTCATCATCTAGTTTTGGCTGAGAAAAGTGGGATTCACCAAATTATTCATCTTCAACCCGAATACTCCCCCTTACACGAAAACTTCTCTTAAGGATATCACAAGCTTCCTTGGTTGTCTTTGCCTCATTCATTCTAGTTGTTGCTTTTCATCAAAAAAAAATATTTAACCTCTTCGCTTTTTCCATTTGTTGAGTGACCACAGAATGCAGCTCAACAAACAAATCGACCTGTAAACATAGTGGTTGTATGCAATAAAAAAATATTTACGGTGGCTCCTTTACTGCTCAATTTTGGAAAAAAAATGTAAGTTTACAAATTTTTATTGTTATTGTCCCTTTTGAAAATAACCTTGAAGTATTAGCAATAAAGATTTTTTAAAAAATCCGACAAACCCGTTTTGAAAAATTCACATAAGCTCCTTTTCCTGTGCTTTGAATAACTCAACTCCTTGTTTTTAATAGATTAGAAATCTTTTTTCAAAATCCTTGAAATACCTTTTTTAACATGAAAATGAATTTTAAAAGTTTCAACAATGTTCCTTAAAAAAATGCCTTCTTGAAATTATTGAAATCACGCGAGCCAAATGTGATTGGAGCCTTTTAAAACAACATTTCCACAGGAGCACTTTCAAAAATCGCATAAAATATCAAAATCAAGTTTGAAAAGAAGAGTACGATCGTGCTTCAAACTTTCGTACTTGTCTTTTGAAAAAATGTGGCTCATGCTCCTTTTAAAAAAACACTTAACTCTGCCTTTGAGACAAGACTTAAACCTTTGACTTTCGAAAGCCATTGAAAAAACCGTTTGTCATTTAGTGAACCAACTTAAACGAGCTTTCATACCTAAAATCGTTGTTTTTTTTAAAGCGCACCTCACGACAGAGTTTGGATGCACAAAATTGCACACTACTCACATTCACAGGGCGCAACAATTCTAAACTTTTAACAATTTTGTAAGTTTTCCACAATTTTGCGCACTTTTTTCTTAGCCGATATGCGAAAGTGATGCACCGGGTTCTCTTTACAGTTATGAAATTCAAGCGCTTTTCACACCTTCTCCTTTGCCTTTCATAACCTTTGCTTATTCTTTGCAAGCTCAAAAAAAATTTAACCATTGCTCTCTCTGGAGTCTTATGTGACCTACTGCTTTGATACCATGAAAAAAATTGAAAACTATGGAGCATGTTGAGTGCGAAGCTTGATTATCTTCTTTATTCAAAGGTATCGCCACATTGGACCCCAGTTCGTAATGGGGTGGAAACATCGCCCATTTGTTCGCCGCTAGGAGGGCTAGGAGGGCGACAACAATTTTTATGAGCCCCTTTGGCAGGGCCCCTGAAGCTAAAAATATATGTAAAATTGCCTTGTAAATATTGTAATTTCATAGTCAATTTGAGTCGTTGATTAAGCTGATGATCATGATGGTGGAAGCTATGTTTAATTTAGAGTTTTTTGCCCTAGAAGGCCACCCCTTGTTATATATGAGGGAATTATATTGAGGTTGTGCATGTATATTCTGAGCGAAAAAGAGAGAGGAGATTGTGTGAAAGCGAAGAGGAAATTACAGCAGATTTGTTGTAGGTTGTATCTCTTCATTTTGTTGGATAATATAAAGGAAGGATTGGTTGTTTCTCCGTGGACATAACCGAAATAGAGTGAACTATGTATATCTATGTCTCTCATGTTTTATATTATTTTTGTGTTCATATTTATGCAATATTTTATGTGTTCCATTGCTCTATATATAATTTTCTAACAGAGTAGAGACTTGCTCTTCTCAATGTTATGAAACATTTAAATAAAACTACATTAGAGACATCAACAATAAATTACTACAGTGAGACTGAACTAAACTGGACTAATTGAAACCGAACTAGGACACTTGGATGAACGGTTTTGATACCTACGAGGTGGCTGCAATTAGATTCTCCAAAACGCCATATCTAGAAAGTGTTGTTAGCCCTAGCCTCCACTATGAGCCACCATGGTGGGTCTACGAAGAATTCGAGGTGTCATGGGGAGAGACTTAAAAGGATTTGTTTGGAGATACTTTTGTGGAGTTCGGACTTCCATTTTCACTTTATAATTAATGATGATAAAAAAACATATAATGATAATATCATCTAAGAATTGTTTTAATGCACAATTTGTTAGGATATATATATATATTGGTTGAGGTGATTGAGTTATTCTCAGATTGAGTAGTAAAAACCAGCCTAGATCCATCTTAACTCTGGATCTATCAAACACTGAGAGGGATCAAATCTCTCGAGGTGCAAACATCTTTTTTTATTGCAAAACTTGAAGAAAGGTTTTCACCTTGAGAGATTTGATCCCTCTCAGTGCTTGATAGACCCGGAGTTTAGATGGATCTAAGTTGGTTTCAGTCATGTGCGGCCAAGGAAAATATATCGAAGATATGATTAATTTTATCAATAATATGTAAATTCATCTAATATTAATATAATCATTTTAAATATGCTCAATATGTCTGAGATTAATATAGTCATTTTAGTTTTAAATTTGCCTAGTTACCTCAACTTGTTGAGATGATAAATATTGTTAATAACTTTAATTATGCAAAATGATGAAATAAAAATTTTGAATGCAAAGTGACAATGTAATAGTGTTGAATGATAGAAAATGTGAATAATAAGAATGCAGTCAATTACAAATAGTCTTCATTGTCATCAATCTCAAACTATTTTCTTTTGTTATTCTTATTGTCGCCCTTGTTATTTTTGCCATCTTTTCATATCAATTAAATAAAAAGGATAGTTGAAAGCGTTAACCATTTAAATCTTTAGCTTGAGCTGTTGTAGTAAGCACCATACATTGTCTCTCTTGCTCTCCGATATTAATAGGTTGAATTACTGTAACACAAAAATCAATGTACATTGTCAATAATTTTGTGTGTTTACACCGAAATCAATTCACATTGTTAATCCAATCATTTTAAAATTAATGTACCATCATACATCCAATTACATCAAATCAAGAATCAACATTTGCATTGAAATCAATGCATCTAATGCAAGCAATTAAATAACATTAGAGAACAACATCTACACTGAAATCAATGCATCTAATGCAAACAATCAAATAGGATTAGAAATCAATATCTACACTCAAATCTGTTGAAAATAGCAACAAGAAATTAAAAATAGAATCCATAAATTCCAATTTTAATTTGTCTTTGAATTAAAATCAAATTTAGTCTCGCCAGCTGCTTAGAAATAATTAATTAATTCATTATGGATTAATTAGTTGGAGAAATTCAAGTTAGAAGTCTTTCTGAAGTCATGCACAGTTATCCCTTAAAGTAAGGAGATTATCCCTTAATTAAGGAGATAAGATTGAGTTATATTTGAGTTGTAATTAGTTAACTCAGTTCACTGAGTTAAGTCTAGTTAAATTAGTTCCAAACTGTTTGAAGAACTAATAGAGAGTTAACAATCAGTTGATGCATGCATGCACTCAACTAGTGTACTCCAGTTAACTGAAGATTCCCTCATCAAAAACTCATGCATGTCTATTCTGAGAAAGACCCAGTTGAGATTAAAGACAAGGAAAGTGTACTATCAGTTGCATGTGTTTTCCTATAAAGAAAACTCATGCATGTAGAAGGATCATTCCTTGGAGGATTGCGCAGTTTTGACAGTGTGTTAGAGTAATGTTCTACTTGGTGAGGTGAGAATCATCCACTAGGAACAACGCAAAGAAATAGGAGCTAAGAGGGCAGAGGAGAAGGCATGAGAGAAGCTTTGATTGTCTGTGAGCATTTGTGAGGATTGTACTAAGAGCTAGCTAGCTATGAGAACTAAGGCTTTGTATAATTCTTATGTATTTCCACCTTGTATAATAATACAAATAGTGGGGCTTTTAGGTGAGGCTTTCCCCAAAGTATTTTCATGTGTTTTGGATGATTGATTCTTCTTCTTCTGGTTATATTGTTCAGCTCTAATTCAACTCGATCTTTAAGCTTCCACAAATTGATAGTAGAAGTAGGTTATAGTATTTTTCTTTGGTTATATTGCATTATTGAGTTAATCTACAGTCAGATTTTCTACATAGGTCTCAGAGCGAGATTTGTAGAGAATTTGCAGAATTTCTACATGGTATCAGAGCTAGAATTTGTAGAAATTTTCTACATGGTATCAGAGCCAAGTTTATCGGAGTTGTGAATAGTATACTGAGAAGAGAATTCGAAGTTTAAAGTTCGGGGTTGTAGGTGCAAATCAAATTCATATCATACTTCAATTGAGATGGGACATTATGCGACTAATTGCCCATCGAAGAAGTCCAAGAAGGGATCCGCGGATGGATCAGAAGGTGAGGCATTAGCCTCTCAGTTCAAAATGGAATTTACCCTCATCGCATGCATGGTGTCATTGATGATGGGTTGTGTCTAGTATCTTGACATTCGAGCCTCATTCCACATGACCGGTGATAAAATTTTATTCAATGCCTTGGAGGAGAAAGACCTCAAGATGCACATAGAAATGGGTGACGATGAAAGGTATAGTGTTTCAAGAGTCGGCACGGTTGCTTTTCAGAGGGAGCATGGAGCTCCTATCACCTTGACAGATGTGAAGTATGTGCCTAGACTGAAGAAGAACTTGGTATCAGTCACAATGTTGGAGGACAAAGACTACGATGTTGTCTTCAGTAAGGGAAAGGTTTTCCTTAGACACATCACCACAAGACAGGTGAAACAGATCATTTCATGAGTCAAGAACCTATATTCTCTTGAGGTTCAAGATGCATGCAAAGCCTTGAAGAGCAAGGAAAATGTTAGAGACTTGGTGGTTGAGAGGGAGAGTAAATTACCTCTCAACATGCAGTCCTAGAAGAAGTCTCATACAATTGTGGAGGAGCCACAATTAGAGAAGCAGAGAGGAGGTCGAGTGAAGAGATCCACTCATGCAGGTACCTCCATTAGGGGGGAATTATGATCCAAGTGGGTAGAGGGATCACATGCAGCCATACCTCTAGGTGTGAGGTGGGGCGATGTGAAGTGATAGTCCCAAGAAGGCTAAAATTGGGCAGGGTCCATTGAGAGGTTTTATCTCATGGATTGTACCTTGCTACGGGAGCCCAAAGTACATAGTAGCGGGAGGAATCAATGGGATTGATGTAGTCAGAGATAAAAATGACAGAGGCTAAAGCAGTCAGATACTGAAGAGCGCAGAGAAGGATTGAAAACAATGCAAAAAGGCAGAGTCAGTAGAAGCGTAAAGTTTTCCGTTAACGGAGGCAATAACAGTGAGAGACTTTGATGACAGATGCATCATACAAACTCAGGTTGGATGTTTTTTGTTTCTGGAGTTTCTCAAGCAACAACACTAAAGAGAAGTGTTGCATGCATAACATTCCAAAGGTTCATGATCGGGATCGAGTGGAATTCCTTTCTTGTTGAGAGTGTGTTGAAAATAGAAACAAGAAATGATAAAAATAGAATCTAGAAATTCCAATTTTAATTTGTCATTGAATTACAATTGTGAATTAAAATCGAATTTAGCCTCACTAGCTACTTGGAAATAATTAATTAATTCATTATGGATTAATTAGTTGGAGTTATTCAAGTTAGAAGTCTTTCTAAAGTCATGCAACAATTGTCCCTTAAATTAAGGAGATAAGATTGAGTTATATTTGAGTTGTAATTAGTTAAATCAGTTTACTCACTTAAGTCCAGTTAAATTAGTTCCAAACTATTTGAGGAACTAATAGAGAGTTAACAGTCAGTTGATGCATGCATGCACTCAACTAGTGTACTCCAGTTAACTGTGATTCCCTCATCAGAAACTCATGCATGTATATTCTGAGAAAGACCCAGTTGAGATTAAAGACAAGGACACTGTACTATCAGTTGCATGTGTTTTCCTATAAAGAAAACTCATGCATGCAGAAGAATCATTCCTTGGAGGATTGCGCAGTTCTGACAATGTGTTAGAGTAGTGTTCCACTTCGTGAGGTGAGAGTTATCCACTAGGAACAATGCAAGGAAATAGGAGCTTGGAGGGCAAAGGAGAAGGCTTGAGAGAAGCTTTGATTCCCTGTGAACATCTATGAAGATTGTACTGAGAGCTGGCTAGCTGTGAGAACTAAGGCTTTGTATAATTCCTATGTATTTCCACCTTGTATGATAATACCGATAGTGGTGTTTTTAGTTGAGGCTTTCCCCAAAGTATTTTCATGTGTCTTGGATGATTGATTCTTCTTCTTCTGGTTATATTGTTCAGCTCTGACTCAACGCGATCTTTAAGCTTCCGCAAATTGATAGTAGAAGTAGGTTATAGTATTTTGCTTTGGTCATATTGCATTATCGGGTTAATCTACAGTTAAATTTTCTACATAGGTCTTAGAGCGAGATTTGTAGAGAATTTGCAGAATTTCTACAAAATCAATGCATCCAGTGCAAGTAAGCAAATAGGATTAGACACCAGCATCTGCACTGAAATCAATGCATTTAGTGCAAGAAAACAAATAGGATTATAAATTGCTATCTACACTAAAATCAATGCATTTATTGCAAGCAATCAAATAGGATTATAAATCATCTACATTGAAATCAATGCATCTAGTGAAAGTAATAAAATATAATTAGAATTCAACATCTACATTGAAATCAATGCATCTAATGCAAGAAACCAAATAGGATTAAAAATCACCAACTACATTGAAATCAATGAATTTAGTGCAAACAATAAAATAGGATTAGAAATCATCTACATTTAAATCAATGAATCTAGTCCAAGCAACCAAATATCATTAGAAATAAACATCTACACTAAAATACATGCATCTAGTGCAAGCAATCAAATAGGATTAGAATCATCATCTTCATTGAAATCAATGCATCTAATGCAATAAATCTTCTTTCCTCTCTCCCCCCTCCATATATCTCTATATCTCCCTCCATCTCTCCTTCCTTGTCTCTCTATCTTAACCCCCCCCCCCAAACACACATTCTCTCTCACTCCATATCTATCGATCTCTTTTTCCCTCCCTCCCTCTCTCCATCTCTCTCTTTTTCCCTCTCTTCACCTTCCATTTATATCTCTATCTCCCATTGTCTCTCTATATCACCCCCAAAACATACACTCTCTTTCTCCAGTATATCTATCTATCCTTCCCTCCTCCTCTCCCTCTCTCTCTCTTCCCCTTCTCTCCCTATCCCCCACTTCTATCTCTCTTCCCTTATGCTATCCTCTCTCCCTCTCTCTCCATATTCCTTATCACTCCCTCTCTCTCAACCTTTCTCTTTCTATGTATTTCTTCTTACCTCCCTCTCCATCTCTCTTTCCCTCCCTCTCTCCACTCTCTCAATCCTCTCTTTCTTCCTTTTTCTCTCTCCCTTTCTCTCCCACCTCTCTCTCTCTCTTCACCCTCCAACTCTATTACTATATCCCTCCCTCTCTGCTTCTCTCTTCTTCTCTTCCCCCTTCTCTCCATCTCTCCTTATTTATATCTTTATATCACACCCAAACATACACACTCTCTCTCCATCTCTCCCTTTTCACTCCCTCTCTCTCTCCACTTCTCATTCTCTATGTCTTTCTTCTTCCCTCCCTCTCTCCACGTCCAACTCCATATCTCTATCCTCCTCTCTCTTAGGTTCTCTCTCTCTTCCTTCCTCTCTCTTCCTTTCTCTCCTATCTCCCTCTCTCTTCATCTATGTTTCTCCCTCCAATCCTATCTCTTCCCCTATTACTCTCCTACTTTCTCTCAAGTCTTCCCTCTCATCCTTCCTCTCTCTCCCTTTCTCTCCTACCTCCCTCTATCTTCCCCCATCTCTCTCTCTCTCTCTCTCTCTCTCTCTCTCTCTACCCTCCTCCCTCTCTCTCTTTCTCTCTCACTCTTAATATAACCCTCCCTCTCTCCTTATCTCCCCCTTCTCTCGATCTCTCCTTATTTGTCTCTTTATCTCACCCTTAAACATACACACTTTCTCTCCATCTCTCCCTTGTCACTCCCTCTCTCTCTCCACTTCTCACTATCTATGTCTTTCTTCTTCCCTCCCTCTCTCCCCCTCCAAATCTATCTCTCTATCCCTCCCTCTCCTCCTCTCTCTTGTCCTTCCTCTCTCTCTCTCTCTCTCTACCATCCAATCCTCTCACTTTCTCCCTCCCTCTCTCCTTCTCTCTCTCCCCCCTCCATCTTTTTGTCTCCATCTCCCTCTCTTACCCTTTTCTACCTCTCTCACTCCTCTCCCTCTCTCTCTCTCTTCTTTCCTCCTCTCCCCTCTCCTTCAATTTATCTCCATCTCTCCCTTGTGAGTCCCCGTATCTCCCCACCTCTATCACTCTATATCTTTGTTCTTCCCTCCCATATATATCTAGAGTTAATATATATCATGATATATTAATATATATTATAATATAACATATTTAATATTGTATTAATCCAAAGTTAATTAAATTTAATAATATTAATATTATAATATATTAATATGAATATTATATTTAATAATAATATTATTATTTTAATATTAATATTAGGGTTAATACTATTTTTTTGCATGGTATTAATAATAATTTTGCTCATGGTAGTTGACCCATTGGCTTCACCCAAATAAAACCTATTTTTTGAGTATTCATTTTCTGGAGTAAATATAAAAAGAGGTTTTATTTATTTACCATACATATGGTTTATTAATATTTTTATTTATTTATCATACCTATTTTATTTACCATGGTATTTGGCACATAGCACTAGTGTATAATTAGATGTTCACTTCTAATCCTATTTGATGTACTTTTATTTATTTATTGTACCTCTTTATACCTCTCTTATCAATATGGTATTTGGCCCATGGTATTTATCCCATGGTATTAATAATAATTTGTCCCATGGTATTTGACCTATAGATTTCACCTAAATAAAACCTCTTTTTGAGTTTTCTTTAAATATAAAGAGGTTTATGGAGTAAATATAAAAAAAAAATTGTATTTATCTACCATACCTCTAGTTTATTTATATTTTTATTTATTTACCATAACTATGGAGTAAGTATAAAAGGATGTTTTATTTCTTTACCCTACCTCTTGTTTATTTATATTTTTGCTTATTTACCATACCTCTTTTTTGAGTATTCTTAAACCTCTTTATATTTTAAATTTATATTATGTTTATTCATAATAATAATTAGATTTATTTTTAAATAAGGTCCACAGTAGATTAAAAATATTAAATGATAAATGTTAAACATTACATGTTAAATGCTTACGTGTTTATGGTTGAGATCTACCACCTACTGGGCTATCTACCCCTACCTCCATAGTGGGTGGTAGAGCGCCTCTCAATGCAATCTTTTGACTGGTTAAGATGAGAATGAGATTATGTGTAGAAAAGTTATGGGATACTACGTTGAAAGGTTTTAAGAAACTTTTAAGTCAAGAAAACTATGACATCAAGACACAAGATTAAAACGATCAACTTTTTTTTGAATAGGGAGGATGATGTCACACTATCAATAATGTTTGGATAACATCATAATATTCTCAGGATTGTAGAAGTGACAAGTTCAAAGAATCTTGGGATATTTTAAAGATGACTTACGGTGAAAGGGGGAGCAAAATTAATCATCATTGAGTTGAGCCAAGAGCATAGGAGCTTACATACAGGATGAACACCAATGCCCACTCACACAACTAGATCAAAGATATCAAAACCAATATTTTTATGTAGCTAAGACTCTTTAAGAGGGAAACACTCCATGTCCCCAGCTAAACAACCACTTGATGCAATTTTATTAATGGAAAAAAAATTACATAATAGAGTTCTCACAATTGATCATCAACCGTGACCCTCCATTCTCTTTAAATAGGGATCATGGACCAACAAGATGTGAAGCCAGAGATCAGTTGTAGAATTTTCTCTACAAATCAGCTAGCTCACTGATATCATGTAGAAACTTCACCTACAAATCAATCCGATATATGCAATGTACTAAAGCATAATATTAGATCTACATCTACCATGAAATTTGCGGAAGCTTAATTGAACCTAAGCAACATCAAGCATGAACACATATAATTGATAAGAAGGAATCAATCACACATAACACAGAATATATCACTGGGGAAAGCACCAGCATAAAACCCCAACATTGTATTATCAATCAAGTGGAAATCCTCAACAACATACAAAAAGAATCAGCTCAAAAGCTATCCTACTCTCTCTGTACTCTGATGATGATGATCATAGACTACCTAGGCCTCAATATATAGGCCACAAGTCCTTCAATCTCCTATAATACGTATTTCTCTTAAAAATAGATCCTTCTCCATGCAAGGAATACTTACTAGAAATATCCAAACATTTGATAGTACACTGTCCCTCATCTAATATCAACTTGGTCTCTGTCTAAACTGACATGCATCAGTTATCCTTGAGGGAATGCTCAGTTATCTAAAATAATAGTTGTCACATGCATGCAAGCATTAACAAAATATATTTCATTATTTTAACAACTTGTTAAAATAATCTAACTGGACTTGACTAAGTTAAACTAAGTCAAATGATTCTTTCATTATAGAGCTGAACCTTATCTCCTTTAATCAAGGGATAAATTCCTAAATCAAGGGAAAAAAGAATTGCATGATCTCACAAAGACCTCAAGTTTAATTTTCCATAATTAATTAGCTCAAGGAGATTAATTAATTAATATTTTAAACTGTTGTTAAGACCAAATTCGCTTTTTAATTCCTATAGTTAGACCAAGGGCTGCTAAAAATAGGAAGGGACCCAGAAATGCTATTTTTAGAAGATTATATTTTTAGCAGTTTCACCTCTCACCCAAGGTGGCCAAAATGCTCATTGGCCAAACTGCTATTTTTAGAAGTGATATTTTTAGGAGTTCTATTTTTAGCACATTCTAAATTTAGCATTTCTTGTTGCACACTTTTCAACACTCCCTCTCAACAAGAAAGGCTTCCTCTCGAACCCGATCCTGTAACTCTGGAATGTTCTGCATGCAACACGTCCACCAAGTCCACTTGCTTCAACAACTCTTGGAACAAAAATCATTCCCAACTGACCACTCTGTTGGGCTAGAAACATACTCTGACACTGAAGCTCTACCTGCTGCTGACAAGTGCTCCCTCTCTGACATCTGTGCTACTGCAACATCTCCATGCATCTTGCACCATTGCGTACCTCTCTATGCCACCTAGCACTGTGCAACACACTTGTGCCTCTCGCATTGCTATAGCCTGCATGCTATGCGTTGTCCTGGGATTCCCTGCAATACAACTCTTTCTGTTGCTCCATCTGCATTTGTCTCTACTCAATCAGTCAGTTCCTGCTACTCCACATCGGGGCTCCCGTAGCAAGGTCTCATCCAAGAGGATGGGTACCTCAAGGATCCTGCCCTTCCTCCTTAGGACGATCAATCCACATCACCCCACCTCTTACCTGGAGGTGTGGCTGCATGCAATCCCTCTGCCCACCTGGCTCGAAGTTTCTCCCTAATGGAGGTCTCTGCATGAGTAGATGTCTCTACTCGATCTCATCTCAGCTTCCCCTATTATGGTTGCTCCACAACCTCTTGAAGTTTCTGCATCAATTGTGGCTCCTCCACAATCATCTGAGACTTTTTCTGGCGCTACATGTTGAGAGGTAACATACCCTCCCTCTCAACCACCAAGTCTCCATCAGTTTCCTTGCTGCTCAAGGTTTTGCATGCATCTTGTACCTCAAGAGCATACAGGTTTTTGACCCGTCAACCAATCTGCTTCACCTTTCTAGTGATGATGTGTCTAAGGAAAACCTTTCCCTTACTGAAGACTACATCATAGCCTATGTCTTCCAACATCGCGATCGACACCAAGTTTCTCTTCAGTCCTGGTACATACTTGACATCAGTCAAGGTAAGGCAAGCTCCATGCTTCCTCTAAAAAATAATCGTGCCTACACCTGAGACATTATACTTTTCATCATTACCCATCGCTATAAGTATCTAGAGATCTTTCTCCTCCAAAGTATTGAAGAAACTCTTGTCATCAGTCATGTGGAAAGAAGCTCCACTATCAAGAAACCAACCACTTCCCACCATGGATGAAACCATGCATGCAAAGAGTGTGAAATCCAACTCAAATTGTGAAGCAAGTGCCTCACCTTCAGATCCTTCCCCGGATCCCTTCTTGGATTTCCTCTGTGGACAATTTGCAGCATAATGGCCCACCTCATGACAACGAAAGTATGCACTTTCGATTTGTCAACCTTCTTCCCACCATTGGAAGAACTGGTTCAGAAAGAGAAACCTTCTCCTTCCCCTTCTTTGCCTTACTCACTAAGGCACAATTCTCCTCATCCCGCATGGATGAAAAACTGTCTTTGGTGCTCCGTTTGATCTCCGCCTGCATCAAATTCGACCATAGTCGTTCCCAATCTGGCAGTTTCTCCCTTCCATTAACTGAGTCCTGGTAGCTATGCCAACTCTTAGGAAGGCCAAGGAGTGCTAGACTCACCATATCATCATCAGCTATCACGACCCCTACTAAGCTCATCCTTGCATGTGATGAGCTTGGTCAGATACATAGAGATCGTCTCATCCTTTTCACACTCGATCTTTCGAAGTTTGTCCTTCAGTGCCAGTGTCCTCTTATCATTGCTATTCTGATATAAATCTTTCAATGTTTTCCACATTGCATGTGGAGTCTCATTCCCATGGAGGCTCGAGACAATGTGATCTTGCACTCCCTCCAAGAGAATTCTCCTAGCTCTAGCCACACACTTCTTCCATTCTGCTAGTTGAGTAGCATCAGTAGGCTTAGGACTTCTTGATCAATGAAGTCCTTAAGGCCGTTATCTTCCAATACTATCTCCATGCAGTCCTTCCAAGCTATATAGTTTGAGCTTCCATCAAGGGCATACTCAAGCCTCAAATCATAGAATGCCATCGATGAAATAGATGTGATAAGAACTTGAGATCTATATCCCATATAATAAACTTCGAATTCCTTCTTCTATATTGTTCTTCCTTGATCACCTGTGCTCCGATACCATGTAGAATTTTCTCTACAAATAAGCTAGCTCACTAATATCATGTAGAAATTTCACCTGCAGATCAAATTGATATATGCAATGTACTAAAGCATAATACTAGATCTACATCTATCATAAACTTTGCGGAAGCTTAATTGAACATGAGCAACATCAAGCATGAACACATATAACTGATAAGAAGGAATTAATCACACATAACACAGAATATATCACTAGGGAAAGCACCATCATAAAACCCCAACAGTGTATTATCACTCAAGTGGAAATCCTCAACAACATACAAAAAGAATCAGCTCAAAAGCTATCCTACTCTCTTTGTACTCTGATGATGATGATCATAGACTACCTAGGCCTCAATATATAGGCCACAAGTCCTCCAATCTCCTATAATACATATTTCTCTTAGAAATAGATCCTTCTCCATGCAAGGAATACTTACTAGAAATATCCAAGCATCTGATAGTACATTGTCCCTCATCTGATCTCAACTGGGTCTCTGTCTGAACTGACATGCATCAGTTATCCATGAGGGAATGCTCAGTTATCTGAAATAATAGTTGTCACATGCATGCAAGCATTAACAAACTATATTTCATTATTTTAACAACTTGTTAAAATAATCTAATTGGACTTGACTAAGTTAAACTAAGTCAACTGATTCTCTCATTATAGAACTAAACCTTATCTCCTTTAATCAAGGGATAAATTCCTAAATCAAGGGAGAAAATAATTGCATGATCTCACAAAGACTTCAAGTTTAATTTTCCATAATTAATTAACTCATGGAGATTAATTAATTAATATTTTAAACTATTGTTAAGACCAAATTCGTTTTTTACTTCGTATAGTTAGACCAGGGACTACTAAAATAGGAAGGGACCCAGAAATGCTATTTTTAGAAGATTCTATTTTTAGCAGTTTCACCTCTCACCCAAGGTGGCCAAAATGCTCATTGGCCAAACTGCGATTTTTAGAAGTGCTATTTTTAGGAGTTTTATTTTTAGCACATTCTAAATTTAGCATTTCTTGTTGCACACTTTTCAACATCAGTGACATGGCCCTCCATGCTCTTTAAATAGGGATCATGGACCAATAAGAAGTGAAGCCAGAGATCAGTAACCCTTAGTATCGAGGAAAAAATTGAGCTGTCGAATCACTCTATATCTAGAATGTATCATGACCATTTAATTACAATGAAAATAATGCATACTGAAACACAATATGAAATACAGTTTTACCTAATATGCACATCATACCAATTTGAACTTAAATAAACTCCTAAGTGTCTAAATCTATTAACATCCCCCCTTAAGAACTACATGGGATAGGATTGAAGGAAGGGTTCACAAAGGTGACACAATATGAGAAGTAAGGAGGTATTAGAGCTTATCCCCCCTTAATGACATCTTCCTTAACTTCTAACATAGATCAAAGTTTAGAAAAAATTGCTTCTATAAGAGACTTTATGAAAATGTCTACAACTTGATCATCTATAGGGAAAAAGTGTAATCCAACAACTCGATCATGAATGAAATTTCTGATGAATTAAATTTGTATCGTGTGTTTGTTTCCCTTATGTTGAATTCGATATTTGGTGAGTTTGACAACATTGATTATCACACTAGAGGGTGGTCTGGGGTTGCTACTAAAATATGGAAACTATGAAAGGATCTACCAAAGCCACAACGCTTCTTGACCTACATTAATCATTTCTCAGTACTCTACTTCTGTTGAAGAAAGAGCACTATACTGTTACTTTTCACAATCCCAAGTGACAAGTTTGGAACCAAGATTCAAAATATAACCTATAGTATACATAATCATCAGGGGCGTTAAGCAATTTGAACCAATAGAACAAACCAACTGTGACACCCCAAACTACATGGACAAATTATTTTACTACTTTACCGTTTTATTTTACTTTTATTTCTTTGTCATATTGTGTTTCAATGGAAACATTAAAGATTTTATGGTTGAGCTGGCCAAATTAATTTTATCAATAATACGTAACAGAAATAAACATATTTTCAGAAATAGAAAATTAGTTGTATGAACCTCTTGAGACAGTTAAGGTGGTTACACACCTTGCCTTCAAAAGAAGAAATTTGAGGAAGGCCTCGGGGCTGGAGAATTTTGGAAAAGAAGGAGAAGGAATTGATTGAGAAGGTAGAACGCTGCCAAATAGTCCAAGGAACCTCCTTGAGTTGGGTGAGATAGACCAGTGGGAGAACTTGGAAGTGACCTAAAGAGGGTACGAGACTCGAAACTGGACTAGTAGTCTTGAGGTTTCGAGGTGACTCAATCTATTTACTGAATACATATTGTCTGGAGGGGAAGAGCTTGGGGGAGAGTCTAGACGTCATAGCCAGACTCGTGGCTGGGTGGTGAGATCTTCCAAGAGATAGAGTCATTTCAGTGAAAGAAATACATATAAGTATTTTTTTAGCACGCTCATCTAAGTTTGTTAAACTCATTTATGTACATGTATGTTCATAGAAAAAGAAAGAAATTTGTATGTAGTAGCATTAATAAAAGAAAATAGAAGTAGCCTAATTTGTACAGTTAACCTTCATGAGTAAATGAACAAATATTATCCCCTTAGTATATTCTTTTCTACAAGACATAGAAATTAAATAGATGAATATGAGTGTGTGCTTTTGTTTCTAATAGATTAAATACAAGTTGAATAATTCCATCCTCAACCGTGAAAGAAACAATCCAAAATTAGAGACATGTACAGTTCTTTATTTTCTGCAGAGTAAAGTATAAACAATAGAGGAGAGTACACGACCCAGAAGGGTAATCGGATAACTCAGAAAATAAATATCATGGCATGATCTCATAGCCATAAGCAATGTTAATTTAGTAAAAGAAAAAGAAGACAAATTGTTATCAAATTTAGATTAATATAAACCGTTCAATTTTTTATTACACCAAAATGAAGACAGTATATAAAGGACTTGTCAAACTATTTAATAAGATCCAGTTTCAGTGTGTTATGCCCTTTGCGATAGTACATTTCCTTACCTAGAATTAACTCTATCCACGGAGACATATTCAGTCTCGGTAATTTTTTAATAAATTAGCTATTTCCTAATTCTGAGAATCATAATTAACATCCAGTGCCAGGGGAGGCAAATGGTTGAGATCGAACCAACCTGAACAAAAAATTGCATGATAGGTATATTAGGGGTATACTGGAGACCCATATTGGACAGAAAATTTTCCCAACCTCCTCACCTATCTGCTTACCTGCGACGAGAAAACATTAATTTAGAAAATAGCAGAGGGAGGAGTGAAATCTCCTTCTTAAATGACCTAAAGAAAAAATAGAAACCCTTACCTAAATTCATACTCAAAACTTGAGTCTAGGCTGTGACACAACCTCTGTGACAGGAAAAAGCGTGATTAGGCTGTAATGCATGTAACTGGATTTACCAGAATACTCAGCATTTCAAACTGAAAATTGTACCTGCGGATTGGATAGGTTGGAAACCATCTAGCACTATGGACTATTGATGAGACCAGAGGTGATCTTGCCGCCATAGAAATATCTTCAGAGAGTTGAAAACCAACTGGCAAGACCACTGTTAGATCCATCCGTCAAATATGCACAAATAAAGGGTTAAATCAAGTTCTATGTTTTTACAAATCAGACAGTAAATAACTAGTGCACCAAATGAAAATCTTACTTTAACAAAAGGCATACTTCTCAAGACAATACCAGTCAAAATAAATAAGAGCTAGGATGGAGCTAGAACCTAGATTCAACCAGAAAAACTTTTTAAATCATCTAATTAACCAAAGACTCTGTGAGCATTGGAAAAAACCCTTGGCATTAAAAATAAAACCGCAAACATGACCAGGGAACCAAGCCCTCGCTTAACTGTAGAAGTTATTCAAGTTGAAGTTGAAATCCCAGCCAAGCGAAATGATCGAGTTGCAAAGCAAGTGCCGACAAAACTATAGACAGAGGAATGAACAGAAGTATGGTGAAGATAGGGCTTCGTTAACCTAACGTGTACTGACAGCCTCATGACCGTCTCATGGCCCGACTAGGAATCCGACGTTGAGGGCTGGGCCAATGCTAGTTTATCGACACCTGGCAGAGAGTCCAACCGAAGTTCGAGAAGGTTCTAGGTAAGGTATGATGTATATTTACCAGGAGGAAAGGTTGCTTAACTAGAAGGTGTCACTCTAGTATTGTTTACTATTCCATGCCAGCCCATAATGTAACCTCGAATTAAATGTTAAATATTTTAACATTAAAAATTTATGTATCGGTAGTGAGAAACATGCCATGTCGCGGTCGATTATTTAATATTAGATCAAACATCCTTATATCATTGCAAGCACATAATTCAATATATTGTGCTCTATAGTTACTATGGTAATTATTTTTATTATATAATGCTTGGAGTGAAATGTGTTACATCAACAAAGGAGTCCCACCTAAACTATAATATATCCCAAATTGTATTGTACCCTGATTATATCAAAGTATCTTTTTTGTTTCTTTATAATGACTTTCATGTGGTGTTTGCATATACCGAGAAACCAGAACAACATCAAATAAAATGTCAGGACTTGTATGAGTCAACTACAAGAGGCTACCAACTAATTGACAGTACAAAGTTGCATTAGATTTGGGCATAGTGCATGTGGAAATAAGTTTGACTCCAAATTAAAAGGGAGAAGCCATTTATTTACAATCTTCATCTCAAAAATGTGAAGAAGGTCACATGCATACTTAGATTCAGAAACAAAAATTCCTTCTTTGGTTTGCATTATGTAGAGTCCAAGGAAATAATGCAAATATCCTAATTTTATCACTACAAACTCCTTCTCAAGGCTTGACTTCATAAGGATTAAAATAATAGGGTCACTACATATGTGAAAAAAATCATCAACATAAAGAACAATGATTATGAGATGGATTCCTATTTTATGATGTAAACATTTGGGTCAGGCTTACATCTAGAAACGTTGGTGTCAAGAAGGATGTTGTCTATGTTTTCATACAAAGTTCAAGGAGCTTGTTTAAGACCATAGAAATATTTCTTAAGGTGGAAAACAAGGTTGGAGTCACTTTGAACATAGGCAAGAGGTTATTCCATGTAAATTTATTTTGGTAGATACCCATGCAAGAAGGCATATTTAACATCCATCTAATGGAACCCCCTCCATGTGAGGTAGCAAGGCCTAGAGCAAGACAGATGAAATTTATTTTCGGCGATAGGGAAAAAGGTTCATTTTAGTCAATTACTTTAGCTTGAAAGCATCCTTTAACAACTAATTATTTCTTATCTTTCACCACTTCCATCTAATGCATATTTAGTTTTGTAAACCCATTTACATCTGTCAAGTTTTGTTCCTTTTGGAATAGGTACAAGTTCCCAAGATTCATTTGCTATCAAGGAACAATATTCTTCATTCATTGTTGTTTCACATTCTTGATGGCCTAGAACTTCCAAAAAAAAAAATTGAAGCATGAGTCTCTGAAATTTGAGCCAAAAGAGAGGATAATCACTATAATTATGAACGAGTATGGTATTGATTTGTAGGATCACTGAAAAGGTCACCAACTACTTCACATGTTGAATAAACACATTTAGGAAGTTGTGGTGCTAGCGCAGGTGCATGTTCAATGAATTCATGTGGAGGAATATGAGAAAATAGAGGCAGATTTCCCTCTTCAATGTTGTTATTTGAAGAAGAAACTAGAATGAGAATATAAGGTGGCTCATTTCCCAAAGATGGTCCGTAAGCCAAACAGGGCACAACCATCAAATTATTTTTTTAGGCCAAGATATTTTCATCGAATTTAATATCTATTCTAATGATCATTTCATTGGAGTGAGGTTGAAGAAGTTGATAACCTTTTACATCTTAAAATTATCCAACAAAAATACACTTCTCACTTTTATGCTATAAAGATTTCTTGTTTCATCTGGAATGTGAGACCATGCTACAGTACAAAAGATACAAAAGTGGCTTACAACTGACTTAATTTTATTCCATGCTTCTTCCAGTGTTATATTTCTTAAAACACTTATGAGAGTATGGTTTACTATGTAATTTTCATAGTTTCTTACTTTTACCCAATAATGAAGACTTAATCCTTTATATTGAATCATACAATTAACCATTTCCTTTGATGTACAATTATTTCATTCAAGAACACTATTTTGTTTTGATTTACCCAATAATGGAGACATAATCCCTTAGATTGAATCATACAATTAGTCATTTCCTTTAATATTCAATTATTTCTTTCAACAACACCATTTTGTTGTGGTGTATATGGAAAAATATGTTGCATTTGAATGCCCTATGCAATGGAGTAAGTTATGAATTTATTGTTTATATGTTTGCCTACATTATCAATTCTTAACCTTTGCATTTTATATTAATATTTTCTTTGTGCAAGGGCCTTGTAAGCCAAGAATAATTTAAAACTTCAATATGAAGATTTAAGAAATAAACCCAAGTGTGTATAGAGAAGTCATCAATGAAGTTTACGAGGTTCTTGAACCTAGAGAAAGAAGGAGAAGAAAGTGGACCACATAAATCACTGTGAACAATATCCAAAGGGGTTGAGGTGTGCCAAGAGGTACATTCATCAAAATTTTCTTAATGATGCTTTCCAAGAACCAAATTGAAAAAAACACTATTTGTGCAAGAAATAAGAGGAAGATCAGTCACCATATTTTGATTATATAATTGTTGTTGTGAGAAATAGTTTAGATGACCAAATCACTCATGTCAAATTTTTCTCAAGTTATCACGATGTGCAATTAAAACTGAGGAAAAATTTTATGAGCCAAAGTTGTCAAATTCGTACAACCAAGTAATATCATTAATTATTCCAATGGAAAGGACATGCTTAGGATATTTTAAATCCTTAATCAAAACCTGGTGAGTTGTCAGCTCCATTGTCTTACATTCACTTGAATGAGTAATCTGGTATATTAATATAAGGTTGTAGTAAAGACATGGAACAAATAATACATCATTTGGTCAAACATTATCTACTTGAATCATTTTGGTCCCTACAACACAAATATCTATTGTTGCCAACAAATATTTTTTTGGTGTTCTTAGTCTTTGATTTTGGTCCTTTGTCACCTTTAAGAGTATAATATGGATGATAGGGTTTGAAACCCTTATTTTTATTATTGTTCCAAGGATGTTATTTCTTTAGATGCTTGGTTTTATCTTTTTGTTGGGTCACTATGGAAATGTTAGGTTACCTGCAATGTTAACCACTCTAATATGCATGAGCTTATCGTATTATCTTATGAGGGAGCCATGAAAAGAATCAAGAAAATGATTTTGATAGGCATCCCCAAGAGCTTATTTAGGTAATAAAATTAGATACAAAAATAAAATATTTAGAAACAATCTTGGAAAGAATAATATATATGCAATGTTCTTCCTTTAGGTCAACTTGACAGTCTGAAAGTAAATGTTTAAGTGTTTTTAATTTAGATAAATAATCCTCAATTCAAGAGAAATCATTAGGACTTAAATTCATGATCTGATCTTTAGGTTTGTGAGGTCTAATAATATTAGGTTCATCAAGTATTTGTTTCAAATTTCCCATGTTTCATTTGAATGGTTGATTTCTTGAATATGAAATCACATGTCAATAGTAATGGACATTCTAATTAATCCACTTCCTTCTTCATTCCTATTATCCCATTTAGATCGCTTATCATCTTCAGTGGGGGGGGATTTCTTGTCCCAAGTTAGTTCAGTACAATCCTGTATTTCTTAGTACATCCTCCATGTTTAGTTTCCTGAGAATTAGTTGGTACTAGTAATAAAATATCACTTGGAGTGGTTGAATTAAAATATGTAGATAATATGGTTTCGAACGATGAAATTGAATGTATGGATGGAAATCTTTCTAAAATAATAGGATGTTTCAAAAAAATGACACTAAGAACAAACTTTGGATGTGAAATATATTCCATTTAAAAAAGAAGAAGTCATTAACAGTAACAAAGAGTCACAAGGAAGGTAGAAGTTGGCCCACATGGTAATGGATGTTGATGAAAAAAGAAAAAGAAGTTTCCTTGCTAGTTTTTCCTATAAGTTTACTTTTACAAAAGATTACTTTATGAAGTGACCTAGTTTTATTAAAAAAGTAATATGTTGTGAACTAATTTTCAATTAGATTAAATTACTTTCTTATTTAGGTATGCATTAGATAGTTTTATGTAACTAACTCCTCTTGAGGCATACTTATTCTTACTATTTTGTTGTTATATTCCTATACTTTGTATTGCAAGTGTAACAATTGTGGGTTAATTTTGTCCTCGTTCTCCAAGTATTTCATACTTTCCCTCACAATAACATCTCTTCGCTTGACAACAAAGAGGGAACGAAAATGGTGGCAGTTGGTCCTACACACCTGATGGGACTTCTAACCCAAATGGTGTGAGGTCTAATTTGGAATTTTCACCAAGGAGATCCCCTTACTATTAGCGGTACATTTTTCCCCACCAATAGTTTTGATAGTAGAAGGAGATCAGATGAAAAGTTGGCCCTTTAGAGCCCATATCTTGACATTCTATCCTGAAATGGCTCCTTCCCAAATCCTTATTCTATGGCTTTTTTTGGAAAGAGAAATATTGCAATCCCCATCAATATAATCAATCTCTTATCAAAGAATAAGTTTGATGGCAAGGGTGAAATCTATGCATATGAACAAATCCTCCAATTTCTTGAATTTTGTGTCTTTAATGACATGCATCATGATAGTTCCATATGCATACCTTTCACTCTTGCATTTGAAGGTCATGTCAAAGCCTAGTGTCAAACATTTTCACTTGCATCTCTCCATTCTTTTGAATAATTCATGGATGTATTTTTATGTGCTTTTACAGGATATAGTCATGAGCAAGTACTTAAAAATATTAATGAGATTGGAATGAAACTAGGTGAATCATTTGATATTATATATATAGCTTTAATAATATTTGTTATACATTTCCTAAGAGAGATGTGGATTGGAACTATTTGTGTGAATACTTTCCATGATTGCTTTATCATTCCAAGGAAAAATTTTAATCTTAGTTCAATATTGACAATCAATCATCATATGAGTCTAATGATCTTGATGTTGCAAATTAGCTAAACATTATCCCTAATTTCATTATGCAAACTTTTATATCCTTTTCATATGTGCTGCAAAGAGAATCTCAGGAGGAGGAAATTGTCACCTCTTATATTTCTCATCCTCCTTCATCTTCATTATCCAATGAATTTATCTCTTGTGTTGATAATGAATTTTCTATTATGAGTAAATTTTTCATGAAAAGGAAAAGCTCAAATTGAAACTGGTAAGCCATTTATTTCTCATCATGCTAATGAAATTCAAGTCAATCCCATTAATCTTCCATCAGGAACCATCCTTGAAACTCATAAAGATGTGATATGTTCTTTGTCTCCTTGTTATGACTAAGACAATGTTTTGGATAATAGCGAGTGTTTGAATGGTTCCATAGTGCATAACATGAATGTTGATATTTTCATTACTCATCAAGATGTGAATGTGCAAAATTTAGATTTAGAATCAAATTTGATTATAGAAGTGTTTCTTATGGAAATCGATGCTTCTTCCTCAACTCACTACTCCTTGTGTCCAAACATGTGTGACGGACCTCTTATACTTGAAAATGTTTTAAACCCTTTAGACTCTCATTTTAATGAATTGTATTTTAAGTAGACACAAGGTAGTAAGGTCTCATAATCAGATGAGGAAAATAGTGGAACTACTTACCATCTTTCTCTTGTTCTACAACCTTTAGCATTGGAAGAAGATAACACTTTACTTTAGAACATTCATGAAATCCCTCCAATTTATCTAACTCCATTTATGAGTACAGAAGAATCTTGTGTTTTGAATGCCTATTTTGGTGATATTGAAACATTAGATCAAACCAATGATTTTCATAGTTGTCATCTATTTAATAATGATCATATTGATATAGTTGATGATGGTTTTCTTTATACATTTGTTGATCTGACCAATCCTTCCAAATCTAAGCATCCAAGATTTAAAGGTTTAGAGATTCATCAGGATAATGAGGCACTTCATCTTTCACTGATGCTTATGTCAGGACATCACAATATTGATAAGATCTCTGAACTAGATCATGCTAAGATTTCCTCACAAGATACTTCTCATAGCACAATTGCATTGAATGAATGCTCATGATTGAAATATTTCCAAGGTTTTCAAGTTACCAATTTTGAATATCAAGATATAATTGTTGATTGGTTAGAATATTATTTTCCGTTAAAATCTTTTTCCAACAAGTGGCCTCTTATTTCTCTTGTGCTCAATATGAAGGAAAATGTGAATGAATGCACATATTTAAGAGGTTTTAGGGGTTTTCAAGTTTATCATTCTATATATCAAGATATAATTGTAGCTTGGTTAGAAAAATCCTTTTTGGAAAACTCTTTTTTCAGCAAGAAGGATCCCCTCTCTATTGTGCATGTTACGGTGGTAAGTATCTCTACTTTATCACATTACTTTGTACTAGTAATAATTATTCATCTATTTGTTTGCAGGTCAGTAGAAATTTGAATGGATACACTGAAAGTTTGATTTCCCATGATCGTGATCTCCTTTAGGGTTAGATTAGGTTTAGGTTTACTTTTAGTTGTTTTCATGCTAGAGTAGCCATGCATGGTAGTTTGCATTCATAGTTGATCTTATTCCATCCATTTGCTTTATTCTGCAGGACGTAGTTAGTTATGTTGCATTTATTTTTTATTCCTCAACTAATTTAATTTCCTTACATTTTTTTTCATTTCTTTCCATTGTATCTAGTTGTTGTTTACATCACATTGCATTTCTCTTTTAGTTTTCATTTAATTTTGTTTCCCAATATTGCATCTTCTTTTCACTACTTTTAGCATTGATTGTCTGCATTGATTTTCTTCTCACTACATTTATTTTTGTTTGCTTTCATTGCATAGTTAAGTTAGTGTTCCATTTATCATTACTTCCTTACATTACTTTCCCTTCTTCAAACCCGTACATAAATAAAACCCTAAAGAGCTTATTTATCCACTTAACAAGTTGTGAGTTATCAAAGGGGTGAAAACCCTTAATGAAAGAACATTTATAAATATTAGAGTTACGACTACGGGGGTTCTTGGTCCAAAAGGGTCTTGTCCAAAAGGCTCTTAATAAACTTTCAATACAATGATACTCGAAATCTTGGGCAAGTTAAGGTTGAAACACTAATTATAAACAATTGTGTGTTGTGACAGACAAGATGAAGCCCGGAATGGCTTAGAAACCTATAAGAGCATGACTATAATGAGTACATGTAGATGTTGAGTTGAAATAAAATTTTTTGAATGAAAACTAACTTGAAATTCCTTAGACCAAAAGACCCAATTGCAGTTAAGAACTAACGTGCATATAGAAAATAATAAACTTGTAGTCTAGTCTGAGAGGACTTGTAATATTCATGCAACAAGATGCCTTCGAAGAAGATGAGTGGAACCCTCACATCCATACCTTATGGAGGCATAAACACATATTGGTAACTATGATCAACAAAAAGGAACCATCTCTAGATGAGACAAAGTTAGGGTTTAAAATTTTAGACACGGTATCATAAAAAAAATGCATTAGAAAAATTTTGACATCTAAAATAGGCCTCAAAACAAAAACGTACAACCAAAATCAACTTTATAAGAACCAATAGGATTCAAGATGATGATGTCAACCATGGGGGATGATTCACCATTTTTGGAGTAAAAAAAGTAAAATATAAAGAAAAGAAAAACTATTTTTTCAACTTATCTCCCTACGAGTTAACTCTAATTTCAAGCAGGAGCACTCATTGGATGAAAAAAATAATTCCTCATCCAAGGAGTACCCACATTGCATACTTTCGATGGACCCTGCTACATGAAAAATGAGAAATACATGAAAAACATGATTGCAATAATGTTTTTTCATGTATTTCTCATTTTTCATGTAGTTGAGTCCATCAAATGTACGTAACATGGGGTACTCCTTGGATGAGGAATTAAATTCTACATCCAAAGAGTGCTCCCACTCGAAATTTGAGTAAAACTTTAGGGAGATAAGTTTAAAATACGAGATGAAAAAGTAGTCTTTTTCTTTCTTCCCTCTAAAATTTGATGATGTAATCTAATATTATTTAATTATTTCCACTTAATATTCCTTTGGAGGCCCATTTTAGACCTCAAAGTTTCTCTAACGAATTACTGAGACAAAAAGCTCTATGAAGAATATGTCGATGCCATAAAAATCGCAGTGGATTATAGTCGCTTCCAAACCACCAAAAGGAAAGGGTTTGACCTGCCATTACATCAATAACTTATTAAATTAGCAATGGAAATTCATGCAAGTCATTTTAAAAGACGCACAAAGTATTATTAAGGAGGAAGACTAAAAAATAAATATAGGATAAGTTGAGTTAAAAGACTTGGTGTTTACACCTTGTAAAGAATGTCAAGTCCTCTCCATTATTGACTGTATGTGGAGAAAGATAAAAGGATCGTTGTGTGAAATATTCAAAACCACGAGGAATACCATACCCCTTAGCAGTAAATCTCGCAATTGCAAATCTAAACTCTCACCCTGTGCAAGAGCGATTGAGGCCGAAATAGCAAGGTTCGGAGGGTAGTTAGTTACCCTAATGAAAGAAGATCAATGTGCACCATTTATTAGCCTCAAACCAATCTCCACCGCAGGATGGTAACACCTATCCAGAGTTTAGTCCAATAACATGGGCCCCTCATCCACATATTGAAGTCATACTAGTTGTATACACATGGCATCTATGTTTAAAACAGTGCCACAAAGGCCCAAAACCAAAAGCATTCATCACTCAATCAACATGTGTATGAGTTCTGATAGAGGGAGAGATTACATTAAGGAGGAAACATTATAAAATTTCATAATGTGCAAACCCTGGAAAAATAGTCACATGCCACCCCATGCATACAATACAAAATTATGTTATAAGAGTTGTTTTATATAATAGTTGGGTTAATGTTAATATAATGTCGTAAGAGTCTAGCTATGAGATAAGGACAACATAACGAAAGAAAAACAACATCATTGCACTATGATGGAGTGAGGTTAGCTAGACCATATTTCTGGCATAGACCATAACCTGAAGCTTTAATGAAATAATTAAGCATATCTATATATATATATATATATATATATATATTGAACTCTTTTACCGTTCTTAGCCAAGTGGGATCCCAAACCAAACTTAGAGTGCAGAGATTATATTATATGCTTATTTGTGAAGGAAGAAAAAGAATGGGGAAAAGGAGTGATATCTCTACAAACAAATTTTTAAGAGTCATCTAATTAATGTGATAATTAATACATATTGTGTAGAAAAAATATATGTAATTCATATAAATTCTTAATTAATTTCTGAGTAATTATAGAGGGATGTTACATATGGAACTAGATCTAGGTTAGTTACAATATTGTGGCCTATGAGTTTGACTACAACTAAAATCAAACATATTACATGTTCTTTACATGATATGGAAGAAAATGAATCTTTTATGTTAAGTAGCAAAGGCAGAGATGAGTAAAATAGTTTTGTACTATGAGTACTTGATACAATTTTATTATGTGACCTATGTTAGATACTAACCGATTGTTGTTGGAATATCCTTTCCTAGAGGAATAGGTATCCAAGGATGCAAGAAGTTTTTTAGTAGAATTAATTAATTAGTAATACTTATTAGTTAGTAGATTCTATTAGACAAGGAAGTTGTAAATTGTGGAATTAAGAAAATACTCATATAATCAACTTAGGAAATGTATACATGTACATAGACCTGTAAAGTAGAATCACCTATCTACTTTTTTAAATAGTCAGTAACAACTGGTGGATATGCTCAGGAGATAACTTGGAATATTTGAAATTGTCTTTAAAAATTCCACAATTACCCACAGGATGATTACCTGAGAATATGATAAAAGGTTGCATGTGTTCATGAAGTTGTGGATGTTATATGTGAAGTTTTATTTATAATATTGTTATGCATGGAGGGAGTATATTAGATATCTATTACAGTCTATTAAGAATGGAGGTAAGAAAATGTAAGAAGATACTCTTGGTGCTAAAAATATGTAATACTTAATTGTTACTCTTGGAGAAAAGTTATGTATAGGAAACAAGGTTGTTGCCTTGTGCATAACCTGCTTAGAAAGGCTCCCAAATGTTGGATTTTGACCAATGGACTTGTGGAAAATAAAGAGGTAATAAAATAATAGATATTATGGAAATACTTACTGGTAAAATAAAAATTACTTACTCTAGTGGAAGAGTAACTTCGTACGTTCATGAAAAATTAGCCCAAAAAAGGATGGAGCTTACAGAAATACTATGAAATGTAGAGTTTCTACAAAATTTAAACATATGTGATATAACATTTACAAAAGGAAAGATGTGAATAATAGCTATGGAGCTGAACGATATACAACAATTGCATGTTTATACACCCAAGAGAATAATTATGTAATATGTATTAAGAAGGTTTGGAAATATTTGCGATAAGTAAATTGATCTAGGAATTATGATTGAATCGAAGCAAACATAGAGAATATATACATAATAAAGTGTATATAGGGACAAGAATTAGGATTAGATGGGGTTGAGAACCCTATACTACATAGCCTAAAATGTATGATGTACTTGAATAGGTTTTCTGGGCACACTCAATGATAACTTTTATTAAACAAGAGCGAATGTGTTGAACACTCGTATATATATATATGAGTCAATTGAGTATAGTTTGGGTTGATGGGTGGAGTAGTTGTTATTCTCCCCACCCAAGTTCAATTATAGTAAGTGACATGATGGATATTGATAGTATTAACAACATACATTATATGGAATATACAATGTTGTATATGTGAGATAATAATAATAATAATAATAAACATTTATTATCATAATATCTCAAGTATGTGTATGTCAAATGTGGTAACATATGACTGGCATGAGTAGGCCCTGAGTTTTAGGACTAATAAGACCTGTAAAGGAAGAGATAAATTAAGAAAAATTCTTGACTGGAAGGTATCCTAGTAAGGGAAGCCACATAAAACATGTAATAGTTGTAGAATATTTTAGAATCCTTGTAAGAACCATCAAGAATGGAGGTTGTGGTAACAATTACTAGTATCTGAAATTATTTGAACCTAAATGATTTATGTGGTGTCATAAGAATTTTCCTTGGCATTTTACAATTTTTAGGAAATTGAAAGAAATGTTTTTGACTTACTTGATTAAGAAAACACAAAGATCAATTTTCTAATCCTAGAAATTCCCTAATCATAGAGTATATAATGGTACGAAGGGAGATTTCTCGGTAAGGTAACATCCTAATGAGCTAAGAATTATGGTCAGTAATACTTCTAAAAGGATAAGAAGCACAAAAATATAGGAAATTGTAGTATGCAGAGGAATTATTGATTAAAACTCTAGTTCAAAACCATCAGAATAATGGTCTAAGATAGAATACCATAATACATCATGATTGAAAGAAAATTAGTCTCGAAAGTTGAAAAATGAATAAAGCATGTGAGACTTTAAGCTGAAAATGATAGGATAATGGCACCCTGGTTACCCAAGATACCAATAAGCATGGAAGCACTCCTGAATGATGCTTTGGGTACTTAGAAAAATATTGACCCTAGTATACTAAATGTAGTAAGTGAGAACTAATCAAGATTAGAGTTGATCTTAATTCCCTAAGAAGGAATTGCCATGGACCCTAAAAAGGTCAAAATAACCCTTGATTGACATATGCCTGAAAGATGTGGTGGGAACCAAATCTTTATAAGATCACAAAATCATGTTGTAGATTCATGGAAATTTTCATTTATTAGCTTATTATATAACCATTGTACAAAGGAAAAGAAGTAAATTTTGTCTGGGGTCATGAATGACGAGGGAAATCATGATTGGTTGTTAATTATAACTCCTATAGTTAAAAAATGAATTGAGTTGTTACAAAAAGATAAACAGGAACAATGCTAACAATATTTCTAGGAACAACCAGAGGAATTGCAAAAAAAAATGTTTGTGGCTGAATGATTCAACCATAACTATCATTAGAGAAATTTTGAGGTCTAAAATGGGCCTCTTAAGGAATATTATAAAATAATAGTGGAAATAATAAAATAAGATTAGATTACATCATCAAGTTTTTAAGGGAAAAAAAAAAAGAAAAAACTACATTTTCAGCTCATATTTTCAACTTATTTTACTCACATTTTCAGTGGGAGTGCTCGCTGTATGTGGAATTTAATTTTGTGTCCAAAGATTACACATGTTGCATACTTTCAATGTACCCTACTACACGAAAAATGTGAAATACATGAAAAAACTGATCACGCTCATGGTTTTTCATGTATTTCACATTTTTCATGTAGTAGGATCCATTGAAAGTATACAACATGGGTAATTTGTGGATGAAAAAAATAGTGCTCCAGCTCGAAATTTGAGTAAAATTGCAGGAAGATAAGTTGAAAATGTATTTTTTATATTTTTATATTTTTATATATTTTTTTAATCTTTTTACCTCTTTATTTTAAAAAATGGTGAATCATTCCCCATGGTTGACATCATCATATTGAATCCTATTAGTTCTTATAAAGTTTATTTTTGTTGTACATTTTTGTTTTCAGACCCATTTTTTACCTCAAAATTTCTCTAATGGAGGGGGAATCTCTTAACCTAGTTTTTGTTGGTCTAGTGTATTTTCTTTAAAAGCTTGGAAAAATACCATAAGCTTATGAATGACGTCATAGGAAATATGTGTATATAGTGTGTGTGAAATAATAATATGTCAGGTGCATACAATAATGGATATGCATACTTAACGACTATGAGGATTATGTTGTTGTAACATGAAATAAATGATTAATAGTGGATAAAGGTAAAAATGTGACCAGAAATAGGTGGAAAGTCAATTGGGGCAACCAAGGAAAATGTGGCATGTAATCTTAAGAAATCAAGATTTTGATAAAAAAGGGTGTCGATGGAGAATTATCACAACTAACACTTATGCTTGTTGACATGTGCATTGTGCCCACATGGTAAGTGCAGTGTACTACCAGTGAATGGATCCCCAGATAATTATTCTGAAAATATTCATTATGACTCTTTACTCGTAGGCACGTTGAAGTATTGTTAAATGGTGATTAAATGTATAATATGAATATGTGTGATCCAGGTGGATATTGGTGGCCACCTGCCAAGTCCACCTGGACCCCCACCATTGTCTTTCTCAGCATTTTCAGTTTCCTTAATTGTAGCACAACTTACTATTTTTAGCAGTTTTTTGGGCCCTGAATTTCCGGAGCCGTTTTGAGGCCTTAAATGACGTTTTTGGGGGAATCCAGGGGCAACATGGGTTCCACGTTCCAACAATGATAGTGCTCGGATAGATCTTTCTAATGAGCTATTGTATGCGTCAAACGGAGATCATATGCCAAAGTTACGACCCCGGGAAGTTGGTGTACCAATTTACCCCCAAACGGGGCCCACAGTTTGGCGTTTCATCTTCTAGGGTTAGGTTTTGGAATGTTAAGGGTTTTCCATTGTTTCTCAACAATAAATAGGCCTTCGAGCCTCATTGTAACACAGTTCAGAGGCATGTAGCCACCACATCTCTTCTCAGAGATAAGCTACCATCGCCCTAGCTGGTTTATTTCCATTTCTGGTTGTAAGCATATTTTAGTATTTTCCATTAATGAAATGAAGTATTATTTCCGCTGCATCTTTGTGTATATGGTTATCTCTGTAATTTGTTGTGTTCCTGTTTAAGTCCGGATCAGTGGTATCAGAGCGGTCTGCTTTTTCTCTGTTTTTCTTTGCATGTCCCCAACAAGGTCGGGATACAAGGAGTTAGGGCTTGAACTGGTTGAACCTTTGCAAGACCAGCCTTGCAAATCCCGACGGCCTCCCATGGCGGACGAGAAGAAAGACGAGGGGGCAGGAGATCCCATCAAAATCTTGCTCGAAGAAGCCCTCGAGCGACAACGAAACGCGATGATGGACAGATTTGCCCAGATCCTTCAGCGGCTACCCAGAAGCAACGCATCGGCTTCCAGCAGCTACTCTGGAAACGCCACACCCTTTAAGGTACAAGTTAATTTTGAAATCCCCATATTCGAGGGTCAGATAGACGCAGATGCCGTAGATAAATGGTTAAATCTGCTAGAGGGTTATTTTTCTGTTCATGAATTTTCGAGTCGGGAAAAGATTGTTTTTGCTCTTCTCAAAGCAGCCCCCCCCCCCGTCAAGGACTGGTGGGAAACCTACTGCGAGCAGAAGGATGAAAGTACTGGCTCACTATTTTCAGCCGCACCCACCTGGGATTCGTTCCGGGATGCCATCAAGGAACAGTACTACCCTGTCGGAAGCTATGAGGATGAATACATAAAGTGGACCACGCTGCGGTAGGGAAGGGACCAAGACGTGCCGGAGTTCACCAATCTTTTCCATACCCTTCGCACAAAGTTGGGTATCAAGGACTCGGAGCAACATTTGATACCCAAATACCGTGGCTGCCTGCACAAGTACATCCAGGAAGAAATACAATTCCTAAACATCCCCTCGCTCGGCGCAGCATACCGATATGCCATCAAGGTCGAGCAGAGGTTTAAACAAAAGAAGCGAGACTTTGGATCTGCGAATCCGGAGCAGGGGAAAGGTGCCCCTAAACCACAGAACAAAGGACAAAGCCAAGGCGGGACAGCCCAAGACAACCAGCCGAAGCCGCAAGCAAAGAACAGCGCCGCGAAGCCGAAAAAGGACACTGGAAAATGGTGCGAGTTCCATAAGAGCTCCACTCACAACACAAGTGATTGTCAGGCCAAGCAGTCACTGGTGGCTGAGCTAAAGGTTTCAGAATCAGATGCATGTTCCGACTCTGAGTCAGAACCCGATAAGGGGTATGAAAAATGGAAGCAGATCATTGATGCGGATCCCAGCGCCACTGTTGCTACTGCGAAGATCCAGAAAAATGAACCCGAAGATCCAGAGGAGGAGGAGCGTCTCTTCCACTCCCAGATGTGGGTAAAGGGCTCCCCGATACAGTTCATTGTTGATAGCGGGAGTCAAAAGAACCTCATTTCGGCAGAGGTCGTGAAGCAGTTGGGCTTACCGACCACAGCACATCCACAACCATACACCATTGGGTGGCTTCACCAAGGACGAGATCTTCGCATGAGCCAGCAGTGTCGCCTTCCATACAACATCAAGCCCTTCACGGATGAGGTATTGTGTGACATTGCTCCCCTTGAAGTTTGTGATGTATTACTAGGACAACCATACTTGTGGAAGCGACATGTTGTGTATGAATCAAGGTCCCGTGCTGTTATTATTACATTGGGAAATAAGTTGTTCAGGATACCAGAGGTAGCACCACCTGTCGCCCTCTCTTTGATTACTGCAAAACAATGCAGTAGGATCATTTCCAAAACCAGGAAATTTGTTTTCCTGATGATACGCCCTCAAGGAAAGAAGAAGACAGTGGCCGCGGCCTCCAAACGGGGTCCCTCTACACGACAACTACAGATGGACAAGGTTGTGGAGGAGTACGAGGACATCTTCACCTCCCTGGCAGAGGTTCCTCTGCACTGTCAAGTCAAGCACTCCATCGATCTGACCCCAGGTGCACCGCTACCCAATGGACCAATTTATCGGCGCTCCATTCTGGAGAACGATGAAATCAAGAGGCAGATTTAGGAGCTCCTGCAGAAAGGTCACATCCGTCCGAGTTCATCGCCCTGTGGGAGCCCGATCGTGTTGGTACAGAAGAAGGATGGGATGTGGAGACTCTATATTGACTATCGGGCCCTGAACAAGATCACTGTCCGTAATAGGTACCCGATCCCGCGGATTGATGACCTCCTAGACCAACTAAAGGGGACGAAATATTTCAGCAAGATCGATCTGAAGTCAGGATATCACCAGGTACCAATCGAACCCTCCGATGTGTGGAAGACTACCTTCAAATCCAAGGAGGGCCTCTTCGAATGGTTGGTCATGCCTTTCGGATTGACGAATGCTCCTGCAACCTTTATGAGGCTAATGGATGACATCTTGCGGCCATTCACCAACTCCTTTGTAGTAGTATACTTGGATGACATTCTGATCTTCAGCCAGAGTTGGGAAGAGCACCTCCACCACATCCGACAGGTTCTCCAAACACTGCGGCAACACAAGCTATGTGCCAATTTGGAGAAATGCACTTTTGGCATGACCCAGGTTCAGTGTCTGGGATACATCATTGATGAAAAGGGGGTGCATGTCGATCCGGCCAAGATCCAAGTCATTCAGGATTGGCCCTCTCCAACCACTCTAACAGAGCTCCGCAGCTTTCTAGGTCTTGCCAACTTCTACCGCAGGTTTGTGTTGGGGTTTTCTCATATTTCTTGGCCCTTGAGTCAAGTCACCAAGGGCGGGGCGAAAGCAAAATTCTTTTGGTCTGAATCTCAACAGAAGGCATTCAGGGAATTAAAGGATCGCCTCTGCACAACACCAGTGCTCGTGTTACCAGATTTACAACAACCATTTGAGGTCGAGACAGATGCCTCTGACTATGCTATTGGGGCAGTCCTTACTCAACATGGACATCCAGTGGCATATCACAGTGAAACACTTTCAGACACAGTCCGGAAGTACCCCACTTATGATAAAGAGATGTATTCCATTGTACAGGCCTGCCGACAATGGAAGCATTACATTTTGGGGAAGGAAACGGTCATCCACACAGACCACCGACCTCTGCAGTTCATACAGACCCAATGGAAATTGCAGAATGATCGCCATCAGAAGTGGTCTACATACCTGCAACAGTTTCACTTGAATATCAAGTATAAAAAGGGCAGCACCAATAACGTTGCAGATTGCCTCAGTCGGCCACCGATCATGGCGCTGACCACCGTGCTCAACTCTTGTGGGCACGAGACTGCTGATTGGCAACTTCTCTACAAAAGCGACCCAGAATTCGACCACACATACCAGACACTCTTGGAAGGTCGGCATGTTGCAGATTTTCACCTCCAGGATGCCCTATTATGCCACCTCGGTCACCTTTGTGTTCCTTCAAGCGAGCGTGCCAAGATGATTTGGGAAGCACACTACAGTCGGGCTGCTGGGCATTTCGGGGTCGAGAAAATAGTGGCAATACTGCAAAATTATTTCTATTGGCCAAATCTTCGACAGGATGTTGGGAAGTACATCCGATCTTGTACTGCCTGTGTCATTGCCAAACCGACCATTAAGAAGCACGACCTCTATACCCCGTTGCCTACCCCTAGTCGACCTTGGGAATCCATCTCCATGGATTACATGTCAGGCCTTCCTTCCACTAAGCATGGAAATGACTGTGTTTTTGTGGTCGTCGACAGGTTCTCGAAGATGGCCATTATGATGGCCTGCAAGAAGAATATCACAGCAGAAGCCACTGCTAAACTCTTCTTTGAGCGAGTGTGGGTGCACTTTGGGATCCCACAGTCTATCATCTCAGATCGGGACAGTCGGTTTCTCAGCACATTTTGGTCCAGTCTCTGGTCAATGCTGGACACCAAACTCACGAAGTCCACAGCCTTCCATCCTCAAATTGATGGCCAGACAGAGGTTGTCAACAGGATGATTGTGCACATTCTGTGCATGTATAACTCAAAGCATCCACGCACATGGGACGAGAGCCTCCCCTATGTTCAGCACAGCTACAACCGAGCTCTTCACAGCTCCACTGGCCATAGCCCTTTTCAGGTGGGTTTGGGATTCCAGCCACTATGCCCCATTGATGTGGCCATGCCCCTTGCAGCTACTCACATGAATTCAGCTCATGTCCAGTCCGAAACAGATAAGGCCACCAGCTTCATTGAGCGCATCCAACATATTCGCCAGCAGGTCCATGACATTCTTGAGAAATCAAATGCCAAGTACAAGCAGTGACATGATCAACACCGGGTGCCACACAAGTTTCAGGTGGGCGACAAAGTCTGGTTGCATTTGCAAAAGGAACGCCTTACTGGAGCCTATCGGAAATTGAGACCACTCCGATATGGTCCTTACACCATTACTAAGGCGATGGGAGAAAATGCATTTGAGCTCAGCATTCCCCCATTCCTTGGCCTGCACCCAGTGTTCAATGTGGACCGCCTTCGGCCATACTTTCCACCATTGCTAGACACATCCGACATTGCAGAACAGCTCAAACCCACAGAATTAAATCCAGATTGCATGGAACAAGCTGCAACTGATTGGATCATGGACACACAGATCAAGAACACTCGCCAACAGAATATCCAACTGTATCGAGTTGTCAAAGCAGGTCAACTCCTTCAGCAGGGCAAGTGGCTAACCAGGGAACAAGTTCAGCAGAAGTTTCCTCATCTCATGGAGGAGCTCAACGCAATGGGGAGCATTGCTTCCTAAGGGGGGAGGAATGATCCAGGTGGATATTGGTGGCCACCTGCCAAGTCCACCTGGACCCCCACCATTGTCTTTCTCAGCATTTTCAGTTTCCTTAATTGTAGCACAACTTACTATTTTTAGCAGTAACTTCCGGAGCCGTTTTGAGGCCCTAAACGACGTTTTTTGGGGAATCCAGGGCCAACATGGACCAATGTTACCCGTTCCAACAATGATAGTGCTCGGATAGATCTTTCTAATGAGCTATTGTACGCGTCAAACGGAGATCATATGCCAAAGTTACGACCCCGGGAAGTTGGTGTACCAACTTACCCCCAAACGGGGCCCACAGTTTGGCGTTTCATCTCCTAGGGTTAGGTTTTGGAATGTTAAGGGTTTTCCATTGTTTCTCAACAATAAATAGGCCTTCGAGCCTCATTGTAACACAGTTCGGAGGCATGTAGCCACCACATCTCTTCTCAGAGATAAGCTACCATCGCCCTAGCTGGTTTATTTCCATTTCTGGTTGTAAGCATATTTCAGTATTTTCCATTAATGAAATGAAGTATTATTTCCGCTGCATCTTTGTGTATATGGTTATCTCTGTAATTTGTTGCGTTCCTGTTTAAATCCGGATCAATGTGCCTACGATATTGTAGAAGATAATGATTATGTTAAGGCAATTATACTAACATGATGTGTGTTGAGATAGTTGGCATGCACAAGAGTGTAAGGGGGGAGGCCCCCATAGTTGTTGCACAAAATAAACTAAATGCATCCCCATAAACCTTAAATAATAAAGTGCAATGTAGAAAGAAATGAAAACTCCACGAAGTGATTTGTAAGAAATTCATGGATGAGATGTGTCGGAAAGAATATGTTTTTCTTGACTTTATTGTTGCGATTTTTTTCTTGTTGGATTTTGTTGACTTTGAGCATGGCCATACTGCCTCATTTTTTTTTTGTGTGTGTTGTTAAGGTGGTTTCCTTTGTCTTGTCTTTTGTGGTTTGGTCTTGATGATTTGTTGGATGTGAGGAAAAAAAGGAATAATAAGAATAGAGAGAGCTCTAGAAGAAGAGTTAACCAAGGGAACTCAACAAGAAGCAAAACTCTGATCAAAACCTATGCATAAAATAAAAGATGAAAAGAGAATAGGAGAATATGGGAGAATAATTAAAATGGACATGAATAAGTCCACTTGAAAAAAAAGACAATAATATAACAACTATGAAAGTCGCCTGGAAAATAAGCTGTCCTAAATTCCAATAATGTGTGGGTAATTTATATTCAATATTGTGAAATTATGATGTTTTCTAATGGTACAGATCATTATTTGTGAGCCACCATGGGTGGCAAGGTAAGTAAATACTCCTTAAAAATTAATATGATCACTGTGTGAATGGTATAAATTAGAATTGATAATTCTCATGTGTGAGACTATGTGGTAAAGTTGATTAATAGATTCCATGTTACCTTGAATGTTCATTAGATAAATGTTCAAGATAATATATTGTTTTCAATTACTATTAATGATGTGCTTATATTAGTATTTCTGACCCTTGTTGGGTGCATGAATGAAATTTGACAATGTTAGCTTAGCATGTGTCAAGACATGCAAAAATTGTATATGAATTAGAACACGAGTGAGTTTTACTCTGGAATTGAACCATCATCTGGTTAAAGTGCAATGGAAGCACTTTGGGGCTTGAGGAGGCCACTTACGAGATGGAAGCTAAAATGAAAGAATCTTTTCCTGTGTTACTTCAAGGAAAGTGGAAGTATGAAAACACCAAGGATGGTGTTCCCTTTTAAGGGGAGGGGAGATGTGATATCGCTGGTAAATTTATTTTTATGGCTTTTATATTGACATGTGGTTGAAAAGTTAAAGTTGGATAAGTAACATGATGTGACAATGTAAATATTTATTTTGATTAATTAAAAAAAAAAAAATCGTATTGTTCTTCAAAATATATTAAAGGCTATCATGTGTGAGATTAGACTCCTAACTTCCAGGAAAATAGTTGGAATCAATTATGCCCAAGAAGATGTAAGAACAAAAAGAAGAAAATTGTCAATTTCCAACATTTGAACTATTGGCAAGGACATACCACCAAAAACTTTCATGATTGGAGATAGATGTCATGGTGTGGACCTATGTAAAGAGTACTATGGGAGATAAATGCAATCAATTTTGAAAATAAAGGTAAGTGGGAGAGAAGGACTCGACCTAAACCCCAAAAACTAGTCAGATGTTGCTAAAGGGTTAAGGAGGTGAAGCTCAAGAAAATATCCTAAGTGTTTTCATGGTAGGGAGGAGTAGAGCTTGGGGGGAAATGCTGAGAAAACTAGTTCATGGTTGGAGGAATATGCCTACAAACTTTCCTTGAAGATGGAAAGCTTTTATTGTGGTAAAGTCATGCCTTGGTATCTATAGAAAAATATGCAAATATGCATGTATATATATATATATATATATATGGCAGCAAAATAGAATTGTCATAAACATTAAATAATATAATTGAAGTAAAAGTAGAAAATTATGCCGAAGTTAGTTGTTGCAAACCATGAAAAGGAAAGGAACCTCATCAACTGGCTAAAGGACAAGAAATCCTAGGAAAAAGGAATGATAGGGCGGTCCCCCATAATAGGAGTCCACCAGGCCTCTAGTCTAGTTTTGGGTTTATTAAATTAAAATAATAACCACAAAGCTAACATAGGATTATTTTCAATACAATATATAAGTTGTGGTGCAATATATTATATATGCATGCATACTAAATAAAGAAAATAATAATGTCATAAACATTATAGAATTGCCATGATATTTGTAAACAAGAACATAAAGAACTATCATTTTATTCATGCAGAGTGAACGAAAAGGAGAATATAGCTATTAAGGGAAAAAAAGCCATGATTGTGAATATAATAGCACGAGAAAACTCAAAAGGAGATATACAATTTTTTTTCTTTTTAAACCAAGAGATACGAATCTAGTTCTAGCCCAACAGTATTCGGCCGTAAGTCATATAATGGAATACAAGTTGTGAATTATCAAAGGGGTGAAAACGCTTAATAAAAGAACATTTATAAATATTATAGTTATAACTACGAGGGCTCTCAGCCTGAAATAGTCTTAAAAAACATTAATAAAATTATACTTGAAACACTTGCCAAGTTAAGGCTAAAACCCTAATTATAAACAATTTTATGCTGCCATAGACCAGATGAAGCCCTAGAATGGATTATAAAACTGTAAGAGCATGATTATAATGAGTACATGTAGATTTTTATTCAAAATAAATAATTTGGAATGAATATTAGCTCAAAGTGCCTAAGAGAAAAGACCCAATTGCAGTCGATAAATAACTTGCACATAACAATTACCAAACCTTTAATCCAGTCTTAGAGGGCTTGTAATATTCATGCAAGACTATAATAAAAAAAAAAAATTGGCAATTCATATGTTTACCTTCGAAGAAGATGAGTAAAGCCATTGTGGCCATACCCTATGGAGGTGGAAACACATTTTGTTAACCATGATTAGTAAAAAGGAACCCACTTTGGATGAGACAAAGTTGGGGTTTAAAATTTTAGAGAGGGTATCATAAAAAAGATGATTAAAACCAAAAAAACCTCTAGGAGTAATATGTCGATGCCATAAAACTTGCAATGGATTGTAGCCATCTCAAAACCACCAAAAGACAAGGATCTGACCTTCCATTACACTGATAATCAAGTAAATTAGCAGTGGAAATTCATGTAAATTATTATAAAGATGCATAGATTCTTAGTAAGGAGGAATATTGTTAAATAAATAAAAGAGAAGATGAGTTAAAAGACCTGGTGTTTATACCCTGTAATGATTGTCAATTCATATCCATTATCGTCGGCATATGGAGAAAGACAATAGGATCGGTGTGTAAAATCTTCAAAACCACAAGGAAAACCCTATCCTTTGTAGTAAATCTTGTGGTTGTAGAGCTCAGGTCTCAGCCTGTGCAAGTGCAACTAAGGTTGAAGTAACGAAGGGTTTGAGGTTAGTTAGTTACCCTAACGAAAGCAATTTAATGTGCACTATTAATTATCCTCAAATCAATTGCCATTGTAGGATGGTAACACTTGTCTAGGATTTATTCAAATAATGCAGGCCCCTTGTCCACATATTGAAATCACTTGAGCCATATACACATGGCCTCCATGTTTTCATTGGTTCCACAAAGGCCCAAAGCCTAAAAATTTCATCTCTCAATCAACATATGTATGAGTTATAACAGGGGGAGAGATTACACTAAGGAGGAAACCTTATAAAATTTCGTAACATGCACACTTTGGAAAACAAGTCAGATGACACTCCATGCATACAATATGAAATTATGTTATAAGATTTGAGTTATATAATGGTTGGTTCAATGTTAATATAATGTCACAAGAGTCATGATATGAGATAAGGAAAACATAACAAAATAAAAACAACGTCCTTGTGTTATGATAGACCTAGGTTAGCTAGACAATATTTCTAGCATAGACCATAGACTGAAGCTTTAACAAATCATTAAGAATAATATCTATATATATATGACAAACTTCGTTACCATGCCCAGCCAAGTGGGATCCCAAACCAAACTTAGAGTGTAGTGGTTATATTATATGCTTATTTGTGAAGGAAGCAAAATAATGGAGAAAAAAGAACAATATCTCTGCGAACATAATTTTAAGATTCATCTAGTTAATTTGATAATCAATACATGCTGGGTCAAAAAAAAGAAAATAAAAATATATTGTGTAATTCCTAGAAATTCTTAATTAATTTCAAAGTAATTCTGGAGGGATGTTACAACTAGTTCAAATTGATTAAGATTGAACAAGATTGCATTCCTAGCCTTTCATTGTTTGAATAGGCCCTTCTTTCATCTGTATATATTTCCCCAAGTCGTTGGAACAGTTTATCCAACTTCAATATATGTCCATACATCAACACCATGAGACATTAGGTAGGCTTCCCTTCTTATCTTCTAGAATACATAATTTTCTCCATCAAATATTGGTGCTCTGTTTGAGAATAATACATCATGGCTGCCCATGATTCCCTACATATCTAGCTTAAATCTATAAATTGTTTTTTAAGGAACTTGATATGATACCAATTGTTGGGAATCAAATTAATATTAAGAGGGTGGTGAAGCAGTATTATACAATTATTTAATCAATCAAATGCAATAAAAAAACAACAATGAACCATTCACATAAGATGTTGAACATAGGAATTAACATGGAAACCCATACGAGAGAAAACCACATATTCATTTTTATTATGACGTAAATTTGAGCTCCAAATTCTCATTACATCAAATTATGTAGGCACTAACCTGCAGGAACCTCCAACCCTCTTACTGGAAGCACCAACTCCCAATATTTGTAGGAAACAACCTATTGAAGGCACTCAGATATTTTTTTCATTCATTTTCAAACTCGGATCCACTATCATTAAAATATTTCTAAACAAATAATTAATTCTTAAATATCCCTAATGTCTTATGCATCAACCTATATTCCCTTTAATTCACAAATTCAATTACATCAACTTTCGGCTTGAAATCGTTAACAATTGCATGTGATTCCATTTTCTTCTCTATATCTAGATTGAGTTGCTTATTCATCTCTACGTTTATAGCAACTTCTTCTCTTAGTTATGCATGGGAAGATTCATTTTATCATGTTCCATCTTCTTTTAATGGGTGTTTCTATTTTAATTTCATCTCTTGCAAGCTTTAAATTTCAACGGGATTTGGCACTCGAACACCAAATTTCTAACTCATAGCCCTTGTAGCATAGCTCCTAAATGAATATAGCCATATTCTTGAACCACATTTAGAACATAAGGTTCTTCAACCAGTGCAGTTCATCCAATGGCTAAACATCAAGATCCTTCCACAATGCTCCAAATGTTTCGATGGATATCTATAGCTGAAAACACAACTCGACCTACTCGAAAATTAACGAATGAGGGGGGTGTTCAAAAATGTTCACATATGCAACTTAAGTCATCATTATCTCATCCGAGCATGGCAAGAAAAATCCATAGCTTTTCCCAATCTGACAACAAAGAATGTACTTTGCCCCCCCTACTTTTTCGAGTTTTAACGAGGGGGAGGGGCCCCAGATTTTTCATGTGTGCCCCCAACCCAATGTGGTGCCACATCCTTTTTCCAACTTATTTAAAATTTCTCAACCTTACAAAATTTCTCACTAGTGTGAATCTAGAGGTTCTACCACCTCATCTACCATGTCATCTTTCTGCCACATCACCACCATGTGTCAGTAAAAAACAAGTCACTTGGCCACCCAAAAAGGGCAAATATTCCTACCATGTGTCACGATCATAGAGTGCCATGTCATCACTTTGCTATGTCATTGCCACCTATCACCACATTTCTTCCAACTCATGTTGCCACCTATCTTGTATTCATTTCCTATTTGTTTTTGGAGAAATCCAGATCCAGGTGATTTGGAAAATGGCATATATGCTACATGCCTGGAGGCCTAGATACTTACATATATCCTTTTGTGGCCACATCATTAAGCCAACTCAACTTCCAAGTCATCTGAACTAGCTAATAATAGTCTGCAACCTATCACCTTTGCCACATGACTGCCACATCACCACTTGCCAGGAAAAAATTGATATCTAATGAATTTCTTAAGTGTTTCTTTGTTATATCTCCAATAGGCCCAAATACCGAAATACACCTTCTAGTGTGGAACCAAAACAAATATTGAACTATGATGTATATGCCTTTTAATTGAATCTGGATCTAGATAACAATGTAAGCCCCAAATACATGAACGCACTGATATCTCTTATGCTTTTGGGTAAGTCCAGATATCCAGATATTCTTAACAATTGTGGTAGTATCAGATACATGAAGGCCTAAATTCATGAACTCTAGAATACAAGAGCGCTTCCCAGATAAGTCAAGATGAAACTAGCATCTGCATCTTTCTTCCAAGTGGCAACTTGGTTGCACCCTAGATGTCCAGGATTCCCGAATTCCTTGAATCCTTATCTACCTGTTAAACATTCCTTCACATCAAACCACCCTTTCTCCTCATTCCTTTGGAGTTTTACCAACTTCCATACACCATTATAAAGGTCTCCAAGGGAGCTATCCAATCAAGAATTTTTCATGTGATTTTGAACAAGTTACCCACAGACAAAATGCATTCAAAAATAGGTTATTAGGATAAGCATCTAGTAGTTAGAAAACACAAACACACCTCAATAACAACATCAACAAGCTCTCCTTGAACTTGTGTTGAACCTAACATCAATAACTAGACAAGATAATAATAAAACTTTATAACAGGTCATTCCTCCTCTATTTAAAACTATCCTCACCTGTATGGATTCATTATTTAATAACATCAAGTCCTACCATGGAAGGGACATGATGGATAGCGCATCAGAATTCAAGAAATTAAGATTATCCAAAGCAAAAATGATATAACTTAAAATATAGCTCTTGGATACATCATGAATATATCTAGAATATCTATTGTCGCATCCCCTGATGATGGACTCACTTGGTAGTCCGAAACGTTGGGTTCATAAAACTCTATAACAAGTCATTCCTCCTCTATTTAAAACTATCCTCACCTGTATGGATTCATTATTTAATAACATCAAGTCCTACCATGGAAGGGACATGATGGACAACGCATCAAAATTCGAGAAATTAAGATTATCCAAAGTGAAAATAACCTATATATATAACTTAAAATATAGCTCTTGGATACATCATGAATATCTCTAGAATATCTATTGTCGCATCCCCTGATAATGGACTCACTTGGTAGTCCGAAACGTTGGGTTCATAAAAAGCTATAATAGGTCATTCCTCCTCTATTTAAAACTATCCTCACCTGTATGGATTCATTATTTAATAACATCAAGTCCTACCATGGAAGGGACATGATGGACAGCGCATCAGAATTCAAGAAATTAAGATTATCCAGAGCGAAAATGATATAACTTAAAATATAGCTCTTGGATACATCATGAATATCTCTAGAATATCTATTGTCGCATCCCCTAATGATGGACTCACTTGGTAGTCTGAAACGTTGGGTTCATAAAACTCTATAACAGGTCATTCCTCCTCTATTTAAAATTATCCTCACCTGTATGGATTCATTATTTAATAACATCAAGTCCTACCATGGAAGGGACATGATGGACAGCGCATCAGAATTCGAGAAATTAAGATTATTCAGAGAGAAAATGATATAACTTAAAATATAGCTCTTGGATACATCATGAATATCTTTAGAATATCTATTGTCACATCCCCTGATGATGGACTCACTTGGTAGTCTGAAATGTTGGGTTCATAAAACTCTATAACAGGTCATTCCTCCTCTATTTAAAACTATCCTCACCTGTATGGATTCATTATTTAATAACATCAAGTCCTACCATGGAAGGGACATGATGGACAGTGCATCATACTTAGAGAAATTAAGATTATCCAGAACGAAAATGATATAACTTAATATAGCTCTTGGATACATGATGAATATCTCTAGAATATCTATTGTTGCATCCTCTGATGATGGACTCACTTGGTAGTCTGAAATTTTGGGTTCATAAAACTCTATAACAGGTCATTCCTCCTCTATTTAAAACTATCCTCACCTGTATGGCTTCATTATTTAATAATATACTAATGACTGGACCTAAAATCAATGACAAAAAATGTCAACCTGCTCAACACCACATTGTTCTTCGTAAAACGACATGAATAGATGACACAATGAAATTTAAAATAACATTGGCATGAGCTTGTTTTAGCCAATATATGGAATTTTTTAGTCTATAAACCAATTTTTTTAATTTATTTGAAGAAAAACCTTGCGCTGACTCATGTAGACCTCTTCCTCTAGATCCCCATTAAGGAAACTTGTCTTCACATCCATTTTTTGTAGCTATAAATCAAAATGAGCTACTAATGCAATGATTATCCAAAGTGAGTCTTTTGTAGAAATTAGATCAAAGGTCTTAGGGTAATTAATACCTTATTTATAAGTGAATCCTTTGGCCGCAAGTTTGGCTATATACCTAATCTGATTAAGAAAATTAGTTTTGCTGTGCTAAAATTCCTTTTCAAATTATATTAAATATGCTTGAGGAATTGTGTGATTGTTTGTAAGTTTAAACATGGGTTTTTGAGTGTTTTTATGTATTTTTTATGTGCAAATTAACATAAACAAATGACTGAACAACAGCAAATGACAGACATAAACATCACCATAAACAGTATCACAGCAACGCATGATGAAGGAGTTCACCCCTCCTAGGCTACGTCTCCTTGGTCCAGCTTTTAGTGGCTTCGCCCTCTCTATTATTCTAAAAAATGTGAATACATCAATTTACAATGCTCAAAATGCTCTGAAACATGTTCTAATGGCTCCAAAATGCCCAAAAATGCCTATGTAGCTTCTTTTTTCTCTTGATTTGGTCAAAAACTAAAGAATTTATGGCCTTTCCCAATCTTCTGCTAATCACACCGCAAATTCCCCAAAATACAGCGTCATCCTACAATTTCGCCGACAAAGCGTACTAACAGAGCGACAATTTCACCTAAAACAGGGTGAAATTGTCGGACAGTTAAAATGTCCGCTAATGTTCGAAAATTGAGGCCACATGCCCAGGGCTAAGGCCAACGACCCATCCCTATCGGTCGGACCCCACTCCCCCTCCACAATGATCACATGGGCGGTTATATCACTGTGGTTGGCCCCACGCAGGCTGGCCCGTTCTCGGAACTTCGTGGCAGCAAATTTCAAATAAACTACGCGGTCATAAGGGTTAAGGGACAATGGATATGGTACAATGGTAACGGCTGTGTATTATCGTTGGGACGTCGCGGGTTTGACCCCCGCTGCCTCTGCCCAGACTATAAACAAGTTTTTGGTGGCCTCTTGGGCTGCCACGTGGTGGCCTCGGGTTGGGCCTTGTGTTAGCCTGTGGTTGGCCACCCCACCAACCAATCAAAACTGCATAATTTCAACCAATAGATGAATGCCACTTGTCACTTGGTGATTCGCCAAGGAGCCCATTGACCAAGTCAACATCCACATACCCTGCCCAATCAGTGCCACATCATCAATACAGACCACTGACTGGGCTGTCCTTTTTTATTTAATGGGAAAATGAACAGAACTCATTTTTGGAGTCATGCGGAGTCTGTTTCGTGTGAAACGAGTTGCGTCAGATTCACAATGATGATCACTACGCGGTCGTTTAGGTTCCACACCAATCCGACAACTTGAATTTCGAGTTATTTTTTGAGCACTTGATCAATACCCATTCTAAGATGAGTCCTTTCTGGTTTTGTAGAGCCATTTACAGCCAATGGGTTTGGTTTCCTTAGGCAATTCAACTCAATCCTAGACATAATTCTTAGCCATTGAATCCAACTCTTCTAACTTAGCTTTGTGTCAGAGCTTGAAGTTTTCTTCACTCATAGCTTGTGAAAATGAGATTTGATATTCCTCAATTCCAATGTCTTGGCTAAACTCTTGTAGGTAGACAACCTAATTAGAAGAAACCTTATTCTCAAGGACCTTCTCAATCCTATCTCTTCACCCACATTTTATGGTATTTGAATAATAATAGGTTCATTGAAAACTTGAACCTCATGGGGTGTCATTTCATTCATTAACGTTGGAATAGAAGATGATTCATTACAAATATTGTAGATGAAATAGCTACACAATTAAACAAAAATGTTATGATTCAAATATGACAATAATTTAGATTATTAACCCACATTAATAATATTAAAAGCAAAACAATATGTCAGCATAATCCTCCCGTGGGAAGAGATTACAATAAGCAAATTTATTTGCTCAATAAATTTATAATGCAACAGACAGATATCACATCAATAGGGAGATGACCCATTACTTATGAGCATTTAGAATCATCTCTAATTTGATGCCTAATTTATCATCAGATTCTGATTAATTTATGAATTATGATTTCCTCCCTATGGGGCCAAGACATATCATTTTCGTGATTTAATTGCAACTTTGACACTATTTATTAACATAATCACTTGCATCCAATATGTGATTTATACATTATCATTGACTTAAGATGTTTTAGCTACTCTCCGAGTCAATTAAATGTAACAAGCATATAATAGCCTCAAGGATAATAAAAGAAATGTATTTACTAATCTTAAGGTCAATGTATTAAAACGATTAAAAATCAGTGTGCATTAACTAATACTAATATCAATGCATTGGTTTTAATCATACATGATTAAAATATATGAAATAAACATGTATAAATAACATTAGAATGATCTTGTCACAAAAATAATGCATATCATGATGTTCATTCATGTAAATATGATGCATCATGGCGCATAAGTGTAGAATCTTAAATTCATATAATGGTATATTTAATTAGCTTAAGACAGTATGCATGAGTGTCATGATACATGGAAAAGCATATAAATATATATTTTTCTTGATACTATGTTCAAATAATGTTCTAGCATCCATTAACTATTAATTACAATTATGATATATGCATAATTCATAACTGTCAGTTATAATTCTACAACACATATGCACAATGGATACATGTTATCATGAAATACATACCCATCAGTTCCTTTGATCTTATCCTATTTGAGATGATAAATTGTCACCATATCTCATCATTAAACAACTCAAACGGTCAAATATATATATATATATATATATATAGAGAGAGAGAGAGAGAGAGAGATGTATGTATGTGTAGTCATCTACTTATCATAATAATTAACTACACTCTTTCTCTCTCTAAAACCACCTATATTTTAACATAATTTATCGGCTTACATGATCTAAATTATCAAGATTTCAAATAAACCTAATGAATATATTTCTCTATTATGCAATCTCTCACAGGAAAAGACCATCGTAGAGAGAAAATTTAAATTAGACAAAGAAATGAGTCAAATATCCAAATCAAACCCCATAATATGAGGGATGACTCTAATACCAAATGTAAGCTTAAAATTTAATGTAGAATAAAATAGAACTTATCTCTAGCCATGTCGATTATATTTGATGTAGGAAAACTTACGAATCTAATAAAAAGATCTTCTAATTTATCCAAGACTTAATGCGCAAAGGATGAAATCACATGCAATTTCTTTCTTCATAAAAATCAGGAACCCTTCTAATCAACCCATGTTTATAATGATTTTTCCATCAAAGATGATTAAAGAATTTGAAGTTAATGGGGTGGTTAACTGTGGCCATAACCAACACTTCATGGAAAGTTATGTACCCAGTATATGGGTAGATTGGGACATAATAAGAAACATTTCTAACACAACCATCATAGAAATTGTTCCTTATTAGTTAAAGAAATCGTCGCTAAAGGAGCCACCCCCATCTTCACAAACCTTAGTCGCCATTTTCATTTGCCCCCCATCTTCACAAACCTTACTCGTCATTTTCATTTGCCAAGGGAAAGCCATCGTAGGTTAGAGAGAGCTAGTAGATTAGATTTATTTTTCTTATTTTTATATGTTTTGGAGCTTTTGGTCAGAATTTGATGAAGCAATTTTTTTATAAAACTGTAAATTTTTGTCACCTATAATATATTTTTAATAAATAAATAAATTCAACTCCCAAAAATTAGAGAGTTTATAACTTAAAAAAAATTTAAAAAAATTTTCTACCGAATTGAAATATATATATATATATCCAAAAAAATACTTGAAAGTGAGTAAACTACCGCCGAAATTAAACCCCAGCCGCAATCCTTATAATCAATTAGTGCCATTGTCACAACCTCTTGACATCGTGTTATTCAATAGTGGAACGATTTTAATATCGTGTTAGTGGAACGATTTTAATAGCAGTGGTTTCGACGTCGTTGAGAGAAGAGTGTAATGGGGAAAGAGTTTAAATTGAAGTATTATTGTAGAATATTATGTTTTCTGTTTTATTATCTACTTAATTATACATTAAGTAGGCTTTACTTTTCAACATTGAGTACTCTTTTTTATTTTTTTTTTGGTTTTTCCTCTTTGTTTATGAAGAGAAAAAAAAAAAAAAGAGGAGTATAAATACGTTTTTCATTATAAATAGATATTTTAAGTTTTAACAATTATATCCATTTTTTTATTGTTTTAAAAGGGTGAATCAAAATAGTATTTAGGATTTTATACTGTAGGTTGAGTTTTTGTTTGTTTATTGGCTTGATTTATAGGGATTTGAACCTTAAATTTTATAGTTTATATAATATTTTATACCATGGTAATCACCAAACATTGTAGATTAAGATTATCGTACATTGCATCGAGAATTTGGAAATGGTATTTTTATATATAAAATAAAATTGAAAAGAGAAAAAAATAAAACAATACAAAAAAAGAGAAGGAAATAATGGTATAGAGTAGTAGAGTCACATAATTATAATCTTGATTTTCACAAATATATTAGAGAGGTGTTGAAGAGATTCTGGATACACTATAAACCAACGCTATCTTAGATTACAAGAAGTGTAGTTTACTATATATTTTCAATTTTGATTTAAGTGTGATTTTATGTCTTCAATTTTGATTTTAGTATGATATTATGGACATCCAAAAATGTAGTAACAAGAGCAGTGATTTGTCAAATAATTAAGTAATCTACAACTAGAATAAAACAAACTAACTCTAGTGTATTGAGACATCGTAACAATGATAACTCCATCACATAACTATATCATTCATTTATAAAAAAAAGAATACTATCAAAAACCATATTTTTTAATCAAAAAGCATGCATATTGATACTATATGTATTTTATTAGAGGATTATAAAGAATGAATAAATGTATTTAGAATCATATAATCAAAAGGAGTCGTCTACAGAGGTGGAGGAATTGTCCACATGGTTAAAAGTGACTGGAATTAGGCAAAAAAAAATCAAAAAAATCTTGTAGATCCAGTGTTTGAATCATGTTTTTGATGGTGGAAATGGATTCAACACCATCAAAAATTAAAGCACCTAAAATTATAAATTTTAAGAGCTTTTAATTGGATTTACAAAAATCCCTGCCATATATTTTCAAAATATAGCCTAAATTTCCATAACTTTCAGAGAAAAAAACATAATTTTTAAATTACGTCTAATCAAAAAATCAAAGTAAAATATGTGTAAAATTATTGGAAAAAATGCATTTAAATTTAATAGAAATAATTTAAAATGCATTTAAATTTAATAGAAATAATTTAAGTGTTATAAACATCGAAGCATTAACTTTAAGATATTATTAAATATATGTAAAGAATTTCAGTTGCTATATTTAGAAAAGAGTTTTAATGTGCATCTAAAAAGTTCTAGGAAAACTAAGATTATTTAAATTTAATGTCATTCAGAAACCAACCCATTTCCAAAAAACAATGTATTTATTCAAAGCACCTTCTTAAAACAACTATATCGTGAAAGCTTGTGACTTGTAACTCAAGTGAACCTTAGCTCAATGCGAAATTCGTGTGAGTTTTTTAATCCAATCTTGAGTGTGTTGGTTTTGCATCGGTAACTGTTTTGACTTTGCTCCTACCATCAGCGGAAACAAAATAAAAAGACAGGGAAAACGGAAAAGAAGTTGCGGAGAGTTTACTCCCCGGGTTACAAACTATATACTATACAAATTGTTCTTTACATTCAGAAATTAATAATTAACTATCTTACTCCAAAATCCTTAGATTAAGGAGAAACGTAAGCGCTCGATTTTGACTTGACTTGGAAAAGTATATTAGCTCATTGCATATCTCAAGAACAATTGATTAGTGAAAATCAATTAAACGAAATGGTAGTATTTTAATTAATTTTAATGGTAGTATTTTAATGATATTACACTTAGTATTTTTCGACCACCCCTCATTACTCTTTAGCTTGGCAATTACATTCTTGTATAACCTTATAGTGGCAGCACTCAACTCGAAAGGAACCTTTAGATCTTCTAATCTATTCCAAAGGTTGTTTCTAGGAACCGTATCGAAAGCCTTTCTAATGTCCACAAAGCAACAAAAGAGATTGGATTTATCATTACGACATTCCTCCACAATGATCCTAAGCATAACGAGGTGGTCTGTTGTTGAGTGATGCCTTCTGAATCCCACTTGGCCTTTAGCTCGCTTACCTTCACTTTCAAGCCATATGCTCAACTTCTTTTCCAAAATACTACCATATAACTTGGCTAAGAGAGGGCTGATCATAATTGTCCAATAATTAGAGGGGTTATTTCTATCCCCGCTTTTAAAAATAGGTATAATGAGGCTCTCGGTCCATGGTTTAGGGAACCCTTGCATGACTGCTTGATTGAAAAGCTTGTGGATGTGGAGGATGAGGACAGGACCTCCAATATTTAAGATTTGTGCCTAGTAACCTTCAATGTCCTTAGCTTTCCCATTAGCCAGGCGATTAACCCCAATCTAAATGTCTTCTAAAGAAAAAACTTCTTTCGTTGTGAGCAGGGTTTCAAAGTTATCCATGACATTTGGAGATCCATAAAGCTTTTTAAGATAGGAATTCCAATCGTGTAGAGCAATTTTATTATTATCTTTAGTTTTCTTAGTCAAAATCTGCCTCCAAAATTTCTTAGGAGCTACCTTAGAGAGGTGTAAGAGATTCTCTTGTCTTTGACGAATGTACTGCCTCTTTTTCCTTTTAGTTAGGGCTTTGTATATTTTTATCTTGTCCATTTTAAGAGATTCATCAACAGCTTCCTTAATTGCTCTCCTCGCACTTTTACAATCTTTGTCATACCATGGGTTGGTTTTGCTATTCTTTTTACTATTTGAACTTCAATTGAGAACTAGTTGATAGAATATGAGAGGCTTGTAGTAAAATTATGATATAGGTATTCTATGTTGTCTATACTAGATAAATGAAGCAAATTAGTTTTTAATTCATTTAGAAAGAGATCGTTTTTATTTCTATCAAATATTAAGTTCTTTTGGCTATAAGGATTATTTTCTATATTAGATAAATATTTTATAAAGGTTAATTTTTTGTTGTTTATTTATTAATTATTGATAATTAAATTAAAATTCTCAAAATATATTTATTATATAATTAATAAATTATCTTATTTTTTTTTAAATCCAAAACAAAGATAAAGACTAAAAAATGAAATTTCATATTATTTTAGCTAGTGTATTTTAAAATATTATTTTAGCTAATTTATTTTAAAAATTGATACATCAAATCTAATTAAAAAAAATGTTTGTTGCATTTTTTTTCCTTAAGAGGGCACAAGTTCAAAACCAGAGCAGGAAGAATATGTATGTATTTGTAGACTTTGCAGTCAAATCGCTGTGTGTTGGTGGTGTTAGTGGGTCCCTTGTCCCACAAACAAGGGCATCTCATACATTATTTTGGTGTGGCTTGGTCATGACCTTAAAATTGGATAATAATAATAATTATTATAAAATGTTTGTGGGTTACAAAATCTAATTAATAAATTATATAGATTAGAAGTGAATTATAAATATGGAATATGTCTTAAAACTACTTTTACTTAGTTAAGAACTTATTTTACTAAAAACCCAAAAAAAGAAAGTAATATTATTTTAGAATATTAATAGAAGACAATTTTAAAACATTGATACATTTTCCCATATTTAAGAAAAATAGTTAAAAGTGAATTTAGTTTTAATTAATTATTTAATTTTTTATGTTCACAAATTAAATATTTGCACTTTAGTTGGGATGTCCATTGATGTTTAGAAGATAAATTAATGATGTTGAGGAGTGTTTGAATTCTTACGTTAGAAATAGATTCAATATGGTAAAAAACGGAGTTGTTTTTAGTGTGACTTTTTGGACTTTTCGGTGTGGGAATCAGGCCGAAAAATTTAAGGTGAAATCTTGATTTCTGTTAATTAAACTAGGTTTTTGACTATATATATGGATTGAGCACTCTCATAAACCCCTAGGGCACTTCCATTATGCAAGGATTACCTATCAAACTTGTAATTTCAATAAATTTCTGCCGGATTTTAGAGAAATTATATGCAAGGATTACCCATCAAACTTGTAATTTCAATAAATTTGTGTGGGATTTTAGAGAAATTAGACCGGAAAAACCTATTGGAAAAACTTCGAAAAAATAACACTAAAGACAACTCCATCAATTATATGCAAGGATTACCGATCAAACTTGTAATTTCAATAAATTTGTGTGCGATTTTAGAGAAATTAGACCGGAAAAACCTATTGGAAAAACTTCGAAAAAATAACACTAAAGACAACTCCGTCAAAAACCCTCGGCCTCCAAAAATACTAAAATTTAACCCAAATTTCCTTAAATTCCAACAAGATTTTTCCCAAAACCCAGATTATAGTAAAAAATCATACCAAGACTTCCCCTACTTTCTGAGCTAATTGTCTACTCATACTTTTTGAGCTAATTTGCCTACTCATTATAGGAAACTCCTATTTCATAGACCATAGAAAACTAGCCTGACATGCAAGGCGGATAGCTTTTGCCCTCTCTCTCCAGGCTGTTATCTCGATTCAGGCTGTTATCTCTATTCGCATGCTGTCACTCAAAGGGCGAAAGCTATCTGCCTTGCATGTGAGGCAACATTTACTTTTCTATGATCTATGAAATAAGAGTTTCCCTCATTATAGACTACTCTTAAATGAATAAAAAAACATATATTTAGTACTGATCCTTTAAATAGGACAAAAAATTACGGAAACTAATGTAATGCCAATGGGATGGATCCGATGGTTTCTGATGCATTTGTTTTTTGGTACGAACGCTGTATTTATATTTATATAAAGTATATTTAAATAGAAAATCAGAGATATGCTCAAAATAAAAGATAAAACATTGTGCTGATCAGAGCATTACTGAGTCTGGAAATATGTAACAAAATAGACCATATCTGTCCATAGAGACATGGATGACCATTCAGGGCCATAGAAATAAAGTCAACCTATCAAAACTAGAAGATCAAGAAAGTAATAAACAAACATCTTTTATGTAAAGAGAAAAAAGCATTGAGCCAAAAGAAAAATATTATTTTGGAAAGACAAAATAAGCAAAATAGATTAAGTACCTGGCAAAAAAAATCTTTAATATAATATGAGCTTGTTCCCATTTGAATCCCCATCTTCCATATACCACGCTGGATTGAAAGACCTTTCTTTGACATTTCATCAGCACGAGAATTATAACATTTCTGAGCACGAGAATTATAAGATTTCTGACGCATTTGTTGACTTATGCGCAGGGTCCATTTCATCAGCACGAGAATTATAAGATTTCCGACGCATTTGTTGACTTATGCGCAGAGTCCATTAATTAAATTTGGAAATCCAGGGCTTTACCGTGCAAATGACTCTTTTGTGATCTTATTCAGAAGATGCCATGAAAGTATCAGCGAGCTGAACAAATATGCCGTAGTCTTTAACGCGACTTTTTGAAAGCTTTTCCGGCGATTTTTTCCGGTGAAAATCCGGCAGTAATTTATTGAAATCCAAGTTTGATAACCAGTTTCTGCACGATGAAAGCGTCCCAGGGGTTTTTCAGGGTGCTGAATCCGAATATGCAGTTAAAAAACCATTTTAACTGCAACAAATCATGATTTCATCTCAATTTCTTCCGCCGGATTCCGTCACCGGAATCTCAAAAAGTCGCATTATAGACAACTCCAACAAATATTACTCTAATATTTCTAGCTTTTTGTGATTTTATTCAAAAGATGCCATGAAAGTATCAGCGAGCTGAAAATACTTTCTCCCCCACCGCCCGCTGAGAAATAACGCTCCGATCACAATTCCAAATCCTGTTACCCAACCAAAACTTCCCACGATTCCCACCACCGCACATTCTCGTCCCTGTCGTCATCCTCCTCTCGAGTGTGTTCGCTGCAGTTGGTTGCAAGGGGAAGCCCGCACAGCCCTGGATTATCCCAGAATGAATTTGCCTCAAATGTGTTGAATTGCGGCCCATTTGGAATCCTCCCCGATAGATTGTTATTTGATAGGTTTAACCAGCTCAGGAACTTCAGATTTGCAAGCGTTGTAGGTATTTTACCCTCCAACTGGTTGCATGACATATCTAAAGTTTCTAAATCGACCATGTTGCCTAATTCTTGGGGAATCAGTCCAGTAAATTGATTACGTGATACATTGAACATCAGGAGGCCCTTCAGATATCCAATCTCCTTTGGGATGTCACCTGTAAGGCTGTTTCCTGACAGATCCATAAAAGTGACAGTCCAGAGGTCGTAAAAAATATACTCCATGTACCGACCCTTAACCATCAAATTAACCACATCCGTATGGTACTGTCCATATCTAAGATCAATGGACCGAGACCTTGTGAAATCTGGTATCGAACCGTACAGATTGTTCATTCCCAGGTCAAGAATTTGGAGCTTCTGAAGGTACCCAATCTGGATAGGTATCTCACCTTCAAAATTATTTGACCTGAGACTGAGTATGCGGAGCATCGAAAGATCCCCAATCCATTCAGGCACTTTCCCTGATAGGTTGTTTCTACTTAAATCCAAAATTTCTAAGTTTTTGCAATTTCGCAGAGACATGGGAATCTTTCCACTCAACATGTTGCCATTGATGTGTAATACCTGAAGTTTGTTCAGTTTTCCCAGTTCCACTGGTATCTGCCCCAGAAATTCATTATTTGCCACATTCAATACCTGGAGAGAAGAGCAGTTACCCAAATGTGAAGGCAGTTTGCCAGAGAGTCTATTGTCTGAAAGATCCAGAGCTTCTAGATACTCTGTTTGCTCACAAATGCAACCAGGAATATGCCCGTCCAGTTTATTCCATGCTAGGAACAAGAAAGTAGAAGACTTCAACATCGAGCACATTTCTGAGGGGATTGGACCTGTAATATTATTAGTTGACAGATCAAGTTCCACAGGGAAGCCTGCGTCAGGACTTGGTGGATAGGGAAGGCTGCCATGGAACTGATTCGCTCGTAACTCCACCTGCTTCAATGAAGTCGACGAGTTGTACAGTTGAGGTGGTATTGACCCTTCCAACTGATTATAAGATAGGACCAACCTCTCGAGCTTGGGAAGATTCCACAGCCATGAAGGGATTTCTTCATTGATACTATTATTGGTTAGATCCAGGATAGTAATAGATCGTTGAGTCCTCAGAAAAACAGGAAACGCCGGCTTTATTTCACAAACAGCTAATTTCAACACATCTAAATCAAATGGCGGAGTCCACGCGGAGGTGATATTGAAGCTTAATTTGTTATTCGACAGGTCGAGATATTTCAGGCTGTTAAGGCCTCTGAGGTGCGCCTCTGTGATTGCTCCGTTCAAAACGTTGTGAGTAAAACTCATGTTGGTCACTTTAGACAACAAACCTAGGGATACAGGGATAGACCCCGTCAAATGGTTGTAGCCCAAGTTTAGTACAGTAAGCGATGGGAGGTGTCCCAATGATTCTGGTATCACTCCATTCAACCTGTTTTTTTGCAGTAGTAGCTGAATCAGAGATGATAGATTTGCTATAGCAGGTGGTATAAAACCGGACAAACTATTGTTTGGCATCTGGAATATTGTTAGTTTCTTCCATTTTCCCTGAAAAATCTGAGAAACATTCCCCATAATTTTATTATTTCCCAAATAAATCCTTTTCAAATAAGGAAGCCGAGAGAGGCTCTCAAATGGAAGAAATCCATTGACATTTGCACTGCTCATCTGCAGTGAGACCAAATTCTTCATATTCCCTAACCAACTGGGGAATTCAGAGTGAAATGTGTTTCTATCAAGATGTAAGGTTTGTAGGGAGGAAAGCTTCTGAAGGGAAGGGGAAATGGAACCTGTCAGTCCGCAGTTTGACATCGAAAGATTTCTGAGGTGAGAAAGCCGACTTACTGATTGTCCCCATGATCATGAGGTTGATGAGAGATCGACTGTGTCAAGAGAAAATGTTCCAACGCCGTCAGATTTGTAAGCCACGAGAGATCGTGACTTGCCAACACAGAAAGCTCCGAGGAGGAGAGATCTAGTACTGTCAAGCTACACAGATTTCCGAGCTGCCATGGAATGGTACCTGCAAATCCTGATGTGGACAGGTTGAGGTATGTCAAATTTTTCAATAGCCCCAGCTCTTGGGGGATACCTTGACCTGTAAAATTATTGGAGCTTACATTCAAACTCTGCAAATCCCTTAGCCCGACCAGTTCTTCAGGAAAGAAGGCACCGCTCAAATTGCAATTATGCAAATCTACCGCAACAACTTGGCCTGTCCGTTTGTCGCAGGAAACACCTTCCCATTCACAACTTAATGAAGCATTCCACGAACCCAAACGTCCCAGAGGATCATGCAAAGTGGTTTTAAAAGCCAAGAGAGATTGCATTTCGTAACTCGAACACTTCGTTTCAGAAGAAACAGACGTGAACATACCCGTAAAACCTATGTAACATATCAACAGCCGTATTAAAAAACTGTGTAAGCTTGTTTGGATAGTACCTGTAAGTGGCCATTCTTGTTTCAAAGATGTGTATCTGCAATGACTGCTGCCTGTTTTCGTCATCATAGTGATTTTATGTGGGCGCCTGGTATCTCAGAACTGCGATCCCATTCATGGCAGATAGCATCATAGCCTGCGCAAAGGAAGAGAGGAGGACTTCCGAAATTCACTTCGTTACCCTAATGAAGTAACCAAATGTTTTCGTTATATTGAAGAGCCTTTCTGGAACGAACTAACTGGTGATATTAGCTTATTTTCGGCAAATATCGTGAATGTGCAAATTCCAATGCATATGTAAGTTTTTTCAGTTTCCGTCTAACCGCTGCGAATTTGACCAAATGTGGGTTTTCTTCACGAGTAGTGTTCTAATCTACTAAACTCTTTCTGATTTGTTTTTAATGTTAATCTTCCCTATCTAAACGCCTCAGTCTAACCAGATTTAGACTTTAGACTTAACGCCTCAGTCTAACCAGATTTAGACTTTAGACTTTAAATTTGTCACGTGATTCTAATATTTAAGATACTAAAAATAGTTTATGGAACATATTTTTTTAAAATTAAATAAAATGATATTTAGACTAAAAATAGTCTATTAGACTATGGTTTTTTGGGTTTTCTTTTTTTGCAATTCAATCATTTTTTTATTTAAATTGATAATGAGCTGGCCCAACCTTCCAACAATCTTCTAGCTGAAAAGACAATGTACACACAGGTTTTTCCCAAACTTCTTTAGGCCTTTTCCATAGTCTTGTTTCACACCTAAGTTAATGCTAAAGTTGGTTCTTAATTCAGCAATCAGAGCCTTTGCTTGTCTTGTTTCACACCTAACATACCTTTGCTCGTCTTGTTTCACACCTAACACACACGTTCTTCCCAAACCTCTTTAGGCATTTTCCATAGTCTTGTTTCACAACTAAGTTGATGCAAAAGTTGGTTCTTAATTGAGCAATGAGAACCTTTGCTCGTCTTGTTTCACACCTAAGTTGATGCGAAAGTTGGTTCTTAATTGAGCAATGAGAACCTTTGCCCTCCACGGAATGCTAGCTACAATGATATATTTTTGTTTTACATCACAAATAGGGCACATGGAAAGTACGGTTGAATTCCTTAATCCCATACTTGTTTACACACCTAAGTTGAAGGGAAAGCTGGTTCTTAATTGAGCAATGAGAATGGTTGAATTCCTTAATCCCATACTTGTTTACACACCTAAGTTAATGGGAAAGTTGATTCTTAATTGAGCAATGAAAACCTTTGCCCTCCTTAACTTGTGAATGTGAAAGTGAAATATAGAAAATAAATAAAAGATTTAAGATTCTCATTATCCAATAAATGAAGAGTCTTAGTTTGGTGGACTGAAGGATGTGAATGTGAATGAATTGATGGGCATCATCATGCATGGTATGGCCAGCACTGACAATCATGGAGTACCAGTATGCACGACAGCAGAGGCAGTACCATAGTGCAGGACAGTAAATTGATAGTGACATGATATATAATCTTGAAAACGTGGTTAAATTGAAGATAGGTTTGGAATTTCAGAGTAAAGTTTATACTAAATAAACAACGCACAAATTTAGTGCAATTCATTATTTCAAAATTTTGAACCTAACCTACCACGTTCAATGTATCGGATATTTTTTTTTAACCTAACATTATACTCCAGGCCCGACAAGGAGGTCGTACGGGCGGAAAATGATGAGGGTTTTTAAATAATCTTTATTTTAAAATCAAAATGCAGTTGAAAATGATGAGGGTTTTTAAATAATCTTTATTTTAAAATAAAATTGCAGTTGAGACATTGTTTTAGATAGCAAACATTTTTCAAATTTAAATTACAGTTAAATTTATATTCACAAAAATATAAATAAACCATTTTAAAAGGTGATACGGATGAAATTAATTTTATTATAAAAACTTATATCAAATTTGATATTTAATTATCAAGTTATTGATTCAAATTTATTGAGAGTGGAAGCCACTTAAAAGAGATTATAACTTTTATAACTTTACACATTCTTAATAACAATATTTTATCAATGTAGAAAGCTAACCCTAATTTAAATTTAACCTACTTAAAAATAAGTAAACATTTTCTAATCTTATATTTATATGTATAAAGTCTTCTGAAATGAGGAGGGCATACTCCTGTCAAAATATGCTTGTAATTTTTTTTTAAGACAAGAGTGTCCTTATCGCTTGCGTTTAGATTGCAATCAATTAAAAATAATTCTTTATCTCATCTGACAATGCAGGCGTGTTTTAATTATGTATTGAATTTTTTGCTTTTGCCATTGTTGAGAATATTAATTATTTTTTTAAAATTTAATTTTGAGAAAGACATAATTGTTTTAATTATTTTGCATCTAAGAATAGCATCTTCTTATCCGAATATCCTAAATTTTTTCTATTTTTTATTATATTTATAATATTTTGAGTATCTATGTATTTTCACTTAAGAAAAATAGAATTATTTTCAATTCTTTTGGATCTAATAATTAGGATAACATCATTTTTATATTCAAAAATTATATAAAAATAAAATTAAACATGTAATATTAAATATAATGTTTTTATCCCTATTATATTATGGATATTAAATTTTTGGTTGGTTTAACTTATTAAATTTTTGGTTGGTTTGATTTGTGAAAATTTGAATTTTGAATTTATTTATTTATATAATATTTCAATTGAATGGTTCCCTATATATTCATATTATCAAATTTTTATTAAAGAAAAATTAATTGTAACATACATTTCCAAATTTATTTTTTAACCTTATAAACTTGTAATTTTTTAAATGAAAAGGTAATTTACTATTTATTACTAGTTACATGTTATTCACATTGTCACATTATTTTTACTAAATTCAAAGATAGCAATATGTGTTATTATTATTCCTTACGTGTATATTATTTAGGACTAGTATTAAGCTCACATATTCATTGTAATTATTGTTGAGGTTCTTTTATATTTACATAACTTGTAATTACAACGAACGTGTTTTCATTGCGAGTTTGGGCTAGGCAAACATTGTTCATCCCAGCCATTCTCCACCTCCCATTTTTGTCGTCGTTCGAGTTAAAATCTAACACGTGGAAAGTTGCCCCGGATTCACATGTCATTTGAGGTTTTTTTCCCAGGTGGTATTGTACTAGCATATGCCATTGCTCGCCTTCACGTCCCTTTGCACAAAATAAGAGAGGCCAAAAGGGTTTTTCCAAACCAACAGATAATAACAGAGGCCATAATGGTTTTCCAAAACCAACAGTTGTTAAGCTTACATTAAGCTTGTGATTCACACCATCATAGGTTATCCATGCCCTTAAATCCTCTGCACTTTCAGACTCAGCACCCACGATTAGTAGGCCAATTTACCATTCTTGTACAATATAACAACAGAAATATTAGAGATCATTCTATTGAGATCGATTCCCACATGGTCGTCATTGATATCCTCAAATTCAATGTCCTGGAAGGTGTTGAATTCCATTGCAAACAAAGTATTGAAAGTCCTGGACTGTGTCGAATTCCATTGCGAACAAATTATTGAAGGCCTTACCATTACTGGAAGCATTGAGCATTCCCATGTACCTCGTAGATGATTGCAAAAATGATGCTGATATCAGATTTAGAGTCTGCGTTCCAATTTGTCGGTATCAGATGGCCCATCGGATTAATGTTTGAAGGGGAGAATCAAGTAGATTAATTACATTGGCAGTAAATATCTCACATATCGCAAATCTTTAATTGATGTGAAGGCATCTTCAAAAGAGAGGAGGAGGAGACAATCGAAATCTGATCCTCCTAAAAATGCTCATATTATTTGTAGTATCAAAGAGGAAATCGTGTTATTATTGAGAAGCTGCTTGAGGAGAATGGCCCTCCAGTCATGGCAACATTCAGTGGTTGTAATAAATTTCAGAGTTATTCCTAATTTCTCTACCAATTTCTCTATAATGCGGCACTTTCCACTCACTTTATTGCCATGTTATTTCCCCTGAACTAGAACTTTTTTCCCATTAAAGACATGCCAAACATATGTCCACATGCAAGGGATATATTGAGAAATACTTGAAGACTTGGGAGCGAAAATGCTTTACTGAAAAGAGATCAACTAAAACTAAAAAGTGGATAGAATGATGACCATAACGCCAGTCCAAACCAACCTCAAAACAACAGCTCAAACCATAGTATCCCTTCTATTTGGCCCAACATCCCTTCCTGCCCTAGAACCATCAGCACCAAACATAGTAGTAGTCACAAGGGTGGAAGTACAAGGCCTTTAGGAGAGAGAATTAGAGCTGTTAGGTGAGGGAATAGAGATCTTGTTGGGTCCCTATAATACTAGTGATTACCCCATTACTATTGTAGTTATACCCCCTATTTATATTGTTGTGCCCCTATTACCCCCATATTGTTATTTCTGTGCCCCATAGAATCCCTCTATTGTTATTTTTGTGGCTTTATATTATTATTGTTAGGTCGGCTGGATTATATTGTGACTCCTTAGACTCCTATATATAGAAAGGAGGTTTTGTCATTTGTATCATCCAAGAATTGTTCATTTATGTAATGTAAAGGAGGTTGCCCCCTCGAAGAGGCTGAATTCTAAGGCGTTGATCTCTCTTTTCTATCTTTTCTTGAGCTGGTTTCATAACATTTGGTATCAGAGCTTTGGATTCTAGGGTTTCGCTGCTCCAAACAGGTCATCGTGGCATTTTCACTATAACTTTTTTTCTGTGACGTTTCAGAAGTCGCAAAAAAAACCATTTGAGAAGAATTGGCGCTGAACCTTGGGTCCGAATTTCAGAGATTTTCGCGCGATATTTTCGGAGATATGATCTGAGGAAGTTGGCCTTTTTGCAGACTCCTGAATTACATTCAAAACAGGTGACCTGGGGAAAATCGTCATAACTCTCTCTCTGAGGATCGGATTGAAATTTCGTAAAAAGGTACAGAAAGAGGACGGACTGTAGTTTCTTGTATGTGTGTTTCAGATTCAAAGGTTGAAACAGTGACTCGTGGCACGTCGTACAAGTTCGCTCTACTGAACCAGTCTAAAAGCAAGTCACTGTGGGAGATTTCACATAACTCTTCCTTGGAGAATCCAATTTGGCTCAGACTTGTGGCATTGGAAAGAGGACGCAGAAGGCTACTACAGGTAGCAATTTCAGAATTGGATGATCCGAAATTACAGAGATACATCAGATTCAATATCAGGCTTCTATAAAGTGAAAAAAAGGTGTGTAGTTTTTTTTTTAATTTTTGTGTAAGCTTGGTTTAACGGAATTCAAAGGGCATAGTAAAGCATTATTATCGGTAACTGATGCCCCGAGGAAAGAAAATGCAAACACCTAGTAAGGAACCTGAAAGCTCTAGCATGACTCATGAAGAAGAGGAAGAAATGCTACATGATATATCAAAATTACAAGAACAAGTGCAACAAATGTCACGCTCACAAAAGCTAACAGAAGCTAAGATAAGTGGCGTGGAATCTAAGGTAAATGGCGTGGAATCTAAGATAAAGGGCATGGAAGCTAAGATGGATGGCATGGAAGCTAAGGTGAATGGCATGGACGCTAAAATTGATGGCATGGATGATAAGATGGATGAATTGAAGAAGTTGCTACAAGAAAGGGTCACTAATGGTGAAAAGGTAGTAAAGGAAACTCATGATGAGAACAAAAGAAATGTTAATCATGATTCCATAGACTCTAATGTTGGATCGAAGACTCACCATGTTCCAAAAATCGATATGAGGAAGTTTGATGGCAAGGATCCCGCCACATGGATATTACAGATGGAGCAATTCTTCGATCTCAATAATGTGCAAAACACACAAAAGGTACGTATGGCAACTTTATATTTGGAACCAAATCAGTTTGTATGGTATCAATGGCTTTGTTCTCGTAAACAATTTATCACTTGGGCAATTTTTACGGAAGAATTGATAGCACATTATGAGGATACAAAAAGCAACACTTTTTTTAGCCAATTGATAAGTCTCAAACAAAAGGGTTCAATAATGGAGCACATTGAGGAGTTCCAAAAATTGAACATAAGGGTAAAAGATATTCCAGAGGAGCATAGGATTGATGTGTTCATAGGGTCTTTAAAGGATAATATCCAACATGATGTGCGCCTTTGGGAACCTGATTCATTAGAGAAGGCATTCAGGTTAGCAAGAAAAATGGAAAGCAAAATTATGGCAACTAGGAAGCATACCACTTCACAACTATAAAGACGGAAGTGTTGTTGCCCATAGTCTTCCACAACCTACAAGGTTGACACCACAACAATTGGAAGAAAAAAGAGCAAAAGGGCTTTGTTACAATTGTGATAGCAAATACACAAAAGGTCATAAGTGTGCTGAGAAGAAATTATTCTACATAGATTGTGAAGAGGAAGAAGAAAAGGAGCAAGAAAGGTCAAAAGAAGAGGATATATTCCAGGAACAAAGCCTAGATGAAGAACAAATAAATCCGACCATATCTTGTAATGCATTGGCGGGAATTACCACTCCTCAAACCATCAAGATAGAAGGACAAATCAAGAAGAAAAAGGTAATAGTGTTGATTGATTCAGGAAGCACCCACAATTTTATTCATTGTAGGGTAGCAAAAGAATTGAATTGCTTCCTATATCCAGCACCAGAGTGTCAAGTGATGATTGCAAATGGAGGAACAATAAATTGTTCTGGAAAGTGCCATAATATCAAGCTATCCATGGGAGAATATGTATTGACTAGCCCAATGCTTTCCATTCCAATGGGAGGTGCTGATGTTGTACTAGGAGTCCAATGGCTACAATCCTTGGGTACAATAGCTTTTAATTTTCAAGAACTTTTCATGAAATTTTCTGTGGAAGGAAAGGAAGTTGAATTAAGGGGTATTGCAGGGAAACCAGGAAAGATAATCAGCTCTAATGGCATGACAAAGCTTCTAAAAAAGGAGCAAAGAGGTGTAATTGCACAATTATGTTCGCTAGATGTTTCCACATTGGAATCATCTATTTCTCCAGATCTCCAAAAAGTCCTGGACAATCATTCCAAGGTATTTGAGACTCCCAAAGGTCTCCCACCTATGCGTGATCATGATCATGCTATTCATCTGATTCCAGGAAGTGTTCCTCCAAACATCAGGCCGTACAGATATCCATATGTCCAAAAAAGTGAAATTGAACGTATGGTTGCAGAAATGCTAGAGGCTGGTATAATTCAACCGAGTCAAAGTTCTTTCTCAGCTCCAGTAGTATTGGTGCACAAGAAGGATGGATCATGGCGCATGTGTCCAGATTATAGGGAGCTCAACAAGCTCACTATTAAAGATAAGTTCCCCATTCCTGTTATTGATGAATTACTGGATGAATTGCATGGATCAATTTACTTCACCAAGTTGGATCTTCGTTCGGGATATCATCAAATCAGAATGAAGATTGAAGACATTCCGAAAACAGCATTTAGAACTCATGAGGGTCATTATGAATTTTTGGTCATGCCTTTTGGCCTTACCAATGCACCTTCAACATTTCAAGGTTTGATGAATTCAATTTTCAAACCATTCCTTAGAAAATTTGTGTTAGTATTTTTTGATGATATACTAATCTACAGCAAGTCTTGGAAGGATCATGTTGAACATGTTGACAGGGTGCTACAACTATTGGAGGAGAAACAATTATATGCAAAAAGATCCAAATGTTTCTTTGGAGTCCAGGAGGTGGAATATTTGGGTCATATTGTATCTCATGAAGGAGTTAAGGTAGACCCTAGCAAAATTAAAGCCATTAAGGAATGGAAAATCCCCACATCCATAAAGCATCTGCGAGGATTTCTTGGGTTGACAGGGTATTATCGCAAGTTTGTTAAGAATTATGGGAGAATAGCAGCACCTCTAACAACATTATTGAAGAAAGATTCATTTTCATGGACTTCGGAAGCAACAAAGGCCTTTGAACATCTTAAAGAGGCAATGTGCCAAGCACCGGTCTTAGCTACACCGGACTTCACAAAAACCTTTATTGTGGAATGTGATGCTTCAGGAAATGGAATTGGTGCTGTTCTAATGCAAGATGAAAGACCCATTGCTTTTGAAAGTCGTCCAATCAAGGGAAAGTTTTTAAACAAAGCTATTTATGAGAAGGAAATGTTGGCAATACTCCATGCACTTAAGAAATGGCGACCCTACCTAATGGGAAGACACTTCAAGGTAAAAACGGATCATGATAGCCTTAAATACTTTTTAGAACAAAGATTATCCTCTGAAGAGCAACAAAAGTGGGTCACAAAGATGTTGGGTTATGACTTTGAAATCATCTACAAAAAAGGGAAGCAAAATGTGGTGGCAGATGCACTCTCAAGAAAGGATGAGGATGTGGAAGCATTGTTGTGTGCCATTTCTATTATCCAACCAGATTGGATAAACGAAGCAAGGGAGGAATGGAAGAATGACGAAGAAGTGTGGGCACTTATTCAAAAGCTACAACAAGATTCCAGTACTTCTGATACATTTAGCTGGCAAAATGATTCGTTATGGTACAAAGATCGCTTATACCTCTGTAAGAATTCCCAGCTAAAACAAAAGATTCTTATGGAATTGCACACTTCTCCCTTAGGAGGGCACTCAGGATTTTTAAAAACTTACCACAGGGTTAAGAAGGAATTTTTTTGGGATGGCCTTAAATCAGATATTCAAAAGTTTGTGGCGGAATGTTTGGTTTGCCAGCAAAATAAAGTTGAAACAATTAAGACACCAGGTCTATTACAACCTTTATCCATTCCAAGCCAACGTTGGGAGGAGGTTTCAATGGATTTTATCACAGGTTTACCCAAGTCTGAGGGAAAGAGTGTCATCATGGTGGTAGTTGACAGACTTACCAAGTATGCACACTTTTGTGCATTATCACATCCATTTAAAGCCAGTACAGTTTCTACTGCATTTATGGAAACAGTTCAAAAGCTACATGGAAACCCAAAGATTATTGTAAGTGACAGAGATCCCATTTTCACTGGAAATTTTTGGACAGAATTATTTTCTTGTCTTGGTACTCAGTTAGCTCATAGCTCATCTTATCATCCTCAATCTGATGAGCAAACTGAGATAGTAAACAAATGTTTGGAAGGATATCTTCGTTGCTTTGTATCTGATAAACAGACACAATGGGTCAAATGGTTGCCTCTAGCTGAATGGTGGTATAACACTTCCTTCCATACAGCAACAAAAATGACCCCATTTATGGCACTTTATGGGTATCAACCACCATCCATCACATCATATTTAAGAGAAAATTCTAAGGTTCAGGCAGTGGAACATCACATCGAACATCAACAACAAGTCCTCCAACTCTTAAAGGATAACCTCGTGTTGGCACAAAATATAATGAAACAACAGGCAGATCAACATCGCAGTGAAAGAAGTTTTGATGTAGGTGATTGGGTATTCCTACGGCTACAACCATATAAGCAAATGTCCCTAAAGCAAGCTAAGAAGGATAATAAATTATCACCAAAGTATTATGGTCCGTACAAGGTGTTGGAAAAGATTGGTACTATGGCATACAAATTGGAGCTTCCTGCAGCTTCTCGATTGCACCCAGTTTTCCATGTTTCATGTTTAAAGAAGGTTATAGGTGACAAGCTCCCAATTCAAACAATATTGCCAGAACTTGACGAGGAAGGAAAAATTATATTGGAACCGGAAGCAATCACAGAAACAAGAACTCGACAGCTACGAAATCGATCAATTTCAGAGTATCTTATCAAGTGGAAGAACTTATCCGCTGAAGATTCCACATGGGAGGATGAGAATTTTATGCAGAAGTATCCAGAACTGCTCAAGCGTTGAGGACAACACTTTTTTGAAGGAGAGGGGCATGTTGGGTCCCTATAATACTAGTGATTACCCCATTACTATTGTATTTATACCCCCTATTTATATTGTTGTGCCCCTATTACCCCCATATTGTTATTTTTGTGCCCCATAGAATCCCTCTATTGTTATTTTTGTGGCTTTATATTATTATTGTTAGGTTGGCTGGATTATATTGTGACTCCTTAGACTCCTATATATAGAAAGGAGGTTTTGTCATTTGTATCATCAAAGAATTGTTCATTTATGTAATGTAAAGGAGGTTGCCCCCTCGAAGAGGCTGAATTCTAAGGCGTTGATCTCTCTTTTCTATCTTTTCTTGAGCTGGTTTCATAACAGATCTTTACTGCTTGTGCAAGTTTTCCTTCTCTGCGTTGTTCCTTTCACATAGTGAGTTATGTTTCATCCAATTTCGGTTGGTAAATTCTTTAAAGGTTTTACGATTTTTTGTAGTCTATGTAGTGTTGTTTTAATCAATCTTAATTGACCAAGATTGCAACATTTAATTGTCAACCTAGGGTAGGTATTGCTGTTTCAATGGAGTTCGCACTGTCTGTGCCGATACACTCCAGCCAAGAATAAGGAAATGCAGAAAACAATAAATGATGTCGATGATCTAAATTATGGAATCAAACCATGCATGTAGACATAAAAACACTCTACAAGATTAAATCACGCTTCACAACTATCAAAGTAAAGGCGCGCCACACAGGAACTAATATCTACTCTAGCTGGTTACTACCATTCTGTTGATTAACTCAGTGTAACAACATAATATAAATGGAAGCAATAGCAAATGTAATCCACAATTTGTACAACAACAAGAAACCATAAATCAATTAGCTAAACAAGAATGTATAGTACCTATATCACTGCAATCCCTACCAAAGATGATGGCCCTTCCTCCTCAACAGGGCGCAGGAATAACAAAAAAGTAATTAACAAATCAGCTGAAGAGCAGTAACAACATCACTATGCTAATTAATATTAAAAATGAACTTAGAATTACAAAAGCAGAGTAACAATACTTTTCTATATGTCGTGTCCTTGTACATAAAAAATCGAGTTCCTTTATAGTTATTACAACCCAAAATTAGAAAACAGATCAGTCATGAGAATCTCATGCTAATAAAAAATAAAAGTGGTTACAACCTATTTCTAAATAAATATACATTAGTTATGATTGCAACTGCTTGGGTCTTGTTGCTTCCAAAATAAACAATCCCTACTGCCAATAGCTATTATGTGGAATAATACCCACATTTGCCATCTTCGGCGCAACAACATCAAGTGAATGGCGGTTTGGGATGTCACGACATCACTAACAACAACACTTTTGGCGTGACAGCAGACTCTTATATCAGTGCGCAGTGTAACAACATCCAATGTGTAACAACAACCTGTAACAACATCCAATGTGTAACGGAAACCTGTAACAACATCTAGGGTGTAACAATGAACCGTTCTACCCTTCTCTGCAGTTAATCCATGTTGCATGTCTACTCCATAGCTTTGTTCTCATAATCCATCACCTGAAAAGAAGAAGAGCTTCCCAAAATACTTCTTCAATACTCTCCCGGTTAGCCACAAAAAGGAATAGAGCCTCGTATTATTTGGTAAAAAGCAACAAAGTAACATGACAGTAGAATACATTAAAAAGGTGAGAAAACAGGGAAATGGATCATGTAAAGTCATAGGCCTAGAGGACAAAAAGGTCAAAACTGGGGAAAGAATGTGCAGAAAATAGGTAAAAAACCACACCCAACATCTCCCCCCGACTGAAGCAACTGCATGTCCCCATGCAGAGTCTCAGCTCCTTCTATTGTACCCCCGATGCAAGTCTGTGAAATTGTAGGCACCAACAGTGTCTTCGCTTGGAGCTCTGAACCCTTGAATGGCCATCAACTGACGTGGCCAAGATTCCTCTTCATAGTCACATAGGTGATAATTTGGCTGGTACTCCTCTACTGGCAACCATACCAAAGGAAATTTGAATCTGAGGCCAATCTAGAACGCCCCGAGTGTCTGCACAATCCGAGCATATTCCAACACCCGTTTAACATCAACCAAAAATTTCTTGTACTCAAAAGGATCCCCCTCTTGTAATTCAATGCTAAAGGCCTCAATGCGCTTGAGACATCCTGTTAGCACTCGGCTTTTCATATTTGCATAGAGGTTGAGGCAGATTATCACGATCCTTTTTCTGTAGGTGGCTGACTGTTCTTTGATTTCTGGAGTGCTCAGGAACAGCTTAAACTCACGCCTGAGTTCGTAAACCATCCCTGGTTTAGCTTTGGACCACAATGTTGTTCTCTCCTTGTTGGCTTCTGCTGATTTCTTGGCCAGGTGCCACTCAATCTGATTCCTCATGAATGAAAGGAAGGCCCACAGCTAAAAATCCCCCATGTAGTACAAGACACACACCACCATCTTCGTGCTGACATATTCACACATGATATTGTGCAAGAACAACTCGCACAACAAGCTCTGGTCATCAAAGTCGCAGGAGCAAAAAAATTCCAAAAAAGTACGGGTTGAAGAACCCAAATAGGAACTATTCTCAAAAACTGCGTTTAATTGAAATAAATAATAACATTCCCAAAGGAACATTAGGTATGATGGGGACGGTCCCCTGCATTGCTAGCAGGTTTAGGGCAAGGTCACGTAGCTTAATCTTATCATTCATTAGGTCCGAGACCTGTCAATTCAGCTGATACAACTGTTCATCCTTCTTCTTTATAGTTTCCTTGAGCCTCTGTGCTTCCTCTTCTCTTTCCCATTCTTCTTTTAGCCATTTTTCTCTCAGGGAATCCATCATTCTTTTATGTACTTTAAGTGAGATCACTCCTTTAGAGAGAGCGCCACCTGCTTCCATTTTTGCAGCTCTGGAAACAACAACATCTTCTTAGAACACCATTCTTCATCAAGACTCGGTGTTCTTCCACATGCACTATCAATTAAGGGTGTAACAGCCTCTTGAGGGTGAAACTATTCCACCTCGCCTGTTGGTTCTTGTGTGACAGCAACTTCGTCAGTGGATTTTATCATAGTTTCTTTATCTTCGTGGTCATGATCCATTTTCACTATTGGTTCTTTTGTAGCAGCAGTGTTGAACGTAGGCTCATGGATGTTAGCTTCCCCTTCCTTCCCTTGGCTGACTTCCTCCTCCACTGCTGGTTCTGATGAAACAACAGTGTCAGCCAAGGGCTCCTATGTATCCATTACCCGATCACTTTCTGTGAATTGTGTCGTTTCGGTTGTTGGTTCTTGTGTAATAGCAACGTCCTCAATGATTTCTTATGTATCAGCTTCCCAGATTTCAGTTTGGGTCTCCCTCGAGGTGGTGGCTACTCTGCAGACCTTAAGTCCTACTGCCACTAGCTTCTCAGCACAGGCTACGCACACAGCGCCCGAAACATCTCCCTTTCTGGTCCTGTCCACGGCCTCAGCCAAAGTATCTAGCCTTGGGTATCTTGGTTCTGCCTTTCCTTCTGCTAGCTGTTCCCTCAGCTCTCTATTTTCATTTTCTAGAATTTCAATTTTTGATAGCAAGGAGTTGGTTTCACTCTTACTAGGTGAAGAAGGTTCCTCTAGCTGAGCCTGCTCCTCGTCCTTCTACTCTGTTTCTTATTTGTTATTCCTTGACATGGATGGGGACCCTGGGTGCCCACTAACCCTTATCCTTTGCTTCGGCCGCCTGTCACCAATTGGTTTAGCAACTGGCCTCTTCCTAACCCTTATTGTCAAGGGTTGGGGTTTCTCCTTTGTCACTGCTGGAGCTTCCTTAGACATCTCGGTTTGCCTCTTGTGGGTCGTCCTAGGCCTCTTCCTCGTGAATTCTTCCCAATTCTTACCCTAGTGGCTCAAAGCATCCAACACAATGAGTTTGATAAGGCCATGGTTGGTGACGCACGTTTCTGGATGTGCAGCTGTTTTCACAGCTGTGGCCATATGCCTAGTGTTGCCCAACAAGAAGTAAGGAAGGTTGACCAACTGCTGATGCTGGAGGTGGTTCAGCAATGGAAAGTGGTAATTAAACACAATTGTTGCCATTCCCTCGCAAGTAATGTAATTGATGAGGTAGAGGGCAACATCAGCCCATGGCTGGGGGAGTGACAGTCTATTATTCCCCTTCCTTTCTTTACTAGTGACTCTTCTTCTTAGAGGAAATCCCCTTTCAGTGAGGGGTCATTGACCTTCCTGTTGAACCACCTCTTTCCTTCCACTAATAATCCCGTTACTCTAGCAATCACCTCTTCCGTGACCTCCAGCTTCAACCCTCTGACCTCTGTCTAGTTTCTCTCCAAATTCTTTGCAAATTCCATGGTAACACCGCCGTCTGATCCTTCTAACCTCTGAAAGAATTCAAACCAGCTTGCGTCCTTGAAAATCTGGCATGCTTCTGGAAATCCTCCAAGGCTTCTGTGGACCCTGGCTCGTGCCGTATTGCTGCTCCACCCATTTCTTATGCAAATTTAGTGTTGTTTCACCTCCTTCTCCCTTCCTTTAGACGCTTCGGGGTCGTCGACACACAACTTAGTTGTTTCAACCTACACTGTTATCTTCTAGTTCTCCGAGCACTTTGAATGGGGATTCAACACTTCCAACAGGGGTAAATGATAGGGTGGTAGGGTGGCACAGGTGAGGATTTCGAATTGGGATTTTGCACTTATGATTCGTACTACATGGTCAATTTTCCTTATTAATGGTGAGTTATGGGAGGTCTTATCAATGGTACACTTACCCTTTTTGGTATGATCGGCATTAAGTAACAATAAATACCAGGTCGTCATGCCTTAATTGCGGGATTTTTCGAATAATCACAAATCATGCGACGGTCATGTCGCAATATGATTCGCTCCCCCCCGTCTTAAATATGAAAGCCATCCTCGACCATCAAAAGTCATGTTAAGTTGCCATAATTACCAAATAAAGTGAATTCAAGATTACCTTTTGATGACGTACCTGGGTGACGTGGGGCAAAGTCATGGGTGGTGCGATGCGCGAACCAAGCTCCAGCAGCGAGACGCGTGAACTTAATTATGATGATGAGGATCATGGTTATGTCTGCTATTTATTATAATAAAATATCTCATTTATTTATGAAAATTCATCGACTGTTACCAAGACGACTAATATATATTATTTTAATTTCGATAAAAAAACTAAAGAAGAAAAGATAATGTAACAACACTTATCGTAAGATATTCTTTGAAATAATAGATGTTGTTATAGAGTGTGTAACAGTGGCCACCAGGTGATTTTCAACTCCTACAAAAGGTGTCTGTCTGCGCCTGGAAACGTTTTCACAGCCAAATTATTATTATTATTATTATTATTATTGAAGAGTTTAAAGGTGTAACAACTACCAACCATAGTTGATTTTCAACTGTTACACTTATTGGAAAAAATAAAATTTTTGCAGCACAAGGGGGCTTTCCCCTGTTCTTGTAATATGTATATCCAAATTTGTGACAATGTTGAAAAATGAATCCCTTGAAGCAGGTTTGTCATATAACCAAAGACGGTGCAAATGCAATGGTGTCCTCGCACTGTCAATGGTCACCAAATTTATAGTCCCATTGTCAAAGACTGCATCTACCTCATAGGGACCTAGCCATCTGGTGCAGAGATTACGGTTGAAGTCTTTAAATCTTGAGTCATATAAGAGAGCCCAATCTCCTTTCTGGAACTTATTCTTCTTGATGAATCTATCATGCCACTTATCTCTTTTCTGCTGGATAATATTTGTTTGCTGAATAACAGCTAACCGTTTCTCCTCCAATTCATTGAGCTGGTTCAATCTCTACTTTTGTGATGTAGTCAAATCCAAATTGACCTGTAATGTTGTTCTTAGTGTCTTGATTTCAAACTCAATGGGGAATAAAGGGTTCTTACCATACACAAGTTCAGATGGTGAGAATCCAGTGGTATTCCTCCATGTAGTCATGTATGCCCATAACACTTCTAGAAGTTTATCAGCCCAATTTCTTTGGTCACTAACCACAATCTTAGTAAGGATCCCCTCAATGACTTTGTTAGTGCTTTCCACTTGGCCATTTGCTTGTGGATGATAAGGTGTTGTGATTCTATGATGGATTTTATGTTTTTCGACCAACTCCTGGATCTTATGAGATGTGAACTGAGGCCCTCCGTCTGTGACTATCTCCCTAGGTATGCCAAACCGGACAAAGATGTCTTCAAACAAAAAGTCTGAAACAACCTGCTCCGTGGCTCTAGTTAGTGCCTTCGCCTCTACCCATTTTGTGACATAGTCAGTGCAGACCAAGATGTAATATCTCTGTTTAGATGAAGGATTAATTGGTCCCACAAAATATAGAGCCCATTTATCAAAAGGTTCTAAGACGATTTGGGATTGTAATGACATCTCATCTGATTGCAGTGGTTGGCCCATCCTTTGGCAACTATCACATCCCTTCACAAACTTCTTGGCATCCTAAAATATTGTTGGCCAATAATATCCTGTTGAAAGGACTTTGTATCCTGTCTGTTTGTCTGCGAAGTGCCTTCCACAAGGTTCCCCGTGACAGGCTTTAAGGATATCAAAGACCTCATCTTCTCTAACATAGCGTCTGATCTAGAAATCTCGTCCAGTGTGATAGAGGTTCCCATCTATTCAGGTATATGTAGCACTTTGTTGTATCATCTTTCTTTTCTCCTTGGAGGACAAATACTGTGGAAACTTCCTTGCAACAAGATAATTGGCTATATCTTCATACCAAGGTGAGTAAGTAGAAATAACAAAAATGTATTCATCAAGGAAAGAATCCTCAGTGGGAATGCAATTGTCATCAATAGTTAGCCTAGAAATAAAGTTAGCTACTACATTATCCTTTCCAGGCTTATCTACAATAGTGATATCAAATTCTTGTAACATCAATAACTAGCGTGTAATCCTACCATTGGTCACTGGCTTATTCATTAAAAAACGAATAACAGAATGGTTAGTGTGTACAAATACTTGATACCCGGTGATATAATGTCTGAATTTATTGATGGCATGCATGACTGCTAAGAACTCCTTCTCGGCCACTGTGTAATTGAGCTTAGCCGGGGTTAGTTTTTTGCTTATGTAGTAAAGAGCATAAGGTTTCTTATCCTCCATTTGTCCCAAAACAACACCTACATCAATATCAGATGCATCTATAGCTATGTGAAATGACAGTTCCCAATTAGGTCCTCGCAAGACCGGAGCTGCTGATACACAACATTTCAGCTTTAAAAAGGCCTGCTCACACTTCCCTGTCCATAAGAAATCAACATCCTTCATGAGCAAGGAAAATAATGGCAATGCAATTTTTGAAATTTTTTCTATAAATCTCCTGTAATACCCTACATGCCCCAAAAAACTATGTACCTCTTTTTGTGTTTTGGGGGTTGGAACTTTTAGAATTACCCCTATTTTTGCAGGTTCTGCCTTGATTCCGTCAGAAGAAAAGTAGTGTCCAAGCACGATCCCTTCAGTCATCATCATGTGACATTTTTCAGTGCTCAAAGCAACATTAGTCTGTACACACTGTTCCAACACTTTTTCCAGATTGACTAATGTTGTTTCAAAAGCATCTCCATAAGGTGTAAAATTGTCCATGAAGATTTCTAGGCAGTCATTCAACAAGTCAGAAAAGATTCCCAGTATTGCCCTTTGAAAGGTTGTTGGTGCATTACAAAGTCCAAAAGGAAGTACTTTGTATGTGTAGGTTCCCCAAGGACAAGTAAGGTCATTTTATCCTGGTCTTCCAGGACAATCTGTATTTGATTGTAGCCGCTAAATCCATCCAAAAATGAAAAAAATTTCTTTCCTAAGAGGGTATCAAGGACTTGATCTATAGATGATAAGGGAAAATGGTCCTTCTGAGTGGCCTTATTGAGTTCTCTGTAATCAACTTAGACTCTCCACTTTCCATTCTTTTTAGGAACGATGACAAGCGGTGACACCCACTGACTGTCAGATATTAGATAAATAAAATTAGCACTCAAGAGTTTTTGTAGTTCTTCTTTTACCACCTCCTTTAGTGCAGCGTTCATGCGGCGATGTGGTTGCAGCCATCCTTCAAATAAATACAGTGAGTGCATAGTCCCATGCAAATTCCTTTTTGTATTTTTGTAACAACAGTTGGTTTTTCTTGGTAGTCAGGTTGGGGTTAACATTAAAAAACTTTCCAGATTCTATCTCAATTGGACTGCTGTCAATATTCGGAGTGACTCTCATTTGTTCAAAATCTATATCTTCCAACTCTTCTTCCTCATTCACACTCTTAATAGAAGCCACAGAAAGTGACTTACTAATAAAACCATTAATGACATCATCTTCTATCTCATTTTTGAAATATTGGGCTTTCCCTAGAGTGAGGAGTGGCAAGGAAATATCTGAATCATGCTCAAACTCATCCCACCAATAATTGTATACATCCATATTTGGTTTTGGGGGGTAAAAGCTAAGGTTCTTTGTTGCCTGGCCATTTGAGATCACCATAGACCCCGATCTGCAACCTATAAATGCATCTGCAGTGGCCAGCCAAGTTCTCCCTAAGATCAAAGGATGTCTCCCAAAATTAGATTTGGGCTGCAAGATAAGAAAGTTAGCCAGATACCTATAGGAAGATATTGTAATCACTATATCCTCTAACATCCCCTCGGGTTTAACACGAGACTTGTCTGCTAATTCAAGTATAGTAGGAGTATGTCTAAGTCCATGTAGCTCGAGAGTGACAAAGAGGTGCTTTGTCATTCCATTAATGGCAGCCTCGAGATCGATTAATGTGTTGGCTATGGGCTGATCATTAATGTAGACAGTGATCGTAGGATTTCCTGGATCATTGTACTTAGTTAGGAAAGGGTGAGCAGTCATTAATTCAGATAATTTCCCCATCACATGTATGGTGGTAGGGTCTTTAGGCTTCGTCCCAGGTTTCTTAATACACAAATCTCTCATTGTTTCAACATAAATAGGTACTTTTTTAAGGGCTTGTAGTAGAGGAATTCGTACATGCAAATTTTGCAACTCCCTAAGAAAATCAAGTTCAGGTTGTGAAGTCATCCTAGGTTCATCCAATCTCTGAGGATACAGAGGGTCTTGCGTTACAACAATTGAATCTGATGTTACAGGTGTATCAGCCTTCCCCGAGTTAGTTGTTACAGCAGTAACAATTCTTCGCGGGTTGGCTGTTACGGATGTAACAACTTCCTCTATATTAGTTATTGTAGGTGCAATAACTACCTCAGAGCCTCTGACATCTCCTCTGGATAGTTCGCATTCCTCTGTAATGGTAGGGGAGTGTTTTGGTTTAATTACCTTGCCCGATCACAGTTATATTTCATTAAGTCCAATGGGGGTAATAAGGTAGGTCTAGAAGGTTATCAGAGCCTCTATGCCCTAAGCTGCCTTATAATTTGGATTTGGGTTAGGTTGCATAGGTAGTTGGGGTCGCATAGGTGGTGGAGGACCATGAGCTTGGAAAGAAGGTAACTGTAGCTATTGTTGCATGGGTAGTCTAGGTAGAGCTGAATTCTAGGTATTTCCTCTCCAATTCTGGTTCCAAGGATATGGTTGAGATTGAGGATATTGAACAGGAGGAGATGGAGATCACTGGTTCCAGGGTGAAGGAAACTATGCTGAAGGAGGGGTAGGGTATTGCCACTGATATTGCTGAGTATTATATGCATTGTTCCACGAATTGAAAGAGGAAAAGTCTTGGGACATACCTGGAGGTCACGGTTGCCATGCCCTCCTTGGTGCGATGAAATAAGAGGACTGCACTTCCTCACTTGATTCCCTGAGTACTGCCTTTCCCTGGAAGCTCTGGACATTTCCCTGTCGAATGCTCCAGCTTGCATATATTACACAAGCTAATGCTTTTCGATTCACATTCCCTCAAAAGATGTTTCTTCCGATAATTCAGGCAAAACACAGCCAGAGGAGTGTCAAATTCTACTTGTGTCTTCTTAATCTGTTTTGTTGTTATCTGGGTAGAGAGAGTACTAATGATATCGATCTTGAAATTTTCAAAAAAATTCTCGATCTCTGCTCTAGTTACTCCTCCGCCTGCAGATTTTTGTATTCGGGCAGAGGCATCTTGAATTGTACTCCTCTCCTTGGACAATCCTCGAGATCATCTTAGGTAGAGATTTACAATTTCAGTGAATGGATCTTGTGATATATCCCCTTTTCCTAATAGGTTCAGGGTGTCAAGACAAGCATCCCTCATTCCCCTGATAAATATAGTCCTCAAGATTTCCTAGTCTAAATTGCTATGTTTAGACCTTTGCAGATTATAGTGGAACTGTTCCACATAATCTTCCAGGCTTTAATCCTCCTTCTGTGTCATTATAAATATCTCCTCCCTTAAGTCCCTAGTTTTGCAATAGTCCTGGTACTTTGATAGGAACGTCTCCTTCATATCATTCCATGTTCGAATAGAAGCAGAATCCAATCCCATTAACCATCTCAAGGATGCCCCTTTTAAAGTAGTAGGGAATAATTTTAATTTCTTTGCATCTAAGGTATAATCATAACTTCTGCATAAGACATCGAACTTAAATAAAAATGTGTCTGGATCTTCCACATTCATCCCCTAGAAGGATGGTAAGGATGATAGAGGAATATTTTTCATAGGAGCTTCACTTGTGATAGCCTCGATTGGGAACTCAAAGGTGGTGATAGTAGCATCTGTTTTAGCATTGTTGTCATTGTTGTCCCCCATGACTAATTCTTCTAATCCTTGCTGTAGTAGAAATCCTTCAAACTGTTCTTGTGATGGTCTTGTAGATGTGATTAGTGCCTCAAATACCCCTGGGTTGGTTGTTTCACCACACTACATGTATCTGGATATTGATAAAACAATAGGTGGTTTTCCATCTCAGGTGTTCGATGTTCCCCCTTAGTTTCCCTTTGCCCCTCGGTCCTCAAGTTCTCGCTACTAGCTTCCCCTTCCTACTCATGAATTGGATTCTTGATCTTGGGGTATGGATGCTAGCCTTAGAATGATATGGTCCCAAGATAGAGGAATTAGAGGTCTCTACTTTTGTTATGGGAGTAACAACTTTCTGCGGACCTATTTTCCTTGCATCCCTTTGAGAGCTGGACTATTCTTTTTTTGCCTTGGAGATTAGTTCTTGGATAAATTTCTTCCTTCCTAAATCTACACTCTTCCTTTCCTTTTTACGACCCATTTTTCCTATGACTAATTAGAGTGGGGGGTGATTTTAGTATCTCTGTAATTCCTACAATTTCACACATGGACTCTATGTGTATTAACTCACACCCTAAGTGTCTCAGTCTTCGACTGTGGTGAGACCGCCCAGGTATGTTAGAGTGATGCATAGGTTCTTACCTCTCATCTTACCACCCAACAACTAAAGAGCTGAAGACACGCTAAACAAAACACCAAAATGCCCTAAGTTCCCTAGTAATCATAATGGTGAGCTCACCCAGGTATGTTATATTGATGCGCAGGTTCTTACCTATCGTCTTATCGCCCAACAACTAAGGACTGTATCATCAACTGATAACCCCGGCAATGATGCGAAAATGTAGTGTTGTTTTTATCAATCTTAATTGACCTAGACTGCAACATTTAATTGTCAACCCAGGGTAGGTCTTGCTATTTCAATGGAGTTTGCACTCTCTGTGCTGATACACTCCAGCCAAGAATAAGGAAATGCCCAAAAGTAAAAGATGTCGCTGATCTAAATTGTTGAATCAGACCATGCATGTAGACATAAAAACACTCTACAGGATTAAATCACACTTCACAACTATCAAAGTAAAGGTGTGCCACACAGGAACTAATATATACTCCAACTAGTTACTACCATTTTGTTGATTAACTCAGTGTAACATCATAATATAAATGGAAACAACAGCAAATGTAATCTACTATTTGTACAACTACAGTGAGAAACCATAAATCAATTAGCTAAACTAGAATGTACACTACCTCTATCACTACAATCCCTTCCAAAAAGGAGGGCCCTTCCTCCTCAGTAGGGCACAAGAGTAACACAAAATTAATTAATGAATCAACTGAAGAGAAGTAACAGCATCACTGTGCTGATTAACATTAAAAATGAACTCAGAATTACAGAAGCATAGTAATAATACTTTTCTATATGTCGTGTCCTTGTACATGAAAAATCGAGTTCCTTTATAGTTATTACAACCCGAAATTAGAAAAAAATCAGTCATGAGAATCTCACGATTCTCATGCTGATAAAAAATAAAAGTGGTTGCAACCTATTTCTAAATAAATATACATTAGTTATGATTGCAACCGCTTGGGTCTTGTTGCTTCCAAAATAAACAATCCCTACTTCCGACAATTGTTATGTGGAATAGTACCCACATTTTCCAGCTTCGGTGCAACAACATCGAGTGAATGGCGGTTTGAGATGTCATGGAATCACTAGCGACAACACTTTTGGCGTGACAACAGACTCTTGTATCAGTGCGTAATGTAAAAACATCCTGTAACGACATCCAATGAGTAACAACAACATGTAACAACATCCAATGTGTAACGACAACCTATAACTACATCTAGGGTGTAACAACGAACCGTTATACCCTTCTCTGCAGTTAATCCGTGCTGCCTGTCTGCTCCATAGCTTTGTTTTTGTCGGCCATCACCTAAAAAGAAGAAGAGCTTCCCAAAATACTTCTTCAATACTCTCCCAGTTAGCCACTAAAAGGAATAGAGCCTCATATTATTCGATAAAATACAACAAAGTAACATGACAGTAGAATAGGTTACAAAGGTGAGAAAATAGGGAAATGGATCATGTAAAGTCATAGGCCTGGAGGACAGAAAGGTCAAAACTGGGGAAATAATGTGCAAAAAATAGGTAAAAACCCACACCCAATAATCTAATGGTTTGATTTATACCTACATAGAATTTATTTTAATGAGAATGATGAAAGCTTCACTAGGTTAGTGATAAGGGAAAGGTATTGGTGGGAATAAACTACCCATGTGTCGAAAATAAAATCCGTTCTAGAAACAAGTTTGTGAAAAAACAATCAAACATAATGCAAATGTATATGGCATTGATGCAGAGTAAAATACCAAGAGCACACTTGCACATGTAGTTCATATCATATGGTTGTCTGAGATCTTAATCATAAGTCGAAGTTGCACTGCAAGTTTGAGACATCTGAAAAAGATCTAGGGATGTGTGTGGCTAGTGCTATACTATTTCTTGATTAGCCACATTATGTTATAAAATTTATTGTAAGACATGGCACAAAGATAGATTTGAATGCAACGTAAATAGAGAAAAAGTAATCTGTTATAGTGTAAGGAATTTATAATCCCAAGGCTAATTCTTGTACTTGTGGGCTTGACATAAATGTTGAGCTTCCAAATGAAACATACAAAACATTTGTTCCCTTCCCCAGTAGTCCACCCAAAACCATAATGGCTTGCCTAGCCTTTGGATTCAAATCATCCTCCGCAAATTTAGAATTTATGTTGCATCTGTTGGTGACGATGTTGGTGCAACCATTCCTAGAGTAGATGGTTGAGAAGAAATAGGACTCCGTATCATAAGCATATTGGCTTTGATAGGAGTTCTAGTTCTAGAAGGTTCTTTATATTCCTTTGTTTCTCATAGAAGCTCATCTGATGGTGAAAGGTGTTTGAAAATATGATACAAGACTATGTAGAGATCTCAAGGAGTCCTGCTTGCTTGATACTCATCTGATGACTAAACGTGTTTGAAACTCATCTCAAAACAATTGCACTAGAAAAGTTTCATGTTTTCATAAGCACCTCTACATCAAATATTTCCCAATATATAATGATGGATACAAAGCATGAAATGAACATTCCCAATTAAGTTAGCATAAATAGGAAAAGAACCAAAAGAACTCGCAAATTAAATATTTAATTTCCTTTCATGTTGAAGGTTGTCTCAGTGTTGGGCGTGGGATCCCCCAAGGGAAGTTTTGGGGCTTAGAGCCCAAATTTTGGTCAAAAATGATAAGTCCGATGAAAATACTCCGCATTTTGTGGGCACGGAGCACGTAGTTTGTAAATGAATCATAGGGTTGTTTGCCCTTAATTTTGTAATGTAATGTCGGTTGTAGAGATCTACCCATGGTCCGCGGACCATGGGATTGTATAAATAGAGTGAGGCTCTAAGTATCTAAGACATCACGATAAGGATGAAGAGTTGAGTCATATATGAAGTGTAAAGTCTAGTTTTGGGTCATAGAGTAGGAGAGGGCTCTGCAGCTGAGTGCACAAAGCCCTAGTAGTCCGCAGCTGAGTGCACAGACCCTTGCAACTAAGTGCGTAGGGCATGTCGAGTCTGTAACAGTTGGAAGCATTAATAAAGAGAAGTTTATATCATTTCTGTGTATCTTTTTCTTGTTTTATGAATTCGATACATTGGGTATAAATTGCACTTCCACTGTTTATATGATGCGTGAATATATATGAGTGTGCTGATTAAGTGAATACAAGATAAAATATCTATTTATGCGAATTTAACTAACATTTGTAAGAAGATAAGTAAGACTCGAGGTGTAATTTGAGGAAATAGCGTAGCGAAATCATCTCAGCCCCAGGTTAGGGCTATGCGAAGGCGATTATAATAGATCAAGAAGGTATTCAAGGTTGGGACAGTGCGCGAAGTGACCTGCGTGGAGGTAGGCATAGTTGGACTAAATTTGCACCTCAGACATCTCAAGGGTGTTGAAACTTCGTTCCAGCATCCCCCCATACTGCTTCGGGTGAGACTTCAGTCCGCGCTCCGCTGGCTGATGCCGAAAGGGCCAGTAGTGTAGGAATTTGTTTGGCTATATAACTCCGAACCTGGGTCAGGCCCCTTCAAGCCAACACTCAGCCTTCTTGATTTGAATTGTTTAAAGACGGATGCATTCCTCACAGTGTTGGGATGCCATTGTATTTCCTTTTAAATGCTTGATCATCTTTGCAACTTCCCAACTAGTTGTTATCTGTCTTGGGATCCGATCATGAACATTTTGTCTTTGTATTAATTGTGAATATTGTGAAGCCCTACAACTTCTAACTGATCTCCTCAGTACTCAGAAGTGCACATTGCTTTCTAGTTATTACTTTACCTCAAACTAATTTAAAGAAGTTAAGAATTGTTTGTTCTTTCAAGCTTGGTGATGACCTCTAGTATTGCAGCAAGGATGCTACAACTCCTAGGGATACCAAATTTTCTTCATCAACCCGGGGTTTGTACAAACTTGGAGGTGACAGTGTTGTATACACAGAAGATGCAATGGTCTACTCTTGTCACTTTTAAACTAGGCTGATAAATCAATAGGGTTTTTCAAACCAGTCTTCTATTGACTAGAATGAGTCTGACTACCAAATAGCAAAGGGAAAGTTATTCTTAATGTATAAATAAAATGTTGCCTACTCTAGGAAATGAAAGTGCTGAATTGGAAAGTGCTATAAAGTGACATGAAATCATCTAGCTAAGCATCTACACATATTTCTTGCAAAAGAGACCTAACTTAACCTTTCATATAAAATCTAGTTATGTGGACTAAATAAGCATGGAAATTATCCTAAGACTATTGTGACTATTGAATGCATGAGCTTAGTATAAATTGCAGATTAGCCTTTTTTATTTTCAATTTTATAAATGCAAATGCTAATTTAACCAATTTGTTCTTTGGCAGGGGATACAAGTATGGGGAAACTGGTATGGAATGATGTTGAGGGTATGGAAGGCAAGTGGAGGCCTGACCTAAGCTCATATGACCATTTCTGCTCAATTCGGGCTTAAAACAGGCTACTATAGGGTTTCCTATAGTACTACATGATGTCTTAGTTCTACTACAAGATGCCCTATTTTACTACAGGAAAGAGTTCGAAAGCTTATAGGGGGGTAGGAAAGGTAGAATGAAATGTGGGAAAGGTGTCAGATGGGGGAATAAGGCACAAAGGAGGTGCACACTACCCAAGGCTCAGCCCAAGTCTCCAAGATGGTTGGACTTCCTCAAGGAAAATGTCCACTTTGCTAAAAAACAGAAATTCGGATTAGGGTTTGGTGGACTTTGGCAACGTAGGTGGAGAAGACTTGGATGAGGTTGGCAAGATGACGTCTCCCTGTAGATCAAAAAATACTACAATAATCATACACTCTTTTCTTCATTTATGCACAAATCTATTGATATATGGAAAATATGAGTTGAATTTAGGAAAAATAGAGTTATTAATAGCTAGTGGCTAAGTCTATGAATCGAAGTGCTTCTAAACAATAACAAACTCAAGAAACCAAAATGACAATTGTAAGTACTTCTAAGGAATTTAGAAACTGTGATCTATGCAACAATAAATCCTAAGTTATGCAGTGATCAAAAAATAAATATGTTTTTGGGCTGTGAGAATTGAACCCTCAAACCATGATCCCATAAGGGAGATGAGATAGAGGCCACTACCACAAGATTTTCTGAAGTGTTCACTTTCACTATTATACCACTGTCTATCTGTTCACAAATGGAAGCAAACTACGTAATCATCCAAATACTTGTAGATTAAACAAAACCGAAATCACTTTAGCAGCTAACTATGAATGTAATCTTAGCATACATATACAGAAAGAGGAACCTATGTTGTTAGGGTTGGGCCCTAACCCAAGAGCTTCAGCCCGCTGAGTCAAATCAGTGCTTGATCAAGGGAATGCTTCTCATTCTTATCAAAATGTCAAAAATACATAAGATTTATTATTCACAACGTCTTAGCTTGAAAATGCCTCTTGGCTACTGTGGTGAAGTAAAATTATAAGTGTGGACACAAACGAATTCCTCTAGCCCGATAATGGGTCTAGCCACAACAGGTATATTCTATGGAAGATTTTCTTAGATTATAATCAATCAAGAGGGCCTACCTCTTGGTCACTTATCCTGCTTGATGATGTCCTCGCTTGCTCGCTCCAGCAGTCTCTCGCTTCCTTCTTCAAGCTCCTGAAACAAGTAAACAACAACAGCACACAAACATAATAATAGACAAATTGCAATCCAACCTACTTAATGAGTCAAAAAGAATCAAGACATGAATATGTATTATTACAAAACATGTAGGAAATCAATCGATAGTTTCATATATTAATATCAAAGAGAGATTACAACCATTCGTCTTGACGTCGCAGTCTTCCTTTGACAAGACCAGGTTCACACGCACTTCTACTAGCACTTCATGATGGCTTCAAACAACAATAGTTTAAAGAATCTTCCCTTTAGGCTTCACTCCAAACCAACACACTTCTCCCTCACACAAATAGATGGCTACAACTAGTAATACCTTGCTTTTCAAATCAAAATAGTGTACTCACACTCAACCAACACTCTAACTATGTCACTAGTTTGTGCTTGGGAAGAAGGGAGGTTTATATAGAAAATATGGATAGGAGATGGACCCTCTTCTCATGGCAAAATGACTTATCTCTTGAGGTAGTTCCATCATTATAGGGGAAAAGAGCCCAAACTTTCATCCTCAATCCCATCTGGCCAAACCATTTATTAGACTTCCGTTACGTAGCTTCTAGAGATGGAAGCTTCAGCTCTAATTTAAAAAACTTTCCATAACAGGACCGACGTGACTAGAACACAACTCAGTTGCACCGATTGGTGTGGGGAATAGTGCTAATCTCTACACATCAGTGTGGGGAGATAAAGGTCATTAGCGTCAGTCTTGTAAATTGGGCAAAACAGAAGTTTCAGGGGAAATGGTGCAAAAGGAAATGATCTGCTCATGAAGAGGGACATAATGGGAGTTTCTCCATGAAGGAAAAGCATGCGGGGTTCACTGTAGAGGTCCTCCAAGATCAAGGAACGGGGAGTACAGGGACAGTGACAAAATGTTGTGTAACAAATTCCCCCTAAAGCGTGAAGGCCAAACTAGAAGGAAATGCTGCTGGTCTGCCGTCGGAAAACGTGCAGACAAGTATAGATACATATACATAAACTGAGATCTCTTTCAAATGATACATGAATCATGGCATGGATGCAACCATCCAGAGAAAGATCATGTAAATGGATCTAGGTATGGGCGCAACTATCTGTCAAAGAGGATCATAACGAAACCAAGGTATGGTCACAACCATCCAATAATGAGAAGGATCACATATGATAACTCATGGTCTAGTCACAGGCAGCCACCTGAAAGAGACATGCATATCATCAAAAACCATGTCACATCACTTTGCAACCTAGAATTTTGTAATCTAAGTCCAGGGTCTTGCGCTCCAACACGACCCGATCAAAGTATAAATTCTAACATGTGAATAGATGTGTTGACGTCGAACATGCTAGAAAGTTGCTTGATTACCAGTCAATGATGTAAACTGTTAACAAGAGCGAGAGAAACCACCAATAATTACAATGGCCCTCAAGGTACTATCGGCGCAATTCACGGAATGTGAATATAGGAACTGAAGTCGAACATCCGCGAAATCACCCGATCGAAAGCCAATGATGTGAACTTGTCATTGAGTGTGAAGAACTTGCCTTTAAGGCATGCAAGCTCTAAGGTACTAGAAGGGAGTCTCTTGATCAACTTCCTGGATAATGAGCTTGTGTCGACGGAAAGTGATTGTGTCGAAGGAGGGCCATAATGACTCCCACATCATCGACGCGAGACGAGAGGATGAAAAATGATTTTTGATGATACGGAGAATCAAAGGTAAGTGTAACTGCAGAATGACAACTCTTGAACATATTGGCGACACAACTGGAAGTTTGGCAGCTTTTGGATCCTGGGATAGGTGGTCATGGCGACATAGTAGAGATCATATGGAAGGTAAAAAATGAACGGTCCAAACCCAGGAAGGTCAGTGATGTAAAGGAGGATGTCCCAACCTGGCACGAAGCAAAGGGTGTCATGTTCAAGAGTGAGGTTCCGACACGATTCGATAGATTTCCAAAATTTCCCCCCACCATTTCTGGTGAGTACCACAATTATTTTTTATCGCAAGCTTGAAGGGGATAGCATATGCTTGCACTATAAGTTCATCCTTTGGATGAATCCAACCTAATGAGTTTAACAAGCCCTAGGAAGGAGAAGCTCATGTTCGTCATGGTGACGAATCCGATGTCATTTAATAGTTTAACGAGTCTGACAAAGGTGTAACTCGGTATCTTTTTCATGTTTAGAGAGTTTGAAAAAGACACGTAAAAGAAAACTCCACATGGTCCCTTTTCGTACATTTGTGTCTCTCGAGCTCGAAAAGGTAGAAAACAATACTTGAGAGAACCGCTTGACCATTTCAGTCAAGGAGTACCTTTTTCGTAAATAGTGCCTCCCAACCGAAAAAAGGGGTAAACTTATACTGGGCGCACGACATTTTGCATCCGTTAACGAGTTCGAAATGACAAGGGCTCAACCATCTTTTCAATTTTTAAAGGGTCGGAAAAGAGCTGAAAGTGGACCCCCCATTTTATTCTCTTTAACGAGTCAAAAAGGAAAGAATACTCAACGATCTTTTCATATGAGTTTAACGGTCGAGAAAAGAGTTGAAATATGACTCATCGCCATCGTCGAATATCCATCACTTGTCGTTGCACAAGCAAGGCAAAGTGTATTATCAAGTCGTTGAGGCAAAATAGGTGAAAAGTAGTTACAATACCTGATATTTTCATGAAAAAATGAATAAATAGGGGAAAATTAAATATCTTTTTACCATTGACCTTTTTACCTTTGCAGTGAAGACTTTTACCCTCTTTTGCCCTAGTTTTTCCGGTGTGAATTGCAGGAGATCCGGGAGTCCAATCGATGAGCCGTTAATTCCAGGTAACAGTAGAAGCCCTGAGCTCCATTTTCATGCTATTTATTTATGCTTTTAACCATTTTTTTTGGATTTTTAGGGAGGTTTTTGAGAAAAATTTTCACCCTCGGTTGGTGCGATTTCTGGGCACGAGATCACGTCGGCCGAGGGTTATTTGCACGGCCATCCACACCGACTGGTGCAACTATTTCTAAAATAGGCACCTCAGTGTTGTGGATAGGGAAAAAACAAATTGTCTCAAGAATAGACCGTTAAAATTTGATTTTTATGTACAAAAATTGATGATTGACTCAAAGAAATGGCTTTTGCAGGAGAGAAATTGCTAAAAATGTTGGATTGGAAGGAAAGAGAACACGAAGATATGGACACCCAGGCAATGAATGATCCAAATTTCCTGGAGGCTTTGAGGGGTTGCGGGCTCCTCAAAATTTTCCTTACACCGGGGATGCGGGCCCAGCCTGAATTGCTTCGGTATTTTATAAGCCTTTGGGACATTAATCGTGAGATTTTTGTCATTGGGGACCAGGAGCTAGAGTTGACAACGTTGGACATTTACTTCATCACTGGGTTGTCTCGCAGAGGTGAGCCAGTGAATTCGTATGGATCACGTCCGGTTGGGGCAAGCATATCTTCCCTACTCGTCATGCATTGTCCTGAGGCCCTGAAATCCAAAAGTGGGAAGATTGAGATTTCCAGTGTACGAGATTTGACACTGAGGTTGATTTTGTTGACCATCAACAGAGTGGCAGGGTCCCAGGTAGAACATGAGACTAATAAGTCAAAGTTCCTTTACGCTATATACTGCACAGCTCCCATGATCTTCAACTAGGAAAAGGCCATGAAGATGAATATCAAGCACCACTTGTCCAAGGCGAAGGAGGGAAATCTAAAGCAATTTGGCTTCGAATTAGTACTTGTGACCTTTTTCCTGGAATGAGTGCCATTGTTCCAATATCAGTTGACTAAGGTTAATCCTCTTGCACCACGTGATCTGCGGATGGCCCGCTAGAGTCGTTTGATGCCCAGGATCACTAGGGGTCAACAGATGTCCTACCAACCAACATTCTTTTCGTGGTTACGACGACAGAAAATCATCATGGAGGATTGGATGTACAACAACACTGATTTCTGTGGAGACTCGGATATGTCGTTGCCTAATGGGGAGGACTTCGATGACGAAGGTAAAAAACCAAACCAAATTTTTGATTTTGATGTTTTTTAATTGTTTTTAATATATGCATGCTTATAACATTTCTCTTGTGTATGCAGATGTTGGACTAGAGTGGCCAGCCAGGATGTCCCCGATAGCTAGGCACTATCCTCGTCCTATTGATGTTGTTTCCCCTTATCAGAAGGGAGCGATAACGAGGAGGAGATTGTGAGGAACCTCGAGGGGTTGACTCAGGGTATTCCTGAGTATGCTCGGATAGGAGACATGCCTCGGAAGTACCAGAGGCACACAATGGGAGCCTCAGATCAGATCCGCTGATTGTTGAGTCGCGTAGTACGAGTTGTTCCGTGCTATTATGACCACCATGCCGAGTAGTTCCTAGGTCCAGTACTTACATATTTTTTGAGGCCTGTGTGCCACGGGTGTACGAGGCCTGCGAGCTGCCGATGTTATTGGAGACATACATATTATTTTTTTGGGGTTTCGATGTATCAAACATTTTCACATATGTATATGTTATATTTTCCTGTCTATTATGGTACAAATGGTTTGTCTTATCTTTTACATGTTTTGCAAATGTCTATCCAACACGTAACTAGCTAATGCATCTGTTAATGTATTCATGCGTCTAGGAATATGATGATATGTGATATAATCAAAATGTCTTTCCAACAGACGGATACGGAGATACATTCGTAATATTTGATGGTTCCTGACAGAATATTTCCTGTTGATTTGAAGGACAACTAGTTGCGAATCTAGGTTGACAACCAATTCTCTAATGCCCAAAGCGATAGCTCTTGATAACAATTCGATGACCGCATTGTATTCAGCAATGTTGTTGGTTGTACGACCTAGGCAGATACCTTGAATATCAATCAACTCACCGTTAGGGTTGTAGATAGCCCATGCCATGGATGATAGGTTCTGAGTACTTCGGCAAGCACCATAGGTGAAACTGACGAGAGGAGTTGCAGACATCTGCAAAGCACGAAAAGCATAGTAAACAGGAAAGTTGTTTGAAAACTTCCACACAAAACCACACTGTACAGAAATGAATCACAAACTAATGTACATAAGTAACCATGCAAGATGACCTAAGCATAGTACTTTTTGAGGTAAAGCCCGTTTCGGGGCTTATCGAGAGGATTTCCTTCATAATTAATAAGTTCATAGGCTCCTTTCTACAAAACACATTTTACAGTATAGGGCCCGTGCCACATAGGTTCGAACTTTCCTGCCCCTAGTTTATCGTTGGTTTGGTCGTATAGTAGGACCAAATCACCCTCAGAAAAAGAACGAGGGGAGACCGACTGGTCGAAATGGGATTTGACCCGTTTCTTTTGTGCTTCAATGACCAAGGCAGCGAGACGACGAGTCTCGTCCAGTCGTTCCAAATATAAGAGGCGTTCCTTTTGAGGTGATGTTTCAGGGAGGAGTTCAACAACTAACTTAAGTGAGGAATCTCACATTCAATCGACAATGTTTCTTCCAGACCATAGACCAACTGGAATGGTGTGAAACCAGTGGCATCTTTGGCTAAAGTTCGATAGGCCCACGGAGCTGAAAAAAGCATGAGATGCCAATTTGACTTGTGCATCCCAATAGTACGCAGAAGCATGGTGACCAAAACTTTGTTCACTACTAATATGGGGTCGAGCCATCATGGAACAAGCCCAATGCAGATGTCAGTTCTGCCATCATGCAATCTCTGAAGTGGGAGCCATGATTAGTGACAATGGATTGGGGTATGCCGAAACCTGGAAATAACATGGTTAAAAAGGAATTGAGTTGTTGTCTTAATATCTGCCGAATATGTAGGCATTGCTTCGGCTCATTTGGTTCAAAGTAATCCACAACAAAGATAATGTAGCCATTCACCCCGGCCGAACGAGGGTTACATGTCATATAATTGATGACCCATTTGGCAAAGGGACCAACGGTAATGATGAGGTGTAGGTGAGCAGGTGGGGTGCGCATCTTGCGTTGGTAGATTTGGTATTCGTGGCACTTGCGGACAACAAGAATACAATATTTAAAGATGGATGGCCAGAAATAACCAGCGCGAAGGATTTTCTGAGATGTAGCATAACTAGACATATGACCACCACATGCCTTGGAGTGGCAATCATTGAGAACTCTTTTAGCTTCCTCAATTGTGAGGCATCGATGAAGAACATAGTCGACACTGACACGGTGTAAAGTATCACCAATAATGTGGTAGGGTTGAGAATGATGTTGAATCCTTCGACGATCATCTTTGGTCAATGCGGACCGAAACGTGGAGGTTTGGAGATACACGATGATATCACTGTACCATGGATCAAGGGTGCTAATTAGAAAAGGTGTCTCATCTAGGAGTTGTTCATCTACACTAGCAGGGAGAGCTTTGGAGGGAAGGGAACATATCAATTCTGCGAAAACAAGTGACTTCTTAGATTTGGCTATAGTGAAGACCAAATCAAATTCTTACAGGATAACGATCCATTTAGAATACTTGCCCCCTAGCAACTTATGAGTCAGGATGTAGGTCATAGGGTTGCATTCAGAAATCATTGTAGTCGTTCGTAAGAGAATATAATGTCGAAAATGTTGAACAACCTGTACAACGACCAAAGACAACTTCTCGACATGTGCATAACGCATTTCAGTGGTGAGGAGATTCCGACGCAGGTAGTAGATGACGTGTTCAACACCTTCGTTGTCATATTGAACCAACACCATAGCTATGGTGCTAGGGGTTGTGGCTAGGTAAAGGAAGTAATCTCGATAATAATCCGGTGGATGCAATAGAGGAGCATTTATGAGGACAACCTTCAGATCAACGAAAGATTTTTGGGCTATCTCATCCCATAGAAAGGGTGTTCCTTGTTTGAGCAACCAGGTAAATCGCTTTGCTAGCCCGACGTAGTTAGGTATAAAACGACAAAGAAAGTTGGCATTTCCCTGGAGGCTCTGGAGTTGGTGTAGTGAAGATGGAGGGGGTAAGTTTATAATGGCCTCGAATTTTAGCGGATCTAGGTGAATCCTGTCCTTGGAAACGATGAAGCCAAGGAGTCGTCCTGATTCCACGCAGAAAACAAATTTATGTGGATTTAACTGGATGTTATAATGTTTGCAGCGTAGAAAAATCTGTCGAAGGTGGTTTGGGTGATCTTGTCGCTTACGAGAATGGGCAGGAAGGTCATCCAAGTAAGGTTGGACAATGTTGTGAATATCATGAAACACATAGGACATTGCCCGCTGAAATGTGGCCCCAACATTTTTTAGGCCGAATTGTAGCTTCTTGTATGCGAACGTACCCCATGGGCAGATAAAGGTTGTCTTCTCTTGGTCATTCAGTGCGATATTGATTTGGTTGTAACCAGAAAACCATCCATAAAGGAAAAAATCTCGCTCTCGGCACATTCATCAATGATTTGATCAATGAAGGGAGTAGGATAGTTGTCTAGTGTAGTATGATCCAGATTATCCACAATATTATATTCATCATGTCGACGTTTCGAACCCCAAAGGGGGTCCATCATCATGACCAAAAAATGGTAGATTTTTTTTTTGAGAGAAGAATCCTCCTACCAGTTTATATATAAACCTAATTAATTCTAAATAGTGATAAAATTTTTATAGAAGCCAACTTAACCTACATATATGAATTTTTTTTATTTATTATTATTTTTTTTATTTCAATTTTAATTATCAATTTTATTTATTTAACCTAAATATCCAAGAAGTAAATTATTTAATTAAATTAATTAATAAATTAATTTTAATTTTTCTTTTTCAATTGTTAATTTATTTTATATTTATATTTGTTTTAGTTAATTAACCCTAAGTATCTAATTAATAAATAAGTAAACTATTTAATTGGTTTAATTAATTAATTAATTTAATTGATTTATAATTTGTATAATTTTCCAAATGTTAATTTATAAAACTAATGTTACTATAATCTATAGTCATTAGAATAAATTTTATTTTTATTTTGTTATATTGGTTATTATTAATTAATTAATCAATTAATTTATAATCCAGGACAGGCACGATTAATATCTCGATAATCCACCCAAACGCGGATCGCGCCTTGTTTTTAATTCACAAGGATGATATTGGACACCTAGTTTGTAAGGGGAATGGGATAAATGAATCCATCTTTGAGAAGCTTTTCGACTTCACCCTTAATAGCAGCGACTTTTCTAGGGTGCACTGGACAAAGCCGTTGGTGAACGGGTTTCGCATCTGGATACATTGTTATTTCATGCAACGATCTCATCTAGGAACAATGAGCGATGATGGGTATCGACCCATGGTGGTTCCTCGAGAGACATGATTTCCATGATACCTTCATCGGCGAAGAAGGTCTCGGCTAAGGGGTCGGATGATTCCAAAGTGCCAATCTAGGGGGATTGAGAATACATGTCAAGAGAGGTCTTCGAGATATGAGAATCAAAAGATGCAGAGTTCGTAGCCGAAACAATTTCCACGTAATTGACTTCGACTAAGCGGCATGACGTCGCCCCAAGCATCAACTAGATCTCGCGCAGGTATGACCCAGGGATCAGATTTGACCGATATCATGTTGATGGAGGCAACGTGAGGAGGTGGGAGTGGAAAAATCCCCATTAAGGCAGAAGCTTTGAATAGACCTGCCCCTACACTCTCAAAGGGAGCACTAAAGTGCTTGACATACAGAACGTTGCCATCAGATGAGGAAGAGGCAAAGAAAGATAGTTGATCAACGGTGAAAATCCTCCTTTGATGGGGAAAACAAATCACACAAAACAAAGAGGAGGCCATGACATGCATGGCATGAGTCCAACTTCAGCTGAGTAGAAAATTATAATTGAGATTGGCGTCAACAATTTCTACTTCGAATTGCATTGTCTTGCCTTCTAGGGTGATGGCAAGGTTGGGTAAAACACCGAAGGGTCACGAATCGCGCCCATTGAATGCTTCCAATGTGTTTGGAGACTGGTTCAGTGCAGGGGAACCAATAGCCTTCTAGCATGCAGTTGACATGATGCAGGTAGAAGCACCTTCATCTATGACAGTGTGGTGAATGGTCTTTTCATTAATGATTACCTGAATAAGAAAGGCAATCTAATGATGGAGTCTCGGAACATGGTTCTCTAGATTGAAACAAATCAAATTAGAATCAGTGGGATCAATGCCCTCGATAGCTGGCAGAAAAGACTTTCGCTATGATGGGTAGCTTTGGAGTACCTCAAGAGCCAACATAGCTGATGACATCTAAGCCAAATCTTCAACAATATTGTAATGTTGAGCAGCTCGGGCATTGGGATTGTACGAGGATTTCCTTAGCACACCTCGAGAGGGTGGCTGTGGAGCAGAATCAGGGTTAGGGCACTTGATTTGCAGAGGGCTAGAACTCGAGGTAGAAGAAGAAGTTGGAACTTCTTTTTCTTTCCATGTTGTGGGAGTTGGAGTTTGATAATCCTTTGATCGGGTAGCCACATTAATGGGCATGCTCATCATGAACACTTGAGATCTAGAGGAAGCATATCGGGTTTGGTCTACCATTTGAGTCTGCTGAGATGGAAAGGGCTCTTTGAGGACAGCAGGGGTCCCCTTGAGCAATCGACTAACTTCAGATCGTCACAGACAATCCTTAGTATACTAATCCTCCTCGCAAATGAGGAAAGGATATTTAGGTTTCCATTGTGATGATTCGCCAACAGACAATTTGGGAGGACCCTATTTCAAAGCATCGGCTTTAGCCTTGCCTTTTCCTTTCTTTTTTCCTTTCGAGGATTTGTCCACTGTGGTAGATTGGACAGTGTGGACCTCTGAGGTTTTACTAGGGCCTGGAGGGTTTTGAGATGAATTGTTGGGAATAGTATTCGAGACCAACTTATGTTTGGAAGAAGTTTTGGGAGGGGTCTGGGATACTAAACCAATAACTCCATCAACGGGAGGGAAAGTGGGTGACTTCGACGTCGCGGGATCAGATGATGGCCATGGAGCATTGGGTAATAATTCGTATAAGGTTCCAGACTGAGAGTAGACCAGGTCCAAGTACTGGGCATGAGCGATGGCTTGCTCTTTAGTGACGCATCCACCCATGGTTATATCATGAATAATTAGAGCTACGAATGATTTGGTAAACCATTCGGTGAGCAACTGATTAGCGGTTTCGAACTTGATTAGTCGACGTCTACTTCTCCATTCATGGATATGATTAGAGATGTGCATCGCAGTGTCTTGCTTAAGTGATGTGAGCAGATAAGTGCTTGTTTCATAATGAACTGAGAGTTGAAAATGCGAGAGGAAGGCCATGGCTAACGAATTGAAGCCATGAAAAGTACTTCGAGGTAGCTCGATGTACCATTTTGCTCCGGCACCCATAAGGGTTCGTTGGAAATTATGAAGACGAATGGAATCATCCACGTATGAATTTGATGAGCACCAGAGGTGATATGTCATCACGTGGGCCTGAGGATATTCTTAGCTTTCCCATCGAACTTGGGGCAATCACTTGGTATCTTGGATGGCACCGGAGGTAAGTACGACGAATGAAGAATTGGATCATTCATGAGACGTGATACATCCAGCAACTCAAGTGTAGCCAAGAAAGGTAATTGAGTGTTAAAAGGCATGGGAGGTCAATAAGGGGGCCCATAAGGAGGAGCCCATCCCTGCTGGTAAGGATTTTGACCCCACAGTGGGGGATTTTGGCCATATGGCATTTGAGGCTGCCCCCACTGTGAGTTACCTTAACCAAAGGGAGGATTTGGACCAGGAATACCATGAAATGTCCATGCACAGGTTGCTGATAGGAAACGTATGGGTTAAAAGGCTGATGAGCCTGTTGACCTTGGACATGTGGGTATGGGACCTGTTGTCTTGGAACATAGGGCTATTGGGCCTGCTGTCCCTGAACAAGAGGGTTCTAGACCTGTAGTCCTTGGGCATAAGGTTGATACGCTTGTTGCCCTTGGATGTAGGGGTTTTGTACCTGGTGCCCTTGGCCAGCAGGATTTTGAACCAGTTGGCCTTGGACAAGAGAAATCTGCACCTGCTACTATAGGACTTGACCTTGAACCTGTCCCTGCAAGGTTTTCCCTTGTTGATAGGTATACAAGAGTTACTCTTGCCCAGGTTGGTTTTGTTGGCCTTGCGGCTGCAAGATTTGTCCCTGGGTTTGCAAAGGTTGGCCCTGCGAGGGTATGGGTTGAGAGGTATGCAGAGCATATTGCATCTGTTGTTGCGTGGTTTGCTACAACTGTTGGAAGGACTGACCTTGTGGTTGTTGCAAGTGACCTTACTATGCGATAATCTGCCCTTGCTGTTGTGTGAAGAGTCCTTGCTACAACAAAGGTTGCCCTTGTTGTTGCAAGAGTTGTCCTTGCTATTGCAAGGGTACTTGAATAGTGCCCGGGAAATTACCGAACCGAATCTGGCCATAGCCAGGCTGGATATACTGCTTAGATGGGATGGTGTAAGGTTGATTAACCAATCCTTGGGAACCGTATGGAATGTAAGGATTTTGGTATTGGACCTGAGCCCCATAAGGCTGTTGATATTGAACATTGTTCGATCTAGACAGACCACCAGGATTCTGAACCTGTTGGTACTAGACATTGCTTGATCCAGTAGGGTCAGCAAGGTTGTAAATAATACCAGAAGAGGGCTGGTTTATACCAAGCATGTGAGCTTGCGAGCCGCTCACATTAGTGGCACCTGACACCATAGAGACATTCAGATTCCTCTCTCCAGGCAGTGGCACAATCTGGCCATTGACTAATGGGATAGAAGAACTGACAGAGAAAATCTTGGAAACTACCGGTTGCGGCTGATGCATAACTGGGATTGATGGTACAAGAGTGTTCGGGAAGGTGGGTTGCACCGGGACTGAAGTAACAATTGGTTGGGAGGTCGTGTTCATGACGAATAGACCTGATGTAGGTCTAACACCTGATGCCCAAACAGAGTTATGGTAGAGTGATGAGGCACTCATCGTGCCCGAAACTAAGTGCCCTAAAGACACATAATTGGGTGGCAAGTTGGCGGGAATACCTTCTGAATAAGGTAAACCCTCAGGAGGGAACTGCAGCTGCAATTCTTCTCCCTCAATAGTGTGTGGAGTTGAGACTTTGAACTCATCCCGAGAAGTGACTAGAGCATCGCCCTTGGGTCCCATATCTGGAAACAAATGACGACGGACAACCGAACGTGTACTAGGGGATAGTTCCAAAGGAACACCCGGTTGATCGTACAGACTGTAAGGGCGTTGTGGTGATATCTCAACAGCATCAAACAGAGGGTTCGGAGGATAGATAACCAGTCTAAGCTGACCGTCAGTGGTCAGCAAGTTCTCTAGAGTTCGAATGGGATTATCCAGAGATTTTGGGTCAAGACTAGCAGATGACCCTGAACCGAAAGTAGGTGGAGGACGAGATGATAATTGTTGAACACTCAAAACAATTGCGAGTTTAACATTTTGGTCCTCAAATGGATTTGATAACTCAAGTAGTGGCTCCTCGGACAATCTTGCAGACGAAGGAGAGGAAGAGGAAATGGGTGAACCATATGGTTCAGCCACAATGACCTTGTCTTAGTTGACAGAATAAATAACTTCAAGGCTTTAAAATGTCCTTTTAAGGAAACTCATGATTTGGTCAAAAAATCTAACAGGATGTTTTGGATCGTGGGCAATCAATTATTTAAGAGGCATAAAAGACTGATGTTCTTTCATTTTTAAAGAGTTAAGAAAGAAAGAAGGATGACTCTATCACTATTGATTGGAAACGAGCTCGAAAGGACAAGTTCTCGGATGATCTTTTAAGTTTAATGAGTCAAAAAGATCAAATGACTACTCTGGACTATCTAGGTAAACAGGATTAGCAGACAACTGTGAACTGCAAAATACTTCCCAATGAACCAAGAAGTATGAGCAGGAAATCTCCCCGAATGCCGTGTTCAGTGTATCACGTTCGCAAGGTGGCCGACTCGGCTTCCTAAGGATAAAAGGATTGCAGCCTAGTGGGGTCTTCCGTTATATACACGACGGTATGGGGAGCACAAATCTGTGCTAGCGCTGTCTAATGCCGAAGCTAACAACAGTTGCTAGGTTTACAGATGCTGGAACATGTCTCTAGCCTAGACCTTCTAGATGTGATCGTTAATGTCAAATGTGCCTTAGGTAAATTGAATTCATTTTAGAGTTGATCTTGAGTTAAGTTTCAGTTTTCAGGTCTTAGCGAAGCTACTCGAAAAACCTAAAATGCAACTAAATTAGAGAAGACCCTTTCAATTTGATGAAATGCCTACACTAGAGAGGGTATAAACTACTCAATCAAATGCAAACAATCAAGCAACTAAAAATGAAATGATTTTCCACTACTTCACTTTTTGAAAAAAATAAACTAATGAAAAATGCATTCCAATCCCTAATTTCCTAACAAGTAGTTATCTATTAGTCCTTTCGATTCGAAAAATTTTCTCTTCCTTTTCAAATGCTGATGCAATTCTAGTTTCTAAGAGATGCAAATCATAATGAAGCAACAGGCTAGAATTTCATATTTTCTCATAAAACAACAAAACGAACTTTCGCATACAATATTTCAATGAGAAAATTTTCAAGACTATGAGCTCTTCAAGCGGATGAAAACATGAAAAGAGAAGTTCAATCATATCGACTAAGCATCGACTTTTCCAAACACAAGACCGACAATGTAATTTATTAAACAAAGTCTTTTGGTAGAAATCACATGAGAGAATTTTTTGGCTAACGCGTTTCGAACCAACAAGTGTGGTTCATCGTCAGGACCAGATGAAGAGGCATACCATGGCAAAGGCTCAAATAGAGAGGAATGTAGAGACATAATTTCAAGTAACGGCTATATTTGAACAATAATGTTTAAATTATAATATTAATTTATTAATATATTGAAAACAAATATTATTAAGTAACGGCTATATTAAACGGCTAGTTTTTGAAAAAAAATATTTAAATAATGATATTATTTCATTAATTTATTAAAAATATTAATAGGTAATGGCTATATTAAATGGCTAGTTTTTGAAAAATAATATTTAAATTAATTTATTAAAACCAAATATTACTAGTTCTTGAAAAATAATATTTAAATAATGATATTAGTTTATTAATTTATTAAAATATTAATATGTAACGGCTATATTAAACGGCTAGTTTTTGAAAAATTATTTAAATAATGATATTATTTCATTAATTTATAAAAAATATTAATAGGTAACGACTATATTAAACAGCTAGTTTTTTAAAAGTAATATTTAAATTATTGAATTGAGGCTTTTGTGATCCATATCAAATTTATGAGAGATTTTTCGGCGTAAATCACATGAAATTCCATTTGTCGACGCGTTTCGAACCAACCAGTGTGGTTCATCGTCAGAACAAGTTGAACCACACTGGTTGGTTCGAAACACATCGACAAATGAAATTTTATGTGATTTACGCCAAAAAATCTCTCATAAATATTTAAATTAATTTATTAAAACCAAATATTACTAGTTCTTGACAAATAATATTTAAATAATGATATTAGTTTATTAATTTATTAAAATATTAATATGTAACGGCTATATTAAACAGCTAGTTTTTGAAAAATAATATTTAAATTAATTTATTAAAACCAAATATTACTAGTTTTTGAAAAATAATATTTAAATTGTGATATTAGTTTATTAATTTATTAAAAATAAATATTAATAAGTAACCGCTATGTTAAACAACTAGTTTTTAAAATAAATAAATAAATAATCAAAGTCAAACTTTAAAGGAGAGGAGCAAAAAATGATAAAAACGGGTGAAAACCCTAATCGAGACAAGATCATTTGATAAATAAAATAACTAATGGAAATAAAATAAAATAAATTAAAATTAATTAATGGAAATAAAATAAAATAAATTAAAAATAATTAATGGAAAAATAAATAAAATAAAACAAAAACATACACAAGTCAAAATAAATATATATAAATAAATAAATAAATAAAAATCAATAATTAGAAATAAATATTTGGTTTTAATAGAAATAAATAAATAGAAATAAATATTTGGTTTTAATATAAATAAATAAATTGAAATAAATATTATTTTTCAAAAACTAGCCATTCAATATAGCCGTTACCTATTAATATTTTTAATAAATTAATGAATAATATCATTATTTAAACTAGCTGTTTAATATAGCCGTTACATATTAATATTTTAATAAATTAATAAACTAATATCATTATTTAAATATTATTTTTCAAGAACTAGTAATATTTGGTTTTAATAAATTAATTTAAATATTACTTTTCAAAAACTAGCCGTTTAATATAGCCGTTACCTATTAATATTTTTAATAAATTAATGAAATAATATCATTATTTAAATGATTTTTTCAAAAACTAGTCATTTAATATAGCCATTACTTAATAATATTTGTTTTTAATATATTAATAAATTAATATTATATAATTTAAACATTATTGTTCAAATATAGCCGTTACTTGAAATTATGTCTCTACATTGCCCTCTATTTAAGCCTTTGCCATGGTATGCCTCTTCATCTGGTCCTGATGATGAACCACACTTGTTGGTTCGAAATGCGTCGGTCAAAAAATTCTCTCATGTGATTTCTACCAAATGACTTTATTTAATTCATTATGGATCACAGAAGCTTGAATACAGAAATGTAATCTATGCCAAAAAAAGACGTCCAAACTAGTAAACAAAACTTTTTTAAACTTGTGCAAAAAGAGGTTAAAGTCGTACAAGGGACCAAAAAAAAATGAAAAGAGCAAACACACCTGCAACCAGACCCGATGAGTCCACAAGCTGCTGAATGGACGACTAGCTAGATGTCCTAGTGTCATTGGCCACTCAATGACTTGATCAATCAAATAGCAAGATGGCAAGCCTACAAGCAAGAAAAACCAAATGAAGAGTAGCTTTCTAATCAGGGAGAAAAACAGTAAAAAAACTCACAAGGTCAAAAACACAAGAGCAGAACACACTCGCCAAGATTGGGCTCTAGCCCTAATCTTCACTTACAGGACTCGGCGCGACTGCCTAACTGACAACAAGTGCCAGAGGCGGGTTGGTGCGACTGTCCCTCTATAATTCACGTTGATCAGTGCAACTGTCAGCCGATTAAACACGTTGTCTAAGGAAACTAAGAAAAAATAAAAAATTCTTTAAAACAGGGACCAAATCTGCTACTTGATTTTTAGACTTAAGCTAGTAAGCAGGAAAAAAGCAACAAAACAAAAGGGAAAACGCAAAACTAGCAAAGTTCTCATGAAATCATGAAATCCAAAACAAACAAAAGGATGGGATCTCCCCAGCGGAGCCGCCAATTTGTGGTGAAGTAAAATTCTAAGTGTAGACATGAACAAATTCCTCTAGCCCGATAATGGGTCTAGCCACAACAGATACATTCTATGGAAGTTTTCCTTAGATTAGAATCAATCAAGAGGGCCTACCTCTTGGTCGCTTATCCTTCTTGATGATGTCCTCGCTTGCTCGCTCCAACAATCTCTCGCCTCCTTCTTCAAGCTCCTGAAGCAAGTAAACAACAACAACACACAAACATAATAATAAACAAATTGCAATTCAACCTACTTAATGAGTCAAGAAGCATCAAGACATGAATATTTAATATTACAAAACATCTAGGAAATCAATTGATAGTTGCATATATTAATATCAAAGAGAGATTACAACCATTCGTCTTGACATCGCAGTCTTCCTCTGACAAGACTAGGTTCCCACACACTTCTACTAGCACTTCATGATGGCTTCAAACAACAATAGTTTAAAGACTCTTCCTTTTAGGCTTCACTCCAAACCAACACACTTCTCCCTCACACAACTAGATGGCTACAACTAGTAATACCTTGCTTGTCAAATTAAAATAGTATACTCACACTCAGCAACCACTCTAACTATGTCACTAGTTTGTGCTTGGGAAGAAGGGAGGTTTATATAGGAAATATGGATGGGAGATGGACCCTCTTCTCATGGCAGAAGGACTTATCTCTTGAGGTAGTTCCATCATTATAGGGGAAAGGAGCCCAAACTGTCATCCTCAACCCCATCTGGCCAAACCATTTATTGGACTTCTGTTACGTAGCTTCTAGAGATGGAAGCTTCAGCTCTAATTTAAAAAACTTTCCATAACAGGACTGACATGACTAGAACATAGCTCAATCGCACTGATCGGTGTGGGGAATAGTGCTAATATCTGCACATCAGTGCGGGGGAGATAAAGGCCATTAGCGTCGGTCTTGTAAATTGAGCAAAACAAAAGTTTCAGGGGAAATGGTGCAAAAGGGAAATGATCTGCTCATGAAGAGGGACATAATGGGAGTTTCTTCATGAAGGCAAAGCATGCGGGGTTCATTGTAGAGGTCCTCTAGGATCAAGGAACGAGGAGTACAGGGACAGTGACAAAATGTTGTGTAACAGCTACAACCAAAAAAATTCGAATCCTAATGAGGCCCTAGGCCTTCTTATTTATACAATTGAAACTACCAATAACTTCCTTCAAATTAGGTAGGCTTGTCTCCCAAAATCGAGATTAAATTGTCTTCAACTATCACTGGCTTGGCTGCCAATGACCTCGGTGGGCTTGGTTGCTTGTAACTCTGAGCTGATGAGATCTGGTGGAGGAATATTTGAATGATTGAGGAGTTAAGGAGGGAGATCCAATCTCCTAAAATCCCTCTTGCTTGTCCACTTCGAGTTCCTACACTTAAATTAGCCAAAATTACTCCAAATCCTGCAATTAATGCACATTAGGCCACATGACACAACATCTCATATTTAGCCTTCTCACTAAGAAAGATATAATAAAATATGTAAAGAAATGTGAGAAAAAATTATTTTAATAAGCTGGAGAGTGGCATTAAGGTCCATATAATTTATAATTTACCTATTGATGAGCCTCATCATCACCCCCTACTAAAAGTGTTGCTCATCCTCTGAGCAACTTAATCTATGTCAATGTGTTTCATTTCTCTTGTGGTCTCTCTGACATCCCAGGCTTTTGTTTATGTATTCTCCTTGTGGATAAAATCTTGCATGCTTCTCTATTTCCTCCCACTGCTTTCTATCCTCTTCCTTCTTTCTTCCTACTAACATACCTAAGAGAAATGGTGGACTGAGTTTTAAACCAATCCAGTTGATTTTGAGTCTCTGTAGTGCCTTCTTATACAATGGGGTCCTTTCTAGTGCATCCCTCATTCTTTCAGGGGAACAATACTCCCTAATCCTTTGGTTGTATGGTGGGGTGCCCCATTTCCTTTGCCATGCTTGTTGGCTTTCATCCCCAAGAATCTCAAGGTGTCCTAAAAATGAGTGATTCCTTTCTCTTGTGTAGCTAGTTATCTTGGTGCAAGCTGGGGATCATTGACGATGATGTTGTGGGTGCTAATGAAAACCATGGAATCGATATGTTCTGCTCTAATGTAAAGGGGTTGTTTTTCTTCTCTTTCCAACACCCTCTTTACTTCCTTAGCCCTGGCCTCCTCATGACTCGTCCATGATCCAAAGGCCATTAGTTGCAAGTCCCCTAGGTTTGGATTGGGGTCCCACACATTCAAGTATGTTAAGGCCACGTTTTGTAAGTAGAATTTAGATATCTTGGCCTTATCTTCTAGGGTGCTTTGGTCACAGGGCTCAATGAACTTCCTGTAGTCTTGGAAAGGCATAGTCCCTCATTGTTCTAGGGTCTTTACCTAAAATTGCAGCCATTAATCTTTTAGGTACAAGGCATATGACTTTGGTGGCATCCTGCACTTGAGTGCCTCCATAGAGAGGCTTTTCATAGTGGTCAATTGGTTCTCTTTTTTTTGTACCTGCCTTCTCAACCATGTGTTTTCAGCCTCTAGTTGAGATTTCATAACTCTTTCCCTGTCTCTTATCCTACTCAACTCTCTGCCCATCTCTAGTAGCTTCTATTCCATATGGCCCACATCCTCTTCATTATTTTATTTAGCAATTTTCATCCAATGATGTGTCCTTGCTCTCTCCTTCTCAAGCTCAAAGAAGAGAGGGATGACAAATTCTTGTGGTACGACTCTGCCTCCCTCAATGAATCTGTAATAGGAGCTGAGATTGGGCTATGGGCTAGGTTCTTGCAGCTCTTGGTATTATCCCTTTAATGTCTTTGGAGCATCTGCCTCCTCCTGTACTTGTGTTGCTGCTTCCTTTCCTTTCCTTTGTCCTTTCTATCCTTCCTACTACTTTTTTTGTGTTTCCTGTAGTGCCGATAGAGTTTCATGTAGGGCTGTCTGTGTTTCCTGTAGGAGGATTTTCCCTTTCTGAAATGGGGTCAAAGTTTCTTTGGTTTTCTTTGTTGAGGTTGACTTGGTGACAGGCCTCCTAACATAGGTGATTGGCAACTTTGGGGAAGCATGTTTTGATGTGCCCTCTATTAGAGCCTAGATTGACCTCAGGCTGAAGGGAGGCCATCCTAGGATAACCACAAACCACGTTTAACCTGGTAGCTAGCCCTACCAGGTCGGGAGATGGCTCTCTCCTTGTGAATCTCAGTTGAGATGACTGAATCAAATATGGATTTTAGGCTAGGTATAGTAGCTCTAGGGTTTCGGGTTGATTTTGATGGTTTTGTTGCTGGATCAAATGGAGCATGTAGCTTTGGGTCCGGGAAATGAAGTCAGGAATGGGGTGTTCTGTGGGGTGAGGTAGGTAGGTGTTTAAGCACTTGTACTTGAGTGAGATGGCAGGTCTAATACTAATGAGGAGCTGAGGAGGGCATGCAGAGATCATGAGTCCTCTTCAAATAGCTGAAAACATCAAAAACTAAATGTATTCCCAAGGCAGAGCATTGTTACCAATGTATTCTACCTATCTATCTTGATTTCATTTAGTTTAGAAGAATGAATGAGATTTTGGCACACATAACACATGAGAAAAATTAATGACAAAAAGAGAAACAATGTAAAAACACATTACCACAAGAATTCCACAAAAATCACTGCAAATCCTGGTTTATTTCCTTGCCAAACTGCTGTAGTGATGTACAATGTAGCTCAAAGCATCCAAGAGAGTCCAACCTTTACAATGACTAAGAAAGTACATAATATAGGCATCAAACCACCTATGCTAGCCATAAGGGGTTGAATCCATGAGAAGAGGAGTGGTTTCAACCATATCTAAACTAAGAACATGAATATAGGCAGTGGAACAACTTGCCTCTAAAACCAAGGAAACTAATTCATTCACCCCCAGACCACCTCAAAATGATGTATCTACCCTCAAGAGTAATTTTAAAATTACATTTACATAGAATAACATCATTTACATTCATAAATTCATCCAAAATGAGAGTAAAAGTCAACTTTTAGAAAAACTAGGCAAAATTTTGATTTTTGAGCAAAACTGGCAAAATTCATCCTATGTGCAGCACCACTGATCCTATGCGCAATGCCTTTTCAAACCTAGTTTTGGAGGCCTTCCCATTGACCAAATTGAGCCCAAGATAGCTTTTTGGAAAGGTCTTCCTGTTTAGTTTCTGGAACATCTTGAATTTTTTCATTTGGAGGTCATTTTCCTCCTCAAAAGTGGAATCTCCCAAAACTACTTCCTGTGTGTCCAAAAAGTGGTAGAGAGGGCATTTTTTGATGGTTTTTTGACCTTTAGGTGACCTAGATTTGCTCCAAATTTGCTGAAAATTTTTGGGTTTACTTATTTTTTCATGCTAAATCTAAACATGCAAGCCATTCTTCCAACAAGTTCCCTAGTAAAAAGCACAGCGCCACCTATTGCAATTTCTTGTGTTGCAAAATTTAAAATTTGAAAATTACAAAATTTTACCAAAATTTTCCCAAAATTGGCACAAGGCACCCTCATCCACTACTTTGATGAGCTAATGAGGCATCAGCTAGGATTTCCAATTTGTCTTGCTCCTCATTGGCCATTAAGGCCTTCCTCAACCTATCCTTAAGCTTCCTCATTCTTATGTTGTAGATTTTGTTCCGGGTCATGCAGTGATAGGCCATGTGGCGAAGCATCTTTTTGTCTTTGTTAACCATCTCAATCAACTTCTCTAGGTGTATGTTAACTGCTCAAGATAAATCTCCCTAGGATTCTCAATTTCCTTTGCCTTTTGTCTTCTAGCCTTGCTTCTTCGCTACCTAGTCACTTGGCCTTTTTCATTGTTTGTGAACACTTGTGGTGAATGATGAGATAGGGTGAATGGATGAAAGATGAGTATGAAGAGATTTTAGGATGAGTAGGTGAGAGTGAATGGGAGTGTTAGTTGAATTTAGGGAGTGAGTAGGGTTTAGGGGAGCGAGTAGGGTTTTGTATGTAGGGTATAGGGTTTCATATGGAGGGTAGGGTTTAGGAGTTTATGTGTGGGAATGGGATGTATATAGGATAGGGTTTTAATATGTAGTGTATGAGGTTTTAGGAACCAGCAACAAAGATAAATGAGTGAACCTTAAACAATTATGGTGAGCAGTGAATACTAGGGTTTTGTTTTTATAGGTAAAAGACCAACAAGATTTCATGCAAGAACACTCTTCAACAAGGAGGATCAATGTAGTTACTTGTAAAGAGGAGGAAATTGGAGTTTTGAGGCAGTTTGAAGTGATTTGGAGTAATTTGAGTGTGTCTGATAGGTGCATAGCACCCTCACACAGGTGTGCAACGCATTTTCTATGCACAGTGTCGGTGTAATTTTCCATTGCCCAAACTTCCCAGGTGCGCAACGCCTTTTCTATGCGCAGTGCGGCTGCCACGTGCACATTGCCTTTTTGTAGACCACATTTGAGGGCCTTACTGGTGTCAAAATTGGGCGTGTGATAGCTCGTTGGAAATATTATTGAGTCTACTTTCCATAACATCTTGAATTTTCCAATTTAGAGTTCATTTTCCCTGTCAAAAGTCCAATCTCCCAAGACTGGTCAAAATGTGCAGAATGAGGCTGCCAAAATGCAGAGTGATAATGCAGTCAACTTTTGAAGGTATTCCACAACTCCAAATTGAGCTCATGATAGCTCATTGGAAAGATTTGTGTGTCTAGTTATCATTTGACTCATCAAAAAAGTCATTTGGCCAACCAGGCTAGGAGAAATCGTGATTTTCCCAAGGTCACTCCAGAGGTGCATTAACTCTCCTGAGGCAATTGTATTTTTGACAGTTCTCTAAAACCATGACACCTGTGTAAAAATTGAAAGAGGCTTTTCTTCTTGAGTCAATGACGGACAAAAACCTCTCTCACTTTTGTCAAATTCATCTTTTATTGCTTATAAACACAGTTTGAAGAAAAACTGACCCTTATGTATGATGAATGGCTTGTTCCTTGGAATGACTTCTCGACAAATGATGGATACCTGATGTTCGATGATATGAAATGGGCTCATTCCTTCTGATATCTCTCATGCCTCCTATGCTCAGATATCTCTACTCCCATAGCCAACCCTAGCTCAGTAGGAGAGGAATTTAGGGTTTTAGTGCTTGTATCTCTTTTGTTTTGATAGGTGGACTGATGCTCAAATTCTTTGACTTTTGCAGTGGCAGGTACTTGGCAATAGCACCGGGTGACCAGGAGTAGCATGGAACCAGTTATTACATATGAGAATGATAAAATTACATCAAATTTAAATATGAAATACAAATTCTGCTATATATCTAGGGGGGATAATATGGGGTACCAAGGGAGGTACCCAAGGTAATAATGTAATAATGGGATGGGCCATAGTAATAAATAAGGTGGTTAACCCATGTCATGTAAGGGACCACAAGTAGTTAATAATAATTTAATGGGCCCATGGTATTAGTTGATGGTATGAGGAAACCATGGTAATGATGCATGGTATTGTATGTATGAGGCCTATATAGTGGCGAGAGACTCCACATGGAGAGATATGAAGATGAAGAGAAGTATTATTGTATGAACAGACATATGGCTTGTGGAGTGTTCTCCTTCCTTAAGGAGTGAATGTATGGTGTTGCCCTACCTTAAGGGTTTGATCAATAAAGAATCATTTTTATCTATTTTGATTTTGTTCTTTCTTGGGTTTATTTTTGTTATCATATATTTCTGGGTTAGATCTACAACAAGTGGTATCAGAGCACTTTCTTGGGCAAACAGTGGAGATTTTTTTTTTTTTTTTCATTTTTGCAGGGTTTATAGGGCGGCGAATTTGCAGATCAGATCTGTACGTTTTGGTGCTAGATCTACAAAATCTAATTGTAGATCTGTATTCTCTGGGAAAAAACACCCGGTTTCAAAAAAAAAATCGGTCGAATCGGAGTCCGGATGAAGGAGATATCACTGATCTAAAAATCAGTGGGGGTATAGACAATTTTCAGGGCAGCGACTTTGCGGCGCAGATCTAGACGTCTTGGTACAAGATATGCAAAATCTAATTGCAGATCTGGATTCTTTGGGAAAAAATACCCAACTTCAAAAAAAAAATCAGTCGAATCGGAGTCCGGATGAGGGAGATATCGCTGATTTAAAATCAGCTCTTTTTGCAGAAATTTTGGGTGACGGCGGGAGAGTAGCAACGCAGATCTGGAATTCTAGTGCCTGGATCAGGATTTCTATCACATGGGCAGATGCAGAATGATTGCCCCATTTCTAAAAACAGGTCATAATAAGGATTCTGAGCAATATTGACAAAACTGTGACAATTACACATTTTCGCCAAGTAAGTGAATTTTTTCCAAACCATTCATGGCTTCTAGCAAGGATCTATATTTTACAGGAAAAGATGATGGTCCTACTATTGAAGAATTCATACAAATATACAAGTCCAAATTTGGGACAACAGGTTGTTTTTGGAAGTTTCAAATGCTGTCTAACTTTAGAGGTGAGGCTCAAAAATGGAAATTATTACTTGACTACGACTGGTTGAACAAAATTTCAAATGCAAAATTTGAAAAATTCTTTTTGGACAAATGGTCTTGGGCTAGGAAAAAGGAGAATGAGACACATAAGGGGTTAATTCCTACAGGTATATCCTTATTGCAGATTCATGGATTGCTTCAGAAAGAGAAGATCATTGTTTCTATCAATCCTAGTTGTAAACATAATTTTATCAGTGTTAATTTGGCAAAAAAATTGCAAGTCCCAGCAAAACAAATTGAACATACACAGGTTGATAATGAGGATGTTCAAGTGTATAAGGATTTGAAGATTTCTATGGATAAATATGTGTTGCATGGTGATTTTTATGCTTCAGAGATGGATAATATGGATGTTGTTTTGGGATATCCTTGGATGGAATCCGTGGGTACTATCAATATTAATGTGCAGAAGAAATTCCTGAAACTATGGTATAAAAAGAAGAAAATTACATTACAGGATATTTCCATCCATAAACAGGTAGAGCACATGGAGGCTGAAGTAGAAGATGTTCAAGGGACTGACATATCAGATGATGAGCCTTTGATGATCGACAATCAAACACAAACAGAGGCTGCAGAAGAAAAGGTTATAGGTGATGATACATCAGAGGAGGGCTCAGTGGCTGAAGTCATATTGAAAAAGAAGACACCACAACAGGCACCACAGTAGGGTGAAGTCAAGCAAAAGCCATCGTGGGTTAAAACTTCAACATATCATCACCCACATCACCCCGCAAGACAACCATCAAGATGGAAACCAAGTAGTCACATGACGGATAGCGAGGAGAGAAGATCCACCCACTACACATCAACACAGAAGAGCTGCCACGGTCGACTTCCATCTCAAGCGAGCGAGGCACCAGCAAGATCGAGGGTTCACCTTTCTCTTGGATGGCTAGATGCACGTGCATGGTATCAGTGGACTACTCTTTTGAGTAGATCTTATTATTTGTGTTCTTCCCATGTTTCGGGGACGAAACATGCTTAGGGGGGTGGAATGTTATATATCTAGGGGGGATAATATGGGGTACCAAGGGAGGTACCCAAGGTAATAATGTAATAATGGGATAGGCCATAGTAATAAATAAGGTGGTTAACCCATGTCATGTAAGGGACCACAAATAGTTAATAATAATTTAATGGGCCCATGGTATTAGTTGATGGTATGAGGAAACCATGGTAATGATGCATGGTATTGTATGTATGAGGCCTATATAGAGGCGAGAGACTCCACATGGAGAGGTATGAAGATGAAGAGAAGTATTATTGTATGAACAGGCATATGGCTTGTGGAGTGTTCTCCTTCCTTAAGGAGTGAATGTATGGTGTTGCCCTACCTTAAGGGTTTGATCAATAAAGAATCATTTTTATCTATTTTGATTTTGTTCTTTCTTGGGTTTATTTCTGTTATCATATATTTCTGGGTTAGATCTACAACAAATTCTCTGTTTTCACCTCAAAACTAGTTTTGAGGTGAGAACTTCATTAAGCTTACAAATTAACAAATTTTGACTTTTCTGGTCGTTATTAATCTCCTCATGTCTTTGCTGACCATTATTAGAAACAATCACTAAAATCTGACCATGGAGGAAACCCTAGACCTAATGAGACCAAAACCCTATGTAATTAATGAAATAGAATGAAAATGAGAATAAACCATTGACTGAAAGGTATGAAAGGAGGTCAGCAAGTACATATCATTAGGGAAAAACTGAAAAGAACCCTACCATCAGTAGATCCATGACCTAATGGAATGCAACCTCATCAGAATGGGACTCCTAGTATGAAATGCAAAAGAGTAATTTTGATCACTGATGGCAGTGGTGAAGACACTGACACTGACACCCTCTTCACCTTTCATTTGTGGGGAGACTAGTTTTCCTTATTGTTTTGGTGAGTCTTCAATGATCTTGGTAGGTGTTTATGGTCTCCCTTGTTTTATCCGAGTGCTCCTACTTGTTTTGAAATATATTTGAGTCTACCTTTTCCTTTTTCTTGTTGACTTTATGGGTGTTCTTAGGGTGGTCAAGGCAGCAGTTGCTTCCTTCTATGTGGGTTCAGGAGACACTCTTAGAGATTCCTCCCCTTCCTTGGTATGTTTTTCAAGGCTTGCCTCATCCTTTTGTGCTTCTTCTCCACTGTTCTCTTCTCCCTTTGTTTTATTGGTCTCTGCCTCCTCTTCTTCCTCTGGTTCTTCCTCTTCTTCTTCAGGTTCTTCCTCTTCTTCTTCCTCCTCACCACTAGAGGTTGAGTTCCTATCATATTCAATTGCTTCAATTACAGCCTCCCTGTCCATGTCCCTAAATGTGGAGCATAGAATAGGTACTCTTAATTGGCTTAAGGCATCTTCTAGTATGAGCTTGATTAGTCCATGATGTGCCAGCTACTGATGTTGTCCTTCCTGTACCTTTATGCTCATATCTATTATTGATTACAACAAGAATTAGGGCAAACTAAGTCTTTTGTTAAGGGGTAACTCTTCTCAAATCTCAGCTCATGGAGGAGTCTAAATTGGTAACCATAGACCATACTGAGCCTTCCATCACAAGAAATATACTTGAGAATGTGATAGCTTGCCTAATCGCAAGGATAGGGAAGGCTCTCCCTTCTAATCCCATTTTTTTCCTCAATTGGCTCTTCACCTCTCAAGAAAAAGTTCTTCTTGGCATAAGTGCTTCTAGCTTTATCCTCATTTCTCCATTGCATGCCTAGAAGAAGTGTAGTGATTCTGCTAATGTTTTCAAGGGTAATTGTTACTGATAATCTTCTCACCATAGAAGTAGCACTAACACCAACCTAAGGTGTGAGTGACATAGAAAATTCCTGAGCTACATCATCATCATATCCTCTAAGTAGCTCGAAGAATCCCAACCATTGATGCCTTCTAAATATATCTACCACATGGGTATGGAGGTGTATTCTGGATGTCCCTATGGGCTCTCTTCTATTGAAACCTCCTGCCATTTTCTCCTCTCTACCAAGCTGAATATAGGTAGTTTGGTGGCTTAGCTCTTGAGCTTTCCAAGGTGATTTTGGGTTTAGAGTTTAGGAGGGTGATGACTACAATTCTCTATTTATCCCCACACAATTTCTCCACACAATTCTGTCTATCTCTATGCACATTGTAATTACTAGAAAAAAATGAAGATTTATTTTCCTTTTCTCCTTCCTAGCTATTAAGTCAAAACACAGAGGATATGGGCCACCTACCTTTCACTGTGATGCCCTGGGTGAGGAGAATTTCTGAGTAGCTGGGCCCTAGGCACCCCCTTGCAGAGTTTTTTGACAATTCCCACTGTTTCTTGTAGTTTCTCTATGTTTCCTGTAGGTGTTCACTGTAGGATGGCCGAGACTAGCTTTCTTCTTCGATGGCTCCTCTAGGTGGTCCCAGTTCTCTAAATCTTGAAATGAATGATGTGTGCATGAAAGTTAGGAATTTTTGTTATTTATGGTCAATTCCTTGGAGTGTTGTGTTGGATGGCTGTGTACGTGATTTCTCATTTTGGACCATTGGCCCACTATTAGTTATCATGTAGCCCTTTCTCATAATCATCACCCACTCTTGTACAACTTAACTCGACCACCTTTTCGATTTATTTGCTTTGATGTGACCTTGCCACGTGGCATGCTGACTAGAACTTCACTTTTTGTTTTTGGGCTAAGGGTGGCCAAGTTAACTGGCCACCTTCAACTTATAAAATCAACTTTTTCATATTCCTATACTTTTATCATATTCGTACTTAGGAAAGAGTGTGGATGAGGTGCCATACTTGTGGCTTCCTTCGCTTGTTCGATGCATGCTGGAGGGTGGCTTTATTGTTCTTCTTCTTGTTTAGGTACATGTTTTCCTTTGCTCTTGTTTTATTGATTTCGCCTAGATGATATGTTTGTTTTATTTGTTGTGGTGTGAAGGTGTTGGCCTCTTCTACTACTGCTGAGCTCTGGATAAATGCCATCGTGCCTGCAGGGTTGTTGATACTCTTTCTCTGCATGGATGCTGAAGGAGGAGCATGGAGACTATTTCTGTCATAACACGAGCTGCTATAGGGTTTCCTGTAGTACTACAGGAAATCCTATAGCTGCCTCTTTCTTAATTTTTTTCCTTGGAGGAGGAATAGGTGGTGAGGTAGGAGTGGAAGGGGTGGAAATGGGGGAGATGGAGTGGTAGGTGAGGTAGGCCACTGATGGTATGGCCCTTAGACTTTTCTGTGTTTTCCTTTTTTTTTTCTTTGAGTGATTTTTTTGATGGACATAGAGGGTGATATGGCCATGAGTTGGTGTTGGGTGAGAGGTGGTGAGGTCAATGGTCTCTTATTTCAACCTATAACAGACCTGCATCATCATTTCTAAACCGAAATTCCATTCCTGTAGATTTTTAGGACATACTGTAGTACTACAGGAAACTCCTATAGTAACTACAGGAAACCTTGTAGAAGTCAGAAAATTGCCTGCAAACTGGTGTTTGATGCTTGGATATGAGAATGGATGCTGGAGACATGGTGGGAATGAAAGGTATGAAGTGAATGAGGGAAGAATGGGGTGTTGCTTGACTTGCTTCCCTCTGAACTTGGTTTCCTTTTTGGCCTTGAAAACCTGCAAAAATCACGAAATTTTATTAGTCGGCAGGTTTGAGGTCCTCGCCATAACATTTTTGTTTTTTGTTTCTTGTTGTTGTTGTTTTTTTTTTTTGAAGAACACACAGGGCGCCTCAAAGGAGGTTTTCAACCTGTTTGCCTACCCTAGGAACCTCAAGGGAGGTTTTCACCCAGGGATCTTTTTATTTTCATTTTTTCACTATTGGGCTGCCTCATGGAGGTTTTCAACCCAAAAGTTTGCCTCAGTTTCCTCATGGAGGTTTTCACCTAGGTCCCTTATTTCTTTTTTCTCTTTTTTCATTTTTTCAAAAATAAAATGTTCTTCAAGAATTCGGTGAGTTGGAATCCGAGACACTTCCAATGACCATCACTTCCTTACTGATAGTACTGATAAACTCTTCCTTTGACAGAGGTCTTTTGTAGGCTTTCAATCTGTACCCACTGACAAACAAGGGGATAACTTCTTCATCAATGGTTCTTATCTGAACAACCCCATTGTCATGGAGCTTTTCTATAAAATATGAGCCCAGCCATTTGGTCATCAATTTTCCTTTGAAATCCTTAAACCTGGAGACATATAGTAGAAATCAATCACCAGGCTCTTGAAAAACTTTGTCTTTGATGTTTTTGTCATGCCAAACCTTTATTTGTACTTGAGTCACCTCTGTGCGTAGGAGGGTTTGCATCCTGAATTCGTCTAACCCATTGAACTAGGGCAACCTCTCTTGTTGTGCCCTTGTAATATCCAAATCTGACTGTGCTGCCATTCTCAAAGTGTTTTACTCAAACTCAATGGTGAGAAGAGCCTTCTTCCCATAGACCAAATCATAAGGGGTGAAGCCAGTGGTTGCTTCCAAGTTGTATTATAGGCCCAGGTGGCCTCCACCAGTCTATCAGCCAATATTTCCTGCTGTTGCTCACCACTTTTGTGAGAATTCTTTCCAATGCTCTGTTGGTAACCTCTACTTGTCCATTGGCCTGAGGATGGTAAGGAGTTGACTTCCTGTGCTTGATCTTATGCTGGCTCAACAGATTCTCAATCAGGTGTGAGGTGAATTGAGTGCCCTGATCAGTAACTAGCTCTCTAGGTTACCCAAACTTGTAAAACACATTCTCCCTTAAGAACTCAACCACTTTATTTTCTATTTCTACCTTGACAACCTTGGTTTCAACCCACTTTGTCAAGTAATCAATGCACACAATTATGTACTTTTTCTGCCCCGATGGTGGATCAATGGGCCCAATTAAATCCATGCCCCACTTATCAAATGGCTCAAAATTCACTTGAGGTTGCAAAGGAATTTCATGCCTGGGAGTAATTTTCCCCATTCTTTGGCACCGGTGACATTGACTGGTATATCTTCTTGCATCTTGGTGGAGAGTGGGACAATAGTAGCCAGCTTGTAGTTCCTTGAAGGTTATCCTCTTGGCTGCAAAGTGACCTCCACAAGGCCCACCATGAGAGGCCAGAAGGATGTCAAAAAATTCCTCCTACCCGACACATCTTCTCAGAATTTGATCTGGGCCTAGCTTGAAGATATTGCCCCCAATCCAAGTGAATGGTGCAATTTTCCTTATAATTCTTCTGGAGGGAACTATGCAACCACTAAGTAGTTGGCTATGTCAACAAACCACAGAGAGGGAACTGAAATAGTGAATAAATGCTCATCTGGCAATTGATCATCAACCATTCCTTCCTCACTTGTAGGAAAAGCCAGTCTAGACAAAAGATCTGCAACTACATTTTCTCTACCAGGCTTATCAATGATAGTTATATCAAACTGTTGTAACAAAAGAAACCATCTAATAATTCAGGCACTCACATCAGGCTTTTTCATCAAATATTTAATATCAGCATGGTTAGTATGTACAAAGGTCTGGTAACCAGTGATGTAATGTCTAAATTTATTTAAGGAATGGACAATAGCTAGGAGCTCTTTTTCAGTCATAGTATAGTTCAATTCAGCCTTGGATAGATTTATTTTTACGGAGTAAATGGCATAAGGTAACTTGTCATCTATCTGGCCTAGAGTTGCTCCTATAGCTTTGTCAGAGGCAACATCATTGATGTGGAAAGGAAGATACCAATTTGGCTCTCGGAGTATAGGTGCAATAGTCAACTTTCCCTTTAGGGTTTCTAGGGCCTCTTGGTAGCTTTTTGACCATAAAAATTCGGAGTCCTTGGTCAATAGTCCAAACAAAGGTGAGGCTACTTTGTTGAAGTTCTTTATGAATCTCCTATAGTATCGAGCTAAGCCCAAGAAACTTCTTACATCCCTTTGCTTCTAAGGAGTAGGGACCCTCTTTATGATAGCAATTTTATTTAGGTCCACTTGCAGTCCTTCCTAGGATATTGAGTGGCCTAGAACAATCCATGTAGTCATCAAGAACTCACACTTCTCAGGACTAAGGGATAAGCTCATTTCAATGCATTTATTTAATAATTTTCCCAAGTTAAAGAGAGCCTCCAGGAAATCACGCTTGTAGGAGGTGAAATCATCCATATAAATTTCCATTGATTCATGGACTAACTTTTCAAATATGCTTAGGACTGCCCTCTCAAAAGTGGTAGGGGCATTACATAACCCAAAAGGAAGGACCCTATAAGAAAAGGTACCCCAAGGACAAGTAAAGGTGTTTTTATCCCAGTCCTCTGGGCTGATCTGGATCTGATTGTAACCACTAAATCCATCTAGGAAAAAGAAGAACTTATTTCATGCCAGACCATCTAATACTTGGTCAATGAAAGGTAGAGGGAAATGGTCATTTTTTGTGACTTTGTTTAGCTCTCTGTAGTCCACATAGATCCTCTAGTTCCCATTTTTCTTTGGAACCAAAACCAGAGGGGACACTTGATCCAGGTGGATATTGGTGGCCACCAGCCTATTCCACTTGGACCCACACCATTGTTTCTTTCACTTTTTCATTTTCCTTAATTGTAGCACAGTTTACTGTTTTTGGCAGTTTTTCGGGTCCTGAACTTCCAGATCCGTTTTGAGGCCCTAAACGACGTTTTTTTGGCAATATTCATCTATGTGATTTCATTGATATCCCTTTTTTAGTTATAGTCCTTGGAGAGATCTTTCCAATGAGGTATCATGCATGTCAAACAAAGATAATATGGCCAAGTTACGACTCCGGGAAGTTGGCTACCCAACTAACCCCAACGGAGCCCATAAACTCTTGGTGTTACATCTCCTTGGGTTAGGGTTTTGGTTTTTTAGGGTTTTCTCTTATTGTTCAATAATAAAAAGGCCCTGGAGCCTCATTGTAACTTAGTTTAGAGGCATGTAGCTGCTACATCTCTTCTCAAAGATAAGCTACCATCGCCCAATCTAGTCTCATTTCCATTCTATTTGTAAGCATATTTCGTTATTTGATATTAATGAAAGGAAGTGTTATTTCTGCTGCATCTCTGTATTTATGGTTATATGTGTAATTTTTTGTGTTCCTGTTTAAATTTAGATTAGTGGTATCAGAGTGGTCTACTCTTTCTTTGTTTTTCTTTGCATGTCCCTAATGAGGTCGAGATATAAGAAGTTAGGGCTCGAACTGGTCGAACCTTTGCTAGACTAGCCTCGTAAATCCTGACAACCTCCCATGGGGAAGAAAAGAAAGACGAGGGAGTAAGAAATCCTATCAAAATATTGCTCGAGGAGGCTCTCGAGAAGCAAAGGAATAGGACAATGGATAACTTTGCCCAGATCCTTCAATGGTTGCCCACCAAAATTGCATCCACATCCAACAACCACTCTGGAGGCTCCACACCTTTTAAGGTACAAGTAAACTTTGACATTCCCATATTTGAGGGCCAAATAGATGTAGACGTTGTAGATAAATGGTTGAATTTGCTAGAAGGATATTTTTCTATTCATGATTTTTCCAGTCAAGAAAATATTACTTTTTCTCTTCTCAAATCTGCCCCCAACATCAAGGACTAGTGGGAAACCTATTGTGAGCATAAGGATGAAAGTATGAACTCGCTGTTTTTAGCTGCTCCCACTTGGAATTCGTTCCGGCATGCCGTCAAGGAATGGTACTACCCCGTCAGGAGCTATGAGGACAAATACATAAAGTGGACCATGCTGCAACAGGGAAGGGACCAAGATGTGTCAGAGTTTACCAATGTTTTTCATACCCTTTGCACGAAGTTAGGTATCAAGGATTCTAAGAAACATTTGGTACTCAAGTACTACGACTGCCTACATAGATACATCCAGGATGAGATGGAGTTTCTGGACATCTCCTCGCTCGGCACGACGTACCGATATGCCATCAAGATCGAGCAGAAGCTTAAACAGAAGAGGCAAGACTTTAGATCTACGAATCCGAAGCAAGGGAAAGGTGCCCCAAAACCGTAGAACAAAGGACAAAGCCAAGGTAGGACAACCCAGGACAACCCACCAAGGCCACAAGTAAAGGACAACACCGCGAAGCCAAAGAGGGACACGGGAAATTGGTGTGAGTTCCATAAGAGCTCCACCCACAACACAAGTGAGTGTCGGGCCAAGCAATCAGTTGTGGCTGAGCTGAAGGCTTCAAAATCAGATGCATGTTCTGACTCTAAGTCAAAACCCGACAAGGGGAATGACAAAGGGAAGAAGATTATTGATGCGAAGCCCAATGCCACCGTCGCCACGACAAAGATCTAGAAGGAGGAACTCGAAGATCCAGAGGAGGAGGAGCGTCTCTTCCACTCCCAGATGTGGGTAAAGGGTTCCCCGCTACAGTTCATTGTTGACAGTGAGAGTCGAAAGAACCTCATTGAAATATAGGTCGTGAAGCGGCTGGGCTTACCGACCACAACACACCCACAACCGTACACCATCGGGTGACTTCACCAAGGATGGGATCTGCGCGTGAGCCAACAATGTCGCCTTACATATAACATCAAGCCCTTCACGGATGAGGTATTATGTGACGTTGCTCCCCTTGATGTTTGTGATGTCTTATTAGGCCAACCATACTTGTGGAAGTGACATGTTGTGTATATGTCAAGGCCTCACGTTGTTATTGTTACATTTAGAAATAAGTTGTACAGGATATCGGAGCTAGCACTGCCCACCGCCATCTCTCTGGTTACTGCAAAACAATGCAATAAGTTCATTTCAAAAACTAGAAAATTTGTTTTCCTAATGATACAGCCTTAAGGAAAGAAGAAGATGGTGACCAAGACCACCATACAAGGCCCCTCTGCATGACAAAAATAGATGAACAAGGTCGTGTAGGAGTACGAGGACATATCCACCTTCCCCGCAGGGGTGGCTCTACACTGTCAGGTCAAGCACTCCATCGATCTGACCCCAGGTGCGTCATTACCCAATGGACCAATCTATCGATACTTCATTCTTTAGAACGATGAAATCAAGAGGAAAATTTAGGAGTTTTTGTAGAAAGGTCACATTCGGCTGAGTTCATCACCCTGTGGTAGCCCGGTCATGTTGGTACAGAAGAAGAAAGAGACTTAGAGACTCTGTATTGACTATCAGGTGCTGAACAAGATCACTGTCTGAAATAGGTACCCGATCCCACAGATTAATCACCTTCTTGACCAACTCAAGGGGGGAAAATATTTCAGCAAGATCAACTTGAATTCCGGATATCACCAGGTACCAATCGAACCCTCCAATGCGTGGAAGACTACCTTCAAAGCCAAGGAGGGCCTTTTCGAATGGTTAGTTATGCCTTTCAAGTTGAAAAATGCTCCTGAAACCTTCAAGAGGCTGATGGATGACATCTTGTGGCCATTCACCAACTCATTTGTAGTGGTATACTTGGATGACATCCTGATCTTCAGCCAGAGTTGGGAACAACACCTCCACCACATCCGACAGGTTCTCCAAACAATGTGGCAACACAAGTTGTGTGCTAATTTGGAGAAATGTACTTTTGGCATGACCCAGATTAATTATCTGGGATACATTACTGATGAATGGCGGGTGCATGTGGATCCAGCCAAGATCCAAGTCATTCAAGATTTTCCGGTCCCAACCACTCTGACAGAGCTTCGCAACTTTCTGGGTCTTTCCAATTTCTACCACAAGTTCATGTTGGGGTTCTCTCATATCACTTGGCCCTTGAGTCAAGTCACCAAACGACGAGCGAAAGAAAATTTCTTTTGGTCTGAATCTCAACAGAAGGAATTCATAGAGTTGAAACGTCGCCTCTGCTCTGTGCCAGTGCTCACATTACCAGACTTACAACAACCATTTGAGATCGAGACAGATGACTCTGACTATGATATTGGGACAATCCTTACTCAATAGGGGCATCCAATGGCATATCACAGTGAGACACTTTTAGACACAGTCTGGAAGTATCCCACTTATGACAAAGAGATGCATTCCATTGTGTAGTCCTGCCAAAAATGGAAGCATTACATTTTGGGGAAGGAAATGATCATCCACACAAACCATCGACCCCTGCAATTCATACAGATGCAACAGAAGTTGCAGAATGATCACCATCATAAGTGATACACATTCCTACAACAATTCCATTTGAATATCAAGTACAAGAAGGGAAACACAAATAATGTTGCAAACTATCTCAGCCAACCACCGATCATGGCGTTAACCACCGTGCTCAACTCTTGTGGGCACGAGACTTCTAATTGACCACTTCTCTACAAAAGTGACCCAGAATTTGGCCACACATACCATATCCTCTTGGAGGGTTAGTAAGTTCCAGATTTTCACCTCCAGGATGCTCTGTTATGCCACCTGAGACACCTTTGTGTTCCTTCAAGCGATCATGTGAAGATGATTTGGGAAGCGCATTATAGTTGGGCTACTGGGCATTTCGACATCGAGAAAATGGTGGCAGTAATGCATAAGTATTTCTATTGCCTAAATATGAGACAGGATGTCGGGAAGTACATCATATGTTGCACTTCCTCCGCCATTGCCAAACTGACCATCAAGAAGCAAGGTCTCTCTACTCCGTTGCCTACCCCTAGTTGACCTTGGGAATCCATATCCATGGATTACATGCCAGACCTTCCTTCTACTAAGCATGGCAACGAGTGTGTTTTTTGGTCATCGACAGATTCTTGAAGATGGACATTATGGCAGCCTACAAGAAGAGTATCACAGTAGAAGCCACTACTAAACTCTTCTTTGAACGAGTGTGGGTACACTTTGGGATCCCGCAGTCTATCATATCAAATTGGGATAGCAGGTTCCTCATTAAATTTTGGTCTAGTCTCTAGTCGATGCTAGACACCAAGTCCACTTCACTTGAAATTTTTCTGCGATAAGCAAAGCACCAGTCCTTGATGCTTCATGACTACTAATACTTGTACCTATTGTAGCTCCCACAAGTTGTTGCAATATTCCACTCATTTAAAAAACAAAAGGCTCCTTGAGGAGACATAGCTAAATCCATTGATGCTTCATCCACCATCATGAATTTACAAGTAAATCATAGTCATGCTCACATATAATCACTACTACACGATAAGTTGTTTTGAAACATTAATTTGAGACAAAAAATTAGTTTTGTCTCAACCTATCTTTTTCCTTCTTTGTATTTATTTTAATTAATATTTATTTATTTCATTTCATCTCTCTCGTAACATTTTGTTTATAATGAAAGGAATGATAAGTGAATTTTTTTATATAATAAAAGAATGAGCGTGAGGCATGGAATAATAGTGCTCTTTGAAGGCCCTTCCTCCTCAGGTAGTTTAGGTCATCTCCCTTACCATAGGCAGTTGGTAATGAGTGGGAGGCATGAAATGATGGTGTTCCCTTAAGGCCCTTCCTCCTCAGTTGGTTTAGGTAATGGTCATTGTATTCTCTTCTCTGGCCATAGGTGGTCAGTAGGATCTTGGGCATTTTTATTTTGGATGCTTCATGTATCATTGGATTTATTGGCCATACCAGAGCTACGGAGGGGAAGAGTTTCTTGGCATCAATGGTGTGCAGATTCTGGAATGGAATGCCCACGTAGGCAACCCAAAAGCTCACAACTAGGTCCCATACGCTCCTCCCTTTTATTGTTTCTCACTTCAAACATGTCAAGGAGTTAAATATCTCTAAGGACATGGATCAGTTGCAGGACCAAGATCTCTAATTGGCATTCGAATCTCTTAAACACCTAGTTATTTCATGATTAAGGAACCTTGAACAATCATATGAATGCATCTCAAATCTAGGGTTTGTAGGGTTTGTGAATAAATGTACTCTGTTGGAGGAAGTTGCCTTCACTTCCATACCCAATTTGCAGGATTTTGCAAGATTCTCGTGTTGATTCCTTGACTAGGTTTGTAAAGGGCTTATCGCTATCAATCTTGCAAATTGTAGGAATTTGCCTGATAATGTCCTGGAAAGCCTTAAAAATTGTCCTTTCATAATGGTGCTTGGAAGATTTTTGAGGTTATCCTAATTGTGTCCCTTTTTCCTCTCTACACGTCTTTGAAGCAAGCAGAGGGAAGGTCAATCTCTATGGAGCTTGGTGCAGCTCCAGATCTGACTATATGGGAGTCCATTCTAGGGGAGATGCTTCCATTGTACATTGCATCAAGAGGTTGTTCTAATGGGTTATTACCCTAGAGGTAATACATGCCTTTCAGATGGTAGAAAATTGGATCCATTCTTCATGCATTGATAGAGTTCACAGACCATATGCTACCTATAGCAGTACTAGTTTTGATTTCATGGAGGGTTAAATATTTCACTTGATGGGAAACTAGGAGTCAGAACAATGAGAAATTGTTCATTTGGTATTATCTTTCAGCTCTTCTTTCATAGGCAAGTCCTTTTTTCTTGTAGGAATGTTGAAATTTCTATGGGGATTAGAGAGGGTGCATATTTATTAGAATAATAGAGCCACTCAAACTAGGTTGTTCCTTAACATTGAGTAAATTGAAGCTTTGAGGCCCTAAACGACATTTTTTTGGCAATATTCATCTATGATATTCCATTGAAATCACATTTTCAATTGTATTCCTCGGAGAGATATTTCTAATGAGGTATCATGCATGTCAAACAAAGATAATATGACCAAGTTACGACCTTGGAAAGTTGGATGCCCAACTAACGCCAACGGGGCCCATAAACTCTTGGGGTTACATCTCCTCAGGTTAAGGTTTTGGTTGTTTAGGGTTTTCTCTTATTTCTCAATAATAAGAATTCCTTGGAGCCTCATTGTAACTCAGTTTAGAGGCATGTAGCCCCCACATCTCTTCTCAGAGATAAGCTACCATCGCCCGAGCTAGTCTCAATTCCATTCTATTTGTAAGCATATTTCTTTATTTGATATTAATGAAAGGAAGTGCTATTTTTGCTGCATCTTTGTATTTATGGTTATATCTATAATTTGTTGCGTTCCAGTTTAAATTCAGATCAACACCCACTCACCATCTGAGATGGGGTAAATGAACCATGCATCCAACAACTTCTACAGTTCTTCTTTGACTATATCCTTGAGGGATGGGTTCATTCTCCTCTGAGGTTGGCGCACTAGCTTGCAACCTTCCTTGATGTAAATGTGGTGAGTACACACCGAAGGGTGCACTCCCTTCATTTCCTTATAACTCCAAGCAAAGGCATCCAGATGCTTTCTTAGCATGTCACATAACTCCTCTTCCTGATGTGCAGAGACAGGGGTTGATTTTCAATGTTCTTCCAGGACCAAATTCTATCATTTGACATGAGTATGACTTAAGTCAGCTAGGCACAAATCAGTCCAAGGGTTATCTTCAACTTTCTTTACTAACTCCTCAAGAGACATGGTGTTGGGGCGTTGATTCTGGAGGATTTTCTCAATCAGGTCGTCTTCATCAGGTTGCCCTCCTCCTATAGTAGCATCAAGGGTACAGATTGGGGAAGAGTAGACTTCATCTTCCTCCTCCTCTTCTAACCATGAAGGTAAGCCATGCTCTAGGCACGATTGAGTAGGAGGGCACAAGACCAATTGTTTGGACAAATTACCATTTTTAATGGTCATATTCCCAGCCCTACAACTTATGTAAGCATCAGTTGTGGCTAACCATGGCCTTCCAAGGATGAGAGGATAAACATTGAACTTGTTCTTAGTTTGGAGAGCTAAGAAGTTAGCAGGGTATTCCCAAGAATCAATGGAGACCATCACATCTTCAACAACTCCCTCAGGAGCTATTGTGGACGTATCTGCAAGCTGGAAGACTGTTGTGGTATTCCTTAATTATCCTTGGAGACTCAGTTTAAGAATAGTCTCCTTAGACATCACATTGATGGTAGCCCTAAGATCGATCAAGGAATGGGGAAAAATGATATCATCGATGTGCACATCTACCACAGGACTTCCCGGATCTAGATACTTCGGGCAAATCACTCGCCCCAACATTAAGTCAGACAGTTGTCTAATGACATTAATGGTAGGGGTGTCTTTCTTTCGCCTCCCAAGATGTTTGAAGCATTTCTCCTTGATTAACTTGTTGTAGATGGGGAAATCCTTGATAGCTTGGAGGAGTGGTATTTTAACACATTAGTTTTTCAATTCACCCAGAATTTCAGTCTCTTCTGGGGTGTACTAGAGAGGATGGATTAATCTCTCAGGAAAAGGAGGTGGATTGGCTTGAGGAACACTCTCCTTTTCCTTTTCAAGCTCCTTAAATGGAGATGGAGGTTGATTATCTAGAAGCACACTTCTAGACTTGAGGTTGATTTCTTGAATTTCCACAGCATAGGTAGGGTAAGATGTTTCCCCATTGTAGATCTGTTGTGCTTGTCTGTAGTTTGGGTTTGGAATTGGTTGAGAAGGCATCTGAGATTGCTTAGGTGGAGCAGGGTGACAGAGTTGTGTTTTAGATGGAGGTGGAGGCAGTAAGGCTAGAGATTGGTTGTATGGGGGACTACACCCTGGGGATGGAGCATTCCACTGAGGTTGTGGAGCATATGGCTGAAATGATTGATTGGCAATTTGGGAATGTTATTGAGGTGAAAAAGACCAGGGAGAAGGTGTGTACTGTGAAGGATGAGCAGAAGGGCACCAAGGGGGAATGGATGCATTTTAGTTGGGGTTGTAATATGAATAGGATGCCCCTTTCATGCCTTGTTGGTATGGTCGAGGTCCTTGAGGCCTCCTTTGGTTGATATAGTAGAGTTGTTTAGTCACCCCTTCGGTTCCTTGATACATAACTTTCAAACCAGGTAGAGAAGGGCACTTTTCTATGGAGTGGATCTCCTCACATACCGAGCATATCTCTATAATATTCAATGGACATTGTTTTCTAGGGTGCCTTCTCGTGCATCTAGGGAAAAAGATAGCTAAGGCTCTTTCTGCTTCCTCCTACTCCCTCTTCATCTGCATGGTATCCATTTGCAGAGTAAGGGTATGCAACATTTCACTCTTGAAGTCTTCCAACATGTTCCCGATTTCACTTTTTATGGATGTGTTGGAGGAGGATAAATTGGCCAAAGCTTGACTAGCCATAACCTTCTTTCTAGCTGCCCCAGAATGATTTTTGAAAAATGTATTGATATCATCATAGGGTAACTGATAGATGTCCCCTCATGAGAGCATGTTTAGGGTTTCTAGTATATCTTCCCTGATCCCTCTAAGGAAGACTAGCTTAAGTGATTCAGGATTGAGGATGCATCTTGCCCTTTTGTAGCTGAGTTGGAACCTTTCCTCATAATCTTCTAAAGACTCATCATGTCCCAAGGTCATTCTAAAAATTTCCTCTTTGGTATCTTTGTACATGCAATAATCCCTGTACTTATTGTTGAAGGCTTGTTGCATTTGAGCCCAAGTAGTGATGTTTTCCCCAGGTACGCCCATAAACCAGCGCAACACTGCATATTTGAGGGTGGATGGGAACAATTTCAACTTATGGTCATCAGAGGTATAATCATAAGTTCTACATATGACAACAAACTCAAACAAAAAGGTATTTGGGTCCTCTGAGGTTAAGCCATGGAAGTGAGGAAGGACAGAGGGGCTTATGTTTTTCATCCTAGCATCTCCATTAGTTTCTCTGATGGGAAAACACCCTCAACTCTATTTTCAACTCCTTCTTTGTTTTCAATCCCATTTCTATTTTCAACCATGGTGTAGGTTGGTGGAATGGTCTCTTCTTCGTCTTCCCCAATAGGATCTTCAAAGGTATTTGGTTGTTCACCTAATGGGTCCTCTAGGTCACAACCACCGAAGAAGAGGGAAGGTTGGTTGTTAGATGCAGTGGGGGTATTTGGAATTTTTTTTCCTAAGTTGTCTCTACTCCTATGAGGCATGAAAGGAAAGAAATAAAATATTTGCAACTATTTGTTGTATGGAACTACTTGAAGAATTGGAAAGAAAGCAAAGATTGCAACTACGTGTAGAATTGGATAGAATGCATAGATTGCGACTATCCGTTGAATGAAAAAAGAAAAGGAAAGCAGAAATCACATCTACTTAGACACCTCCCTGGCAACGACACAAAAAAGTGATGAGCTCTAGTATTGTAGCAAGGATGCTGCAACTCATAGGGCTACCAACTTTACTTCATCAACCCGGGGTTAGTACAAACTTGGAGGTGATAGTACTGTATACACAGTAGATGCAATGGTATACTCTTGTCACTTTTCAACTAGGACGATAGACCACTAGGATTTTTCAAACGAGTCTTCTATTGACTAGAAGGATTCTAACTACCAAATAGCAAAGAGAAAACTATTCTAAATGCGTAAAGGAAGTGCCACCTACTCTAAGAAATGAAAGTGTTGCATTGGAAAGTGCTATAAAGTGACATGAAATCATCTAGTTAAGCATCTACACATATTGATTGCAAAAGAGACCTAACTTAACCTTGCATATAACATCTAGTTATCTAGACTAAATAAGCATGGAAATTATCCTAAAACTATTGTGACTGTTGCATGCATGTGCTAACTAGAAATTGCAGAAAAGCCTTTTTGATTTTCAATTTTATGAATGAAAATGCTAATTTAACCAATTTGTTCTTTGGCAGGGGAGACAGGTATGGGGAAATAGGTCTGGAATGGTGTTGAGGGTATGGAACCAAGTGGAGCTCTAACCTAAGCTCATATGACCATTTTTGCTCAATTCAGGCTTAAAACACGTTGTTACAGGGTTTCCTATGGTACTATAGTATGTCCTAGTTCTACTACAGGATGCCTTGTTTTACTACAGGAAACATGCCGAAATAGGGGGGCAAGAAAGGCATAATGAAGTGTGGGAAAGGTGTCAGATGGGGGAATAAGGCACAAAGGAGGTGCACACTACCCAAGGCTCAACCCAAGTCTTCAAGATGGTTGGACATGCTCAAGGAAAATGTCCACTTTGCTACAAAACAGACACTCGGATTAGGGTTTTGTGGAATTTGACAGCGTAGGTGGAGAATACTTGGATGACGATGGAAAGATAAGGTCTCCCTACAAATCAGAAGCTCTTGTAACAATCATACACTCTTTTATTCATTTATGCACAACTTTATTGATATATGGAAAAGATAAGTGGAATTTAGGAAAAATAGAGTTATTAATAGCTAGTGGCTAAGTCTATGAATGGAAGTGCTTCTAAACCATATCAAACTCAAGAAACCAAAATGACAATTGCAAGTACATCTAAGGAATTTAGAAACTGTGATCTATGCACCAAGAAATCCTAAGTTATGCAGTGATCAAACAATAAATCTGTATTTGGTCTGTGAGAATAGAGCCCTCAAACCATGATCCCATAAGGGAGAGACAGAGGCCACTACCACAATATTTTCTAAAGTGTTCACTTTCACTATTATACCATTGATCTATCTATTCACAAATGGAAGCAAACTAAGTAATCATCTAAATAGTTACAGATTAAATAAAACCGAAATCACTTCGGCAACTAACTATGAATGTAATTTAAGCATACATATACAGAAAGAGGAACCTCTGCTGCTAGTGTTGGGCCCTAACCCAAGAGCTTCAACCCTCTAAGTCAAATCAGTGCTGGATCAAAGGCATGCTTCTCATTCTTATCAAAATGTCAAAAATACATAAGAGTTATCAGTCACAATATCTTAGCTTGAAAATGCCTCTTGGCTACAACAACAAAAGAATTCGAATCCTAATGAGGCCCTAGGCCTTCTTATTTATACAAATGAAGCTACCAACAACTTCCTTAAAATTAGGGAGGCTTGGCTCCCAAACTCGAGATTAAATTGTCTTCAACTATCATTGGCTTGGATGCCAATGACATCAGTGGGCTTGGCTACTTGTAGCTCCGAGCTGATGAGATCTCGTGGAGGAATCTTCGAGTGATTGAGTGCTAGGTCCCTCTGCTACTAGTGTAGCCCCTTATTATTATTAGTGCAGCCCCCTTATTTTATTGTTTTTCCCATGTAGTCCCCATGTTTTTATTATTATTCCCCATAGAAACCCACTATTTTTATTGTTGCGCCCCTACAATATTATTGTTATGTAGGCTTTGATTATAATGGGACCCCTTAGACTCTTATATATATAAAGGAGGTCTGTCATTTGTATCATCCAAGAATTGTTCATTTGTATAATGTAAAGGAGGTTTCCCCCTCGAAGAGGCCGATTTTTAAGTCGCTGATCTATCTTTTTGTGAGCTGGTTTCATAACATTTTGTATCAAAGCTTTGAATTCTAGGGTTTCGCTGATCAAAAATAGGTCATCGTGGAATTTTTGCTATAATTTATTTTTCTACAACATTTCAGAAGATAAAAAAACCCCATTTGAGCCGAAATCACGATGATCCTCGAGTCTGAATTTCAGATCTTTTCTTGCCATATTTTCGGAGATATGATCTGAGGAAGTTAGGGATTTTGCAAGCTCCAAAATTCCATCTCAAACAGGTCATCATGGAATTTTCACTATAAGTTTTTGTCTATGAAGGTTTAGACTCTGAAATTAAAACCCATTGGAGCTGAAATCATGGTTAAGCTCAGGCTCGAATGTCAGATCTTTTTTCGCTATATTTGCAGAGATATAGTCCAATACATTTAGGAGTTTTGTGGGTTCTTGAATTACATCCTAACTAGGTGACCTTGGGAAAATTGTTATAAATTTCTCATTGGGCATCAGATTTAAATTTCATCAGAAGTTACAGAAAGAGGACACATTGTGGTTTGCTCTGTATCATTTTTAGATCCGAAAGTAAAAAAAAATGACTCGTGGCATGTCGTACAAGTTTACTCTAATGAACCAATCTATAATCAGGACATCGTAGGATATTTGACATAACTCTTCCTTGAAGAATTAAGTATTGATCATACTGGTGGGGTTAGAAAGAGGACTCAGAGAGATACCACAGGATGTAATTTCAGAACTTAGAGATCTGAAATTACAGAGTTACAGTCGTTTTAAGATCGATCTCCTAAAATCAAGAAAAAGCGATATGAGGAAGTTTGATGGCAAGGATCTGGTAAATTGGATACTATAGATGGAGAAATATTTTGATCTACATGATGTACAACTATTACAAAAGGTACATATTGCATCTTTATATTTATAACCAAATCAGTTTGTATGGTATAGAGGGCTTTGTTCTCGTAAACCACTTGTCACTTGGTCAATTTTCATGGAGAAAATGATAACGCATTATGAGGATACAAAGAGCAACACCTTCTTTAGCCAATTGATAAATCTCAAACAAAATGGTTCTATGGCAAAGCACATTGAGGACTTCCAAAAATTGAATATAAGGGTAAATGACATTCCAGAGAAGTAAAGGATTGATGTCTTCATAGAGACTTTAAAGGATAACATTCAACATGAGGTTCATCTTTGGGAACCTAATTCATTGGAGAAGGCATTCAGGTTGGCAAGAAAAATTTAAAGTAGAATTATGGAAACAAGAAATCCTACCACTCACAACTATAAATATGAAAGTGTTTTTTCTCCTAGCCTTCCACAACCTACAAGGTTTACACCACAAAAATTGGAAGAAAAAAGAGAAAAAGGGATTTGTTATAGTTGTGATAGCAAATATACTAAAGGTTATAAGTGTGCCGAGAAGAAATTATTTTACATAGATTGTGAAGAGGAGGAAGAAAAGGATCAAGCAACGTTAAAAGAAAATGATATACACCAGGAACCAACCCCAGAGAAAGAAGAAATGAATCCGACCATATCTTGTAAAGCATTGACAAGAATTACTACTCTTCAAACTCTCAAGATAGAAGGACATATCAAGAAGAAAAAGGTTCAAGAAGTGAAAGATCACATTGAGCATCAAGAAATGAATCTGACCATATCTTGTAATGCATTGGCAGGAATTACCACTCCTCAAACTCTCAAGATAGAAGAACATATCAAAAAGAAAAAGTTTAAGTAGTGAAATATCACATCGAGCATCAACAACATGTTCTCCAACTTTTAAGGATAACCCCACTTTGGTGCAGAATTGAATGAAACAACATGCATATCAACATCGTAGTGAAAGAAGTTTTGATGTAGGCGATTGGGTATTTTTGTGGCTATAGCCATACAAACAAATGTCCCTCAAGAAAGCTAAGAAGGATAATAAATTATCACCAAATTACTATGGTCCTTAAAAGGTCATGAAACAGATTGGTACTATGGAATACACATTGGAGCTTCCTACATCTTCCCGAGTTCCCCTAGTTTTCCATGTTTCATGCTTAAAGAAGGTTATAGGTGACAAGCTCCTAGTACAAACAATATTTGTTGGGTTATGTTATATTCTTGCCACGACTACCTGCCCTAGTTAACCGGGGGGTTAAGGGGGGGAGGATCCCCCCCTTTGTTGTGCCGATTGCACAGGTGGGGGTCACGGGGGGCAGTTAGCCCCCCTCTATGGGGTCTGGGGCAACGCCCCGGGGAAAATTTTTTGGGACCCTATATTAGGTGGGCGAACCTACCTATGGTTTTGTGCATGGTTTTTCGCACATGGTTTTGGGCGCGATGGTTTTCGGTCCATGGTTTTGGATGCTTCGGCATGTATATATATTTATTGTAACATTGAAAGGAACATAATGAAAAATCAAGCTGGTAGTCCCAGTTTTTTGATCTAGGGGAAAATCTCTGTCTATATGTGTTTTATGTGTTATGCTCTCGCATTGTCTATTTTCTGTGTTTTAGAATTCGTATGTAGGTAATTTCTGTACAGGGTTAAAACCTACAATATTACTAGAACTTGATGAGGAAGGACAAATCATAGTGGAACCTGAAGAAGTCACAGAAAGAAGAACCCGACAACTATGAAATCGATCAATTTCTGATTATCTCATCAAGTGGAAGAACTTAACTGCTGAATATTCCACATGGGAGGAGGAAAATTTTATACATAAGCATCAATAACTACTCAAGCGTTGAGGACAACACTTTTTGAAGGAGAGGGGCATGTTAGGTCCCTATACTACTAGTGTAGCCGCTTATTATTATTAGTGAAACCCCCTTATTTTATTGTTTTTCCCATGTAGTTCCCATGTTGTTATTATTGTGCCCCACTATTTTTATTGTTGTGCCCCTACAATATTATTTTTATGTAGGCTTTGATAATAATGGGACCCCTTAGACTCCTATATATAGAAAGGAGGTCTTTTCATTTGTATCATCCAATAATTGTCCATTTGTATAATGTAAAGGAGGTTGTCCCCACGAAGAGGCTGATTTTTAAGTCGTTGATCTATATTTTCTATCTTTTTGTGAGATGGTTTCATAACATTGAGGAGTTAAGGAGGGAGATCCAATATGCTAAAATCCCTCATGCTTGTCCACTTCAAGTTTCTGCACTTAAATTATCCAAAATTTCTCCAAATCCTGTAATTAATGCACATTACGCCACATGACATAACATCTCATCTTTACCCTTCTCACTAAGAAAAATATAATAAAATATGTAAAGAAATGTGAGAAAAGTTGATTTTAATAAGTTGGAGAGTGGCATTAAGGTCCATATAATTTACCTATTGATGAGCCTCATCACTTGGAATCTTCCAATTTACTAGCAATGTCACCATGCTTGCAACTGGATGAGTTTCATTTTGATTGTGATTTTGTGTTTGTAAAGGTCAGGGCTCTATTGGAATGTCATGTTTATTATGTATCCATGTTAAAATATACCAATAAAGCCAAATTAGAATGTTGTTGAGCTGGGAGGACAATAAAATTGTGGGCATTCCCAATCCCATGAACCTTTCCAATTTCCAATAAAAGGGTTATACCTATGACATTGAAAAATAAAAAAATTGAACACATCACCAACTCACCGTGAAATGATTCTTTTGTTACATGATTGTGTATATCTACTCAACCAAACATTGGCCATGACAAAAATATTGAAATTTTATTGAGTTAAAGAAACCTTTAACAATCCAATAACCTCATTATATACATGTCAATGTCAGATGCGAAAACACATAAAACATTTGGCGACGGAAGAAACCAATGACTTTCCCATCCATATGATTCATAAAACATATTCTAACAAGGTTTGTGTTCATAGGTTAGGTTCATGATTTTATCTATCTTAGCAAATAAGATTGAAGAAGAATTTCATGAATTTTTCAGCATAATCTATGCTAAGTACCATAATTAATTCCAGAATAGGTTTAAATTGCACAAGTAATTTCCAAGAAGCAATAGGCTTGCCGCTCTTCTGCATTTCGAGGTGCCTGAACCTGCTCAATCCCAGTTGTGTTTTTGGCTCTCAAAGTAGTGGCCCAAAAGACATATAACACTTGTGTTGCAATTCTATTATCTAAGTAAACACCCAAAAGTCAAACACTACATTAGAAGTGTGAGGTTGAATATGCGTCCATAAAATAGCTCGGTGCAGCACCCAATTTCATGAATGGTGTAGTTGTGGCCAATCAAATGGTTCTTGATGATATATTTTTTTTTCTTGGATGATACAAGTGTCATTAATACTTATTTTCCAATTTTATTCTTATAATATTCATGTTTTTATGGCATTATACATTTAATCAGACAATATTTCAACTCCTTGGTTAAAAAAGAGAGTCTGATCATATTTATTCTCTCCATATTTTGGACTATTTAACCAATTTGTGTTTCTACCATCTCCCCACAATTTAATTCTATTGTACTTATGACCTCTCCCACTCCCCAAAGCATTGTCATAAAAAAGGCAGAAACAAGGTGATTAGCTCCAAACAATAATAATTCAGGTCTTTCATAAATAAAGAGTTACTTTTTTAGTTTTGTGCCCCATCTATTTACAATCAAAATTTTTTATTTTCAACATGATGCCCATTTGCTTGATAATTTATCTCTGAAAAAAATAAAAATGGAAAATTTTCTATAAATTTAATCTTTTGGCGACATGAAAATTTGTAAAATGTTTTTTTGCTTGGTGAACAAATCTTTGTTAATTTAAACCTTGAATTACTAACCTATGCAAAAACAAAGATGTAGGTATGTAATAAGTACAAAGTTACTTTTCGACCTCACCAATTTAAAATCAAACATTTTAATTTTTAAGATGTTATTCAATTGTTTGATTATTTATTTATGGAAAAAGTATGAATATTTTATAGATCTAGCTAAATCTTTGTTAGTGAACAAATATTTGTTAAACTGGGACTTGCATCCTTTTAAGCCACAGTAAATATGTAACTGTCTAGATAAGTAAAGAGTTGCATTTTGAACTCTACGTCACTCTAGTTTTAAATCAAGCCTTTGATTTTCCTAATGTTCTCATTTTGCTCACAATGTTTTTCTGGGAAAAAAGATGTGAATGTTTTTGAGATCTTACTAAATCTTTCATATTTAAATTTTGGCCTCCTTCTCTTTGTTAAGGATGATATTATTAGCTATCACGTCATAATTGGACACATTAACATGACAACACGTTCGATAGGACTAATGTCAGGATGATATTATTAGTTATCACATCATAATTGACCACATTAACACGTTGTTGTAGTGGCTACAACCACCCTCCAAAATTCTTCCATAGCCTATTTTGGAGCCTTCCTACCAACCTTCACAGCAGCTTTCTATGCTTCATCAAGTCCTCAAGCTTCAATATCTTTCTTGCTCAAAGGCAACCTGTCGATCACAATTTGATATTTTCCCTTCACTGGTTGATCATTCGGACTTGGTCCACCTGCAGGCTAAGCAACTTCCCAGTGAAATTTGTGCATTTCTGGAGGGAAACCAACCTTCCCTTTAGGAATTGCGTAATTCCCTCTAACAGCCTGCTAGGCTCCAGGATTGCGCAATCCTATCAGCCAACCCTCCCAACAGGATTTGCATAATGTTTCCCATCAACAAGCAGTTCAGCCTAGTATTTGTGCAAATCTGACAACAACTAGCTACTGGGCCCAGAAATTGTACAATCCCCTTGGGTAGTCAGCCTAGCTTACATTCAAGAATGCACATTTTTCTCCAATAGTCAAGTAGTCTCTTGCATGTGCAGCTGAGTTGACCAGTTCCCTCTAGGACTGAGAAAAATAGACTTGCATGGATGGGTTGTTTCTCCCAAGGTAGCATGCAAAGGCATCCCTTGTTTCAGGGATCTATGTTTAGCAGTTGGAGGTTACATGCAAGGAACAATTTAGAAACCTCCAGGCAAGTGCCGCACCCCCTAGATTTGTGGCATGTGCGTCACAACCTCGATGTTATCAAAACTCACCAACTGGACGCTGCAAAGCTCATTCTTCACATCAACCTTGTAGCTCTAACATCCCACATCACATCTAGGAGTAGTTGACACATTCAACTCAGTTGTTTTTCGGTAAGCTCGCTTCCCATGCCTTGTGCTACATTTCTGTTGCTTTTTGTGTATTCGCTTCTGTGAGTGTTGTTTGCTTAATTTTTTTGAAAGCCTGCTGTTGTTTACATATATTATAGCTTGTCCTAGCTTTGTTTCAATTTTCATTTCTTTCTCATTGTTGTCGCATGCCTTAAACTTATTTGCATGGACGTTTTCCCAACCGGTGAACGACCTCACCCACATGCATGTTGATTTGTTTGCTCAATATTCCATTAATGTTTTGCATGCACTGTTTATCACTTCTGCTATCACTTAGTATCACCATGCATTTCATCGAATTACCTGATTTCAGTTGCCTGTCGGTGAGTCGGGCTAACCTTGGCCCAGTCTCTTCCTTCACCAAGGCTGCATTGTGTAATATGGAGAAGGAAGGCTCACCTCCTCTCCGGATTTGTGCATTCTGGGCCCACATTGGCCTCCTGTACCGAATTGCATATTTCTGGAGGTCAGTGGCTGCTTGGCCCAAAAATTTGTGCAAATCTGCCCTTGGGCCAGCAGTCCTTCCCAACTGGGATTGCTCATTATGCAATCCCAACAGCCAACTGCCCGAATGGACTGTGCATTGTGTAGTTCTAGCAGCCAGTGATTCTCCCAGTAGCCTGGACTGTGCCTTGTGCAGTCTTGGCAGTTGGTCTCCCAACCTCCTGGACGAAATTGCGCAGCCTTCATGATCATTCACCCAGGTATGTTGCAAGTGAGCTCTCATGTTAATTTTGGTTTTTAACTGACAGATTACTTGCTATGAGTTTTGCCATGTCTCCAATTATCACAGGTGTTCATCTGCCTCTCAGAAATACAGGGACAATGGTTTCCAAGAGAGAAGAGATGAATGCACTGTTAAGAGCACACTTGGGGATGCAGTCGATCAAGTTTCCATGGGCTTACCTACTCACGAAGACATTAAGTTGTTCGTGGACAAGGAAATCAAGCAGCAACACCATAGCGAGCAACATCATGAACAATAGCCGAAGGTAGCATACTGAATGCAATGAACACAATGAATGCAAGAGGAAGGTTGTTGACATCATAGAGGTGGAGCAAAGTTTCACGATCAAGAAGATCCACTGATAATTAAATCAACTTTACAGACTCAGGATATGAAGTGACGATGCATCTGAAGACCGCACAAAGGCAGAAGATGGAACAAAGAAGGAGTTGCATGTGCTGAAGCTGCAACTCAGGAAGAACATGAAACTACATAGATAGTCCAATGAGTTGCAGGAGGAACATGAATAGCAGTGGGCGCAACATGCACTCACAAATGAAATTGGGCCAATACAAGTGAAGAGACCGCTACATCGGAATAGTCACCACCCTCCTACAAGTCCGGAATAAACAAGTCGCTAACCACACCGGGTGGCCTGCACCCCAATCCTCTATGGCTCCAACCTAGTCTTCTTGAGGACTTCAATCCTCTGGGGCTCCAACCCTTTGATTTAGATGTTTAATATGGGTTCAACAGTTCTTCAAGGTTCCCAATATCTTCTGCAGAAAACCCTGAAAATATTTTTGCCTTCAATAATGCCCTCAATGGATCATATGCTTAGCTAATCAATGACAATTTTACAAATTGAAGAAGGTGTCTCTAAGGATCTTCATGATACCCAAACCAACTGCTCCAATGTTAATCCATGAGGGCCTTCAATAATACATCACGTGGTCTTCACTAATGCCTCCAAGTCAACTTCTTAGATCCTTTAATAGTTTCTCCAAACGAAATTTCTCCAAGTAATCAAATGATTTGAATAACTTTCCAAACTAAGTCTTCAAACCTACTATAGATCCACCTTCAAAAAGGCCTTCAATGTTTTCCAAAAGGGAATCTCTAGGATTGCTTAGAAAAAACCCTCAACTATTGCTACAAAATTGTTTTGAAGATGGTCCAAACTAGGCTTATAACAACCTTAAAAGATGCCACATAAACACCTTCCAATAAACTGCTATATATAGATCTCTTCCAAACTACCTTTATGTCAATGCCTCAATTTTTCTAAGACAGAGGTTAGATCTGTCCACAAGATTGATTCAATAAGTCCGAGAAACACTCTTATTATAAGTCAAAATCTTCTCTTATTATGCTAAAGGTTTTGCCAAGATTTATTCCACAATTTTGAGTAATGTTCAAAGTAGTTTGTCTCTCAACTAAGCCATAAAAAGACTTAAATTTGAACTATTCGCTAGCCTATAAGGGTTGTTTCAACAAAGATCTAATCAATCACAATAAGTCTAAAGTTGAGAGGTTGTCCAATCTTAGAACAAAGACCCCGTTGGCCCACTCGAATAGTCCTTCAATAGTGTTGTAGCTACACCACTTCACTGCAGCCTTAAACAAAGACAATAATAATATCACAAATTCTCAATAGAATAGCACTGTCAATCAAGAAATTACCACCAATAATCTAGAGAAAACTGGCCCAATAGTTATCCTAGTCTCGACATATAGTGCCTCAAACCTGCAATTTTCTTTTAAGAAATCCTCACTCTAAATACAAGGATAATCCATTTCCAAACTTGTCCTTGCCTTTCTTCTTCCTTGCCTTAGTCGCTATCTCTTTTCTCTACAGATTTCAGATGATATAACCGATTTTTTCTTAGCTAAAATAGAGGGGACACTAGGGTATTTATAGTTGTTTGAACGTTTTGATGAACAAACACATCTTTTCATTAGAGATGACAAGATTATAAATTTGCAACCAACCTGAGGAGGATTAATAATTAGATTTTATTAGATCATTTTTTTGTTATGTTCTTTTAGGAAGTTCATTTCAGGTTGTCAAATTGTTGGACAATTTGTGGGTTGACTTATGAAGTTCGAGTAGCATTTATTGTTGTATTTGTGACTCCTGTAGCATGGTTTTTTAATTTTACTACTATTTATGTCACTTTCCTATAGGATCCCACAAGTATTGAAAGAATGTCTAGATGTTATTTTATTGCCAGCAGCTAGAACAACTTGTTCCTTGCAAATATGTCTGGCATTGAATTCCAATCTAGAACCTAAAAGCACTTAGGTCATCATCCATATATTAAATATTTTATTTATGTTAGGGCTTACATAAACTAGGGCATATAACATCTCAACAACTATGGTTTGTCATAAATCATTAAGGCATGCACTAGGGCTAGGGTTTTCTTTAATAAAGTCCCTAGGGTTTGTAGGGTAAGGAAACTTAAACACAACAAGGGCTAGGGATTTGTTCTTCAACCAATGCTATATTAGGCAACCAATGTTAGGTTAGGAATCATTCAACCAATACTATATTAAGCATAATTCACAGGGATATTTTGCCAGTGCTTCCAAGCAACTAGGATTAGGGAAATATTAGGGTTTAACCATTTTTAGTGATGCCATATTGACATCAATGAAAACTTAAACCAATATTTGAACCATCCCCGAGGAGATTGTTTCATCACACCAATCACCACTCTCCTACAATGTCAAGATAAAAAAGCCGCTAACCTCACCAGGTGGCCTACACGCCCTTCACCGCAACCACACCAAGCGCACTTCAACTCGTAAAGGCACGTAGTATGCGCCCTAGTCATACCGAAGCCAACTTTACACCATAAAATTCCATAAGAAAGACACACGAATCCCAAAGATTCACATCTAAGCACCACTAGATGGGCAAGGTTGTGAGAAAACCACCCTACAGAACTAGGAGGCTCGAACTCCTTAACCCACACACCACTCACCACCCTTTGACAGGAATAACACAAACAAGCCACGGTCCACAATGGATGGCCTTCACCTCTTCTACTACAGACACCCCATGCTCAATTCAATCCACAGTTGCACACAGTAGATGCATAAATCACCCTGAGGGCAGCCTTATACCAAGCAATATCAGAGAGCGACCACTCAAAACCCACTAATTTTCGCCTAAGAACTGCCAAATGGGAAGATTTCTAGACTGACCACCATACAGAGAGACGAAGAGACTCACACTCCTTATCCAACACGTAGGCAAGAAGGCCCGATGAGATAAATTGTTTTTGCTCGAACCAACGACAGGTTAGAGATTGGTGGCGACTCAGCTTCGCACTTGTTCACATCCCCGGGTCCTAAGGGAAAAGAAAGAAATAAACCCTAGACCACACCACAAGGCCTTGATCCCCCACAACACCTCTTAGCCAAGGTCGAAACCTTGTGGAGCCACCATGGATATAGGACCCACACTCTCTGCTTACCAAAACAAGCTTCCACACTAAACTTACTCTGTGACCAACCTACAATTATAAACATGGTAGGAGCCCCCCACGTACCTATGTATTGAATGAATTGATTTTGTATGAGTGTGAAGCTATGAAGCATGTGGAGCTGGAGTAGGTCCCGACGGCTGCTTTGGTGCCACTTATACCACCATTCAATCGCCCCCATCGGGGGGTTCTACGTTTCTTGTTGATCGAATTCTTTTGTGGATATTTACATCAATGGGTTGATGTCTACTGCATTTGATCATCTATTTTTTGTTCACGGTCTTTAATGTTTTTCATCTGAGCTACTAACACATTAGATCCTGGACATGTATGGTGATTGGTGTGCGGGTGGCATTATTGGATGGATTGACAATGGGAGGAGGAGCGGGCATCTCTGTCCCTAGGATGTTTCGTGTGGCAACATACAAGACTGTATGTACCAATCTAAATATAAGTTATTAAATGCCTTTTATACTAATACGTTAAGTGTTTGATAGCATTTTCGAGTGCAAGACATGACCATTATGTTTTTGAGAAATATGCCATTTATTGTTATTTTTAAATGGGTAGTCTTGAAGAATTATGGGGCATCAAACCATTTTTTATTTTTCAATTTTTGTTTTTCTAATACAGGGCAGCTCAATATATGTTCAATGAAAATATGTAGTAAGTATCATATGTAAATATTTTAATGTTCTCATATGAAATGTGCATGCTTGTTAGACATTTTATACCCTACATTGGTGTAAGAAACAAAATTTTTCAAGTAATTAGGAAACTTGCTAAGTCTACTTCACTTGTTAGGAAAATCAGTAACTCACCTATAACTCAACACATCTTTGACCAAACTCGAAAAGCCTCTTACATACTCTTACATTCTCAAGCCATGGAAATCACGATTTTGTCCAAACTCATTGTTGAACATGACTATGAAACTTGGACATGATATTCAGTGATTAATGATCAACTTTTTCTCTTCCTTTTGTTAGTATTTCTTTCATGTTGTTCGGTATGTGGGCCCTAGTAATGATGGCGTGCTTCAACATTCAGAGCAGATCAGATTTTTCCTTTTGGTTCCTATGTGTGATAGAGATGACTGTAGGACTATAGTGTAGCACCAGTTAAGCTTCTATAAGGTAATGGCTTGTAATTTATTTTTCAGATACTTAATTTATTTTTTCAAGTTTACTTCTCTCTCTTCATTGGCTTCTAATTCTACTCCCAACCCTTGAGAAACCCCCTGTGAAATGGGGATTTCCTTCTACAAATTTTCTAAGTTTCGAGATCTGATTGCAGCCTCTTCATTGAGGGATGCATTTTCTAGTTGCCAAATAGACATCTCTATCTTCAAATATTTTAGATATGTACTAGCTTCCAATGCCACAATGGAAATATGTTTTTTAACTCCTCCGACATGTAAAAGTTTTGTTTGAAGGTATTTTACTTTCTCAAAAATAATATTGAGCAGATGCATGCTTTCATCATTTGTGCTTTCTGATTGCCCCCCTACAATATCAGGTACAAGAAGTATGTTTCGAAGCTTCTCCATCTATACTTTTTGTTCCTTTTTAAATATCATTTCAGAGGAAAGATTATTCATCAATGAAAATTTTTATGTTTGTTGTATGTGAATTGTCCTTTCTAATTCTGACACCCTCTCTTCCACGAATTTATATTCTCTGATATGTTTCTCACATTCAACTGACAATGCCGTGTTTTTGTTTCCCATTTGACATAATATGCCATATAACTCTCCTATCTCAAGCTGACTATTTTTCCATTTTTCTGTCTCTCTTTGTAGTTTGGTCTTTAGATCATTTCCTTTTGCTTGTAACAAGCAAACCTAATTTCCTAAAGTGCTTATTTGAGTACTGCATGCTGTAATTTCATGTTCATTTTTTTCTTTTAGACTTTGGAAAACGCCTATCCGTTCATTGAGGTGTTCCACATGTCCATGTGAATTTTCAACTCACTGTTGAGGTTCATGCTTTCTCTTTCAAGTTGAGAAACCCTTTTCTTGAAATTGTGCAAATTTTCTTCAAGAATGTTTATCTTCTTAGTGCACTATTGATTCTCAACTATTAGGGTATGCTTCTCTTCCTACAGATCATGGGAAAGTAATTGTTGCTTCTGCAATTAATCGCCAAGCCTCTGTGCCTCTACTGTATGACATAATAGTACATTTTCTAGATATGTCTTTATGTCTCTAAGCTCCTCTAATTTTTCAGAAATCTTTGACATTGCTAACTTTTCCTCCTCAGTTTTGGTAAAGTTCCCTCAATTTTTTATTTTCATCTTGTAACTAACAAAACACAACTGAAGATTCTCTGGGTCTAGTCTTAATAGTTCGATTTGCCTTGTGATTATCTGAAATATTATGTCTAGGTCATTCCTTTCCTCTTTCAAGCAATAAAGTTCTTGTTGCAGACAATTTCTCTGGTCCAGATGAAGTGCCACTTCATCCAACAAATTGACCTTGTCTTGCTTCAATTTAGAGACTTCCTCTTCTAGAGTTTTAATAGACATTGATGCAGATGATATTTTCTCCACCAGAGCACCATTCATGTTTTGGAATTGGAAAATATCTTCCTCTAGAAGCTTTATTTTTCTATCAGCATCCTTCAGCCTCTCAGTTCCCACTTGTATCTCTGTTGTCAGAGCATTCTCTTGTTCCTATGACTGACTCAATGCCTGCTGGAAGCTTGCTAGAGTTGCATTAATCCTCCTATTATAGGCAGTCTCTTCTTGAAGTCTGATTTTAATATTTTAATGTTCCTCATTATGTGTAGAAGCTAGTTCTTCATTAGCGGGCTCATCTCATTGACTAAATGCTCCATCCCTTGTTCAAGGGAACTTTTGTCCCTTTCTATGTCATGTGCTTTTTATTCTATAACTCTCAAGTGTAGAGCTCTAGTTGATAAATAATATCTAAGATTTTTGTTTTCTTCTTTTGCATCCTTCAGCCTCTTAGTTCCCACTTGTATCTCAGTTGTCAGAAATTTCTCTTGTTCCTGTTATTCACTCAATACCAGTTGGATGCATTTTAGAGTTGCGTCAAACTTTATTTCAGCATCCTTCAGAGCCTCTCAGTTCCTACTTGTATCTTTGCTGTCAGAACTTTCTCTTGTTCCTATGATTGACTCCATGCCTGTTGGAAGCTTCTCAAAGCTGCATCAATCCTTTTTTTATGAGTTGTCTCTTCTTGCAGCCTTATTCTAAGACATTGTTCCTCATTCTCTGTAGAATACTAGAAGTTAGTTCTTACATTAGAAAGCTCCTCTTCTTGATTGAATGTTCCCTCTCTTGTTCAAGGTAATTCTTGTTCCTTTCTAAGTGGTGTGCTTTCTCTTCTACGACTTTCAAAGGTAGAGCTCTAGATGATAAATCAGATTTAAGCTTGCTATTTTCCTCTTGTGCAAGAGCCAGTCTAACTTAAAAATCCCTGGCCCTATTTTCAGAATTCTGATAAATATTGAGGACATCTTGATACTAAACAATTATTGCTTCTTGTTCTACATCTGACTTTGAAGGAGCTTTCTGAGTTTCTTCTTCTCTTTTTCCTAAGTGATAAGTCCCTGTCCTAACCTACCCATATTGCATACTTGTTGTTTTATCATATTTAGGTTTATATTTGTGGCTGACATCTTCATACTGGATTCCTTTTCCAAGGCCCCCCTCCAACTTCTACAATTCTGCTTCCAGATTTTGAATTTTTGTTTCACGTTTTTTATGCTCCTCTAGTTCAACTTGTAATTTCAGTCTCAGTACATGTCATTCTTGATCAAGTTCTTCATTACTCTCCTTCAAGGAGACTACTTTCTCTTTCAACTCATTGATTTGTTCAGCTTGATATGATGACTCTTCTTTCATCTTTTGGCTTTCTTCTTGCACATAATTCATCTCATCTTTCAACTGTGATGAATTTTTCTCAGTGGTTCTATATTCTGTAATTATTTCATTCACCTCCTTTGAACCCTGAAATTTTGTAACTCCCCCTTCATCCTCTACACTTTTCAAAAGATAGTGCAGCTCTATTACGCATCAGGCTTTGTGATTGCTTATGTCGGTCATAAGTATTTTTTATAATTTCATAAACATCAAGAGAACTCAACCTGTTCTACTGTTGAATTTGGTTTGGAAATGCCTCTACCATGGTTTAATGCATTTGGCACAGTTCCCCAGAGACGTGGTCACATCATTCTCCTAAATCTCGATATGCTCTATAAAACTCTTTGACCAAATGTACAAGCTATGGTTGCTTTTTGTAGAACATATCTTCATGCTTGGCAAATGAATCTGCATCCTCTTTAATCAGCTTCAACATGGCTTGGATCTTGATATCCATATGTCAAGTTTTCTTGAATCCATTTTGAATTTTTACGGCTCACATGGATATCCCAACACCAAGAGTAAGGATAGTGAGATTTCAATTGCAACATAGCTGGTTTTATCAGGCCACGATATACAATATGTTGAGGTTGTAAAATTGCTTCTCGATGAGGCCACTTCACTTGAAATTTTTCTGGGATAAGCAAAGCACCAGGCCTTGATGCTTCATGACTACTAATACTTGTACCTATTGTAGCTCCCACAAGTTGTTGCAATATTCCACTCATTTAAAAAACAAAAGGCTCCTTGAGGAGACATAGCTAAATCCATTGATGCTTCATCCACCATCATGAATTTACAAGTAAATCATAGTCATGCTCACATCTAATCACTACTACACGATAAGTTGTTTTGAAACATTAATTTGAGACAAAAAATTAGTTTTGTCTCAACCTATCTTTTTCCTTCTTTGTATTTATTTTAATTAATATTTATTTATTTCATTTCATCTCTCTCGTAACATTTTGTCTATAATGAAAGGAATGATAAGTGAATTTTTTTATATAATAAAAGAATGAGCATGAGGCATGGAATAATAGTGCTCTTTGAAGGCCCTTCCTCCTCAGCTAGTTCAGGTCATCTCCCTTACCATAGGCAGTTGGTAATGAGTGGGAGGCATGAAATGATGGTGTTCCCTGAAGGCCCTTCCTCCTCAGTTGGTTTAGGTCATGGTCATTGTATTCTCTTCTCTAGCCATAGGTGGTCAGTAGGATCTTGGGCATTTTTATTTTGGATGCTTCATGTATCATTGGATTTATTGGCCATACCAGAGCTACAGAGGGGAAGAGTTTCTCGGCATCAATGGTGTGCAAATTCTGGAATGAAATGCCCACGTAGGCAACCCAAAAGCTCACAACCAGGTCCCATATGCTCCTCCCTTTTATTGTTTCTCACTTCAAACATGTCAAGGAGTTAAATATCTCTAAGGACATGGATCAGTTGCAGGACCAAGATCTCTAATTGGCATTCGAATCTCTTAAACACCTAGTTATTTCATGATTGAGGAACCTTGAACAATCATATGAATGCATCTCAAATCTAGGGTTTGTAGGGTTTGTGAATAAATGTACTCTGTTGGAGGATGTTGCCTTCACTTCCATACCCAATTTGCAGGATTTTGCGAGATTCTCGTGTTGATTCCTTGACTAGGTTTGTAAAGGGCTTATCGCTATCAATCTTGCAAATTGTAGGAATTTTCCTGATAATATCCTGGAAAGCCTTAAAATTTGTCCTTTCATAATGGTGCTTGGAAGATTTTTGAGGTTATCCTAATTGTGTCCCTTTTTCCTCTCTACACGTCTTTGAAGCAAGCAGAGGGAAGGTCAATCTCTATGGAGCTTGGTGCAGGTCCAGATCTGACTATATGGGAGTCCCTTCTAGGGGAGATGCTTCCATTGTACATTGCATCAAGAGGTTGTTCTAATGGGTTATTAACCTAGAGGTAATACATGCCTTTCAGATGGTAGAAAATTGGATCCATTCTTCATGCATTGATAGAGTTCACAGACCATATGCTACCTATAGCAGTACTAGTTTTGATTTCATGGAGGGTTAAATATTTCACTTGATGGGAAACTAGGAGTCAGAACAATGAGAAATTTTTCATTTGGTATTATCTTTCAGCTCTTCTTTCATCGGCAAGTCCTTTTTTCTTGTAGGAATGTTGAAATTTCTATGGGGATTAGAGAGGGTGCATATTTATTAGAATAATAGAGCCACTCAAACTAGGTTGTTCCTTAACATTGAGTAAATTGAAGCTTTGAGGCCCTAAACGACATTTTTTTGGCAATATTCATCTATGATATTCCATTGAAATCACATTTTCAGTTGTATTCCTCGGAGAGATATTTCTAATGAGGTATCATGCATGTCAAACAAAGATAATATGACCAAGTTACGACGTTGGAAAGTTGGATGCCCAACTAACCCCAACGGGGCCCATAAACTCTTGGTGTTACATCTCCTCAGGTTAGGGTTTTGGTTGTTTAGGGTTTTCTCTTATTTCTCAATAATAAGAATTCCTTGGAGCCTCATTGTAACTCAGTTCAGAGGCATGTAGCCCCCACATCTCTTCTCAGAGATAAGCTACCATCGCCCGAGCTAGTCTCATTTCCATTCTATTTGTAAGCATATTTCTTTATTTGATATTAATGAAAGGAAGTGCTATTTTTGCTGCATCTTTGTATTTATGGTTATATCTATAATTTGTTGCGTTCCAGTTTAAATTCAGATCAACACCCACTCACCATCTGAGATGGGGTAAATGAACCCTGCATCCAACAACTTCTACAGTTCTTCTTTGACTATATCCTTGAGGGATGGGTTCATTCTCCTCTGAGGTTGGCGCACTAGCTTGCAACCTTCCTTGATGTAAATGTGGTGAGTACACACCGAAGGGTGCACTCCCTTCATTTCCTTATAACTCCAAGCAAAGGCATCCAGATGCTTTCTTAGCATGTCACATAACTCCTCTTCTTGATGTGTAGAGAGAGGGGTTGATTTTCAATGTTCTTTCTGGACCAAATTCTATCATCTTGACATGAGTAGGACTTGAGTCAGCTAGGCACAAATCAGTCCAAGGGTTATCTTCAACTTTCTTTACTAACTCCTCAAGAGACATGGTGTTGGGGGGCTGATTCTGGAGGATTTTCTCAATCAGGTCGTCTTCATCAGGTTGCCCCCCTCCTATAGTAGCATCTAGGGTACAGATTGGGGAAGAGTAGACTTCATCTTCCTCCTCCTCTTCTAACCATAAAGGTAAGCCATGCTCTAGGCACGATTGAGTAGGAGGGCACAAGACCAATTGTTTGGACAAATTCCCATTTTTAATGGTCATATTCCCAGCCCTACAACTTATGTAAGTATCAGTTGTGGCTAACCATGGCCTTCCAAGGATGAGAGGATAACCATTGAACTTGTTCTTAGTTTGGAGAGCTAAGAAGATAGCAGGGTATTCCCAAGAATCAATGGAGACCATCACATCTTCAACAACTCCCTCAGGAGCTATTGTGGACCTATCTGCAAGCTGGAAGACTGTTGTGGTATTCCTTAATTATCCTTGGAGACTCAGTTTAAGAATAGTCTCCTTAGACATCACATTGATGGTAGCCCTAAGATCGATCAAGGAATGGGGGAAAATGATATCATCGATGTGCACATCTACCACAGGACTTCCCGGATCTAGATACTTCGGGCAAATCACCCGCCCCAACATTAAGTCAGACAGTTGTCTAATGACATTAATGGTAGGGGTGTCTTTCTTTCGCCTCCCAGGATGTTTGAATCATTTCTCCTTGATTAACTTGTTGTAGATGGGGAAATCCTTGATAGCTTGGAGGAGTGGTATTTTAACACATAAGTTTTTCAATTCACCCAGAATTTCAGTCTCTTCTGGGGTGTACTGGAGAGGATGGATTAATCTCTCAGGAAAAGGAGGTGGATTGGCTTGAGGAACACTCTCCTTTTCCTTTTCAAGCTCCTTAAATGGAGATGGAGGTTGATTATCTGGAAGCACACTTCTAGACTTGAGGTTGATTTGTTGAATTTCCACAGCATAGGTAGGGTAAGATGTTTCCCCATTGTAGATCTGTTGTGCTTGTCTGTTGTTTGGGTTTGGAATTGGTTGAGAAGGCATCTGAGATTTCTTAGGTGGAGCAGGGTGACAGAGTTGTGTTTTAGATGGAGGTGGAGGCAGTAAGGCTAGAGATTGGTTGTATGGGGGACTCCACCCTGGGGATGGAGCATTCCACTGAGGTTGTGGAGCATATGGCTGAAATGATTGATTGGCAAGTTGGGAATGTTATTGAGGTGAAAAAGACCAGGGAGAAGGTGTGTACTGTGAAGGATGAGCAGAAGGGCACCAAGGGGGAATGGATGCATTTTAGTTAGGGTTGTAATATGAATAGGATGCCCCTTTCATGCCTTGGTGGTATGGTTGAGGTCCTTGAGGCCTCCTTTGGTTGATATAGTAGAGTTGTTTAGTCACCCCTTCGGTTCCTTGATACATAACTTTCAAACCAGGTAGAGAAGGGAACTTTTCTATGGAGTGGTTCTCCTCACAGACCGAGCATATCTCTATAATATTCAATGGACATTGTTTTCTAGGGTGCCTTCTCGTGCATCTAGGGAAAAAGATAGCTAAGGCTCTTTCTGCTTCCTCCTACTCCCTCTTCATCTGCATGGTATCCATTTGTAGAGTAAGGGTATGCAACATTTCACTCTTGAAGTCTTCCAACATGTTCCCGATTTCACTTTTTATGGATGTGTTGGAGGAGGATGAATTGGCCAAAGCTTGACTAGCCATAACCTTCTTTCTAGCTGCCCTAGAATGATTTTTGAAAAATGTATTGATATCATCATAGGGTAACTGATAGATGTCCCCTCATGAGAGCATGTTTAGGGTTTCTAGGATATCTTCCCTGATCCCTCTAAGGAAGACTAGCTTAAGTGATTCAGGATTGAGGATTCATCTTGCCCTTTTGTAGCTGAGTTGGAACCTTTCCTCATAATCTTCTAAAAGACTCATCATGTCCCAAGGTCATTCTAAAAATTTCCTCTTTGGTATCTTTGTACATGCAATAATCCCTGTACTTATTGTTGAAGGCTTGTTGCATTTGAGCCCAAGTAGTGATGTTTTCCCCAGGTACGCCCATAAACCAGCGCAAGATTGCATATTTGAGGGTGGATGGGAACAATTTCAACTTCTGGTCATCAGAGGTATAATCATAAGTTCTACATATGACAACAAACTCAAACAAAAAGGTATTTGGGTCCTCTGAGGTTAAGCCATGGAAGTGAGGAAGGGCAGAGGGGCTTATGTTTTTCATCCTAGCATCTCCATTAGTTTCTCTGATGGGAAAAGCACCCTCAACTCTATTTTCAACTCCTTCTTTGTTTTCAATCCCATTTCTATTTTCAGCCATGGTGTAGGTTGGTGGAATGGTCTCTTCTTCTTCTTCCCCAATAGGATCTTCAAAGATATTTGGTTGTTCACCTAATGGGTCCTCTAGCTCACAACCACCGAAGAAGAGGGAAGGTTGGTTGTTAGATGCAGTGGGGGTATTTGGAATTTTTTTTCCTAAGTTGTCTCTACTCCTATGAGGCATGAAAGGAAAGAAATAAAATATTTGCAACTATTTGTTGTATGGAACTACTTGAAGAATTGGAAAGAAAGCAAAGATTGCAACTACTTGTAGAATTGGATAGAATGCATAGATTGCGACTATCCGTTGAATGAAAAAAGAAAAGGAAAGCAGAAATCACATCTACTTAGACACCTCCCTGGCAACGACACAAAAAAGTGATGAGCTCTAGTATTGTAGCAAGGATGCTGCAACTCATAGGGCTACCAACTTTACTTCATCAACCCGGGGTTAGTACAAACTTGGAGGTGATAGTACTGTATACACAGTAGATGCAATGGTATACTCTTGTCACTTTTCAGCTAGGATGATAGACCACTAGGATTTTTCAAACGAGTCTTCTATTGACTAGAAGGATTCTAACTACCAAATAGCAAAGAGAAAACTATTCTAAATGCGGAAAGGAAGTGCCACCTACTCTAAGAAATGAAAGTGTTGCATTGGAAAGTGCTATAAAGTGACATGAAATCATCTAGTTAAGCATCTACACATATTGATTGCAAAAGAGACCTAACTTAACCTTGCATATAACATCTAGTTATCTAGACTAAATAAGCATGGAAATTATCCTAAAACTATTGTGACTATTGCATGCATGTGCTAACTAGAAATTGCAGAAAAGCCTTTTTGATTTTCTATTTTATGAATGAAAATGCTAATTTAACCAATTTGTTCTTTGGCAGGGGAGACAGGCATGGGGAAATAGGACTGGAATGGTGTTGAGGGTATGGAACCAAGTGGAGCTCTAACCTAAGCTCATATGACCATTTTTGCTCAATTCAGGCTTAAAACACGTTGTTGCAGGGTTTCCTATGGTACTATAGTATGTCCTAGTTCTACTACAGGATGCCTTGTTTTACTACAGGAAACATGCCGAAATAGGGGGGCAAGAAAGGTATAATGAAGTGTGGGAAAGGAGTCAGATGGGGGAATAAGGCACAAAGGAGGTGCACACTACCCAAGGCTCAACCCAAGTCTTCAAGATGGTTGGACATGCTCAAGGAAAATGTCCACTTTGCTACAAAACAGACATTCGGATTAGGGTTTTGTGGAATTTGGCAGCGTAGGTGGAGAATACTTGGATGACGATGGAAAGATAAGGTCTCCCTACAAATCAGAAGCTCTTGTAACAATCATACACTCTTTTATTCATTTATGCACAACTTTATTGATATATGGAAAAGATAAGTGGAATTTAGGAAAAATAGAGTTATTAATAGCTAGTGGCTAAGTCTATGAATGGAAGTGCTTCTAAACCATATCAAACTCAAGAAACCAAAATGACAATTGCAAGTACATCTAAGGAATTTAGAAACTGTGATCTATGCACCAAGAAATCCTAAGTTATGCAGTGATCAAACAATAAATCTGTATTTGGTCTGTGAGAATAGAGCCCTCAAACCATGATCCCATAAGGGAGAGACAGAGGCCACTACCACAATATTTTATAAAGTGTTCACTTTCACTATTATACCACTGATCTATCTATTCACAAATGGAAGCAAACTAAGTAATCATCTAAATAGTTACAGATTAAATAAAACCGAAATCACTTCGGCAACTAACTATGAATGTAATTTAAGCATACATATACAGAAAGAGGAACCTCTGCTACTAGTGTTGGGCCCTAACCCAAGAGCTTCAACCCTCTAAGTCAAATCAGTGCTGGATCAAAGGCATGCTTCTCATTCTTATCAAAATGTCAAAAATACATAAGAGTTATCAGTCACAATATCTTAGCTTGAAAATGCCTCTTGGCTACAACAACAAAAAAATTCGAATCCTAATGAGGCCCTAGGCCTTCTTATTTATACAAATGAAGCTACCAACAACTTCCTTAAAATTAGGGAGGCTTGGCTCCCAAACTCGAGATTAAATTGTCTTCAACTATCATTGGCTTGGATGCCAATGACATCAGTGGGCTTGGCTACTTGTAGCTCCGAGCTGATGAGATCTCGTGGAGGAATCTTCGAGTGATTGAGTGCTAGGTCCCTCTGCTACTAGTGTAGCCCCCTTATTTTATTGTTTTTCCCATGTAGTCCCCATGTTTTTATTATTATGCCCCATAGAAACCCACTATTTTTATTGTTGCGCCCCTACAATATTATTGTTATGTAGGCTTTGATTATAATGGGACCCCTTAGACTCTTATATATATAAAGGAGGTCTGTCATTTGTATCATCCAAGAATTGTTCATTTGTATAATGTAAAGGAGGTTTCCCCCTCGAAGAGGCCGATTTTTAAGTCGCTAATCTATCTTTTCTATCTTTTTGTGAGCTGGTTTCATAACATTTTGTATCAAAGCTTTGAATTCTAGGGTTTCGCTGATCAAAAATAGGTCATCGTGGAATTTTTTCTATAATTTATTTTTCTACAACATTTCAGAAGCTAAAAAAACCCCATTTGAGCCGAAATCACGATGATCCTCGAGTCTGAATTTCAGATCTTTTCTTGCTATATTTTCGGAGATATGATCTGAGGAAGTTAGGGATTTTGCAAGCTCCAAAATTCCATCTCAAACAGGTCATCATGGAATTTTCACTATAAGTTTTTGTCTATGAAGGTTCAGACTCTGAAATTAAAACCCATTGGAGCCGAAATCATGGTTAAGCTCAGGCTCGAATGTCAGATCTTTTTTCGCTATATTTGCAGAGATATAGTCCAATACATTTAGGAGTTTTGTGGGTTCTTGAATTACATCCTAACTAGGTGACCTTGGGAAAATTGTTATAAATTTCTCGCTGGGCATCAGATTTAAATTTCATCAGAAGTTACAGAAAGAGGACACATTGTGGTTTGCTCTATATCATTTTTAGATCCGAAAGTAAAAAAAAATGACACTTGGCATGTCGTACAAGTTTACTCTAATGAACCAATCTATAATCAGGACATCGTAGGAGATTTGACATAACTCTTCCCTGAAGAATTAAGTATTGATCATACTGGTGGGGTTAGAAAGAGGACTCAGAGAGATACCACAGGATGTAATTTCAGAACTTAGAGATCTGAAATTACAGAGTTACAATCGTTTTAAGATCGATCTCCTAAAATCAAGAAAAAGCGATATGAGGAAGTTTGATGGCAAGGATCTGGTAAATTGGATACTATAGATGGAGAAATATTTTGATCTACATGATGTACAACTATTACAAAAGGTACATATTGCATCTTTATATTTATAACCAAATCAGTTTGTATGGTATAGAGGGCTTTGTTCTCGTAAACCACTTGTCACTTGGTCAATTTTCATGGAGAAAATGATAACGCATTATGAGGATACAAAGAGCAACACCTTCTTTAGCCAATTGATAAATCTCAAAGAAAAGGGTTCTATGGCAGAGCACATTGAGGACTTCCAAAAATTGAATATAAGGGTAAATGACATTCCAAAGAAGTAAAGGATTGATGTCTTCATAGAGACTTTAAAGGATAACATTCAACATGAGGTTCATCTTTGGGAACCTAATTCATTGGAGAAGGCATTCAGGTTGGCAAGAAAAATTTAAAGTGGAATTATGGAAACAAGAAATCCTACCACTCACAACTATAAATATGAAAGTGTTTTTTCTCCTAGCCTTCCACAACCTACAAGGTTTACACCACAAAAATTGGAAGAAAAAAGAGAAAAAGGGATTTGTTATAGTTGTGATAGCAAATATACTAAAGGTTATAAGTGTGCCGAGAAGAAATTATTTTACATAGATTGTGAAGAGGAGGAAGAAAAGGATCAAGCAACGTTAAAATAAAATGATATACACCAGGAACCAACCCCAAAGAAAGAAGAAATGAACCCGACCATATCTTGTAAAGCACTGACAAGAATTACTACTCTTCAAACTCTCAAGATAGAAGGACATATCAAGAAGAAAAAGGTTCAAGAAGTGAAAGATCACATTGAGCATCAAGAAATGAATCCGACCATATCTTGTAATGCATTGGCAAGAATTACCACTCCTCAAACTCTCAAGATAGAAGAACATATCAAAAAGAAAAAGTTTCAGTAGTGAAATATCACATCGAGCATCAACAACAAGTTCTCCAACTTTTAAGGATAACCCCACTTTGGTGCAGAATTGAATGAAACAACATGCATATCAACATCGTAGTGAAAGAAGTTTTGATGTAGGCGATTGGGTATTTTTATGGCTATAGCCATACAAACAAATGTCCCTCAAGAAAGCTAAGAAGGATAATAAATTATCACCAAATTACTATGGTCCTTAAAAGGTCATGAAACAGATTGGTACTATGGAATACACATTGGAGCTTCCTACATCTTCCCGAGTTCCCCTAGTTTTCCATGTTTCATGCTTAAAGAAGGTTATAGGTGACAAGCTCCTAGTACAAACAATATTTGTTGGTTTATGTTATATTCTTGCCATGACTACCTGCCCTAGTTAACCGGGGGGTTAAGGGGGGGAGGATCCCCCCCTTTGTTGTGCCGATTGCACAGGAGGGGGTCATGGGGGGCAGTTAGCCCCCCTCTATGGGGTCTGGGGCAACGCCCCGGGGAAATTTTTTTGGGACCCTATATTAGGTGGGCGAACCTACCTATGGTTTTGTGCATGGTTTTTCGCACATGGTTTTGGGCGCGATGGTTTTCGGTCCATGGTTTTGGATGCTTCGGCATGTATATATATTTATTGTAACATTGAAAGGAACATAATGAAAAATCAAGCTGGTAGTCCCAGTTTTTTGATCTAGGGGAAAATCTCTGTCTATATGTGTTTTATGTGTTATGCTCTCGCATTGTCTATTTTCTGTGTTTTAGAATTCGTATGTAGGTAATTTCTGTACAGGGTTAAAACCTACAATATTACTAGAACTTGATGAGGAAGGACAAATCATAGTGGAACCTGAAGAAGTCACAGAAAGAAGAACCTGACAACTACGAAATCGATCAATTTCTGATTATCTCATCAAGTGGAAGAACTTAACTGCTGAATATTCCACATGGGAGGAGGAAAATTTTATACATAAGCATCAATAACTACTCAAGCGTTGAGGACAACACTTTTTGAAGGAGAGGGGCATGTTAGGTCCCTATACTACTAGTGTAGCCGCTTATTATTATTAGTGAAACCCCTTTATTTTATTGTTTTTCCCATGTAGTTCCCATGTTGTTATTATTGTGCCCCATAGAAGCCCACTATTTTTATTGTTGTGCCCCTACAATATTATTTTTATGTAGGCTTTGATAATAATGGGACCCCTTAGACTCCTATATATAGAAAGGAGGTCTTTTCATTTGTATCATCCAATAATTGTCCATTTGTATAATGTAAAGGAGGTTGTCCCCACGAAGAGGCTGATTTTTAAGTCGTTGATCTATATTTTCTATCTTTTTGTCAGATGGTTTCATAACATTGAGGAGTTAAGGAGGGAGATCCAATATGCTAAAATCCCTCATGCTTGTCCACTTTAAGTTCCTGCACTTAAATTATCCAAAATTTCTCCAAATCCTGTAATTAATGCACATTACGCCACATGACATAACATCTCATCTTTACCCTTCTCACTAAGAAAAATATAATAAAATATGTAAAGAAATGTGAGAAAAGTTGATTTTAATAAGTTGAAGAGTGGCATTAAGGTCCATATAATTTACCTATTGATGAGCCTCAATTTACTAGCAATGTCACCATGCTTGCAACTGGATGAGTTTCATTCTGCTTGTGATTTTGTGTTTGTAAAGGTCAGGGCTCTATTGGAATGTCATGTTTATTATGTATCCATGTTAAAATATACCAATAAAGCCAAATTAGAATGTTGTTGAGCTGGGAGGACAATAAAATTGTGGGCATTCCCAATCCCATGAACCTTTCCAATTTCCAATAAAAGGGTTATACCTATGACATTGAAAAATAAAAAAATTGAACACATCACCAACTCACCATGAAATGATTCTTTGTTACATGATTGTGTATATCTACTCAACCAAACATTGGCCATGACAAAAATATTGAACTTTTATTGAGTTAAAGAAACCTTTAACAATCCAATAACATCATTATATACATGTCAATGTCAGATATGAAAACACATAAAACATTTGGCGACGGAAGAAACCAGTGACTTTCCCATCCATATGATTCATAAAACATATTCTAACAAGGTTTGTGTTCATAGGTTAGGTTCATGATTTTATCTATCTTAGCAAATAAGATTGAAGAAGAATTTCATGAATTTTTTAGCATAATCTATGCTAAGTACCATAATTAATTCCAGAATAGGTTTAAATTGCACAAGTAATTTCCAAGAAGCAATAGGCTTGCCGCTCTTCTGCATTTCGAGGTGCCTGAACCTGCTCAATCCAAGTTGTGTTTTTGGCTCTCAAAGTAGTGGCCCAAAAGACATATAACACTTGTGTTGCAATTCTATTATCTAAGGAAACACCCAAAAGTCAAACACTACATTAGAAGTGTGAGGTTGAATATGCGTCCATGAAATAGCTCGGTGCAGCACCCAAGTTCATGAATGGTGTAGTTGTGGCCAATCAAATGGTTCTTGCTGATATATTTTTTTTTCTTGGATGATACAAGTGTCATTAATACTTATTTTCCAATTTTATTCTTATAATATTCATGTTTTTATGGCATTATACATTTAATCAGACAATATTTCAACTCCTTGGTTAAAAAAGAGAGTCTGATCATATTTATTCTCTCCATATTTTGGACTATTTAACCAATTTTTGTTTCTACCATCTCCCCACAATTTAATTCTATTGTACTTATGACCTCTCTCACTCCCCAAAGCATTGTCATAAAAAAGGCAGAAACAAGGTGATTAGCTCCAAACAATAATAATTCAGGTCTTTCATAAATAAAGAGTTACTTTTTTAGTTTTGTGCCCCATCTATTTGCAATCAAAAAATTTTATTTTCAACATGATGCCCATTTGCTTGATAATTTATCTCTGAAAAAAATAAAAATGGAAAATTTTCTATAAATTTAATCTTTTGGCGAGATGAAAATTTGTAAAATGTTTTTTTGCTTAGTGAACAAATCTTTGTTAATTTAAACCTTGAATTACTAACCTATGCAACAACAAAGATGTAGGTATGTAATAAGTACAAAGTTACTTTTCGACCTCGCCAATTTAAAATCAAACATTTTAATTTTTAAGATGTTATTCAATTGTTTGATTATTTATTTATGGAAAAAGTATGAATATTTTATAGATCTAGCTAAATCTTTGTTAGTGAACAAATATTTGTTAAACTGGGACTTGCATCCTTTTAAGCCACAGTATATATGTAAGTGTCTAGATAAGTAAAGAGTTGCATTTTGAACTCTACGTCTCTCCAGTTTTAAATCAATCCTTTGATTTTCCTAATGTTCTCATTTTGCTCACAATGTTTTTCTGGGAAAAAAGATGTGAATGTTTTTGAGATCTTACTAGATCTTTCATATTTAAATTTTGGCCTCCTTCTCTTTGTTAAGGATGATATTATTAGCTATCACGTCATAATTGGCCACATTAACATGACAACACGTTCGATAGGACTAATGTCAGGATGATATTATTAGTTATCACATCATAATTGACCACATTAACACGTTGTTGTAGTGGCTACAACCACCCTCCAAAATTCTTCCATAGCCTATTTTGGAGCCTTCCTACCAACCTTCACAGCAGCTTTCTATGCTTCATCAAGTCCTCAAGCTTCAATATCTTTCTTGCTCAAAGGCAACCCATCGATCACAATTTGATATTTTCCCTTCACTGGTTGATCATTCGGACTTGGTCCACCTGCAGGCTAAGCAACTTCCCAGTGAAATTTGTGCATTTCTGGAGGGAAACCAACCTTCCCTTTAGGAATTGCGTAATTCCCTCTAATAACCTGCTAGGCTCCAGGATTGCGCAATCCTATCAGCCAACCCTCCCAACAGGATTTGCATAATGTTTCCCATCAACAAGCAGTTCAGCCTAGTATTTGTGCAAATCTGGCAACAACTAGCTACTGGGCCCAGAAATTGTGCAATCCCCTTGGGCAGTCAGCCTAGCTTACATTCAAGAATGCACATTTTTCTCCAATAGTCAAGTAGTCTCTTGCATGTGCAGCTGAGTTGACCAGTTCCCTCTAGGACTAAGAAAAATAGACTTGCATGGATGGGTTGTTTCTCCCAAGGTAGCATGCAAAGGCATCCCTTGTTTCAGGGATCTATGTTTAGCAGTTGGAGGTTACATGCAAGGAACAATTCAGAAACCTCCAGGCAAGTGTCGCTCCCCCTAGATTTGTGGCATGTGCGTCACAACCTCAATGTTATCAAAACTCACCAACTGGACGCTGCAAAGCTCATTCTTCACATCAACCTTGTAGCTCTAACATCCCACATCACATCTAGGAGTAGTTGACACATTCAACTCAGTTGTTTTTCGGTAAGCTCGCTTCCCATGCCTTGTGCTACATTTCTGTTGCTTTTTGTGTATTCGCTTCTGTGAGTGTTGTTTGCTTAATTTTTTTGAAAGCCTGCTATTGTTTACATATATTATAGCTTGTCCCAGCTTTGTTTCAATTTTCGTTTCTTTCTCATTGTTGTCGCATGCCTTAAAATTATTTGCATGGACGTTTGCCCAACCGGTGAACGACCTCACCCACATGCATGTTGATTTGTTTGCTCAATATTCCATTAATGTTTTGCATGCACTGTTTATCACTTCTGCTATAACTTAGTATCACCATGCATTTCATCGACTTACCTGATTTCAGTTGCCTGTCGGTGAGTCGGGCTAACCTTGGCCCAGTCTCTGCCTTCACCAAGGCTACATTGTGTAAAATGGAGAAGGAAGGCTCACCTCCTCTCCAGATTTGTGCATTCTGGGCCCACACTGGCCTCCTGTACCGAATTGCACATTTCTGGAGGTCAGTGGCTGCTTGGCCCAAAAGTTTGCGCAAATCTGCCCTTGGGCCAGCAGTCCTTCCCAACTGGGATTTCTCATTACGCAATCCCAGCAGCCAACTGCCTGAATGGACTGTGCATTGTGTAGTTCTAGCAGCCAGTGATTCTCCCAGTAGCCTGGACTGTGCCTTGTGCAGTCTTGGCAGTTGGTCTCCCAACCTCCTGGACGAAATTGCGCAGCCATCATGATCATTCACCCAGGTATGTTACAAGTGAGCTCTCATGTTAATTTTGGTTTTTGACTGACAGATTACTTGCTATGAGTTTTTCCATGTCTCCAATTATCACAAGTGTTCATCTGCCTCTCAGAAATACAGGGACAATGGTTTCCAAGAGAGAAGAGATGAATGCACTGTTAAGAGCACACTTGGGGATGCAGTCGATCAAGTTTCCATGGGCTTACCTACTCACGAAGACATTAAGTTGTTCGTGGACAAGGAAATCAAGCAGCAACACCATAGCGAGCAACATCATGAACAATAGCCGAAGGTAGCATACTGAATGCAATGAACACAACGAATGCAAGAGGAAGGTTGTTGATAGCATAGAGGTGGAGCAAAGTTTCAAGATCAAGAAGATCCACTGATAATTAAATCAACTTTACAGACTCAGGATATGAAGTGACGATGCATCTGAAGACCGCACGAAGGCAGAAGATGGAACAAAGAAGGAGTTGCATGTCCTGAAGCTGCAACTCAGGAAGAACATGAAACTACATAGATAGTCCAATGAGTTGCAGGAGGAACATGAATAGCAGTGGGCGCAACATGCACTCACAAATGAAATTGGGCCAATACAAGTGAAGAGACTGCTACATCGGAATAGTCACCACCCTCCTACAAGTTTGGAATAAACAAGTCGCTAACCACACCGGGTGGCATGCACCCCAATCCTCTAGGGCTCCAACCTAGTCTTCTTGAGGACTCCAATCCTCTGGGGCTCCAACCCTTTGATTTAGATGTTTAATATGGGTTCAACAATTCTTCAAGGTTCCCAATATCTTCTGCAGAAAACCCTGAAAATATTTTTGCCTTCAATAATGCCCTCAATGGATCATATGCTTAGCTAATCAATGACAATTTTACAAATTGAAGAAGGTGTCTCTAAGGATCTTCATGATACCCAAACCAACTTCTCCAATGTTAATCCATGAGGGCCTTCAATAATACATCACGTGGTCTTCACTAATGCCTCCAAGTCAACTTCTTAGATCCTTTAATAGTTTCTCCAAACGAAATTTCTCCAAGTAATCAAATGATTTGAATAACTTTCCAAACTAAGTCTTCAAACCTACTATAGATCCACCTTCAAAAAGGCCTTCAATGTTCTCCAAAAGGGAATCTCTAGGATTGCTTAGAAAAAACCCTCAACTGTTGCTACAAAATTGTTTTGAAGATGGTCCAAACTAGGCTTATAACAACCTTACAAGATGCCACATAAACACCTTCCAATAAATTGCTATATAGAGATCTCTTCCAAACTACCTTTATGTCAATGCCTCAATGTTTCTAAGACAGAGGTTAGATCTGTCCACAAGATTGATTCAATAAGTCCGAGAAACACTCTTATTATAAGTCAAAATCTTCTCTTATTATGCTCAAGGTTTTGCCAAGATTTATTCCACAATTCTGAGTAATGTTCAAAGTAGTTTGTCTCTCAACTAAGCCATAAAAAGACTTAAATTTGAACTATTCGCTAGCCTATAAGGGTTGTTTCAACAAAGATCTAATCAATCACAATAAGTCTAAAGTTGAGAGGTTGTCCAATCTTAGAACAAAGTCCCCGTTGGCCCACTCGAATAGTCCTTCAATAGTGTTGTAGCTACACCACTTCACTGCAGCCTTAAACAAAGACAATAATAATATCACAAATTCTCAACAGAATAGCACTGTCAATCAAGAAATTACCACCAATAATCTAGAGAAAACTAGCCCAATAGTTATCCTAGCCTCGACATATAGTGCCTCAAACCTGAAATTTTCTTTTAAGAAATCCTCACTCTAAATACAGGGATAATCCCTTTCCAAACTTGTCCTTGCCTTTCTTCTTCCTTGCCTTAGTCGCTATCTCTTTTCTCTACAGATTTCAGATGATATAACCAAATTTTTCTTAGCTAAAATAGAGGGGACACTAGGGTATTTATAGTTGTTTGAACGTTTTGATGAACAGACACATCTTTTCATTAGAGTTGACATGATTATAAATTTGCAACCAACCTGAGGAGGATTAATAATTAGATTTTATTAGATCATTTTTTTGTTATGTTCTTTTAGGAAGTTCATTTCAGGTTGTCAAATTGTTGGACAATTTGTGGGTTGACTTATGAAGTTCGAGTAGCATTTATTGTTGGATTTGTGACTCCTGTAGCATGGTTTTTTAATTTTTAATTTTACTACTATTTATGTCACTTTCCTACAGGATCCCACAAGTATTGAAAGAATGTCTAGATGTTATTTTATTGCCAACAGCTAGAACAACTTGTTCCTTGCAAATATGTCTAGCATTGAATTCCAATCTAGAACCTAAAAGTACTTAGGTAATCATCCATATATTAAATATTTTATTTATGTTAGGGCTTACATAAACTAGGGCATATAACAACTCAACAACTATGGTTTGTCATAAATCATTAAGGCATGCACTAGGGCTAGGGTTTTCTTTAATAAAGTCCCTAGGGTTTGTAGGGTAAGGAAACTTAAACACAACAAGGGCTAGGGATTTGTTATTCAACCAATGCTATATTAGGCAACCAATGTTAGGTTAGGAATCATTCAACCAATACTATATTAAGCATAATTCACAGGGATATTTTGCCAGTGCTTCCAAGCAACTAGGATTAGGGAAATATTAGGGTTTAACCATTTTTAGTGATGCCATATTGACATCAATGAAAACTTAAACCAAGATTTGAACCATCCCCGAGGAGATTGTTTAATCGCACCAGTCACCACTCTCCTACAATGTCAAGATAAAAAAGCCGCTAACCTCACCAGGTGGCCTACACGCCCTTCACCGCAACCACACCAAGCGCACTTCAACTCGTAAAGGCACATAGTATGCGCCCTACTCATACCGAAGCCAACTTTACACCATACAATTCCATAAGAAAGACACACGAATCCCACAGATTCACATCTAAGCACCACTAGATGGGCAAGGTTGTGAGAAAACCACCCTACAGAACTAGGAGGCTCGAACTCCTTAACCCACACACCATTCACCACCCTTTGACAGGAACAACACAAACAAGCCACGGTCCACAATGGATGGCCTTCACCTCTTCTACTGCAGACACCCCAGGCTCAATTCAATCCACAGTTGCACACAGTAGATGCATAAATCACCCCGAGGGCAGCCTTATACCAAGCAATATCAAAGAGCGACCACTCAAAACCCACTAATTGTCGCCTAAGAACCGCCAAATGGGAAGAGTTCTAGACTGACCACCATACAGAGAGACGAAGAGACTCACACTCCTTATCCAACACGTAGGCAAGAAGGCCCGATGAGATAAAAAAAAATTGCTCGAACCAACAACAGGTTAGAGATTGGTGGCGACTCAGCTTCGCACTTGTTCACATCCCCGGGTCCCAAGGGAAAAGAAAGAAATAAACCCTAGACCACACCACAAGGCCTTGATCCCCCACAACACCTCTTAGCCAAGGTCGAAACCTCGTGGAGCCACCATGGATACAAGACCCACACTCTCTGCTTACCAAAACAAGCTTCCACACTAAACTTACTCTGTGACCAACCTACAATTATAAACATGGTAGGAGCCCCCCACGTACCGATGTATTGAATGAATTGATTTTGTATGAGTGTGAAGCTATGAAGCATGTGGAGCTGGAGTAGGTCCCGACGGCTGCTTTGGTGCCACTTATACCACCATTCAATCGCCCCCATCGGGGGGTTCTACGTTTCTTGTTGATCGAATTCTTTTGTGGATATTTACATCAATGGGTTGATGTGTACTGCATTTGATCATGTATTCTTTGTTCACGGTCTTTAATTTTTTTCATCCTAGCTACTAACACATTAGATCCTGGACATGTATGGCGATTGGTGTGCGGGTGGCATTATTATATGGATTGACAATGGGAGGAGGAGCGGGCATCTCAGTCCCTAGGATATTTCCTGTGGCAAAATACAAGACTGTATGTACCATTCTAAATATAAGTTATTAAATGCCTTTTATACTAATACGTTAAGTGTTTGATAGCATTTTCGAGTGCAAGACATGACCATTATATTTTTGAGAAATATGCCATTTATTGTTATTTTTAAATGGGTAGTCTTGAAGAATTATGGGGCATCAAACCATTTTTTATTTTTCAATTTTTGTTTTTCTAATACAGGGTAGTTCAATATATGTTCAATGAAAATATGTAGTAAGTATCATATGTAAATATTTTAATGTTCTCATATGAAATGTGCATGCTTGTTAGACATTTTATACTCTACATTGGTGTAAGTAACAAAATTTTTCAAGTAATTAGGAAACTTGCTAAGTCTACTTCACTTGTTAGGAAAATCAGTAGCTCACCTATAACTCAACACATCTTTGACCAAACTCGAAAAGCCTCTCACATACTCTTACATTCTCAAGCCATGGAAATCACGATTTTGTCCAAACTCATTGTTGAACATGACTATGAAACTTGGACATGATATTCAATGATTAATGATCAACTTTTTCTCTTCCTTTTGTTAGTATTTCTTTCATGTTGTTCGGTATGTGGCCCCTAGTAATGATGGCGTGCTTCAACATTCAGAGCAGATCAGATTTTTCCTTTTGGTTCCTATGTGTGATAGAGATGACTGCAGGACTGTAGTGTAGCACCAGTTAAGCTTCTATAAGGCAATGGCTTGTAATTTATTTTTCAGATACTTAATTTATTTTTTCAAGTTTACTTCTCTCTCTTCATTGGCTTCTAATTCTACTCCCAACCCTTGAGAAACACCCTATAAAATGGGGATCTCCTTCTACAAATTTTCTAAGTTTCGAGATCTGATTGCAGCCTCGACATTGAGGGATGCATTTTCTAGTTGCCAAATAGACATCTCTATCTTCAAATATTTTAGATATGTACTAGCTTCCAATGCCACAATGGAAAGATGTTTTTTAACTCCTTCGACATGTAAAAGTTTTGTTTGAAGGTATTTTACTTTCTCAAAAATAATATTGAGCAGTTGCATGCTTTCAACATTTGTGCTTTCTGATTGCCCCCCTACAATATCAGGTACAAGAAGTATGTTTCGAAGCTTCTCCATCTATACTTTTTGTTCCTTTTTAAATATCATTTCAGAGGAAAGATTATTCATTAATGAAAATTTTTCTGTTTGTTGTATGTGAATTGTCCTTTCTAGTTCTGACACCCTCTCTTCCACGAATTTATATTCTCTCATATGTTTCTCACATTCAACTAACAATGTCGTGCTTTTGTTTCCCATTTGACATAATATGCCATATAACTCTCCTATCTTAAGCTGACTATTTTTCCATTTTTCTGTCTCTCTTTGTAGTTTGGTCTTTAGATCATTTCCTTTTGCTTGTAACAAGAAAACCTAATTTCTTAAAGTGCTTATTTGAGTACTGCATGCTGTAATTTCATGTTCATTTTTTTTCTTTTAGACTTTGGAAAACGCATATCCATTCATTGAGGTGTTCCACATGTCCATGTGAATTTTCAACTCACTGTTGAGGTTCATGCTTTCTCTTTCAAGTTGAGAAACCCTTTTCTTGAAATTGTGCAAATTTGCATCAAGAATGTTTATCTTCTTAGTGCACTATTGATTCTCAACTATTAGGGTATGCTTCTCTTCCTACAGATCATGGGCAAGTAATTGTTGCTTCTGCAATTCATCGCCAAGCCTCTGTGCCTCTATTGTATGAGATGATAGTACATTTTCTAGATATGTCTTTCTGTCTCTAAGCTCCTCTACTTTTTCAGAAATCTTTGACATTGCTAACTTTTCCTCCTCAGTTTTGGCAAAGTTCCCTCAATTTTTTATTTTCATCTTGTAACTAACAAAACACAACTGAAGATTCTCTGGGTCTAGTCTTAATAGTTCGATTTACCTTGTGATTATCTGAAATATTATGTCTAAGTCATTCCTTTCCTCTTTCAAGCAATAAAGCTCTTGTTGCTGACAATTTCTCCGGCCCAGATGAAGTGCCACTTCATCCAACAAATTGACCTTGTCTTGATTCAATTTAGAGACTTCCTCTTCTAGAGTTTTAATAGAAATTGATGCAGATGATATTTTCTCCACCAGAGCACCATTCATGTTTTGGAATTGGAAAATATCTTCCTCTAGAAGCTTTATTTTTCTATCAACATCCTTCAGCCTCTCAGTTCCCACTTGTATCTTTCTTGTCAGAGCATTCTCTTGTTCCTATGACTGACTCAATGCCTGCTGGAAGCTTGTTAGAGTTGCATCAATCCTCCTATTCTAGGCAGTCTCTTCTTGAAGTCTTATTTTAATATTTTGTTCCTCATTATGTGTAGAAGTTAGTTCTTCCATTAGCAGGCTCATCTCCTTGACTAAATGCTCCATCCCTTGTTCAAGGGAATTTTTGTCCCTTTCTAAGTCATGTGCTTTCTCTTCTATAACTCTCAAGTGTAGAGCTCTAGTTGATAACTCATATTTAAGATTTTTGTTTTCTTCTTTTGCATCCTTCAGCCTCTCAGTTCCCACTTGTATCTCAGTTGTCAGAAATTTCTCTTGTTCCTGTGATTGACTCAATACCAGTTGGATGCTTTTTAGAGTTGCGTCAAACTTTCTTTCAGCATCCTTCAGAGCCTCTCAGTTCCTACTTGTATCTCTGCTGTCAAAACTTTCTCTTGTTCCTATGATTGACTCAAGGCCTGTTGGAAGCTTCTCAAAGCTGCATCAATCCTTTTGTTATGAGTTGTCTCTTCTTGCAGTCTTATTCTAAGACTTTGTTCCTCATTATGTGTAGAATACTAGAAGTTAGTTCTTCCATTAGAAAGCTCGTCTTCTTGATTGAATGTTCCCTCTCTTGTTCAAGGGAATTCTTGTCCCTTTCTAAGTGGTGTGCTTTCTCTTCTACAACTTTCAAATGTAGAGCTCTAGATGATAACTCAAATTTAAGCTTGTTATTTTCCTCTTGTGCAAGAGCCAGTCTAACTTAAAAATCCCTGGCCCTATTTTCAGAATTCTGATAAATATTGAGGACAACTTGATACTAAACAATTATTTCTTCTTGTTCTACATCTGACTTTGAAAGAGCTTTCTGAGTTTCTTCTTCTCTTTTTCCTAAGTGATAAGTCCCTGTCCTAACCTACCCATATTGCATACTTGTTGTTTTATCATATTTAGGTTTATATTTGTGGCTGACATCTTCATACTGGATTCCTTTTCCAATGCCCCCCTCCAACTTCTACAATTCTGCTTCCAGATTTTGAATTTTTGTTTCACGTTTTTTATGCTCCTCTAGTTCAACCTGTAATTTCAGTCTCAGTACATGTCATTCTTGATCAAGTTCTTCATTACTCTCCTTCAAGGAGACTAGTTTCTCTTTCAACTCATTGATTTGTTCAGCTTGATATGATGACTCTTCTTTCATCTTTTGGCTTTCTTCTTGCACATAATTCATCTCATCTTTCAACTGTGATGAATTTTTCTCAGTGGTTCTATATTCTGTAATTATTTCATTCACCTCCTTTGAACCCTAAAATTTTGTAACTTCCCCTTCATCCTCTACACTTTTCAAAAGATAGTGCAACTCTATTACGCATCTGGCTTTGTGATTGCTTATGTCGGTCATAAGTATTTTTTATAATTTCATAAACATCAAGAGAACTCAACCTGTTCTACTGTTGAATTTGGTTTGGAAATGCCTCTACCATGGTTTAATGCATTTGGCACAGTTCCCCAGAGACGTGGTCACATCATTCTCCTAAATCTCGATATGCTCTATAAAACTCTTTGACCAAATGTACAAGCTATGGTTGCTTTTTGTAGAACATATCTTCATGCTTGTCAAATGAATCTGCATCCTCTTTAATCAGCTTCAACATGGCTTGGATCTTGATATCCATATGTCAAGTTTTCTTGAATCCATTTTGAATTTTTACAGCTCACATGGATATCCCAACACCAAGAGTAAGGACAGTGAGATTTCAATTGCAACATAGATGGTTTTATCAGGCCACGATATACAATATGTTGAGGTTGCAAAATTGATTCTCGATGAGGCCACTTCACTTGAAATTTTTCTGCGATAAGCAAAGCACCAGTCCTTGATGATTCATGACTACTAATACTTGTACCTATTGTAGCTCCCACAAGTTGTTGCAATATTCCACTCATTTAAAAAACAAAAGGCTCCTTGAGGAGACATAGCTAAATCCATTGATGCTTCATCCACCATCATGAATTTACAAGTAAATCATAGTCATGCTCACATGTAATCACTACTATACGATAAGTTGTTTTGAAACATTAATTTGAGACAAAAAATTAGTTTTGTCTCAACCTATCTTTTTCCTTCTTTGTATTTATTTTAATTAATATTTATTTATTTCATTTCATCTCTCTCGTAGCATTTTGTCTATAATGAAAGGAATGATAGGTGAATTTTTTTATATAATAAAAGAATGAGCGTGAGGCATGGAATAATAGTGCTCTTTGAAGGCCCTTCCTCCTCAGCTAGTTTAGGTCATCTCCCTTACCATAGGCAGTTGGTAATGAGTGGGAGGCATGAAATGATGGTGTTCTTTGAAGGCCCTTCCTCCTCAGTTGGTTTAGGTCATGGTCATTGTATTCTCTTCTCTGGCCATAGGTGGTTAGTAGGATCTTGGGAAGTTTTATTTTGGATGCTTCATGTATCACTGGATTTATTGGCCATACCAGAGCTACAGTGAGAAAGAGTTTCTCGGCATCAATGGTGTGCAGATTCTGGAATGAAATGCCCATGTAGGCAACCCAAAAGCTCACAACCAGGTCCCATACGCTCCTCCCTTTTATTGTTTCTCACTTCAAACATGTCAAGGAGTTAAATATCTCTAAGGACATGGATCAGTTGCAGGACCAAGATCTCTAATTGGCATTCGAATCTCTTAAACACCTAGTTATTTCATGATTGAGGAACCTTGAACAATCATATGAATGCATCTCAAATCTAGGGTTTGTAGGGTTTGTGAATAATTGTACTCTGTTGGAGGATGTTGCCTTCACTTCCATACCCAATTTGCAGGATTTTGCAAGATTCTCGTGCTGATTCCTTGACTAGGGATTGTAGAGGGCTTATCGCTATCAATCTTGCAAATTGTAGGAATTTTCCTGATAATATCCTGGAAAGCCTTAAAATTTGTCCTTTCATAATGGTGCTTGGAAGATTTTGGAGGTTATCCTAATTGTGTCCCTTTTTCCTCTCTACACATCTTCGAAGCAAGCAGAGGGAAGGTTAATCCCTATGGAGCTTGGTGCAGGTCCAGGTCTGACTATATGGGAGTCCCTTCTAGGGGAGATGCTTCCATTGTACATTGTATCAAGAGCTTGTTCTACTGGGTCATTACCCTAGATGTAATACATGCCTTTCAGATGGTAGAAAATTGGATCCCTTCTTCATGCATTGATAGAGTTCACAGATCCTATGCTACCTATAGCAGTACTAGTTTTGATTGCATGGAGGGTTAAATATTTCACTTGATGGGAATCTAGGAGTCAGAACAATGAGAAATTGTTCATTTGGTATTATCTTTCAGCTCTTCTCTGGTCGGCAAGTCCTTTTTTCTTGTAGGAATGTTGAAATTTCTAGGGGGATTAGAGAGGGTGCATATTTATTAGAATAATAGAGCCACTAAAACTGGGTTGTTCCTTAACATTGAGTGAATATTTGTTTCTTTCTTGAAAGAACCATTGATACTTTGATTTTGCCAATTATTAGCTGAATACATGCTCTCAATTGATCCTCATTGAACTCTGCAGAGTAATTAATTTTGTGGTATGATTTCCTAATGAATGATATCATGTCAATGCCATTGGGTGATCCTGGTTTTATCCAGGTACGATGTTTTTATAAAGATCTATTCTAAGCCTCTTGGTAGAACTTCAATTTACAATATGCAATTCAAACTATTCAACTAATTAGTTTTTTACAGAAATTTGTTGTACTACTTGATTAAGGATATCATGTCAAGGCCATGGGATGATCTTTATTGTATGCAATTATAATCCTTTTATGAATACCTTATCTGAGCCTCTTGGTATAATTTCAGTCTTTGATATGCAATTCCAACTATTCAACTGCTTAGTTATTTCTAAAATGTTTTTTCTTAAATTTTGTGGGTTTTGTTTAAAATTGGATTACACAACACTTAGCAGTATTAAGGTTGACATCTCACACCTAGAAAACTTGGTTAAGAGATGCCATGTTTTCCGATTACTATTGCAACTAACCTTGCTTGTAAGAACCATTTCTAGTTTGATTTTTCTAACTCTTAGCTAAATACATGCTCTCAATTATTCCTCATTGAAATTTGCATAGTAATTAATTTTGTTGCACGACTTTTTGATGAACGATATCATGTCAAGGCCATTGGGTGATCCTGGGTAAATCTAGGTTTAATGTGTTATTAGAAAGATTGTATGTAGTTTTTAAAGATCATTTAACTTTGGTGTATGATTAGACTGATCACTATTATTATTATTATGAGTATAATAATCATGACTAGCTTCTGTTGAAGTGTATGATGCAACAAGTTTGTACCACAAAGTGGAAAAGGTTTATAGTATAGCCTGACTTGGAAAAAATAGTGTGCTTCCTTGACTTCAATTACATGTGCATCTTCCTCTGGATTGGGAAAATTGTGCCATTGAATTTTAGGGTTCATATGGAATAACCAAGAATAAATAATGTTTGTTAGAATTATGTTTCATGGCCTCTAAGATGTGGCTTAGGGAATGTAGTTTGCATAACATATCCATTAATCTTGTTTCAATAATATATGTGGCCATGTCATTCAAGCTATGAAAATGAGGTTCATTAATGACTGTCTATAGTTATTGTATGACTACTGTGTTTTTGGATGGCTATAAATTTTCAAATGACTGATTTGTCACTACTTTACTTTTGTTCCAAGACATTTATGTATTCCAATCCAACTGACATGGACAAAGGATATTGCAATCACGTCTATATTTTGTATTTACAATTATTACTATTTTTTATACTACAGGATGATGAAGATACGGTGAGGGTAATGAAGAAGAAGGCGAAGGTCTGAGAAAATCTGGAAAGGAGTTAAAGAAGTTGTTGGGAAAACGATCTGCAAATGAATATGATGAAGAAGATGATGAGTATGAAGATGTATGCTTACTCTTCTCATTAGAGTGTTTTGATCTTTCTACCTGAGATTTAGGTCTTACGATATCATAGATTACTTTAAGTTTGCATATTGAGATAGGTATTGTGAAGTTAGCTGTAATACTGAAGCTTTTTTTCCTACTTTTATCAACTCGTGAAAATAAAGAAGGGCCACAAGAAATTGTGATAGTAATGTATGTCAACTACTATAGTTACAATATAACTATATAATATATATTTATGATGTTGGGATATGCCCTTTTAGTAACAATTACGATGAGTAAAATATTTTCATAACCTCTTTGTTACTATCATTCAGCAAGTTCTATATTATCATTATATTTTGGTTTGTGTTCCCGTTATAGATTTCCATTATTAGTTTTACCATACGACACATTGACACATTTTGTAGGCCTGTCGTGTTATTGAATTAGTAGATAGGATAAACTTAGTTCAACATGCAATGATTGTAGCCTTCTAGGCATTATGGAACCAAATCTTTTCTTAGGTGTCAATGATTTTTTGAACTTTTCTGAAATGGATTTCCATGTCTTTCTCCCACTTCATCATGTAATTGTTCATTTGTCACCTTTTTGTATTTATTAACCAAGAAATCCACTTTCATTGACATAGCTAGGTCCTCATCAACTGCTTATATGCAGTATGTATTATGATAATATGTAGTTTCTTTTTATAATTTGTAACTGGTCCTTGATGATTTTCTTCAAGATATCTCTTTCTATGGTGGACCATTCTTTTTTTCTAATCTCCTAAAAAAAACTACATTTCACTGCTCATATAGATTTTGACAATTTTCTCTATGCAATTTCTGGTATGATGATATCAGGGGCCATTGTGGATAGGGATAGGCAGTGCAACTATGTTGTTTCAAATAATATTCTTATAGCACATTGAAAGCTTTAACTAGGAAGATGACTAAAATTATTTTCTGTTTAATCACATATTTGAGGAATATGCTTCAGGAGTAGTTGTGTTCGAATTTTCCATATTGACCTTTTGGACTGCTTGAGTGTGGTTTGATGTAAGAGGCCAATTCCTTTAAATTTTGCTTGGTTGATAAAGAAGCACATCACAAACTTGACTAACATAATTTCAACAACCTTGATAAAGAAGGGCCAAAACCAAGGGCCTTCAACATATCAATGATGAGTGACTACTACACTTTTTCACATGCCTTAAAAGATCTTTTGCTAAAACCTGTTTGCTTAGTTTTGATAATCTTTGAGAGAATATGTTTTAGTGCATCATTAGGATTTTGGTCAAGTTCTTGTATGGAACGGTAAGTAGTGTGATTGGTTGACTACTAGTAATAAGATTAAGGCCTCTAGGTTACAGAATGAACTTAACAAACCCCTTGTTAATGCAACTCCCTTGTCATTGGTTTGTAAGTTCTCCCTATACACCCAAAGCAAGTTAGATTTTATGAAATCCCAGGTGGTGTTGTAAAATTCACAAGTAACGCCTAGACTTGGGGACTTGTTGTCAACGAGCTCCTTCAAGGATGTTGCTAGTTGGTGCAAGATCAACTCTTTATCAAAATATTTTTGATGTTTCAGTGACAAACAATGTGAGACTACATCAATGCATGTTTGCATGGTCCTCCTCCTCATTCATAAGCTCTTAGGATTGAAAATCCATCATATAGTGGTTTGCAAATTCTCTTTCAATTTCTTCTTGATCTATCACATGTCCCTTGTGTTTTGGGAGATTTCATTTTTTTTGTTGACTCCTTGGTCACCAAGGCTATGAAGAAACCCATAGTTAGCCTATCATTCAACATTAACAATGTAATGTGGCTCAAGTTTCCACCCCCTAATATTTGTTTTTTTATTTGACCTTTAGGAAATATCTCAACGTGGTTGCTTTGGGTTGGGTTTTCTTGTTAGAAGGGTTACCTTGAAATTGTCTAGATAGTTGTTCAAATTCTAAAATGGCATCCCTATGCTTTATTTTCTTGAAAGTGGTGAATTCTTACTTGTAGCTCCACAAGAGGTAGTGACTTGACCAATAACATCATCCCACCAAGATATCCATACCTTAAAACCCTTGGGTTTATTTTTTAAGTTCCAAATGCACTTGATAACTTCATTACAAATTGGTTGCTTGAGATGATAAAGGTTAAGCATAAAAGTGGATGATTAGATAGGGTAGGTTCTCCAACAACTAGAACATGCCTTCTTCCATTGTAGTCAAAGAATAAGGTTCCAAATTCACTTGATAAATTCATTACAAATTGGTTGCTTGAGATGATAAAGGTTAATTGGTTGCATCAAATGATTAGATAGTGTAAGTTTTCCAACAACTAGAACATGCCTTCTTCCATTGTAGTCAAAGAAAAAAGTTCTAGCAAGCCACCTCATTGTTATTTTATTGCTTTTTTTGTATCATTGATGACATTTGGACAGGTGACAATCCCTCCATGTTATAAATAATCTCCACACAACCACCTTGTGACTTTTCGGATCTCATTGCCCAACCAATCCCACATGAATACTTTCTCATTTATGTCATTGTAAGCATATATATTGTCTTGCCCCAAGGCTTGGCCATCTAAATCAATTGATGTCCAAAATAGGTGTTATTTTGAACTAGTGCCATAACCAATGAAAACAATGGCCAACTTAATGGATACCAACATCATGGCCCATCTACCTTCCATATGATTGGAAAGAAAACAACATTCAACCAAATAACTGGAAGGGTTGTTTACAACATTAACCCAACTATTTCAACTTCTTGCAAACACAAAATATAGTTTAGAGACAATTTCACGTACTCTTTGCACTATGGATTTATGATAGTGCTCTGTTAGACCTTGAAATTTCCATGATACTACATTCATTGTGAACTTCAAACATGAAAATCCATTGCCCCCTCATCCTAGGTCCTCAAGGGAGTGAAATGCATTTTGAAATTTCACATTGTTCATTTGGGTGGGAACCAATCATTTAGGGTTTTTATCATTAGTTTCTTTTGAGAATATTCCATATTAGGAGCCTGATTGAGAGTTAGGTTCTTTTCCCATAGTAGCAAGGTTCTTTGTAATGAGATTAGGGTTAGGCTTCAAGGACGATTGAGCTTCTTGGATTTGTGGAGCTTTTCCCTTTTCTACAACCTTTACCCACACTTCATTGACAGTGGAGGGTGAGGTCATGGAGTCTTTGCATTGTACATTCTAAGTGGCATGAGCTTCTACATTTTCCACCTTGGTCTTTAGAGGGTTCTGCTTAATTTTGTGATCTGGGCTTGACCCCTAAAGCAAGGGTTTGTGAGGTTGATATACTACATTATTTGATGAATAACTTTGTCCCCTTGGATTTACACAAATTCCTTTAGGTCTTCAGATATGTTCATTATGAGACAAAATCTCTTTTGGTATTTCAGTTTAATAAATCTCATGTCTTGTGGCATATAAAATTGCCAATTTGTTCAAAAATGCATTCTAGGAAATTTGAGAATTGCATAGGTAACCTTGGGAATTCTACCCATATTGGGCAGTATGGTTAGGTGGTTTTTTCCAGTGAAATATTTTCATGCCAATCAAAAATGACAACTAGGGTCTCATGATAATCTATGGGCCATGAGTAACCACTTGATGACAATGACTTTCTTACACGGTGTGCATGGTTATGCATATTCAGCCATTGATTTTCTAGGCTTCCTTAATCTATGTCATAATCATGGACTTGGGCATGGTACAACTAACAAAATAACTGAAAAGGGTACATTGTGCATGGTTATGCATATGCAACCATGGGTTTCCTAGGCTTCCTTAATCTATGTCTTATTCATGGACTTGGGCATGATACAACTAATAAAATAGTTGAACAGGGTACATTGTTTCAAATTATCATAGAAATAACATATTCATAATATAAAACGACAATATTAGATGACGGGGTTTTCATTATAATGGCTGCTCGTGCTCCTCATGGTTGGCTCGGAGAGCCATTATTTCTACCAGTGTGACACTGTCCAAAAGCAGTAAATGTGAAGAGACAACTAGTAATTTTGTCTTTAACAGGAGTCAGGTTGCATTGAAACATTATGACATCATAAATACAAACCCTTAGCAAAGCCAAACTTACATTAAGATACATATTTTGGACATAAACAAACTATGCGAGATAGAAAATTTTCCATGCAAATTGTGTTATGGAAAGGCAAACAATTGCATTGCTATCAATGTATTTCCTCATTGGGTTGAGAATCCATGTTTGACTGTAAATGTATTTTGTTGTGAATTTAAGTTGCTGGGCTGGCATACATCTCAGCTCCATGAGACCTTAGTTCTGGACTTGTCCCACATAGATTACTACTACTTCCTTTTTGTGTTCCATTACCATATTCTTTCTGATGATCTTGAGTATCCATTTATAATGCTAATATTGAGCTGGGGCCTTGTTGTTATATCTAGTACCCATTTTTTCCCTTTCTTCTCACATTATGCAAGGAAGATTTTTCATGTATTACTCATGTATCTGTCATTTTAGCTTACTATATGCTTTTAGTGTAACCTGAGGTGCTTATGGACATGCTTATTGTTGATTTACCTTCTCTCTTCCATCTTATTTGATCTACCATTTTGGTCATTTGTTGGACATAATACATTTATCTCATCTTACCTAGCATTAGGTCCAAACTATAAGCTCTTTTGCTATTTTATTATGGTTATGAATTGTTTCTTTCATTTATCATGTGAAATATAATTCTATCATATTATATTGAAGCATTAACATTTTGATCATGTGTTTTAGGTTCACTGATAAAGCATCGGCTTGTCTCTTCTCTCACCCTTGGTATGGCACTACGAGTTGTCCTTTGATGCTCTGCGTAAACCATTGGATTCTAAGGTTGGCCCTTATATTTGGTATACCATTTTTTAACGTCTTTCAATGTCATTCAAGCTTAGCTTAGAGTACTAATGATTGGCTATTTACTTATGTTTTCGTATGTTCTCCTTTGGCTTAACAACTCTTAAACAATTTAGGGATTGACTAGTAGAATGGCCACAACATTGCAATCATATCATGCAGATATCGCATGTGTGGGATGCTCATCTAGAGTTAGGTGAGTTTATTGATAGGGCCCTTGCTCGTGTTTCATCTAGCCAACCAGAACAAAGTTGAGGGAATCCTGCCTCTACAGATCAAAACCAGAATTCCATGTCTTTGCCTTCTAATACCAATGAGGTAAGTAAATGTGCATAATAGAGTATAGCTGTTTTTATTGACATATTTAGTAGACATGGGCATTAGAATCTGCCCAAATTAGGTTCACAACCTTTTGGATCATATCTTGTTCTTGATTTTAGAGTTCTGAGGCATCATGGAAGTCAATTGTGGGTCCCACTAATGTTACCAGACTTGAAATCGGCAATAAATCGGCGAGGCAAAAGAGAAAAGAGTTTTAAACGAATATGGAGATGGAGAGAATGATATCACTGGCCTTTACTTTGGAGTGGATTTAAAATTTCGTTAGGCTACTTTATTGTTGGAGTCTCCCAATCTTTAGAATGCAAAGCATGACAAAATATCTCAATCTATGAAATTATACACAAATATTGTCACGCTCTTTGAGTAAGTTCCATAACTAGATAGAATTTTTTAGGAAAGTTTTGATTATTATTATTATATTATTAGCTAATTTGGATGTGAACCTGCATAATATGTACTTTTGGATAATTTTTCAAGTAGTTCTGAAATATAATAATGATGATTCAAATTTTGATAGGGTGGCTTATATATTTTCTTACAGGTATTGTGCCTCAACATATGAGAGAAACAAAGAAATGGTAGTTGTTTCTCTTGCATATAAATGTATGGGAGTGGCACATGAGGATTATTATTTCAAAAAAATCATGTTTAACCAGAGATTGGCATGAGCTACATGCAGCATTTCAGAATGTTCCACTTGGTAATTTAGCTAATCTTGTATTTTCCTATTATGAATGTTGTTTTTGCAAGAATACATGATTGAAAATTAAGGTCATATTGTATCAATGATTCTTCCATGCTAATACTGTGGTGAAGGAAATGTGTCCAAAGCTGGTAGCCATCTCCCCTATCCCTCATAGTCTCACTTGATGGTGAATATTACTGACCTGACCTGTAATGTGTCTGACAACCATCCAATGACCAATATACTAACATAGTCCCAAAAATTCTCTCTACCACCTAAATTATTCTTGCAACTGAAATAAGTGTAGTTGGTGCCATGAGCTCTAAATGGTTGTTGGTTCCTCTTCCCAAGCCTTCCTTGAATCTCATCTTCATTATTATCCTATAGTTCTATCCACCCACTTGTCCACTCCTCATTGGGTTTCCCTTTGTTGCCCCATTGATCCTTCTTCTCTTTTGGTTTTTCTAGGGCTGATCTAAGACTTGCTTTAAGCCTGCGATAGACTCCTAAGATGTGCTTCTCTTCTCTCTGGACATTTTCCTCATTTCTATATAACTAGATGAACAATAGAACATGATTTAAAATGGCTAAAACCTTCTCCAAATTTCCTACAAATTAACATGTTAATGCTTCATCTAGGGATGTCCCTTAAAAATGGTATTTCGAGTTTGAGGTGAAATGTTTTTATATGAAATATGCAATCTAGATTGTGTAGACACATTGTTGTTGATTTCTTTTGTTAACTGGATTTCAAAGATAATCATTTTAAGGATTTTCCTTGCTTTACCAAGTTACAGAAAAATTCTTTTCTTATCTGTTTTCAATATAATATTTTAACCAATGGTGTGGCCAAAGAGGAACTAGACAAAGAGATCAATAGTGGAAACACACTAAATAGAAACCATTCAATATTTGTGGCAAGATATTAACAACTTGTGCTAATTCTAGTTACTTTTTTTGTATTACTAGATTAATTTGTTTGTAATTATTGTTGTGTGGGTCATGCCACATGGGTGTGATGTTGAGCTAACTCTATTGAATTATTTTTTATTAAGTTAAAAATAGGGGTTGCACGATTATAGATTTTATAAATATTATGTCATTATGTATCGAGCATTTTTTTAAAATCAATGCCTATATCATCACATAATTCTTTAAAGGGTGCTAGTTCAATGGCAGAACACCTGCCTTATAAGAAGGAGGTTGGTGGTTCGATTCCATTGTACCCTAACATGAATTAGTCAATGATATTGTAGTTTATTTTTAATTATGCCTAAAGGCGTTTCCTTTGTGAGGTTGGGTCAGCAAACACTGTTTTCCCACCCAATCAAAGAGCTTTAATTTCGCCCTTCACCCCATTTATATTTTGACACATTTGCCAATAATATTTTGACACGTTCGGGCAAGTTTTGCAGCGAGTTTCCCTCCTTTATCAATGAATCCATCGTCCTGATGCACATTTATGAACCGATTGTCCTGGATTTCTCCCATGGATTTAGACCTGGACACCTGAGAGGATTTTTAAAGAAAACACAAAAAGATCAAAGAGAAAATGTTGTGTTACAAAAGATTAGTCACTGGTCATATGCTGGATGTGACAGGGGTGACGGCGATGATGATTCCCACAGTAGTGTTGGAAGAAATAACTAAGTAGGTATTCCCTTCATAAACACTTTCACGCTCCTAGAATGTCCTGGACTGTGGGGAAGAAGATCCGATGGACAACCAGTGTTCACACAAGATAAGCCATTCTAGACATTTTGAAGCTTTCAATATCGTGGTCCTGATTCACACTCGAAGAAAGTGAATTTGAACCTATCTTTTGCACGGGATGGCCTCTGCTGGGACTGTGTGTTGTGGGGAAAAGTATCCGATGCGGATGACACTAACCCTTCTAAAGGTGACAGTCTTTAGCAACAACTGAATGATAAAGTTTTCATGTTCCACTTTATGAAAGTACAGAGAGAATAGTAAGAAGGTCAACCAACCTGGTGTCTTGCGCTTAGTCGATCCTTGTCCTTCTCTCTTTGTATCCTGCTCTCAGCTCTTTGCTCTCCTAGCCGATCCAGCTACATACAGATCCTGCACAAAACAAGAGAGCGAACTACAAGATACATGTACTCATAACTGAAGCATGGATTAGGGTGCATCAAATATACATGTAAACACAAAGCATCTATGTAAAACAAGTATATAGGAGAACATGCAAACTTTATTGATAGAAAGTAACAGGGTTCCAGAAGAAGTTACAACCAATGATGTTGGATCCAATCCAGCAGCACTTCCTCGGCAGCAAGAACTCTCCTCTTCACCTCTAGTAAAACAATCACCCAATAATCCTGGCGGTATACCAACAGCACCTCCTTGCTTATACAAAATTCCAGCTTCCCTAGACCTCATAGAAGAGCTCTATATATAGGAGGGAAGAGGAAAGGATGAGTAAGCTGGAGGCTGGCATATAGCTGACTAGTGTCCTCTCCATCTTCAGTTAATCTTCAGTTCGTGTGTCCACTTGGAGATCCTTGCTTACACATGGTGATCAAGTACCTCTTACTCACAGGGCGAATCTCATGAACCAAGTGTCATTTTGGAAGCTTCCTGGGCAATTGACACCTTGCAGGATGACTGTGCCACTTGGCCAATCTCGCCCAGCGCAGGTAGCCTTCATTGTTTTTGACTTCCAGCGCAGGTACAGAGTGGGACAGTTGCAATACAGCGCAGATGCTCAGTTAAGCAGCTGACATGATCCAAAATAAACCTGTTTTGAAGTGTTTTCAGGTGGAGAACTGATTGGAAGTGCTGTTGTTTGATGACCTTGTTCTTTTAGGGGTAAGAACAACATGTTTAGGGACTGAGGATCCCTGTAATTATTGACATTCCATGCTCCTTGACGCGAGGCACAAAAATGTCTATAACACTGTGCCCTGGGCACTTTGCATTTTTTTAAGGTTTCTAGGGTTGCTCCTCGGAAATATCTTTTAGCATTAAAGTTCGACAACTTTTCTCATGTTCTGAATTGCCAAGGATTGAATTGTCTCTGGTAGGTCGTGATGTCTCGCTTGCTATCATTCTTAAGTAGAATAAAGTTGTTTTAAATGACCCTGTTAAAAGATATTTCCATGAAATTCTTGATTGTCTTTTACAAATTTGTTTGATTAAAGCCAAGGATATAGTGATGCTTCACTTGCAATAATCCATAAGCTTCACAAAATTGTTTTAAATCATGTCATGAAAGAATGAGCTTCCATTAATATCTTCACAATCGTCTACAGTTATGATTTTGAAATCTCGAAGGATTTAGTTCTGTTGTGAGAAATATATGTCTTTGAAAATATCTTAGCCTTTGAAATTTAAATGGCCAAATTGTTTCTTACATTTTGATGTTTAACCCGCTTAAACTTTTGGTTAAGAGCATGAATTCGCGTCTTGCCTTTCCCAACAACTTTAAAAAGTTCTCCTTCACGGAGGTTGAGTGATCTAGCTGTTTTATCCTTCGCTGGTTTTGAATGATGCGATTTTGTGGTGTTTCCTTGCGTTGAGGCAGGTTATGATCTTTCTGGAAAATAAATTGGTGAATATTTTCATTGTCATTCCTTGATGATGTTTAGTATAGAGACTCGGGAATCATATGCATGTAGGCTTTTGCATCTTTTCAAAAAATCCTTTGATCTTGTCATCCCTGGAATTCTTTCTCATCTCGTTTTCTGAATGGGCTGTAATTTTACTTAACCCAGCTTACTTGGCTTTGGACGCAGGTATATAAGATTTCATTGAATCGGAGAGAATCAATCAGATTTTCTTGCTCAGAAATACCTTAACAGATCCCATATGTCAGTGCGTGTTTGGTAGAGTATCTGAATAACACCTCAACACATCCAACGCAACCTGTGTGCCAGGGAGCCTCGGCGGACCAATAAGAAAACAGAGTGTAAAACTGTGGAAACTGAATTGACATTTGCCGGACTTTTCAGCTCACATTTTGTTTACGACCATCTTTTCCATGCCAAATATGTTTTGTTCATTATGTTTGACATTTGCTGTACGTTTCAGATGGCATCTGGTTTATGATAATATTTTCCATTCCAAAAATATTTTCAAAGAGTTGATGGGAAAAATGGATCTCGACAGGGAAAAGGTATAAACTCCATAAGAAATAGCAAGATTGAAAATTGCAAGCCTTCAGTTTAGGAAGGTAAAATAATTGGCTAAGTGTTTAGGTTTCTTCAGAGCTATGTAGAGAGTGAAGGTAACAATTATATTTCTATGTAGTGTGATGACTTCTATCATTACTAGGTACCCTGGCCTATTGATTGAACTGCACGTTCCTGATCAGTTATCATGATCCACACTACATAGTATTCACATGTTTGCAGCAGGGGATTAAAGGTGAAATCAATAGACGTTTTGTCAATGGCTATGTTTGAGTTGTGAAAGCGTTAGAAATATTGGATACAACAAATGAAAATGTGTATTCTATAGTGGATAATATCTGATGGGACAGAAAGAATGAAATCCATGCAAGACCAAAGTAGGTAAATGGGACTTTCAGTTGCATTCAACAAAATAGAAAAGATACACACTAAAACAAATTGCATTATAAAGATAGCGAGAGGGAATAAGCCCAAATCTGGGTAAATCTACGCTGCACTATACAAGTAAATGTATAAATTTTGCCTTCCAGGAAAGATGAAGACCAAAAGTGGTAACGGAAACAAGAGATAGACACCATGGCATCCTTTTAACAATGATCGTAACCAGAAAGAGAGGGATCTACCACTCTAAAAAGACCAACACGGGATTTTATAATAGCCATCAGAGAGTGCCCATCTGAGAGGGCCTGCAAAACTTTAATTTTGAATGTGACAGTCTCTCACAGGAAGAATGCAAATCATATTTTTGATTAGGATAGCAGAAGGCGGATAGGGAGGCTAGCAAGTCTCTATACAAAAATTGGCATCCTCCCTGCACATTGAGAAATGAAGTGCTCCCCTTTATCGACATCCTGAAGACAGCAAAGAAAATGGAACATATTAAAATATCTACAAAAGAATTACAATTGCTTGCTCGAGGGATAGATCCTCTCATCATACTGCTTAGTGACTTCTTCGAGTTTGTTTTGAGTGCAAGGACTGCATTACTTGATTGTCTCAGATTGTCCCAGTCAAGAAACGGTGTTATAGATAGTCGTTCATGAGCAGATAATAAATATGACCAACATCAATTGTTTCCTCTCTATTCATTTAGATTTCTGGAGAAAACTACATCATTCTTTACAAAAGACAACAATATTGCTAGGATGGTCATGTAGCTGTTAGGGATTATATGAACATCTGACCCAACAAGTGGATTGTATGTATGGATTTCGTAACGTATCATTACATGTAGAAATAATATTTATTTTAATTTATTTTTTTCCCAACTAAGATGAGTTTAGGCCAGGGTCAGCCTAATGTTGAATGGAAGAATCATCAGCTTACTGGTGGAATGCTATCATCAAACTTGTATGAAACTAGGTTGAACTTAAATGCATTTTGAGAGGTTAATTCCAATTTATTGCAGGGAGAGACTCATTCTACAACCCAGTATAAGGGTGATGTGTGATTCTGTCCATGCTCAATATGGTGTTGACATGTTCAATATGGTGTTGACATGTGTTTTTTAAAAATAAAAATAAATAAGATGTAGTCAATAAAAAAACTTAACCTTTTCTAGGAGTGTAGAACTTAAATAAAAATTTTCACCTCTAGGGATTTGACCCCTCTAGATGCATGATAGATTGAAAGTTATATGGATCTAGACTGGTTCCAGTAAATTGAAAATAGATTTATTGACATGATGGGAATTCGATAAATGATATCTGCCATATTTCCTATTTGTACTGAGTTTATATTTCCTATTTGTACTGAGTTTATATTTCCTGTTTGTACCGTGTTGTATGAACGTTGTGGTATGTTGGGCATGTCATGTGCCATATACTCACGAATCTAGCTATTCTTTGTAAGTTAAGCATATTTCAATATAATTTCCAATATGTCACCTTTTCATTCTCTATGCTTTGTTGCAGCACTTGCACATTGAGCAGATATAATGTCAGCGGTTGTTATTAAGGAGCAGCAAGGTTTCTCTTGATGGGTTTATTTTGGAATTAATAACTATATACGCATGCTCAGTCTAGTCTAGGCAAGATGGGACTAATTAGATCAGACCCTTTAACCTGAAATCAGAGAAGGAAGGGATTAATGGGTTGAATTCTTTTTGGTCCAATTTGCTTGCCAAGTTAAGTTAAGTTAAGTAACGCCAAATTGAACAAAGATAAACTGTGTATTCCAAACCTGATTAAGCAGATGCAGGTGATTCCCAAATCTTATGCTGATTCAGTTCTCTCTTCTGATGCAAATACCTAGGTAACATGCAAACAGATAAATTTTAGATTTCAAATTTTTGAAAAGCTTGAAGCAAAATAATTATGAAATTATAGTTTTTTTTAATCTTCATTTTCAGTGTTTAGTTTTAAAACTTTTAAATTTTTTTGAGTTAAACTTTTTATCTGAAGGAGGGTGATACAATTAAAGATTATAGTGATAATGGATAGAATTAATGTAAACTTGATTAACCTGATTTAATTACCTATTCTTTTAATATAATAAAAAAAATATATATTAAAAAATATATCCATTTTATGAGTGCTTAACTTAATAATAGATATTTATAAGAGTTATTAATTGAGACGATAGGCTCATTCTGCAACCTCATTCTGCAACCCCACTATGAGGGGGTGTGTAATTTTATCCATGGTTACCAAATTCAAATTCGAATACGAATTCGAATTCGATTTGATACGGGAAAAATTGGACTCTATAAAATCTAATACGGAAAACATTCGATAGTATACATGTTACAAGTACTTAAATCTATTAATTTTTCTAATAAAAGTTATCTATTTAAAATGGAAATTTGTCATTTGTTTAATATAGAAATTATAGCTTTTTATTATTTTAATATAGAAATTACTAATTTGCATCTAATTTGCTATTTTATAATTTTTATTAAAACGAAAGTTATATTTTTTTATGTTTTTGTACATTCCAATTTTTCATTTTATAATTTTTTTTAATATAGAAATTACTATTTTTTTTATTATTTTTTTCTTATAAAATTTGCAAACTGCAAGTTTTTCAAATATAAAATTTGTTTTCTCTAATTAGTTTTTCCCTATCATAGACTCCCTAGAAATGCCATAAAATTAAACATATGCATTTCAAACTGAAGCCTCGAGCTCAATGCCCCTGCCTTACCACTACCGGTCTTCTTCAGTGATAGAACACTCTGAATATTAGCAACACACCACCATTGGCTATGCTCACCATGCTTAGAAGCTTGCTCGTTTCTCACTACTAAGAGAATGTGGTGTGGAACAATCCTCGTCTTCTTATTATCTCTTGTGGCATTTCCAGACAACTGGAACACCTCGGCGGCGAGATATTCAAGAACAGTAACTAGGTAAACTGGAGCTCCTCCTCCAACACGCTCAACATACTTTCCTAATTTGATAAACTTGGCAATACCCCCAACGGGGAAGTGAAGACTGGTCTTCGAGCTCTGGGAACAGATTTCTTACCATCAGCTGATTTCCCTCTCGTTGGAAAAAAATACTTCATGCACCGTACCGAATTTGATTTGGCCGAATTCTCTTAATCGTACAGAACAGAATCATCGAATTTTCAAATTTTTTTACCAATACGTCGGAATTTGGTAACTATGATTTTATCCAGTTTGTGCCCCTTTAAAATAAAAATAAAGGTTATGCATAAAAATAATGTCATCTATAATAAAAAAAAATGAATATGCTATAAAATAATAAGTAGAAATAAAAAAAATGTAGTAGTAAAATGTTTACATCTTATACTTTTCAAAAATATTTTAACAATAATTTAAATAAACTATTTGAAGATCTATGTTAACTAATTTATGTCTATATCAACTTCATATATATCTATATATAGAAAAAATATTGTTAAAATAACACATTGTATTTTACACTATGAAGAAGCTTGTATATGAACGAATTCGATCTCTCTTGGCTCATATTAGCTCCGTACCTAAAATGAATCTATGCTAAAAAGATATTATAAAATATATAAAAGTGACGATGATATAGAGAAAAACATACTTCAATTTTTTTTAATGATAAATTAGCGTTGTTTAATATGTTTAATAAATATAGAGCAGTTTTTGTTTACATTTTTATTGCTTTCGATCAAATTCTTTATAATCATGGTGCATGTTGAAGGCTTATGTTTATTAGTTAATTTGGTATTAATAGATTTTTAATATATCAAATTCTTTGTAATTATGGTGCATGTTGAAGGCTTATGTTTATTAGTTAATTTGATATTAATAGATTTTTAATATATGGTGAATTTTATGTTTATTAGTTAATTCCATTTTAATAGATTTCTATTATGTTTTTTGTTTTTTAAAATTTAAGTTAATGGATGTCATTAGATAATTATATAATTATTTGGTTTTTAATTTATTTAATAAAACACAGATCATATTTCTAAATTTTAGCCAAGATAAACATAAAAAACATACAACTTCATTTCAAACTCTACAAAACCTTAAAACAATTATTCAAATTTCTTAATGATCATTTAGATTCATTGGTGGGCCTTGAGATTTATAAAATTCCTTGTTGTTGTGGATATTTTATATTGGCCAAATTGGTAGATCCTTTAAGCTGAAAAAACATATATTTCCCAATGATCATTTGGATTCATTGGTGGTCTTGGATTTATTAAATTCCATGCTTTTGTGGATATTTTTATATTGTCCAAATTGGTAGATCCATTTAAGCCCGGCCGAAAGAAACACAACCAATACATATCATTTTGAAAATCAATCTTTGTTGAACTTTCTTATAAATCCAACCACCTCATATTCTTTGGCCATGCTAAAACCCTTGTCCCCTGCACCCTTCCATTCCACCCAGATCCTCCACTAAGCCCTCAAAATATGGATAACTTTAATCATAAAGATGGATACAAGTTAAGCCATTCTTGGAAGTCTCTCATTCAAATGCTTTATCTTTAATATTGAACCGCAAACCCTCCCCCCTTATTAATTTATCAAATTAATTTCCTCTTCCCCTCCTTTCAAGAATTCATTTCATGCCATTTAAAAAAAGCCCAAAGAAATTGAACTCCTATGCTATGTACCATGGGTTTGCAATGATTGCCATTATCATGGGACATTTATGTTACTGTAACTTTCTTCTTACATTTAACCTCCTCTTACATTTTTTAGAATGATATATAAAAAGTCAAATTTTGCTTGTATATCATTGTCTGTATATTTGGCTTGATTACTGTCGTACATTCCCTTGCTCTGTCTATCGGCATTCCTTTGGTGCAATTGCTAGTTAAATATTTCTTATATTGATTCATTTCAATGGTGTGATATTTTTGTGGATTCATTGTTTTATATTGTCTCTAAAGAGACAAAATTGATATTGTATTGTCTTCAAATATAATTCTTTATTTTCTCTATAAAGACAATAGCTAGGATTAAAGACATTGTGTTTTTTTGTATTGTCTTAAATATTGTCTTTAAGCAGGTGTCTTAAATTATTGTCTTAAAAAATTGTCTCTATAAAGACAATATATAACACAGTCATTATTGTCTCTTAGGAGACAATTTCATTTTTGTCTCTCGAGAGACAAAAATGAAATTGTCTCCTAAGAGACAATAATGACTGTGTTATATATTGTCTTTATAGAGACAATTTTTTAAGACAATAATTTAAGATCGAGAGACAAAAATGAAATTCTATCCTAAGAAACAATAATGACTGCGTTTTTTTTCCCAAGGAAAAATCGTAATTTTATTCAAAAAGAGAAAAATTACATGTCGTAGATGCTAATGAGCATATGCAGTAATAATAGGTCCTGATTTCTCAGATCCATAAAAGACTAATTTATTCTTTCCTACCTTTATTCTTTTCCACTTTTTGCCAACCACTAGTGTTGGGAGTGGAATTTACAATAGATATTTGATTCTCATTGGTATTAGTTAGATATTCTTTGTCAGAATCAGATCCCTCTAATCCATGAATTCGTTTTCTGCCACTTACTTCTTTTCATGATGTGTGCTGCTCATACTGCTGCGAAGGGATGTTGGGCCTCTGAGTTAATGCAGAGCTTTGCTCTATCTTATCTGTCTGTGGGCTAATCTGTACAATCTGTACATTATTGTCTACATTGTTTTCTGTTGTCTCATCTTCTTCTGTTGTTTCTGCTCGGGGCTCAGTGCGTTGCCAACCTTTTGGTTTTTGAGATTGTTTCTTATTTCTTTTGGGGTCTTTTTTAGCTTGTGGGCATGCACTATGAAGGTGGCCTATTTGTTGACAACCACGACATCGGAATGTCGTATTTTCATAATCTAGTGGTTAAGTCCATTGTATATTGTTATGGATGTAGAAATTCCCACTGTAGATCAACAAATTATGCAATACACTGAAGAAAAATACAAGATCTACTTCTACAACAAACTTTGCGGAAGCTTAATCGAATATGAGCAAGATCAAATAGAACACATATAACTGAGAACGAGAATTTAATCACACATGAACACAAAAGAATAACCTGGAGAAAGACTCAGCCTAAAACCCCAATCTCTATATTATCATACAAGTGGAAATATGTCCGAGATTACAAAAATAATCAGGTCACAAGCTATCTTGCTCTCTCTGCAATCCCTCTGCTGCTCATACACAGTCAAAGGCTTCTCAGAAACCTTCTCCTCTGCCCTCCAAGCCTCCTATTTCCTTGCGCAGTTTTCCTTAGGGTCCAATGCTACCACTTGTGTGAATTGGCCTCTTCACACACTCACTAACCTCTGATCTAACTGCGCAATCCTGAAGGAGATAATTCCTTCTGCATGGATGAGTTTCCTATATAGGAAAAATCCTCCAACTAATAGTTTACTGTCCCTTCCTCTGATCTCAACTGGGTCTCTGACTGAATTGACATGCACGAGTTATTTATGAGAGAATATTCAGTTATGTGGAGAGAAGCAGTTACATGCATGCAAGCATTAACTAACTGAACTCACAATTAATTCTACAAACTGTTAGAACTAATCTAACTGGACTTAACTCAGTTAACTGAGCTAACTAATTACAACTCAAAGTACAACTCATCCTGATCTCTTTAACTAAGGGATAAATTCCTCAATCAATGGAGAAACTATTGCATGTCTTCACATAGACTTCATGTTTGATTTTCTCCAACTAATTAACTCAAGATGAATTAATTAATTATTTTACAAACAGTTGCTAAGATCAAATTCGAATTTTACTTCTCAATTTTAGTTCAGGGACTAACTAAAATTGGAATCTATCCCGAAATGTTATTTATAGCAAAGCTATTTTTAGCTCTTCAATTTTTCATTCCTTGTTGCTATGTCCAACACTGGTACCCGAACTGCTATTTATAGCAATGCTATTTTTAGCATTTCTTGTTGCCATTTTCAACACTCCCTCTCAACAAGAAAGGCATTCAACGCGAACCCGATCTTGAACCTTTGGAATGTTCTGCATGCAACACTTCTCCCAAGTGTTGTTGCTCCAGCAAATATAGAAACAAAAAACTCCCAACTAACCTCCCTGTTGGGCTAGAAACATCCTCTGATGCTGAAGCTCCATCTATCGCTGACAAGTGCTCCCTCTCTGACCTCTGATCTGCTGCAACACTCCATGCATCTCGCACTGTTGCACACCTCTCTGTGTCATCCTGCACTGGTGCAACACTCCTGTGCCTCTCGCATTGTTGCAGCCTGCTAGCTCTGCACTGTCTTGGGATTCCTGCACTATAGCTCTCTTTGACGCTCCATCCGCATCTGTCTCTACCCACTCAGCCAATCCTGCTACTCCTCATCGGGGCTCCCGTAGCAAGGTCTAATCAAAGAGGTTGGATACCTCAATGATCCTGCCCCTATTCCAGCCTTCTTGGGACTGTCACTCCACATCGCCCCACCTCCGACCTGGAGGTATGGATGCATGTGATCCCTCTGCTCACATGGCTCGAAATTTCCCCCTACTGGAGGTCTCTACATGAGTAGATGCCTCCACTTGATCTCCTCTGGGCTTCTCTAGTTATGGTTGCTCCACAACCTCCTGAAGTTGCTTCACCAATTGTGACTCCTCCACAATTGTCTGAGACTTCTTCTGGTGCTACATGTTGAGAGGTAATGTACTCTCCCTCTCAACCACCAAGTCTCCATCAGTTTCCTTGCTCCTCAAGGCTTTGCATGCATCTTGAACCTCAAGAGCATATAGGTTCTTGACTCATGAACCGATCTGCTTCACCTGTCTCGTGGTGATGTGTCAAAGGAAAACCTTTCCCTTACTAAAGACTACATCATAGCCTTTGTCTTCCAGCATTGCGATCGACACCAAATTTTTCCTCAGTCCTGGTACATACTTGACATTGGTCAAGGTAATGTGAGCTCCATGCTCCCTCTGAAAAAAAATCGTGCCTACACCTGAGACACTATACTTTTCATCATTACCCATCGCTATGAGTTTCTGGAGATCTTTCTCCTCCAAGGTACTGAACAAACTCTTGTCGTCGGTCATGTGGAAAGAAGCTCCACTATCAAGAAACCAACCACATGCCACCATGGATGAAACCATGCATGCGAAGAGGGTGAAATCCAACTCGAACTGTGAGGCCAATGCCTCACCTTTAGATCCTTCCTTGGATCCCATCATGGATTTCTTCAGTGGACAATTTGTAGCAAAATGGCCCACCTCATGACAACGAAAGCATCACACTTTCGATTTGTCAAACTTCTTCCCACCATGGGAAGAACTCGATTTGGAATGAGAATCATTCTCCTTCCCTTTCTTCGCCTTACTCGCTAAGGCGCAGTTTTATTCATCCTCCTTGGATGAAGAACCATCTCTGGTGCTTCTTCTTATCTCTTCCTGCATCAGATCTGACCAAAGTCGTTCCCAATTTGGCAGTTTCTCTCATCCATTAACTGAGTCTTGGTAGCTATGCCAGCTCTTAGGAAGACCGTGGAGTGCAAGACTCACCATGTCATCATCGGCTGTCATGATCCCTAAACTTCCAAGCTCATCCCTGCAAGTGGTGAGCTTGTTTAGATATGTAGAGATCGTGTCGCCCTTTTCACACTTGATTTTCCAAAGCTTGTCTTTCAACGCCAGCTTCCTCTGATCGTTGTTGTTCTGATATATATCTTTCAATGTTTTCCACATCGAAAGTGGTGTCTCATTCCCATGGAGACTTGAGACTATGTGGTATCGAACTCCCTCTAGAAGGATTCTCCTTGCTCTAGCCACACATTTCTTCCATTCCGCCAATTCAGTAGCATTAGCCACTGCGGGCTTGGGGACTTCTTGATCAATGAAGTCCTTTAGACCGTTATCATCTAATACTGCTTCCATGCGATCCTTCCATGCTATATAATTCAAGCTGCCATCAAGGGCATACTCAAGGCTTAAACCGTTGAATGCCATTGGTGAAAATGAGATGTGATAAGAACTCGATTTCTATATTCAGGAACCTCAACCTTCGAACTTCTCCCTTATTGTATACTATTCTTCTCCTTTGATCACCTTTGCCCTGATACCATGTAGAAATTCCCACTGTAGATCAACAGATTATGCAATATACTGAAGCAAAATACAAGATCTACTTCTACAAAAAACTTTGTGGAAGCTTAATTGAATATGAGCAAGATCAAATAGAACACATAACTGAGAACGAGAATTCAATCACACATGAATACAGAAGAATAACCCGGGGAAAGCCTCAGCCTAAAACCCCAATCTCTGTATTATCATACAAGTGGAAATATATTCGAGATTACAAAAAGAATCAGCTCACAAGCTATCCTTCTCCCTCTGCAATCCCTCTGCTACTCATAGACAGTCAAAGGCTTCTCAGAAACCTTCTCCTCTGCCCTCCAAGCCTCCTATTTCCTTGCGCAGCTTTCCTTGGGGTCCAGTGCTGCCACTTGTGTGAATTGGCCTCTTCACGCACTCATTAACCTCTGATTTAACTGTGCAATCCTGAAGGAGATAATTCCTTCTGCATGGATGAGTTTCCTATATAGAAAAAATCCTCCAACTGATAGTACACTGTCCCTTCCTCTGATCTCAAATGGGTCTCTGACTGAACTAATATGCATGAGTTATTTATGAGAGAATATTCAGTTATCTGGAGAGCAGCAGTTACATGCATGCAAGCATTAACTAATTGAACTCACAATTAATTCTACAAACTGTTAGAACTAATTTAACTGGACTTAACTCAGTTAACTGAGTTAACTAATTACAACTCAAAGTACAACTCATCATGATCTCCTTAACTAAGGGATAAATTCCTCAATCAATGGAGAAACTGTTGCATGTCTTCACATAGACTTCATGTTTGATTTTCTCCAACTAATTAACTCAAGATGAATTAATTAATTATTTTACAAACAACTGCTAAGATCAAATTCGAATTTTACTTCTCAATTTTAGTTCAGGGACTAACTAAAATTGGAATCTATCTCGAAATGCTATTTATAGCAAAGCTATTTTTAGCACTTCCATTTTTCATTCCTTGTTGCTATGTCCAACACTGGTACCCAAACTGCTATTTATAGCAATGCTATTTTTAGCATTTCTTGTTGCCATTTTCAACACTCCCTCTCAACAAGAAAGGCATTCAACGCGAACCCGATCTTGAACCTTTGGAATGTTCTGCGTGCAACACTTCTCCCAAGTGTTGTTGCTCCAGCAACTATAGAAACAAAAAACTCCCAACTAACCTCCTTGTTGGGCTAGAAACATCCTCTGATGCTGAAGCTCCATCTGTCGCTGATAAGTGCTCCCTCTCTGACCTCTGAGCTGCTGCAACACTCCATGCATCTCGCATCGTTGCACACCTCTCTGTGTCATCCTGCACTGGTGCAACACTCCTGTGCCTCTCGCATTGTTGCAGCCTACTAGCTCTGCACTGTCTTGGGATTCCTGCACTATAGCTCTCTTTGCCGCTCCATCCGCATCTGTCTCTACCCACTCAGCCAATCCTGCTAATCCTCATCGGGGCTCCCGTAGAGAGGTCTAATCAAAGAGGTTGGGTACCTTAATGATCCTGCCCCTATTCCAGCCTTCTTGAGACTGTCCCTCCACATTGCCCCACCTCTGACCTGGAGGTATGGATGCATGTGATCCCTCTGCTCACATGGCTCGAAATTTCCCCCTACTGGAGGTCTCTACATGAGTAGATGCCTCCACTTGATCTCCTCTCGGATTCTCTAGTTATGTTTGCTCCACAACCTCCTGAAGTTGCTTCACCAATTGTGGCTCCTCCACAATTGTCTGAGACTTCTTCTGGTGCTGCATGTTGAGAGGTAATGTACTCTCCCTCTCAACCACCAAGTCTCCATCAGTTTCCTTGCTCCTCAAGGCTTTTCATGCATCTTGAACCTCAAGAGCATACAGGTTCTTGACTCATGAACCGATCTGCTTCACATGTCTCATGGTGATGTGTCAAAGGAAAACCTTTCCCTTACTGAAGACTACATCATAGCCTTTGTCTTCCAGCATTGCGATCAACACCAAATTTTTCCTCAGTCCTGGTACATACTTGACATTGGTCAAGGTAATGTGAGCTCCATGTTCCCTCTGAAAAACAATCATGCCTACACCTGAGACACTATACTTTTCATCATTACCCATCGTTATGAGTTTCTGGAGATCTTTCTCCTCTAAGGTACTGAACAAACTCTTGTTGCCGGTCATGTGGAAAGAAGCTCCACTATCAAGAAACCAACCACATCCCACAATGGATGAAACCATGCATGGGAAGAGGGTGAAATCCAACTCGAACTGTGAGGCCAATGCCTCACCTTTAGATCCTTCCTTGGATCCCATCATGGATTTCTTCAGTGGACAATTTGTAGCAAAATGGCCCACCTCATGACAACGAAAGCATCATACTTTCGATTTGTCAAACTTCTTCCCACCATGGGAAGAACTCAATTTGGAATGAGAATCCTTCTCCTTCCCTTTCTTCGCCTTACTCGCTAAGGCGCAGTTTTATTCATCCTCTTTGGATGAAGAACCGTCTCTGGTGCTTCTTCTTATCTCCTCCTGCATCAGATCTGACCAAAGTCGTTCCCAATTTGGCAGTTTCTCTCTTCCATTAACTGAGTCTTGGTAGCTATGCCAGCTCTTAGGAAGACCGAGGAGTGCAAGACTCACCATGTCATCATCGACTGTCATGATCCCTACACTTCCAAGCTCATCCCTGCAGGTGGTGAGCTTGTTTAGATATGTAGAGATCGTGTCGCCCTTTTCACACTTGATTTTCCGAAGCTTGTCTTTCAATGCCTGCTTCCTCTGATCGTTGTTGTTCTGATATATATCTTTCAATGTTTTCCACATCGAAAGTGGTGTCTCATTCCCATGGAGACTTGAGACTATGTGGTATCGAACTCCCTCTAGAAGGATTCTCCTTGCTCTAGCCACACATTTCTTCCATTCCGCCAATTCAGTAGCATTAGCCGCTGCAGGCTTGGGGACTTCTTGATCAATGAAGTCCTTTAGATCGTTATCATCTAATACTACTTCCATGTGATCCTTCCATGCTATATAATTCAAGCTGCCATCAAGGGCATACTCAAGGCTTAAACCGTTGAATGCCATTGGTGAAAATGAGATGTGATAAGAACTCGATTTCTATATTCAGGAACCTCAACCTTCGAACTTCTCCCTTCTTGTATACTATTCTTCTCCTTTGATCACCTTTGCTCTGATACCATGTAGAAATTCCCACTGTAGATCAACAGATTATGCAATATAATAAAGCAAAATACAAGATCTACTTCTACAACAAACTTTGTGGAAGCTTAATTGAATATGAGCAAGATCAAATAGAACACATAACTGAGAACGAGAATTCAATCACACATGAATACAGAAGAATAACCCGGGGAAAGCCTCAGCCTAAAACCCCAATCTCTGTATTATCATACAAGTGGAAATATATTCGAGATTACAAAAAGAATCAGCTCACAAGCTATCTTGCTCCCTCTGCAATCCCTCTGCTACTCATAGACAGTCAAAGGCTTCTCAGAAACCTTCTCCTCTGCCCTCCAAGCCTCCTATTTCCTTGCGCAGTTTTCCTTGGGCTCCAGTGCTGCCACTTGTGTGAATTGGCCTCTTCACACACTCATTAACCTCTGATTTAACTGCGCAATCCTGAAGGAGATAATTCCTTCTGCATGGATGAGTTTCCTATATAGAAAAAATCCTCCAACTGATAGTACACTGTCCCTTCCTCTGATATCAACTGGGTCTCTGACTGAACTGATATGCATGAGTTATTTATGAGAGAATATTCAGTTATCTGGAGAGCAGCAGTTACATGCATGCAAGCATTAACTAATTGAACTCACAATTAATTCTACAAATTGTTAGAACTAATCTAACTGGACTTAACTCAGTTAACTGAGTTAACTAATTACAACTCATCATGATCTCCTTAACTAAGGGATAAATTCCTCAATCAATGGAGAAACTGTTGCATGTCTTCACATAGACTTCATGTTTGATTTTCTCCAACTAATTAACTCAAGATGAATTAATTAATTATTTTACAAACAGCTGCTAAGATCAAATTCGAATTTTACTTCTCAATTTTAGTTCAGGGACTAACTAAAATTGGAATCTATCTCGAAATGCTATTTATAGCAAAGCTATTTTTAGCACTTCCATTTTTCATTCCCTGTTGCTATGTCCAACACTGGTACCCGAACTGCTATTTTTAGCATTTCTTGTTTCCATTTTCAACAATGGATCAGTATAACGCTATAAGGTAATCATTGACTAAGATCTACTTCAACGCATATTCTGGCAAAGGTAAATATGCCTCTTGAAACTTTATTTGCATCAATCTTGAGAAATTTTCCTAGCAAATTCCCTATTCCTTCTAATACTTTGTGATGCCAGAAATGTAGTGGAAGATTGTGTATCCTAACCCATATAGGCATTTTAGAAACCACCATAGTAGTGGCATCAAAACCTGGGAACCAAGGGATCATGAAGGTCTTGCATTGCCCCAGAACCATGGTCCCTCATTGAGGGCATATTCCTTATCCTTGATTGTGTCGAATTTGACAATAAAAAACCCCTTGGAACATAGATGAATATCACAATTTGTTGTCCATGTAGAAAAAATCCAATGGTGTAAAGCATCTGATTTAGGCCAAAAACCATTAAATCTACATATGACAACTTTAGTATGGAATTCTGCATAAATCTCATTTACCTCAGGCAGAGAGATTGTCAAGGCTAGTATCTGGGATTTTTGCTCCACGATGTAGGGTCTAGGTAGTTCTGGAGGTGGTGTTGGTTTGGTTTGGGCTTCATCCTTCCCTTTGACCGCATCTTTAAAAGAGCCTGTGCCCTTTGAGCTGGTTCCAAAGCATCCACCCCACAGTCGTAGATTGAGGATGATGGTTGAATCTGAGGCAATTCCATAGTGTTGTAGTGTGTGATTATCCTGCATAATTTGTCCTGCATATATCAATCTTTTCATACTTACTAATATGCCTAAATGCCTTTGGATTTCATACTTTAATTCTTGTATCCGCCTTCCCTTCCAGATCCGCTTGCCGATAGTCCTTCCTTGCAGAGTTCTGATAAAAATCATATCAGATCCGGTGATGTGGTGAGTGGATCTGTCCTTGACAGAGGTAGATCTATTGTAAGGTGTGTTGGTTCTGATAAATCTGGGTGATACGGATCCCCATCCACTGGTTGGATCATTCGATCTGGCCCAGCATAGCCTTTCTTCCTGGGATCACAAAAATACTTTGTCACCTTCTTGTTCCCTGCCTGCAGAGTAGGTAGTATGGATTTCTCATCGTGCGATCCAGAGAGACCATCATCAAACCTAGTCACAACACTTTATGTTTTTACTATGTGTGTCCACATGCTTTCGGCTTGGTGGCCGCATGGAAACAGTTTCCTATTACTAGATCCAGAGTGATTCTCGTCAATACCAATTGCATAGGCTTGTGGTATCTGGATCAGATTCATAAAACTCGTAGGTAACCCATTGGAAACTAAGACCGTTGGGGAAAGTTGCTCCTCAACGGATCCCTTTCCCTCTGCGTCCAATCTGTTGCAAAGGATAAATTCGATGAAGACTGTGTTTTTGGGGTTCTCTTCAGAGTATGAACCAAAAAGAAGGCGTATCACCAAATTTGGCCAGAGCAAGGGCAGATCTTCTTTTTGTGAGAGTCGATTCATTAAGACTTTGTCTGATCTGTATGATAGAATGTGATTCAGAGGGGAAAGGCATTTCCCATTTCCAAGCGGATATTATTTAGGAGCAATGATCTCGTACACCGGTTCATGAGTAAAGATCTCCAGTAATAGTCTAGACGAGTGCATAATGCAGGTGGCAGATTTGTTGGGTAATCCATTGGATCTTGAGCTTTGTGCATCTATGTTGCCTAGTAAGCCGAAATGGGCAATCTTGTAGAAGACTCCTAAAAAACCTTATTTTCCGCCATTGAAATTGCTCCAGAGCTGGTATAATGACTGTGTTATATATTGTCTCAAATATATATACAATTTTTTTTGTCTCAAGTTAAAACAATATAGCCAAAAATTGTCTTAAAACCCCTCTATGTATTATAGTGATTGATTTTAATTAACTTATATACACCTTATTTAAGTATCTAAATATACATATAATAATACATATATCAATCACATTTATTAATATAATTTTACTAGTGAAACAATTAATTATCATCTAAAATCACACAACCTCCAAACCCATTCCATTCACCTGCCTCTATTATTGTGAATCTCGAGACTCACATGCATCCATTATTGTTTGGCCTCTCTCTCACAGATTTGTGTGATTTTTCTTTTCGATAAATTAATCTTCGTACTTGTGAAAGGCAGTTCAAACTAACACACTTCGAGCGCCGTTGGGAAGCCCTAAATTTCTGACACGGCGCACCGAATATATGTCACGTCGACCGACCCACCCAATCGGACGCTCTCCTCGGCAGAAGCAAATTCTTGTTCCTCGGCCGGGTATTAACGACGGCAACTCTGCTCCCGTCAACCATATGGCCGTCACCGGTGACTGCGTTCGTCTTATTTTTAAATATTTCTCCTCGTCTATACCTGAAATTCGTTCTGCCACGTTGCTTTCGCCTTATCAAATTAATTCTGTCTCATAGGGTCATCTGTTCGGCCTCCATCGCTTCCCGACATCTTTTCACCGACTTATGCGGAAAGCCTATTTTTTCGCTCACAATATGTTGACGGAGAAATATCGTAAGGAGGCCAATGACTTGAGCATAAACACTTCCCCTCTCGCCGATACGGAAAGGGGGCCAACGATTACTACTTGAACAGGAAAAGATACGTGAGAACAGCAAAGGAAGCCAACGATGACTACTTGAACAGGAAGCCAACGATGGTTATTGGTTTTGAGTACTGTTAATGGTTTCGAGTACATAGTTTTGTGGCTCATTGTATTATGCAAGCAAGCTGTATTTTGTTAGAAAGAAGTTTATAAATAGATTTATTAGGCTCCATTATATTGTGTCAAGAGCCAGAGATCGAATGTCTAAGTTTCTATTTTTATTTCTGATGTATAGTAAGAATACTTAATTTTTGTGTCAAGAGCCAGAGATCGAATGTCTAAGTTTCTATTTTTATTTCTGATGTATAGTAAGAATACTTAATTTCTGATGTATAGTAGGAATACTACTGTTACATATAGGAAAATTTAAAAGAAAATGTATAGAAATCTCAGCGAATGTACTCTTTTTTCTATTAAGAAAATAAAGCTTTTCTTTCGATTGAAAGAAAAAAAAGTTGGCTAGAAGTTGAATGTGGGCAATCTGATGGGCTTAACCAAGGTTTTGGTCAAATACTAATAGAATTCGGGCAAACTGACGGGCTTAACCAAGGTTTTGGTCGAATACTAATAGAATTCCATTAACTAGATTTTTTTGTTCAGAATTGAGATTTTCCCAAAATATTTCTTAATATTATTCGTGTTATGTGATTTTACATTTTATACATAACAGCAGGCTCTTCGGGATTGGCTGGCCGAGTGACCATCATTTTCTTTTGGCGTGCTTTTGATTTTTTCAATTTCTTTGGTTCTTCGTAAACCAGCCATTTACTGGTGCGACCTTGTGCTAAGAAGGGCCGTTTCATGCCATTGGTTCTATTTAAAATATTTTTTCTAATCAATTTTGTTGGCCTCTTGATTAAGATGGTCAGAAACAGCTAATTTTTTTTTAGAGAAATCTAACCAGGGCACTTTAATGATAGAGATAGATTTAGTACAATAATTATAATCCAAATTATCGAAAACTTTTACCAATTTTTCTTAAAATCAACCTTAATTTCTACTATTTTTCCGAACTTATTTAAACTACACTCTAATTAAAATAAATATAATTTATTAAAATTATAAATTTACATTTATAATACTAAATTTATATATTTTAAAGTTCAAAATGTATCCTGAAAAATACTGCAATATAAACTATTTAAACTCGAAGATAATAATTTGATGAAAAACTAAAACAGAATTCCCCAATTCATTCAATGAAATTTGAAACGGGTTAAATAATAGATATGAAAGACAATTTCCCGATTTCTACCAGTCTATTTTGTATTTAGCGCTCGAGTGTTCGCAAAAGATTATGTCTAGTCAAACCTTGAGGTATAAAATACTCTCAAACTTCATCATTTTTTATATTAATTTTTTTTTTTTTTATGGTATAAATTCGAAGGTGGTAAAGATTATATATATATATATATATATATATATATATATATATATATGATGTTTTATATTTGTGTGAGAGAATAACAGTTGTTTCATGTTTTATACGCGTGTGTGAGAGAATAACATTTGTTTCGTGATCACATTATATTATGCTTGTTTGAGAAAATAGTAAAAATAAATTAAAATGAGTATATTATAAATTTTTGAAATATAAAAGACATTAAAATTAAAAAGGTAGATATAAATTGGTAAAAAAATAAAATGAGTATATTATAAGTTTTTGTGATATAAAATATATTAAAATTAAAAAGGTTGATACAAATTGGTAAAAAAAATTAAAATGACTATATTACAAGTTCTTGTGATTTTAAGGACATTAAGATTAAAAGGATGAATACAAATTGGTAATTAGGCAAATTTCATACTCTAATACATTTTAATTCATCATTGTAATTTTTAATTGAAATATTATGTAAATGAAACAAAAGGTTTAAAGTAATAGTTATTGCACAAAATACTTTAACAGTGTGAGATTCAGAAACTGCTAAAATAACAGTTTAATTAATTATAATATTTGAATGATCTATTTTAACAAATATTCTAAAACATGTACAATTATAATATTTGGTGTGTTAATATATATAAAACTTGATTGTTTATTTATATTTCAATTTAACTTTGATCGTTTATTCAATAATACTTTCGAATTGGATGAATCAGTGTGAGAATATTTTTAGGAACAAAATTATTATTTTTTGCTTGGACAAGGCCATTCCAAAATATTCAGGAAATCGACCATTAAAAGAATCGCTGTACATATATGCTAACAAATATACATAATTTAGAGGTTGGAATGAATATTCAGTCTATGAATTAATACATTCGGTGTGAGGTTGGAATGAATATTCGGTCTATCAATTAATAGATTCGGGGACGAGTCTCTCCACTCTCGCTTGAATCATCGTGTCGACTGTCAGACAATATGTTTTGCTTCACAAACAAGTTGGAGGTCTCTGATTTACTTTTGGTTGAATCTTTGTACCCTTCTTTCTTCTTTAATGGCTTTGGCTTGAGAAGGACATTGGATCTCTGATTCATCAAAAGCCTCACGATGTCTCTTTTAGCTGTGGATCTGAATGGACAGTTGGAACTCAGGTAACCGTCCACAAGATGGAGATACGCTTCCAGATCATGACAGCAGCTCATGTCTGCATCGGGTTTCAGATATGGAGAATACTTGTTGTTCACACGAAGCTCGGTCCCAACATGACAGTAAGCCCATGGCATCCTGTCTAGAACGTCGAAGATCTTCGACACAACTACATATTTTGAGCGTTGCTGCTGCAGAATCCAGCGCTCGTTGAGCAACAGGCCCGGAACCTTGGTGACCACATCGTGGGTGTTGACTATTCTCAGCACTTTGCATCCCATTTCCTCCATTTTATCAGCCCACGCACGGTTACCCACTCGTGGCCCGCCGAAAGAAAACACAGTCAATGGAATTTTAGCTTTACCTGCAGCATTCTCGTTGGAATTGAGCTCTTGACCAATCTGGTAAGCCGTTAGAACAGCCAAGGCTGCACCCAAGCTGTGACCAGTGATTGTAATACTGATTTCTTCGCCCTTGTATAAATCTACCAATCTTCTGACCTCGTTCACCACCTGATCCGAAGCGCTCTCGCCTTCGGGGTTCTTGGTAGTGAAAAGACTCCAAAACCCACTCTCCACCTTGGGCTCCAGGCAACACCCTGAAGGGTATTTTCTTTTGCTTTTAGTCTTTGTCACTGCGGGCGTGAGAACGTCCTTTAGATTTTCTGCCCATTCCAATGGCGTCACGGTTCCTCTGTACGACACAACGATGTCTCTCCTCCCAAGCCTGCTGATCTCCTGATCGTCGTTGCAGACGGCCACGAAGCCCACCCAGCTGCTTCGTCTGGACACCCAATCTAATCCATCCGACGATAACCTCTGCGTTAACCACACGGGAAGCTGGATTCCTGAAGTGGCATGGATGTGCTGCGTTATATTATATCCAGAGTTCTTCAGCCCCGCTTTGTCAAGCAACGAACTCTCGTTGTATTTACAGCACCCATAGTCTTGGGACTTGGGATCGAAGTCCATGGCGTTGTAGGTGGCCTGGACGAAATCGCCATATTTGACAATCTCTCGTCTCAAATTTTCATCCAAGGGGTCCAACAGGCCTTCCCAGTTGTTACATCCCTGATACTCCCGCCATTTCTCCCCCAGCTTTTGCTTGGGCGATTTGATGGTCGAATCACACAATATTCTATACTGGGAACCCAGCTTTTCAATCGGGCTGTATATCGGTCTGACCTCCGGAGTCTCTGTGGATGAATATCCCCATAATTTCGCTAAGTTAACCAGAGTTTTCTTCAAAGGCTCGATTCCATCACTGCTCTTATAATCTTGTGCCGCCACAACTCTGAGTCGGAGTTCCTGGGGATTCTTCAGTGCATTAATGTGGAGGGATTCGTTGCCATTGGGAACGCCGGAAAATCTAGAGAGACCAGCTCGGCGACAGTATAATCGAGTACTACAACCCCTAATCGCCGACGTTGGGGTTGTAGACAACACAGCAGTATGCATACAGAACCCAAAGACCGCTAACAACTTCAGAATTCTGTAGGCCGACCGTGGTGGGAAACATTTTAGCTCCAATACAATGTGTTATACGCCCGAGAATGCAAATAGCATAAACAGAAATCAAAGTTATGGAATAAGTCAATGAGATGGAGGAGGCATTCTGATTTTGGGCGGCAAGAGATAGTGAATATGATGAATCACTATGACGGATAGCTTACAACGGACTCAAGCTCCACCTTCCCAAGCAATTCTGCGAGTTGCCAAGGATGTCATTCCCCGATGACTTCCCGATATATCCGTCGAGGGAGCAATTTATCGAGTCTTGGAGTCGTATGCAAGGAGAGTCGAACTCAGTCCCAGCTTCAACGTGCGTGTTCAGACTGCGAAACGAAATATGATGAGACTTGTGGGTTGTGGAGAGTTAGTACTGTTAAGATCAATTAACCCAAAAGGGTTAGGTTGTAAATGTGTTATAAAATCTACACAGATGAATCTAGCTAGTAAAGGTTGAACGCACAGCTTTGCAGAGCAAAAACACTAAACACCATAGTGGTGATCAATGAGAAGACTCAACAATGAGCAAGAAGAGAACTGGCCAGTTGCGGAGTGAAAGAATGAGCAAATCAGGGAGTAAATCATGCAGAAGAACTAACCAATTGCGTAGTTAAAGAAGGAGCAAATCAGGGAGTAAATCATGTAGAAGAACTAACGAGTTGAAGGAGTAAATCATGCAGAATGAATCTTGCATATAGTCCCATGCTCTAACTAAAAGTCTGCATGTAGGTGTGTAGTAGTTCCAACACCCCCCCTGAACACCACTATGGGGAAAAATAGAAAATGGGTCCGGCAACTAAGGCCAAAGGTCACCCAAAATACAGTGCAACTTATACTAAAATTGAGGAAAGAGGGAAAACCTCATGGGAAAACCCCCCCCTCAAAATACAATGTAATCAAAAGAAAAGAGGAAGAAAAGACAGTTGCTAAGCAACTATGTCCTTCACTCCAAGACGATCACGCAAGAGCGAAACTTCTGCTCAATGAATGTCTTGGTGAAAATGTTTGCAGTTTGTTCTGCTAAAGGACAGAACTACAAATCAATGACCCGATCATGTACTAAGTCTCTGATGTAGTGCATATGGATCTCTACGTGCTTTGTCTGCTGCCGCTGTACTGGATCCCTGCAAAATTTGAGAGTGCTCTAGTTGTCACACCAAATGACAATGGGCTGGTGGAATTGGACGCCTAACTCAGTGAGGAAGTGCTGTAGCCACAGAGCCTAAATGGTGATGTTGACTACTCCTCTGTACTCGGCCTTAGCTGAAGAGAGAGCAATAGCAGTCTAATTCTCGCTCAACCAACAGATAGGGCCAAATCCTAGACTGAGTGAATATCCGGAGGTGGACTTGCGATTAATGTTGTCTCCCACCCAATCAGAATCTGTGAAGCCAAGGAGATTCAATGCAGTGCTTGCTGCATAGTGAATCCCGAAGGTGATGGTGCCCTACACATATCGGAGGATGCGCTTGGCAGCATTCCAGTGTAACTCATGCGGCTCTTGCATGTATCTGGAAACTACCCCTACTGCATATGAGAGATCCGGTCTGGAGTGGGTGAGGTACAATAAGCTCACCACTAGCTGTCGGTAGAGAGTGCTGTCAACTAATGGCGTGTCACCTCCATCCTCAAGGCAGACCCCAGATAGAAAAGAAGTCGGTGTTGGCTTGCAGTCAGTCATGCGAAATCTCTCCAGGAGATCCCGTGCATACTTAGCCTGAAAGAGTTTGATGCTTGTGGCATCCTGGCTGATCTTAAGACCAAGAAAGAAGTGTAATGGACCCATGTCCGTCATCAAGAACCTATCATGCAAGGACCTCTTGACTGTAGCAATGGCTGAAGCCGAGTTGCCAGTGATTAGGAGATCATCTACATACAAAACCAAGATAAGAAGAGAATCGTGTGTCCTGAGCATGTAAACATTCGGATCAGACTTACATTTTTCAAAGTTTTGTGATAAGAGAAAAGAATCCATCCTCACATACCAAGCTCTCGGGGCCTGCTTAAGGCCATAGAGAGATTTCTTCAGTGTGCAGACCAAAGATGAATCCTGAATGAAACCATGTGACTGATCCATGTAGATCTCCTCAGATAGATCTCCATGAAGAAAGGCATTCTTCACATCCATCTGATGTACTTCCCACCCCTGGGCAGCCGCAATGGCAAGTGTAAGGCGTATGGAATCCATATTTACTACTGGAGCAAAGGTCTCATCATAATCAATGCCATGCACTTGTTGGAAGCCTTTGGCTACTAGCCTTGCTTTCTGTCTGGTGATTTGCCCATTTGCAACACTCTTGGTCCTGTAGACCCATTTGCATCGGACAAGTTTCCTTCCTAAAGAAAGGGGGACCAAATCCCAGGTCTGGTTCTCGAGGAGGGAGTTATACTCCTCCTCCATGGCGGACTCCCAAGATGGATGCCGAGCAGCCTTAGCATAAGACTGTGGATCAGAAGACTGAACCAAATGACAATGCCAGGATGGTGATGGTTCAGTGGCAGTGAGGACAAGAGGAGGCTCAATAAACTCTGAGCTAGTCCTCTACAGATCAGAATTATCCCCCACAAGACCATTTCTAGTAGGTGGGGGGTCTTGTGCATATATCTCACGTAAGCTCCATGTTCTCTGATTTATGACAGGGGAATATGATTCACTGCTGGAAGCCCGATCTGGGCTTGGATGTGGATTATCATTTGCATGCACTAGATTTGTATCTAAAGACTCTATCTCTATATCTACATGCTCTATTTCAGCATCTGCATGCTCTGTATCTGCATCTGAGTGTACTGAGTCATCATCTCGGACATGAGGTAGATAAAAGGTGTCTGCATGCGGCGATTGAGGTGCATGCGAGAGACTTTCCTCAAATTTGACACTTCGCTCAATGATGAACTTGTTTGTAGAGAGAATCAGGAGTCAGTATCCCTTCAAACCATCAGGGTATCCAACAAAGATGCACTCAATGCTTTGTGGATCAAGAGCTTTCCTCTTTTCAGAGGGGATCCTGGCCCATGCTCGGAAGTGGGTGACCTCTGGTTTAGTGCCGCTCCAAGCCTCAAAGGGGGTCTGATCTTTGACAGACCTATGAGGAGATCTATTCTGAATGTAGTTAGCACAATTAAGTGCTCCAACCCATAGCTTATGAGGCAGTGACTTAGCATGCAACAGGAAGGAAGCCATCTCTTTGAGAGATCGGTTCTTTCTCTCAGCAACTCCGTTCTGCTGCGGAGTGTATGGAACTGTGTACTGCAACTGTATGCTGGACTGAAGGCAAAGGTTCCGAAGTGTTGTGTTAACATATTCCCCCCCATTGTCTGTATGGAGGGCTTTGATCTTTCTCTCTGACTGTGTCTCAACTAGTGCTTTGAAATCTTCAAAATGCGCAAAAACTTCAGATTTGGCCCTGAGAAGATACACCCAAGTATACCGTGAGAAATCATCAATTAATGTAAGCACATACCTTGCTTTGTTGATGGAAGGATGAGGAAAAGGCCCCATGAGATCACTATGGATCAGATCTAAAGGAGAGGATGCTCTGTGAGTCTTGCCGGTGTCAAACTTTTCTCTAGGATGTTTGCCAAGGACACACCCTTCACAAACTCCTTTGGAGAAACTGATATTTGGCAAGCCTTCCACCATCTCATGCTTGCTTAGTTGCTACATATACCTATAATTTAAGTGACCAAACCTCTCGTGCCAAAGCCTACTACTATCATCAGCATGTGTAAGCAATAAGGAGGATTCAGATTCAATAAATTTAGAAAATGTATACAATCTGGCTCCATTGTTTACCTCACCGATTGTAATTTTGGAGTTGCTATGTAGGTCATATATGTTCATTGCATCTGGAGTGAATTCCACTCTCTTTCCGGTTCCAGAATGAGTGATTTGATAAACTGAAAGCAGGTTTACCGAAAGTTTTGGAACATGAAGCACATCTTCAAAGCTTCCGTGTAAAAGTTCCACTCTACCTTTTCCGGTGACCTCAATAGGTGAGTCATCTCCCATGAGGATGAGAGGTCCTTTGCATGCCTCCAAAGAGGAATAGACTTCCTTTGCAGCAGCCATATGATGTGATGAACCAGAATCTATAATCCATGCATCAGGGGAAGAATTAATTGTAACTAAAGCATGAAAATTGTTACCTTTCCCGTGTGGCGGATCCTTAGTTTTCTTTTTGGCACCCTGAGGGATGTGGTCCCCAAGGTTGTGCTTTTGAAGGATTTCTTCCATTTGGTCAATTTGTTTCTTCATGCAAGAGGATTCTAGATGGAATCCTCTTTGATAGTAGGTGCATCTGTTTCCTTTTTTCCCTTTCTCATTTCTCGAGCCGGAGGAGTTATTGAAGGGCTTGGTGTACCCTTCCTTCTTTGGATGGGAATGCGCTTTTCCCTTGTCTTTTTGCTGCTGGTTTTTCTGATTTGAATCAGATTTGTGATTTTTATTGTGGCTGCCATCATGCACAGCAAGTGCATGCGCTTTTGGAGGTTTGATTTTCCCCATGCCAATGAGTTTATCTTTCTCAAAAATAAGGGACTCCATAAATTCTTTGAGAGTAGGCATAGTGTAGGATTTACCTGTTGCAAGCCTTACTGAATGAAATGTAGACACAAAGACGGAGTATTCCAGTCCGAGTTTTGACATAATAGAGAGAACTTGGCGACTCTCTTCCTTGGATTTGTTAATTCCACAACCCTTGAGTTGCAACAATAGATCATTATATTTGGTGAAGAAGTCTTGAATTCTATCATAGTTCCGTGGATCCAATGATAGCAGCTCCACTTCAAGCAGAAGTCCTTTCATCTCATCCTGTTTCCCGTAGAGATCTTCAACCTTTTTCCAAATCTCATTGGGAGTATTGCAATGAGATAGATGAAACTGCAACTCAGGAGAGATGCACATGCATATGGATGTGTGGGCCTCATCCATACAGTTGAGGTACTTGGATTTCTCTATGGCTGAAGTGGGTTCCACTTCTGTAGCCATGGTAATGCTATACAACCCTTTATGACGAAGGTATCGAGCCATTTGGTCATTCCATTCATGATAGTTGTATGGTGTTAGGATCGATGCTTTGGGAAACTCCATTTTTTTTGTCGATCTTCGATCTCCAAGCTGTAATACCTGCAAAATAAAGTACTGGTGCGCCTTTTATCTAGCAACTTGTGAGCTCTGATACCATGTAAATGTGTTACAAAACCTGCACAGATGAATCTAGCTAGTAAAGGTTGAACACATAGCTTTGCAAAGCAAAAACACTAAAAAAAATCGAAAGAACAAAAGAATGATGCATAGAAAATAGGTTACAATGCTCATGATATAGCATTACTGGGTGAAGATCCCAAGGTAATGCACCATAGTGGTGATCAATGAGAAGTCTCAACACCTACAACAAGTTCTGGAGAGAACTGGCCAGTTGCGGAGTGAAAGAAGGAGCAAATCAGGGAGTAAATCATCCAGAAGAACTAACCAATTACGTAGTTAAAGAAGGAGCAAATCATGGAGTAAATCATGTAGAAGAACTAACCAATTGCGGAGTTAAAGAATGAGCAAATCAAGAAGTAAATCATGCAGAAGGAATCTTGCATGTAGTCCCATGCTCTAACTAAAAGTCCGCATGTAAGTGTGTAGTAGTTCCAACATGGGTATGGGTATGCCTGAAGTTGAGTAATTTGTCGTTGGTTGATAGTTGCCACGGGAGAGAATACAGTTCCGGTAATTCCTCATATCACTGGAAAGGAAAATTTTAATGGGGATATCATTCACGCTTGTTCTTACAAAATGGTGGGCGCTAAGAAGGGAAAAATGTGCTTGTCTAAAATTTTAATGGGGATATCATTCACGCTTGTTCTTACAAAATGGTGGGCGCTAAGAAGGGAAAAATGTGCTTGTCTTTGGATGCGGCAACAGTGGGATAGAAGTCAGCCTCCATCTTGCTAATCACAAAGCCAAACCTTTCCTGGTGATGCGCAGCGACGTAAGTTTGATTAATTATTCTTATAATCGAGATTTAACTCTGCTATATTCTTTCTTTTTCTGAATCGGGAGTCTGTGGTCTTTAAATGATTAAAAAGATAAGGGGATCCTGATTTTTGTGCAATTTGCAGGTGCAGGTGCAATAGCCGTTATACTTTTGCTCTTAATAAAAATATAGGTGTTAGACCGAGTTTTGCATGGTCTAAAGTTGGTTATTTTGGTGCAGAAGTGTGATTTTTTCTCCAAATATGGGTTGCCAAAGCAACCTTTCCCTCATGGACGGAAAGGAGAAAGTGGTGTGTACGTTGAAGCTGGGACTGAGTTGGAATCTCCTAGCATAGGACTCCAAGTACTCGATAAATTGCTTCTTGGACGGATATGTTGGGAAGTCATAGGGGAATGGCATCCTTGGTTGCTCGCACAAGGGAAGGTGGAGCTTGAGTCACTTGTAAATCCTACGTTGCCACAAAGAAGCTCTGCAAGCTATGCAGTCGAGCTTCTCCAGTATAATAGAAGGGAATCCTTGGGACTTCTTGTTGTCAGCGTCTTGTTGGTCGAGTGGAATTGTGACATGTTTGTTCTGAACATCTTGTAATGTAATGTATTTAGATTATCTTACTGAAAAATCTTGTAATGTAATGTATTCAGATTATCTCACTGAGAAATATTGTAATGTAATGTATTTAGATTATCTTACCGAGAAATCTTGTAATGTAATGTATTCCTATTATCTTCTTGGATTTCTCGGTAATAAATGTTTTAAAAAAATCTAAAGTATCCGAATTTTTTTCCTACATTTCTCAATAGTAATGGTAATAAGAGCAATAGATTTAAAAAAAAACAAACAAAAACTCTGTTCTTTCAGTCAAGCCGCCTTAGCCAATGTCGCTGGGCCTTCTCCAAAAATTACAGACCCATTCACGCAGACGAATCTTTCACTCGTTGGCCTCTTTTCCGTATTGCTCAGAGGAGGAACTGTATATGTTCAAGTCATTGGCCTCCTTACAATATTGCTCTGTGAAGTGCTCCATCACCATAATATGTTTCTCGGAGCTTCAAGAAGGCAGTTGGGGAGGAGGTATTTCGTTTAGCTGATAGATTTAGCGTGGGGTTTATTTGCAATGTACAAGGTATACTTTCCAAATTTAATGAAGGGACCATATTCGATTTCCACGAAATCGTTGTATAAATAATATATGCGCATAACTAAATACACGTGTAAGAAAATCACATGGTGCATCTGTTGGGCGTCATGTTAGTTTATGTAATTTCTATGGTCTAAGAAATGACATAGTCATGGGCCTCAGATCCCATTGTTTCATGTGATTTTTTCGTAAAATTAACGTGTCCAGCGGCTAGCACTGTTTGATTGATTGAGTGTTTGACAGCTTGATTCGTATTACGTATGAGCTAATATTAAATTATGAAAATTATCATAATGGAGAATTACAATTAAGAAAATATTTTAATTTATTAATCTGGATTTTAATTTTTAATATCGAGAAAATAACTCAATCTATCCATTCATAAATTTGTATCATACATATATATATATATACTTTCTAAATACATGTTATTTACAACTTACCGTTAGTGTATTTATAAAACTATGAGGTAAATTATTACCTTTATTATCATAGATCACTGCGACCATTTCAGTAAATATTTAGCTTTATTATCATGTATCATAATAGTTTTCATATTCTATTATCATGGATCACAATTTTAGGAGAGATGTTAGATAAAGGATCACGATTATTTTGGAGAAATGTGGCATTGATGTAATATTAAAGTTATTATCATGGATCACAACTGTGGGAGAATGGTTCTAATAATTTCGCTCGCTCGTAGTTGTTTTATTTGGAAACTTTTAAATGTCATTACACTAGGAGAAATACAATATTCATAAAATAATTCTTTTACATTAAATATTAAACATATAAAAATATTTAAAATAATAAAGAGATTCAATTTAATTTTTTAATAAAATTATAAATATTTTGTTTTATTAATAAAATTATAAATAATTAAATATTAAACATAATAATAATAAAACATATAAAAATAAGTAAATAGTAAAGAGATTCAATTTAATTTTTAATTTTATAATTTTATTTTATTGATAAAATTATAAATAATTAAAATAAAAATAAAAATCATGAGACAATAATATTTGGTTATATTAAAATAAAATTTAGGTAATAATAATTGATATTAATAATTATTATATTTCAAATTATATAATTAATAAAAAAATTAATAAATATATAATTTAAATTTAAAATAAAATAAAATTTGAAATATATAAAGCATAAATAATAGTTATAAACTAAAATCTATTTCATTATAGAAATTAAAATAATAATTTATACTCCTCAATTAGGATGAGAGCCATACAAGGGGCATTAATGGGATTCGTGCCATGGTCAGGGTAATAATGAGATGGAACTGGCTGGATGATTGCCCCCACACATACCTCTTCATGTGAAAGGTGGTGAAGTTGATTAATGTTATCAAGTATCTGCATTTGCAAAGAGACGCAAGCAATAATTCTGGTTTCAATTTAGGAGGTCTAAAATGGCTCTAGCGAATTGACATAGGCTCCATAAGATCCTTTAGACAGGGCTTCATATTCTGGGTGGTAGCACAGGATACATTCCAGGCCTACAAGGTGCCTAGAGCCCAAGTGCAGTGTGCATAATCCATCCTCACGACCAATGTAGTTGTGGGTATGTTCTAATTTTTATGAATGCCTTGCTCCTTGTGTTTTCCTGGTGTCTTATAAATCTGTCGATGAACATTCCTGGTGTATTCTTTTGGTTTAGAATAGAACACTCCTATGACGTATGGGGTGTAGGGGTCGACTCTTCGATTGACTTGTTTGGGATTTTGTAGCGACTTCTTAGGAAGCTTGTTGTTTGTTTTAGTAACCTGTCACCCTTAGTGCACATGCAATCTTGGACTTGGTTCTTAAGCATGGTGTTAATCAATTGTATGGGGGTAATTGTTCCTTTTTTCGTTTCTTAGAAGAACACTTTGATTGCTTTGATTTGGGGAGGGTTTGCAAGCATATTCGTTGGCTTAATTTAGTCTCCCATTTATGGATTTACAGTGTCTATTTGGCCACTACAAGTGAACTATAAGATCAAATCCATGTCATTAGGGTGGGGAAAGCTCAGTTTCAATGGTCTAATGCTTATTGTTCTACTACATGTCTTTCTAACACTTGCACGTCCATGTCTTAATCTAGTTAGTTGGCACCTCCTATTGAGTCGTATTCTAGCTAGCTGGCCCATAGCCTGGACAAGGTCTCTCGTGGTGGAGGGTTTGGTACCTGAAAACATTTTCCAACTCTGTCCTTGTAGCCCTCAGTGTCAACAGATGGCTTAAGTTGGATTGTCTCATAGGAGAAATGCAAGGGGTAGCTACAACCGTATCCAGGGCCAGGGTCATGGTCATGGAAGAAATCAAGCTCAAACTCAACCCACCTAAAATCGGGGTCACAAAAATAACAATGATTTAATCTTGGAAGTAGCTCCGTCCTTTCCGACTAATGCACATCCAGAGGCTCGCCAGATTACTTCAAGGTGGGAGAATGAATTGAAGTAGCAGGAAGAGGACAATGAACTTGAGCTAGATCAATGCCAGGATCTCATCCCTAACCTGGTCCATACCATAGGCCGATACACCCAGTTCTAACAGACCCTATAACTTTTTTGGATGATGAAAAATATCTTGGAAAAGATTTGACAACCACCTTTATAGGAATTTCGGAGTCAACAACATAAATATAAGAAATCCAAGGGGAATTTCAGCTCCTTCAGCACCAAATTCAACATCAAAATGCTTGTTTAAGTCATATTGAGAAGCATATTCCCTGCCTTCCACAAACTAAACTACCGGGCTCCAATGCCAAAGACTTGATGCCAATAGAATCTTCTTATGATTAGAAATTTGCTTAGCATAGTGTGGACACTTAATTTTCCTATGTATATATGAATAATATGCAACTTTTGTCTTTACGTAATAGACGTAGAGTAAATAGGAGACTCAAAGACACTTAGGTTTATATAGACTTGCTCAATATTCTCAGACTTTTCATATTTTGGATAGCCTATAATGTTGTTAGATGACTAATCGACCTGTGTTCTGAATAGGAAGGTTGAGGCCATTTGATCATGGATGATGTTTATGTAATACTTTCCTATTTTTTATTATGGAATAGAAAGTATCTACCAAGATTACAAAAAATAAAATAAAATAATAACTTATATTCATAACAATTATATTTTAAAACTTTATTTATAAATTTAACCAATAGACATAAAACATTAATATTAACAATAGTATTTTTTCTAATTTATATATATATCATTAATACTATGCATATTAAATTAAAAAATATATATAAAACACATAAAAAATGTCACATATACATGATAACTATATGTATTATCAAGGTCTTAATCAAATTAAAAATAAGAGTATTTTTATAGAAAAAGATGTGAAATTTATATAAATATAGATAATATTATAAAGAATCAATATAGATACATATTAATTATGTATCTACCAAGAATAATTAAATATTTTGAGTTGTAAACCGTTTCTCTAGTTTTGCACTCAAATATAGGTTCCTAGCGGTGAGATTTGATCTCTCAGCCCTTGATAGAGCCAAAGCTCTCTCTATCCTTGATAGAGCCAAAGTTAAGATGGATCTATGTTGATGTAGTCATATTGTTTTGAATTATGTGTAATTTTATTAATTACTAATAGTTTAAAATAGCCCAAACCATATTTTTATTTTTTAAAGTTTATTCATATTTTAACAATATGAGTGTTTTTGAAACAATGAAGAATACAATTATATGGTGAATATTTTTATTAATTAAAAAAGTAATTGATAATTAAATTTATATTAAATAGAAAGAAATTTTTTATTAAAAATATTCAGTAAACTCTATAAACATTTTAAATTTTATTTTTTAATTTATTTTATAAAGTAATTTTTTTCTCCACACTTTATTCACTTTTAAGGAAAAATTATTGGGAAATAAAAGATGGAGGATCCTATAGGGAGGTAATCAACTTTACTCTAGAAATACAAAATTGTGTCTTTGTTTTGACTGATGTTAAGAAGAAAATGAACATTGCCAAAATTAGAACTAATAATCATGAGCTTCATAGTGAAATTGGGTGTTGGTCGATTTGTGAAACACCATGGGTTGAAATAATTTGTCACTTGTGAAATGCTAGGAAAGTTGAATATGAAAAGCTCTATCTCTTAGATTATCAACCTAATTCTCACATTCAATCTAAATTTTAAAATATTTGTTGCACTACCAACCTTTTTGACCTTTTAACTTAGCAAAAATATGTTGATCAGAGAGCACTTATCTCACTTCATTTTTAACATGAAACAAATGTTAAAGAATTCTGATTAATCTCTTACCTTCTTAAAATTTGATAGATTATATCCATCTTAATAGATATTAAATATCATTAACATGTCATATTACAAGATTCACCATTCTACTCAACACGCATTTAATATGTTCTTTAACAAACTTGTTTAATATTTCAAAAAGTGACACAATTAATAACACCCTTTATTGTAGTAAATATTGTGACTGTTTGAAATCACAATGTCAACCATTGATATTATTGTGAAAATTGATCTTTGAATCGAACAATAATATTTTTGAAATAATATTAATTTGGCTCGATTTAAAATGGCTATTTATTTATTAAAATAGTAACCACACAAATTGGCCACAACACAAATAAAAATATTAAAATTATATTTAAACTTAAAAGAATTAAAATATTAAAATTATTTTCTAAATTTCAAATTTAAAAATTTATTTAATAATATTTTTTTAATTTAAATATTTAAAAAAAATTCTATATAAATTATTAAAAGAAATTTGTATTTAAACAGAAAAATATATAACAATAAGTTTTAAAAAACCCAAAAAATAACACTCTCCTTTCTTTTCTTTTTTAAATTTACACAGGTTTTTTTTTTTTTAAACTAAGAATAATCATAATAGCCCAAAATATCTCATAGAGGGAATTTTCCTTTACGATTATAGATATGTTGTTGATAGATCGTGTGTCATGTTATTGGTCTGGTAATTCCTTTGAAGTCATAAGCAGGGAAAACCAGAGGTAACCACTATCCACTTTTGGAGATCAGGACATAGCTTTCCTGATGCTCAAAGAGGGCTCTCTCTTTGAAATTTAACTTTGTTTAGTTAAGATGTTTTTAGGCTAGTTATGATTGTTCAAGGGTTGTTTGATTTTGTTTGAGATTGGGTGGTGGGATCTCTTAGAGATATGGATAAATTGATGTCTTTTGGACCATTGAGCTATGGAGTCAACTTAATAAGGGAACAAACTGGATTAACTCACTAAAGGGGATGTTCAAGGCCAAGATAGCAGAGTGTATTTCAGATATTTGAGACAGAGGGGTGAGAGGGTTTCACTCGGGGTGAGAGAGCAGTTAAGGGTTCTCAGGCCCGGATAATGAATAAGGCAGGAAGGGGTAATCGAAATCAAAGGGCAATTAAGGATCCTTTAACTTGGATTATTCATGATTTCAATTTAAACCAAAAAGCAATTAAGAATTCTTTAATTTAAATATCAGAAGAAAACATTAAAATACTTAACTATTAAAACAGAGTGTAATTAAACAAGTTCTGAAATATTGTTCCAGTTATAGCATTTAGATTGAAAAACACATAATCCTTCGAGAAATATGACAAGAAAACATGAAAATACTGGTCTGAAATTCGCTAACACATGAATCCTTTTAATCCATCCAGCTTGTTGGTTTATCAACTGATACAATATCCTTCTGGTCTCCTTGACTGCGTTCGTCTTATTTTTTCCTTCTGCCACGTTGCTTTCGGCTTATCAAATTAATTCTGCAATGCCTGCATCGCTTCCCGACATCTTTTCACGAGTTATTTGGAAAGCCTATTTTTTCGCTCAAAGTTGAAACGATAATATGGTGATGGAGAAATATCGTAAGGAAGCCAATGACTTGAGCATACACGCTTCCCCCTCTCGCCAATACGGAAAGCGGGCCAACGATGATTACTTGAACAGGAAAAGATACGTGAGAACAGCAAAGGAAGCCAACGCTCACTACTTGAACAGGAAAATTTATGTGAATAGGAAAATATAGGTGTTTGGGTTAATTTTGATTGGAAATGATCGTCTATGGTTAATGGTTTTGAGTACTGTTAATGGTTTCGAGTACATAGTTTTGTGGCTCATTGTATTATGCAAGCAAGCTGTATTTTGTTAGAAAGAAGTTTATAAATAGATTTATTAGGCTCCAATATATTGTGTCAAGAGCCAGAGATCGAATGTTTAAGTTTCTATTTTTATTTCTGATGTATACTAGGAATACTACTGTTACAGATAGGAAAATTTAAAAGAAAATGTATAGAAATCTCAGCGAATGTACTCCTTTTTCTATTAAGAAAATAAAGCTTTTGTTTCAATTGAAAGAAAAAAAGAATGGCTAGCAGTTGAATGTGGACAATCTGACGGGCTTAACCAAGGTTTTGGTCAATTCGGGCAATCTGACGGGCTTAACCAAGGTTTTGGTCGAATACTAATAGAATTCCATTAACTAGATTTTTTTTTTATATTTTTTTTCCTTTCAGAATTGAGATTTTCCCAAAATATTTCTTAATATTAATCGTGTTATGTTATTTTACATTTTATACATTACAGCGGGCTCTTCGGGATTGGCTAGCCGACTGCATAGCTTGTGGCAACGGATAGCCAATGTCGAAGGGCCTTCTCCAACAATTACAGACCCGTTCACGCAGACGAATCTTTCACTCGTTGGCCACTTTTCCTTATTACTCAGAGGAGGAACTGTATATGTTCAAGTCATTGGCCTCCTTACAATATTGCTTTGTGAAGTGCTCCATCACCATAATATGTTTCTCGGAGCTTCAAGAAGGTGGTTGGGAAGGAGGTATTTTCAGTTAGCTGATAGATTTAGCGTGGGGTTTATTTGCAATGTACAAGGTATACTTTCCAAATTTAATGAAGGGACCATATTCGATTTCCACGAAATCGTTGTATAAATAATATATGCGCATAACTAAATAAAGTGTAAGAAAATCACATGGTGCATCTCTCGGGCGTCACGTTAGTTTATGTAATTTCCATGGTCTAGGAAATGACATAGTCATGGGCCTCAGATCCCATTGTTTCGTGTAATTTTTTCGTAAAATTAACGTGTCCAGCGGCTCGCACTGTTTGATTGATTGAGTGTCTGACAGCTTGATTCGTATTACGTATGAACTAATATTAAATTATCATAATGGAGAATTACCATTAAGAAAATATTTTAATTTATTAATCTGGATTTTAATTTTTAATATCAAGAAAATAACTCAATCTATCCATTCATAAAAATTAAATTTATTTAATTAATTTATTTTAATTTAATTATGTCTAAACTAAAGAACACCTACTAACTATTATATAACACTAATTTGTATTGAGCCCTAAGGGTTAGCTTAGTTGGTCAAAATCATTGCCTTGTCAACAGGGTCCATTCTCCCCGAAGCCCTTGGAGTTAGGCCTTGCTAGTAGGCTGCGGGGCTAGATTCCCTTCTAGAAATTTTTAAATGTCATTACACTAAGAAAAATACATACATATATATATATACATATATCATATAGAAATTTTTAATTTGTATCATACATATATATATATATACTTTCTAAATACATATTATTTACAACTTACCGTTAGTGTATTTATAAAACTATGAGGTAAATTATTACCTTTATTATCATGGATCACTGCGACCATTTCAGTAAATATTTAGCTTTATTATCATGTATCATAATAGTTTTCATATTCTATTATCATGGATCACAATTTTAGGAGAGATGTTAGATAAAGGATCACGATTATTTTGGAGAAATGTTGCATTGATGTAATATTAAAGTTATTATCATGGATCACAACTTTGGGAGAATGGTTCTAATAATTTCGCTCGCTCGTAGTTGTTTTATTTGGAAACTTTTAAATGTCATTACACTAGGAGAAATACACTATTCATAAAATAATTCTTTTACATTAAATATTAAACATATAAAAATATTTAAAATAATAAAGAGATTCAATTTAATTTTTTAATTTATTAATAAAATTACAAATATTTTGTTTTATTAATAAAATTATAAATAATTAAATATTAAACATAATAATAATAAAACATATAAAAATAAGTAAATAATAAAGAGATTCAATTTAATTTTTAATTTTATAATTTTATTTTAGTGATAAAATTATAAATAATTAAAATAAAAATAAAAATTATGAGACAATAATATTTGGTTATATTAAAATAAAATTTAGGTAATAATAATTGATATTAATAATTATTATATTTCAAATTATATAATTAATAAAAAAATTAATAAATATATAATTAAAATTTAAAATAAAATAAAATTTGAAATATATAAAACATAAATAATAGTTATAAACTAAAATCTATTTCATCATAGAAATTAAAATAATAATTTATACTCCTCAATTAGGATGAGAGCCATACAAGGGGCATTAATGGGATTCGTGCCATGGTCAGGGTAATAATGAGATGGAACTGGCTGGATGACTGCCCCCACACATACCTTTTCATGTGAAAGGTGGTGAAGTTGATTAATGTTATCAAGTATCTGCATTTGCAAAGAGACGCAAGCAATAATTCTGGTTTCAATTTGGGAGGCCTAGAATGGCTCTAGCGAATTGACATAGGCTCCATAAGATCCTTTAGACAGGGCTTCATATTCTGGGTGGTAGCACAGGATACATTCCAGGCCTACAAGGTGCCTAGAGCCCAAGTGCAGTGTGCATAATCCATCCTCACGGTCAATGTAGTTGTGGGTATGTTCTAATTTTTATGAATGCCTTGCTCCTTGTGTTTTCCTGGTGTCTTATAAATCTGTCGATGAACATTCCTAGTGTATTCTTTTGGTTTAGAATAGAACACTCCTATGACTTATGGGGTGTAGGGGTCGACTCTTCCATTGACTTGTTTGGGATTTTGTAGCGACTTCTTAGGAAGCTTGTTGTTTGTTTTAGTAACCTGTCACCCTTAGTGCACATGCAATCTTGGACTTGGTTCTTAATCATGGTGTTAATCAATTGTATGGGGGTAATTGTTCCTTTTTTCGTTTCTTAGAAGAACACTCTGATTGCTTTGATTTGGGGAGGGTTTGCAAGCATATTCGTTGGCTTAATTTAGTCTCCCATTTATGGATTTACAGTGTCTATTTGGCCACTACAAGTGAACTATAAGATCAAATCCATGTCATTAGGGTGGGGAAAGCTCAGTTTCAATGGTCTAATGCTTATTGTTCTACTACATGTCTTTCTAACACTTGCACGTCCATGTCTTAATCTAGTTAGTTGGCACCTCCTATTGAGTCGTATTCTAGCTAGCTGGCCCATAGCTTGGACAAGGTCTCTCGTGGTGGAGGGTTTGGTACCTGAAAACATTTTCCAACTCTGTCCTTGTAGCCCTCAGTGTCAACAGATGGCTTAAGTTGGATTGTCTCATAGGAGAAATGCAAGGGGTAGCTACAACCGTATCCAGGGCCAGGGTCATGGTCATGGAAGAAATCAAGCTCAAACTCAACCCACCTAAAATCGGGGTCACAAAAATAACAATGATTTAATCTTGGAAGTAGCTCCGTCCTTTCCGACTAATGCACATCCAGAGGCTCGCCAGATTACTTCAAGGTGGGAGAATGAATTGAAGTAGCAGGAAGAGGACAATGAACTTGAGCTAGATTAATGCCAGGATCTCATCCCTAACCCGGTCCATACCATAGGCCGATACACCCAGTTCTAGCAGACCCTATACCTTTTTTGGATGATGAAAAATATCTTGGAAAAAGATTTGACAACCACCTTTATAGGAATTTCGGAGTCAACAACATAAATATAAGAAATCCAAGGGGAATTTCAGCTCCTTCAGCACCAAATTCAACATCAAAATGCTTGTTTAAGTCATATTGAGAAGCATATTCCCTGCCTTCCACAAACTAAACTACCGAGCTCCAATGCCAAAGACTTGATGCCAATAGAATCTTCTTATGATTAGAAATTTGCTTAGCATAGTGTGGACACTTAATTTTCCTATGTATATATGAATAATATGCAACTTTTGTCTTTACGTAATAGACGTAGAGTAAATAGGAGACTCAAAGACACTTAGGTTTATATAGACTTGCTCAATATTCTCAGACTTTTCATATTTTGGATAGCCTATAATGTTGTTAGATGACTAATCGACCTGTGTTTTGAATAGGAAGGTTGAGGCCATTTGATCATGGATGATGTTTATGTAATACTTTCCTATTTTTTATTATGGAATAGAAAGTATCTACCAAGATTACAAAAAATAAAATAAAATAATAACTTATATTCATAACAATTATATTTTAAAACTTTATTTATAAATTTAACCAATAGACATAAAACATTAATATTAACAATAATATTTTTTCTAATTTATATATATACCATTAATACTATGCATATTAAATTAAAATATTAAATTAAAAAAAAAAATATAAAACACATAAAAAATGTCACATATACATGATAACTATATGTATTATCAAGGTCTTAATCAAATTAAAATAAGAGTATTTTTATAGAGAAAGATGTGAAATTTATATAAATATAGATAATATTATAAAGAATCAGTATAGATACATATTAATTATGTATCTACCAAGAATAATTAAATATTTTGAGTTGTAAACCATTTCTCTAGTTTTGCACTCAAATATAGGTTCCTAGCGGTGAGATTTGATCTCTCAGTCCTTGATAGAGCCAAAGCTCTCTCTATCCTTGATAGAGCCAAAGTTAAGATGGATCTATGTTGATGTAGTCATATTGTTTTGAATTATGTGTAATTTTATTAATTACTAATAGTTTAAAATAGCCCAAACCATATTTTTATTTTTTAAAGTTTATTCATATTTTAATAATATGAGTGTTTTTCAAACAATGAAGAATACAATTATATGGTGAATATTTTTATTAATTAAAAAAGTAATTGATAATTAAATTTATATTAAATAGAAAGAAATTTTTTATTAAAAATATTCAGAAAACTCTATAAACATTTTATTTTTTATTTTTTAATTTATTTAATAAAGTAATTTTTTTCTCCACACTTTATTCACTTTTAAGGAAAAATTATTGGGAAATAAAAGATGGAGGATCCTATAGGGAGGTAATCAACTTTACTCTAGAAATACAAAATTGTGTCTTTGTTTTGACTGGTGTTAAGAAGAAAATGAACATTGCCAAAATTAGAACTAATAATCATGAGCTTCATAGTGAAATTGGGTGTTGGTCGATTTGTGAAACACCATGGGTTGAAATAATTTGTCACTTGTGGAATGCTAGGAAAGTTGAATATGAAAAGCTCTATCTCTTAGATTATCAACCTAATTCTCACATTCAATCTAAATTTTAAAATATTTGTTGCACTACCAACCTTTTTGACCTTTTAACTTAGCAAAAATATGTTGATCAGAGAGCACTTATCTCACTTCATTTTTAACATGAAACAAATGTTAAAGAATTCTGATTAATCTCTTACCTTCTTAAAATTTGATAGATTATATCAATCTTAATAGATATTAAATATCATTAACATGTCATATTACAAGATTCACCATTCTACTCAACACGCATTTAATATGTTCTTTAACAAACTTGTTTAATATTTCCAAAAGTGACACAATTAATAACACCCTTTATTGTAGTAAATATTGTGACTATTTGAAATCACAATGTCAACCATTGATATTATTGTGAAAATTGATCTTTGAATCCAACAATAATATTTTTGAAATAATATTAATTTGGCTCGATTTAAAATGGCTATTTATTTATTAAAATAGTAACCACACAAATTGACCACAACACAAATAAAAATATTAAAATTATATTTAAACTTAAAAGAATTAAAATATTAAAATTATTTTCTAAATTTCAAACTTAAAAATTTATTTAATAATATTTTTTTAATTTAAATATTTAAAAAAAAAAATTCTATATAAGTTATTTAAAAAACTTTGTATTTAAACAGAAAAATATATAACAATAAGTTTTAAAAAACCCAAAAACTAACACTCTCCTTTCTTTTCTTTTTTAAATTTACACAAGTTTTTTTTTTTTTTTTTTTTTTTTAAATAATCATAATAACCCAAAATATCTCTATGGAATTTTCCTTTACGATTATAGATATGTTGTTGATAGATGTTATCGCTCTGGTAATTCCTTTGAAGTTATAAGAAGAAAAACCAGAGGTAACCACTATCCACTTTTGGAGATCAAGACATAGCTTTCGTGATGCTCAAAGAGGGCTTTCTCTTTGAAATTTAACTTTGTTTAGTTAAGATGTTTTTAGGCTAGTTATGATTGTTCAAGAGTTGTTTGATTTTGTTTGAGATTGGGTGGTGGGATCTTTTAGACAGATGGATAAATTGATGTCTTTTGGACCATTGGGCTATGGAGTCAACTTAATAAGGGAACAAACTGGATTAACTCACTAAAGGGGATGTTCAAGGCCAAGATAGCAGAGTGTATTTCAGATATTTGAGACAGAGGGGTGAGGGGGTTTTACTCGGGGTGAGAGAGCAGTTAAGGGTTCTCAGAGCCGGATAATGAATGAGGCAGGAAGGGGTAATCGAAATCAAAGGGCAATTAAGGATCCTTTAACTTGGATTATTCATGATTTCAATTTAAACCAAAGAGCAATTAAGAATTCTTTAATTTAAATATCAGAAGAAAACATTCAAATACTTAACTATTAAAACAGAGTGTAATTAAACAAATTCTGAAATATTGTTCCAGTTATAGCATTTAGATTGAAAAACACATTTAAGATTATGAATAAATTTGAGAAATATGACAATAAAACATGAAAATACTGGTCTGAAATTCGCTAACACATGAATCCTAGGAGAGTCTGATCTTTATTAATCCATCCAGCTTGTTGGTTTATCAACTGATACAATATCCTTCTGGTCTTCTTGACTGCGTTCGTCTTATTTTTTCCTTCTGCCACGTTGCTTTCGCCTTATCAAATTAATTCTGCAATGCCTGCATCGCTTCCCGACATCTTTTCACGAGTTATTTGGAAAGCCTATTTTTTCGCTCAAAGTTGAAACGATAATATGGTGATGGAGAAATATCGTAAGGAAGCCAATGACTTGAGCATACACGCTTCCCCCTCTCGCCAATACGGAAAGGGGGCCAACGATGATTACTTGAACAGGAAAAGATACGTGAGAACAGCAAAGGAAGCAAACGATGACTACTATGTGAATAGGAAAATATAGGTGTTTGGATTAATTTTGATTGGAAATGATCGTCTATGGTTAATGGTTTCGAGTACATAGTTTTGTGGCTCATTGTATTATGCAAGCTGTATTTTGTTAGAAAGAAGTTTATAAATAGATTTATTAGGCTCCAATATATTGTGTCAAGAGCCAGAGATCGATGTCTAAGTTTCTATTTTTAGTTCTGATGTATAGTAAGAATACTTAATTTCTGATGTATAGTAGGAATACTACTGTTACAGATAAGAAAATTTAAAAGAAAATGTATAGAAATCTCAGCGAATGTACTCTTTTTTCTATTAAGAAAATAAAGCTTTTGTTTCAATTGAAAGAAAAAAAGAATGGCTAGCAGTTGAATGTGGGCAATCTGACGGGCTTAACCAAGGTTTTGGTCAAATACTAATAGAATTCGGGCAATCTGACGGGCTTAACCAAGGTTTTGGTCGAATACTAATAGAATTCCATTAACTAGATTTTTTTTTTTCTTCAGAATTGAGATTTTCCCAAAATATTTCTTAATATTAATCGTGTTAGGTTATTTTACATTTTATACATTACAGCAGGCTCTTCCGGATTGGCTAGCCGACTGCATAGCTTGTGGCAACGGATAGCGAATGTCGAAGGGCCTTCTCCAACAATTACAGACCCGTTCACGCAGACGAATCTTTCACTCGTTCGCCACTTTTCCGTATTGCTCAGAGGAGGAACTGTATATGTTCAAGTCATTGGCCTCCTTACAATATTGCTCTGTGAAGTGCTCCATCACCATAATATGTTTCTCGGAGCTTCAAGAAGGCGGTTGGGGAGGAGGTATTTTCAGTTAGCTGATAGATTTAGCGTGGGGGCTATTTACAATGTACGAGATATACTTTCCAAATTTAATGAAGGGACCATATTCGATCTCCACGAAATCGTTGTATAAATAATATATGCACATAACTAAATAAAGTGTAAGAAAATCACATGGTGCATCTGTCGGGCGTCACGTTAGTTTATGTAATTTCCATGGTCTAAGAAATGACATAGTCATGGGCCTCAGATCCCATTGTTTCATGTAATTTTTTCGTAAAAGTAACGTGTCCAGCGGCTAGCACTGTTTGATTGATTGAGTGTTTGACAGCTTGATTCGTATTACGTATGAGCTAATATTAAATTATGAAAATTATCATAATGGAGAATTACAATTAAGAAAATATTTTAATTTATTAATCTGGATTTTAATTTCTAATGTGAAGAAAATAACTCAATCTATCCATTCATAAAAATTAAATTTATTTAATTAATTTATTTTAATTTAATTATGTTTAAACTAAAGAACACTTACTAACTATTATATAACACTAATTTGTATCCAGCCTTAAAGGTTAGCTCAGTTGATCAAAATCAGTGCCTTGTATTAAACATAATAATAATAAAACATATAAAAATAAGTAAAATAATAAAGAGATTCAATTTAATTTTTAATTTTTTAATTTTATTTTATTAATAAAATTATAAATAATTAAATATTAAACATAATAATAATAAAACATATAAAAATAAGTAAAATAATAAAGAGATTCAATTTAACTTAATTTTTAATTTTATAATTTTATTTTATTGATAAAATTGTAAATAATTAAAATAAAAATAAAAATCATGAGACAATAATATATAGTTATATTAAAATAAAATTTAGGTAATAATAATTGATATTAATAATTATTATATTTCAAATCATATAATTAATAAATATATAATTAAAATTTAAAATAAAATAAAATTTGAAATATATAAAACATAAATAATAGTTATAAACTAAAATCTATTTCATTATAGAAATTAAAATAATAATTTATATCCTCAATTAGGATGAGAGCCATACAAGGGGCATTAGTCCATGGTCAGGGTAATAATGAGATGGAACGACAGGTGGCTGGATGACTGCCCCCACACGTACCTCCTTGTGTGAAAGGTGGTGAAGTTGATTAATGTTATCAAGTATCGGCATTTGCAAAGGGACGCAAGCAAGAATTCTGGTTTCAATTTGGGAGGCCTAGAATGGCTCTGGTGAATTGACATAGGCTCCATAGGATCCTTTAGATAGGGCTTCATTTTCTGGCTGGTAGCACAGGATACATTCCAGGCCTACAAGGTGCCTAGAGCCCAAGTGCAGTTTGCATAATCCATCCTCACGGTCAATGTAGTTGTGGGTATGTTCTAATTTTTATCAATGCCTTGCTCCTTGTGTTTTCCTGGTGTCTTATAAATCTGTTGATGGACATTCATGGTGTATTCTTTTGGTTTAGAATAGAACTCTCCTATGACGTATGGGGCATAGGGGTCGGCTCTTTCATTGGCTTGTTTGGGATTTTGTAGCGACTTCTTAGGAAGCTTGTTGTTCGTTTTTAGTAACCTATCACCCTTAGTGCACATGCAATCTTGGACTTGGTTCTTAAGCATGGTGTTAATCAATTGTATGGGGGTAATTGTTCCTTTTTTCGTTTCTTAGAAGAACACTTTGATTGGTTTGATTTGGGGAGGGTTTGCAAGCATATATGTTGGCTTTAATTTAGTCTCCCATTTATGGATTTATAGTGTCAATTGGGCCACTGCAAGTGAACTATTAGATCAAATCCATGTCATTAGGGTGGGGAAAACTCAGTTTCAATGGTCTAATGCTTATCGTTCTACTACATGTCTTTGTAACACCTGCACGTCCATGTCTTAATCTAGTCAGTTGGCACTTCCTATTGAGCCGTATTCTAGCTAGCTAGCCAATAGCCTGGACAAGGTCTCTCAAGGTGGAGGGTTTGGTACCTGAAAACATTTTCCAACTCTATCCTTGCAGCCCTCAGTGTCAATAGATGGCTCAAGTTGGATCATCTCACAGGAGAAATGCAAAGGGTAGCTACAGCCGTATCCAGGGCCAGGGTCATGGTCATGGGAGAAATCAAGCTCAACCTCAACCCACTTGAAATCGGGGTCACAAAAATAACAATGATTTAATCTTGGAAGTAGCTTTGTCCTATCCGACTAATCCACATCCAGAGGCTCGCCAGATTACTTCAAGGTGGGAGAATGAATTGAAGTAGCAGGAAGAGGAAAATGAACTTGAGCTAGATCAATGGCAAGATCTCATCCCTCACCCGGTCCATACCATAGGACGATACACCCAGTTCTAGCAGACCCTATACCTTTTCTAGATGATGAAAAATCTCTTGGAAAATGATTTGACAACCACATTTATAGGAATTTCGGAGTCAACAACATAAATATAAGAAATACAAAGGGAATTTCAACTCCTTCAGCACCAAATTCAACATCAAAATGCTCATTTAAGTCATATTGTGAAGAATATTCCCTGTCTTCCATAAACTGAACTGTCGGGCTCCAATGCCAAAGACCCGACCCCAATAGAATCTTTTGATGATTAGAAATTTGCTTAGCATAGTGTGGACACTTAATTTTCCTATGTATATATGAATAATATGCAACTTTTGTCTTTACGTAATAGACGTAGAGTAAATAGGAGACTCAAAGACACTCAGGTTTATATAGCCTTGCTCAATATTCTCAGACTTTTCATATTTTGGATAGCCTATAATGTTGTAAGATGACTAATTGACCTATGTTCTGAATAGGTAGGTTGAGGCCATTTGATCATGGATGATGTTTATGTAATACCTTCCTATTTTTTATTATGGAATAGAAAGGATCTACCAAGATTACAAAAAATAAAATAAAATAATAACTTATATTCATAACAATTATATTTTAGAACTTTATTTATAAATTTAACCAATAGACATAAAACATTACTATTAACAATAATATTTTTTCTAATTTATATATCTATCTAAATATATCATTAATGCTATGCATATTAAATTAAAAAAATATAAAACACATAAAAAATGTCACATATACATGATAACTATATGTATTATCAAGGTTTTAATCGAATTAAAAATAAGAGTATTTTTATAGAGAAAGATGTGAAATTTATATAAATATAGATAATATTATAGAGAATCAGTATAGATACATATTAATTGTGTATCTACCAAGAATTATTAAATATTTTGAGTTGCAAACCATTTCTCTAGTTTTGCACTCAAAAATAGGTTCCTAGCAGTGAGATTTGATCTCTCAGCCATTGATATGTGGGGTTGGGTTATATTATTTCCATGACTAACCTATGTAGTTAACCAGGGCGTTAGAGTCGGGGCAAAGCCCCTGCTTCATTGTGCCAATTGGGTAGCGGGGGGGTCATAGGGGGGTTTGAGGGGGGTAGGTAGCCCCCGTTAATGAGGTCCGGGGTAGCGCCCCAAGAAATTTTTTTGGACCCTATATTAGATTGGGCGGACCTACCTATGGCTTTTGGTCCATGGTTTTGGACGTGATGGTTTTCGATCCATGGTATTGGATGCTTCGGCATGTATAAATATGTATTGTAACATTGAAAGTAATATAATGAAAAATCAGGTTGGTAGTCCCGGTTTTGGGAACTAGGGGAAAATCTTTGTGTATATGTCTTTTATGTGTTATGCTCTCACATTGTTTATTTTCTGTGTTTTAGAATTCGTATGCAGGTAATTTCTGTACGAGGTTTAAACCTACATTTGGTATTAGAGATGTTTTGGCTTCAAGGGGACGCCTTTGTTGTTGAGGGGTTTCGCTCGGGCCTGTGGTAGATCCTATTCAATGGGAGATATGTGGGATCGATTCTGGTGGTGAAAAAAGATGGCGAGCAGTGAAAAGATAGAGATCAATAAATTTTTTCGGTCAGAGTTTTGAGTTATTGAAACTCAAGATGGAGAATCTGTTGGTGGATAAAGATCAGTGGATCGCGGTAGATCCAGGTACTAAACCAATGGGAGTGTCTGATGAAGAATGGAAGAAGTTGGATCAGAAGGCAAAGAGCACAATATGATTGTGTGTCTCAGATTCAGTATTGATGAATGTGTCAGGGGAATCTACAACGAAGGCTTTATGGGACAAGTTAGGGACTTTGTACCAATCTAAGTCTCTGGTGAATAAACTGTTCCTACGGAAAAATCTGTATAACCTGAGGATGAAAGATGGAGACTCGGTGACAGAGCATCTAAACGCATTTAATACTATGGTAAGTCAGTTATTATCTGTTGATATTAAAATTTTAGATGAAGATAAGCGCATCAGTTTGTTGTGTTCTCTACCAGATTCGTGGGATAGTCTGGTTATTGCAATAGGTAGCAATGCAACTCCCTTGCAGTTTGATGAAATAGTCTCATCCTTGCTGACAGAGGAGATGAGATGGAAAAATATGGAGAGCCAGAATGGTGATGCCTTGTCTGTACGAGGACGATCCCAGAACAGAAACAAAAATAAGTCGTAAAGTGGGAGATCTAAATCTCTAGGAAAACCTCTAAAGGTGGTGTGCTGGAAATGCGGAAAGGAAGGGCACTACAAAAGGGATTGTAAATCTAAAGCTCCTGACAAAGGAAAGGGATCTGATGATGCTTCTTCTGCAAAGGCAAAAACCACCTCAGATGAAGGTGGGGATGTGTACTTGGCTTCTTCAAGTACACATGTAGTTCATGAGGCATGGTTGATTGACTCAGGTGCATCCTTTCACTTCACTCCCCATAGAGAGTGGTTCTGCGAGTATGAGAAATATAATGGTGGTGATGTCTTCTTGGGGGATGACAGGAAGGATAGAATCGTTGGTCGTGGAAAAGTAAAGTTGAAGTTGAAAGGTGGAAGGCTTAGAACACTTTCGGGTGTTCTGTATATTCCTGCATTAGCCAGAAATATGATTTTTTTAAGCAAGCTGGATGATGCAGGCGTAAAAATAGTGTTCAAGGAGGATATCTTTAAGATGGTTTGGGGGGCATTGGTATTGATGCGAGGAGTTCGGATTGGAACTCTGTACAAACTTCAAGGTAGCATTGTTGTTGACAGGTGAAACAATTCTGTGGTTCCTGAAAGTGGAGCAGAAAATCTAGTGGTCTCTGGAGAGAAGACCATGTTGTGGCATCAAAGGCTTGGACATATTGGAGAGAAGGGCCTTCGAATACTTCATGGTAAAGGTATGGTAGAAGGTATGAGTAATAGCTCTCTGGATTTTGATTTCTATAAAAATTGTGTATATGTGAAGCAGAATCGGGTGAGTTTCCCCTCTGGTGGTAAGAGGGCGAAACAAATATTAAAGCTTGTGCATAGTGATGTGTTTGGACCTGTGAAGGTTCCATCACTGGGTAAGTCTATGTACTATGTATAATTTATAGATGACTTCTCAAGGAATACATGGATATATTTCCTTAAGAAGAAATCCGAAGTCGTAGACAGGTTTAAATAATTTAAGGATCTGGTGGAAAACCAGACAGAGAAGAAGATAAAGGTGCCGAGGACAGATAACGGTGGAGAGTTTTTCAGTAAGGAATTTGAATAATTCTATAAGAAGTGTGGTATAGCATGCAAGAAGACTACTCCATATACACCTCAGCAAAATGGAGTTGCAAAAAGAATGAACAAGACGTTGATGGAAAGGGCAAGAAGCATGCTTAGTGGTGCCGGGTTAGGACAGGAATTCTGGGCAGAGGCGGTGGAGACAACATGTTACCTGGTCAACAGATCACCTTCATCAGCGTTGGAGGATACAACTCCACAAGAGGTATGAATTGGTAAGAAACCCTCTCTTTCACATTTGAGGGTATTTGGATGTGATGCATATGTACATGTTCCAAAGGAGAAACGAACCAAATTGGATAGTAAATCTGAAAAGTGCATCTTTTTTGAGCATAAGGATGGTTTAAAGGGTTATAAGCTTTGGAACCCAGCAATAAGGAAGGTTGTGTACAGCCGAGATGTGGTGTTTAGAGAGGTGAAATATGTTATTAAACATGAAGTCCAACCAAAGGAACCTGAGCAGATAGAGTTTGAGCTAAAGGAGGAAGAATCAGACTTTACAGTAGGGGAGGAATCAGAAGATGAAGAGCCACAAACTCCGGGTGTAAGAAGATCAGCTCGAGAAAGAAGGCACCCAGAAAGGTATAGTCCATCTGCTTTCAGTTCAAAATTTGCTTTATCTATTACTGATGATGATCCCAGAACTGTGAAGGAATCAATAGATTCAGAGGATGGAAAACTCTGGAAAGAGGCCATGGTTGATGAAATGACATATTTGCACAAAAATGAGGCTTGGGATCTGGTGGAGTTGTTGGCTAGAAGGAAACCCATTGGCAGCAAATGGGTGTTCAAGAAGAAGACAAATGCAGAAGCAAAGGTGGAGAAATACAAATCTCGATTGGTAGCAAAGGTTATTCCTAGGTGCCGGGAATTGATTTTGGTGATATTTTTTCTCCCGTTGCCAAGGTAACTTCTATTAGATTACTTTTATCTGTTGTTGCTGCTTTTGATTTTGAGGTAGAACAGATGGATGTGAAGATAGCATTTCTTCATGGGGATCTGGAAGAGGAGATCTATATGAAGCAACCTGAAGGCTTTACGGTGAAGGGTATGAAAGAACTGGTATGCAAGTTAAAGAAGTCTCTGTATGGGTTAAAATAGTCACCAAGGATGTGGTATCAGAAATTTGATACATTTATATGGGGACTTGGCTTCACCAGAAGCAAAGAAGATCACTGTGTGTATTTTAAATTAATTAGTGAGAGTGTTATTTATTTGGTCTTATATGTGGATGATATGTTGTTGGTTTGAAATGACAAAAAAAATTATCTAGGATTTGAAGACCCAATTGTCCTCCAAATTTTAAATGAAAGATCTTGGTGTTGCAAACTATATTTTGGGCATGGAAATTAAAAGAGATCGGGCAAAGAGGAAGCTCTGGTTAAACTAGAGGAAGTATGTCGAGACAATACTGTAGCGGCTTAATATGCACGATAGTAAACCGGTGAAGGTTCCTATTCCTGTAGGTGTAAAGTTATCTGTTGAACAGTGTCCCAAGACATAATAAGAGGAAGATGATATGTCCCGTGTTCCATATGCAAGTGCAGTTGGTAGCCCGATGTATGCAATGGTCTGTACTAGACCATACATTGCACATGCAGTGGGAGTATTGAGCAGGTTTATGTCAAAACTAGGGAAGGAGCACTGGACAGCGGTGAAGCGAGTTTTCAGGTATTTGCGTAGCACTAGTGATTATGGTTTGTGCTACCAAGGAAGACCAGGATTGGACAGAGTTTTGGATATCTGTGGCTTTGTTGATGCAAACTGGGCTGGAGATTTGGATTAGAGAACATCTACAAGTGAGTATGTGTTTAACCTATTTGGAGGTGCAGTCAGTTGGATGAGTAAGAAACAATCTGTAGTGGCACTATCAACTACAGAGGCAGAATACATGGCAGCCACTCATGCAAGCAAGGAAGTAGTTTGGTTGTAGAGATTTTGTTCAAGTATGGGGTTAGTACATGGAGCCATAAGGATAGATTGTGACAACCAAAGTGCAATTTTCTTGGCAAAGAACCCTGCTTATCATTCAAAGACAAAGCACATTGATGTTTAGTATCACTTTGTGAGGGATATGATAGAAGACAAAAAGGTGTTGCTGGTAAAGGTGGACACTTTGAAGAATACTGCAGATGCATTGACAAAATCTGTGAGCTCTGAGAAATTCTCTTGGTGTAGAGAAACAATGGGCGTTTCAGCGTTAGAAAAAATGATTAAGCTCTCTTGTGGCCCCCTCTGGAAAGAAAACAACAAGTGGGAGAATGTTTGGTTGTGTTATATTCTTTCCACGACTAACCTACGTAGTTAACCGGGGAGTTAGAGGGGGGGCAGAGCCCCCCCTTCGTTGCGTCGATTGCATAGTGGGGGGGTCACTGGGGGGGTGGCAGCGCCCCCTATCCGGGGGGTTTGAGGGGCGCGGGAAGCCCCACGCTACAGGGTCTGGGGCAACGCCCTGGGAAATTTTTTTTTGGACCCTATATTATGTTGGGCGGACCTACCTATGGTTTTCGGTCCATGGTTTTGTACGTGATGGTTTTTGGTCCATGGTATTGGATGCTTTGTCATCTATAAATATGTATTGTAACATTGAAAGGAATATAATGAAAAATCAAGTTGGTAGTCCCGGTTTTGGGATCCAAGGGAAAATCTCTGTGCATACGTGTTTTATGTGTTATGCTCTCGCATTGTTTATTTTCTGTGTTTTAGAATTCGTATGCAGGTTATTTCTGTACAGGGTTCAAACCTACATGATAGAGCCAAAGCTCTCTCTGTCCTTGATAGAGCCAAAGTTAAGATGGATCTATGTTGATGTAGTCATATTGTTTTGAATTATGTGTAATTTTATTAATTACTAATGATTTAAAATAGCCCAAACCATATTTTTATTTTTTAAAGTTTATTCATATTTTAATAATATGAGTGTTTTTGAAACAATGAAGAATACAATTTTATGGTGAATATTTTTATTAATTAAAAAAGTAATTGATAATTAAATTTATATTAAATAGAAAGAAATTTTTTATTAAAAATATTCAGAAAACTCTATAAACATTTTAAATTTTATTTTTTAATTTATTTTATAAAGTAATTTTTTTCTCCACACTTTATTCACTTTTAAGTAAGAATTATTGGGAAATAAAAGATGGAGGATCCTATAGGGAGGTAATCAACTTTACTTTAGAAATACAAAATTGTGTCTTTGTTTTGACTGGTGTTAAGAAGAAAATGAACATTGCCAAAATTAGAACTAATAATCATGAGCTTCATAGTGAAATTGGGTGTTGGTCGATTTGTGAAACACCATGGGTTGAAATAATTTGTCACTTGTGAAATCCTAGGAAAGTTGAATATGAAAAGCTCTATCTCTTAGATTATCAATCTAATTCTCACATTCAATCTAAATTTTAAAATATTTGTTGCACTACCAACCTTCTTGACCTTTTAACTTAGCAAAAATATGTTGATCAGAGAGCACTTATCTCACTTCATTTTTAACATGAAACAAATGTTAAAAAATTCTGATTAATCTCTTACCTTCTTAAGGTTTGATAGATTATATAAATCTTAATAGATATTAAATATCATTAACATGTCTTATTACAAGATTCGCCATTCTACTCAACATGCATTTAATATGTTTTTTAACAAACTTATTTAATATTTCCAAAAGTGACACAATTAATAACACCCTTTATTGTAGTAAAAGTTTTGACCGTTTGAAATCACAATGTCAACCATTGATATTATTGTGAAAATTGATCTTTGAATCGGAAAATAATATTTTTGAAATAATATTAATTTGTTTGGAATTAAAATGACTATTCATTTATTAAAATAGTAACTACACAAATTGGTCACAACACAAATAAAAATATTAAAATTATATTTAAACTTAAAAAATTTAAAATAGTAAAATTATCTTCTAAATTTCAAACTTAAAAATTTATTTAATAATATTTTTTTAATCTAAATATATACATATATATATATATATATATATATATATATATATATATATATATATATATATATATATATATATATATATATATATATATATATATATATAAATTATTAAAATAACTTTGTATTTAAACATAAAAAAATATATAACAATAAGTTTAAAAAAACCCAAAAAATAGCACTCTCCTTTGTTTTCTTTTTTAAATTTACACAAGATTTTTTTTTAATTAAGAATAATTATAATAGCCCAAAATATCTCATAGAGGGAATTTTCCTTTACGATTATAGATATGTTGTTGATAGATCGTGTGTCACATTATTGCTCTGGTAATTCCTTTGAAGTCATAAGAAGGGAAAACCAGAGGTAACCACTATCCACTTTTGGAGATCAGGACCTAGTCTTCCTGATGCTCAGAGAGGGCTCTCTCTTTGAAATTTAACTTTGTTTAGTTAAGATGTTTTTAGGCTAGTTATGATTATTCAAGGGTTGTTTGATTTTGTTTGAGATTGGGTGGTGGGATCTCTTAGACAGATGGATAAATTGATGTCTTTTGGACCATTGGGCTATGGAGTCAACTTAATAAGGGAACAAACTGGATTAAGTCACTAAAGGGGATGTTCCAAGGGCAAGATAGCAGAGTGTATTTCAGATATTTGAGACAGAGGGGTGAAAGGGTTTCACTCGGGGTGAGAGTGTAGTTAAGGGTTCTTAGACCTGGATAATGAATGAGGCAGGAAGGGGTAATCGAAATCAAAGGGCAATTAAGGATCCTTTAACTTGGATTATTCATGATTTCAATTTAAACCAAAGAGCAATTAAGAATTCTTTAATTTAAATATCAGAAGAAAAAATTCAAATACTTAACTATTAAAACAGAGAGATTAAACAAGTTTTGAAATATTGTTCCATTTATAGAATTTAGATTGAGAAACACATTTAAGATTATGAATAACTTTGAGAAAGATGACAATAAAACATGAAAATACTTGTCTGAAATTCGCTCAACACATGAATCCTTGGAAAGTCTAATATTTATTAACCAATCCAGCTTGTTGGTTTATGAACTGATACAATATCCTTCTGGTCTTATTGATCAGAAAGTATATAGAAATGTCTAATAGAGTCCACCCTACATACCTCAAATTGTGAAGTATTTATACAAAAAATTATTACAAAATATCTCAAACTAATTCGAGATTTAATCTAGGAAGTAAAAATATCTTCTTGAAAGAAGATAGAGACAACTATTAAACTGCTTCATGTTGTCCCTTTTATATTGGTACTGTTGGCTTTTATGGTTTGATTTTAGCCCTTTATGTTGCTTTATTGTTTTATCTTTCACACTGGAATCTTCATTTACTTTTGGCTTTCATCTGATACACTTTAACTCTGTTGATCTGTCTTCATATTTTTCCCTGGGTGTTTTACTTTTATTATACATTAACCTTTTTACTGCATATTTCTTGCAATAAATCGGTTAATTTCTCCCATGCTTCAGCATCAGGTAATTGGATTTTTAGCATCCTCCTATATATTTCATTTGCCTCGGTGTACTTGGCAAAAGTATGCTTATTGATAAACAAGTGTTTTACCTCATGCTGGAGGTAAAACAAGTTTTCAAATGTCTGGTAGAGTACTTTGCCTATTGGCAATGCCTTGATTGATGATGTACTGACCTGTTCTTTTGCTAACTTTCTGATTTTGCTGTTGTAATCCTGTTGTGTCATGAGCCTGTCATTTATCACTAAGGGACTGGGTAACCCTTTCTCTCTCAAAATTTGAAATTTAGCCATAAATATGTCAATGGCTACCTGCATATTCTGACACTTGTCCTCCAAGTTTAACATTAATTTTCTCTTGGAGAGGACCTTTCTCACTTCCAAAATTGTCTCTGTTCTATCCTCTATTTCCAATTCCTAAAGCTCATATTTCTTTTTACTGTTAAAGAACTGGATAAGTCTGGTAGCATCTTTTGGCATTTCTCCTAATTCTTCTTTAACTCTTTAGATGGCCTCTGTAGCCATATTTATTAAATCTATTTGTTCAAAAATCACCTGAATAGATGGCCAAATATTATTGGCCCCTAGTAGTTCCTTAGCCTACCCAAGGGGTTCTTTTAGTGTTAGGCCCTTCTCCATGGCTTTCAATCTCTCACTCATCCTAGCAGCCTTCTGCATTTATTCTTTGAGCATGATTTTGGCAAGCTTGCTATTAGTTTCCAAGCTTGTCACTTTTTCTTTGAGCTTATTCATCTCTGTTGCCTGTATGGACATATCTTCCATAGCTTTAACTAAATCTACTACTTCTTCACCTGATGTACCTGTTATACCTGCTGTTGATGTAAATGTTGTAGACACTGGTTGTGCCGTGGCCATAGGAGCTGTGGGAGCCAATGAAGCTTCCAATGTGGAAGGAACAACTGTTGTAACTACTGGGATGACATTTGTTGATGTAGTGCCAATATCACTTTGCTTCAATTGGATTAAACTGTCCAATTCCTTCTCTGTCTCCTTTAACTAATCATTTAGTTTGAGGACTAAGTCCATCAACTCTTCATGCCTTGTTTGATTTTCCAATACTTCCTATGTTTGGGGATGTTGCAGTTGAGGTATCTTCAATTACTTTTTGAGTGCTGCAATGTCATCATTCTTTTTCTTGATCAGTTTCTCAGTAGCTTTGATATCTTTGGGATCATGTCCCAATTCAATCACTAAGTCTTCCAAAGATTTGATTCTAGTGTCTTTGGCCTATGAGGAGGCCTTCTCCAACTGATATTGGGCTGAAATGTTGTTCAATGAATTTTGCAACTGATATGCAGTAATGGCTTTTCCTGTCGGGGTGGAGTAAATCATCTCTCCAACCTATTTGTGAAATTCTATTTGGTGAATGGGATGAATATCCCTTGCCAATACCTCAAAATCAATCTTTTTGTAATCTGTTGATGTCCTTGGCTGTTGTACAGTTGGCTTTACAAAGGACATTTGCATCTTTCCCTCCTTGATGTCAAAAGTTGACATCAACCTGGTTTGATTAGTAGGTGTAAGTTTGAGATACTGTGCATAAGACTATGCCTTCGGTTTCTCATTTCTCATTTTGATTTCCTTAAATTTGTCCTTAATGTCCTTGTCTTTATCAATAGGCCTACTAAAAGAGGAGACTTCTACATTGAGTTGCCTTTCTAACATCTGAGTCTGTGATGTAGATGGCTCATGTGTTTCTCCAGAGGGAGTTGTGCCTTTGCTCATGTCAAACTCAGTATTAGTTATTTCTGCTAAGCCTTCTATGTCTTCCTGTTGTGAAACAGGATTGAGCCTTGGCCTTTTGCTCTGGCTGGCCTCATACTACACATTGGGAATGTCCATACCTGAACTGGAGGTTTCCTCTCTGTTTCTCTTGAGATTCTTTTCCTCATTCCGAGGAGTTTGTAACACAAAAGGAGTGATCATGTTTCCTTCTTGTCCTGGTACCTGTAGGAATGAGCTTTCATCAAGTTGTGTCTCTAAATCAATTAAGGTATTCTCAACATCTACCTTTGTACTATCTCTTTCTAAGAGAGTATTTTCCAACCACTAAGATTGGTTGGCATATCTCTCTATTTCTAGTATAGGGTGATGAATGTAAGGTCCCAACTTGACCTTATTTCTCAGCTTAGTCATAAACTCCTGAGGGTCATACCAAACATGAAACTTTTTTATCTGACATAAAGTTGACATCATCAAAGTTCATTATCTGTCTATAATACTCTAGAGCAAACAACCTCATGGGGAGGTATTTGGGAAATTTGTATGGGGCTAACTGGAAACCATAGATTCGGATTTCAGTGTGATTTTGGTAAAGGTACCAATCTCCCACCTTACTTTGATTGGACAACTAGAGGATTATTTTAATCTCTTGACTTATTCTAGGTGGAGGGCTTCCTGTCAGCATGGTCATGACTGCATGGACAAAAGAGTCAATGAAGTTTGTAGAGGTATATGGTGATTGAAACTTGTGGAAAAGTGGGGTCCAAAATATAACAAACCTGGGTTGGCCTCTAGTGCCTAGCTTCTGGAGGGTGAAGGGAACTCTATCTGACTGATAATATAAAAACATGTGGTAGAGAACATAGGAGTACTTGAATACTCTTTCATTGTGCATTCTAGTAAATTGTTCATGCATTCTTTCAACGATGAACTGGGCATAATTATACAAAGTAGCAGGAGGCTTTCCTAGGGTGTAAATGGACATGAAGGCCGAGATAAGTTCATTAATAAATTCATCAGTTGTATAGCCCAAAAATACATGATATCATGGTCACAATTTGCTTCCCCCTATCAGAGAAAATGGTAGAAACATATGGAGGGACATCTATAGGAATTTGTTGTTCCTTTACAATGAAAGTTTGGATTATTTGGGTTACTCTTAATGGACTCAATTTGGTATATTTGTCTAAAAAATCTCCAATGGAGAGTGGGGTTGGGTTTGGATCTGGTTGGATTTGCAACATTTCATTGATTGATTTAGCTATAATAGTAAACAAGACCCTTTGGTCTCGGGACATGATAGCTCTTTGACTGGGAATGTAACAAGCATGGCACATATGAACAATTTTAGGAAAGACATGTACCTCTGGAAACAGGTATTTGGGCAAATTTGACTCCCAAAGGCCAATATCATCAACATGGTTTAGATATTTGTCCTTACTCAAGCAATGAATTTTAAGTAGGAGTGTATGGGTAGTTGTATCTTTGATTTGTAAATCCCTGTCAGCGAGGGGAAGGTGGTCAAGGTCCAAATGGGGAGTTGTGACAGGTTTGACATCCATGCCAACAGGGGTAGCCATAATTCAGTTCTTGTGGATTTGAATTTGGAAATAACAGGTTTATTCAAAGGTTTTTAAGGAAAATGGAAGCTTATGGAATGGTTTGGTTATGGTCTTTAAATTTAAAGTATTTTCACTTAATTTTACTTAATTAGAACACTTTAAGACTGAACGTTTTCAAATTTGAAAGGGCGACTGGTAATATGTCTTCAAATACCTGGAATTTGGTGAATTGACTTGAAATTCGGTGTTCTTGGAAACTGCAGAAGTTCGAATGGATCTGGTACGGACTGAGAGGTTGATTGGGGTCTTTACAGCTTCTTGAGGAGTGAAATTTGAGTTCAATTAGTGATTGAAATGTTTGCAGGTGTCGCAGTGGTTTGCAGAGGTTCACAAAGAAAATGAGCAAAAAAGATGAAAAAGGGCTTCTCGGACTTTTTATTGAGCAACAATCACTTTTTGGCGGGTAATTCTCAAATGAACAGTGGGCGGTTTTGGGTTTGGCGAGGAGGTGGTTTCCCAAGCCATCTCACCGCTTTTGTGGAGGAGGCAGTAGTTGGGAAGGGTCACTCGTTCTATGCTAGCGCGTGACACGTAGCAGATGGGGGACTGGGGAAAACCACCTTATCGGGTGGGTAATAGTCGGTCATCGGGTGAACCCGATATGGTTGTGGACTGTCGGATGAGGGCAATGATGATCGGATGGTAGTCAGGCGAGAGATGTGCAAGGGTGATACGGTAAAAGTTTCAGGGGGGCCAGGGTTTTAATCCTTGGAGGATTGGGATTAATTAGGTTTTAATCATGGGATTTAAACGATCGGGCGGGACTTAATGATGGGATTAACTTAACTTTACCGATAAATGGTTAATTAAGTAAATTTTGTTGGGTATATGGGGTAAATGTATAGTTTATAGCTAAACTAAGGGTTGGGATATTATATAGGGGATTTAATTATATACGGGAAAAGGTATTTTGTGAATTATAGTATTATGTTAAAAAATTAATATGAAATGAGTGGAATGAACATACCCTTAAGCATAAATGTAATATTTGTGCACTTTATTTACATACACTTTATACTTAGGATAAAATCTCTTTTCTGGGTTTTTTGAGTGAAATGGAATTTAACATGGGGGGTTTTACATTTTCCTAGGCAAAAGAAGTTTAACCTTAGGAAAAAGGGTTTTATTAGAGAAACGAAGGGAGATGAATTTTATGAAGGGTATTCTAACACTTGATGTCCATAAGTCATTAAGTCGAGGGTCTGGTCCCACCACAAGTCAGAGAAATACTCTGAGCCTTTATGACTTAGGATTTTTAGTATTAGAACTTACTTGTAGAAGGGGAAATTAATAATTATATGGATGAAATGAATGAAGGGGAGTTAATTAAATCAACTTGTAAACGGGAATTGAAAAAACGCGAGATGGCCACCGACGAGGGTTTCTCCTGCGCTGCTAATGGAACCACAGACGCGGCGGTGGTTGGAGACGGCGCTGCAAGGCTGGCCTCAGCCTCTGCTCTCATCAGGACCGGTCTCAAGAGCATGGAGCTGGAGCGCCCAGACTCCTTTCGAGGTGCCGGCAAGGGTTCTGCGGTGCGGCAAAACGCCTGGAAAAGATTAGATGGCTCTGGCACAACGTTTTCCCTCCGCCCAAAATATCATTTTCTTGCTGAGACAGACGCATCAGAGATGGATCTGGAAGCGAAGCTCGAGAAGGAGCACGAGGTCAGAGATCTGAACATAATAATCGTTTCTGGGTACAGAACCCATTTTGAAGGTGGCAAATCGCCTGGGATTGGACTGATCGTTCACGCCAACTTTGGTCTTCCGCTCAGGACCTTTGCATGCAAAGATGGGGGACTGCATGATGCAGATCTGCCCCATCACATAACGGCATGGCCCAATCTCTGCAGATCTGGGCCGGATCTACTCGAAATGGGCCTCAAATATTACAGATCCAGGCCAGATCTAACGTTTTGGAGTAAGTTTCAAGATCCCAGGCAGCAGATCGGCGGGAATGGGCATCGATTGAGCAGAGAGCACGCAGCAGATCGACCCAATAGGAGGCAAGACCTGGAAGAACGCACACACCCGGAATATCTGGCAGCCAGCAAAGACACCGGTTCAGACAGAGCTCAGCCAAAATGCAGATATAAGGTAATTAAAAATCGATTTCAGATCTTTATTAAAACCCCTGAGACGAAATCTCTCTTAATTTGGGTAAGTGCAGATAGCACTGTTTCGCAGCTAAAGCAGCAAATTTGTACTTCCACTGGCTATCCTGGCCGGACCCAACACTTAGTCAGCGGCAGGTGGTCCCTCCAGGACGAGAGAACCCTGGGGAGTTACGAGATTAGCTCTGGAGAAACCATTGTACTGAATCTCAGGCTGAGAGGAGGGGCCCCATCTCAGGGACAACCAAGCAATTCAGGAGGGGACAAGGGGAAAACAGCACCCCAGCACAAACCCAAGGGAGCGCCATCCTATAAAAACATTCTCCAAGGCAACAGAGAATCAGGATCCTCCCCAGATCAAGGTGGATATACACCCCGGCCTTATATAGTTGACCAGTTAGGACAAACTCCAGCTTTCAATATTGAGGACACAGGGCTTGATGATTACGTTAAGTCTTATGAATCACAAGCTCTAATCTGCCGTTTCAACAGCTTCTGGCCAAAACCAATGGACTTATTTCACTGGATCTTTACCAATTGGACCATGGAATGCGACATTCATCTATGTTCCAAAGGGTTTTTCATAGTCAGATTTACATCAAAGGAGGTAAGAGACACTATCATCAGTGCTGGGCCCTGGTTCTGGGGAACCGCGGGGCTGTTCATGACCCCATGGTTCAGAGATTTTGACCCAAACAAAATGACTGTAACAAAAGTGCCGGTTTGGGTACGCCTTCATAACCTTCCCCTTCATTTTTGGAGTGAAAGAGTTTTGGAAGGAATCGGGAACAGCATAGGGAAATACATCAAAACAGATCTAGAAAGGATTGACGAAAGGATCTTCACTTTCGCACGAATCTGTGTGGAAGTAGATCTAAGTAAAGGGCTGCCAGATAATATAAGGCTGATCTATAAACAACAAGATTGGCTGCAAGTACTAGACTATGAAAATACCGCCTTCAGATGTAGGTTGTGCAGACAAACAGGACACTTGCAAAGCACATGTCCAGAAGCCAAGAAAGTAAACAGTAAAAGAAAGCAGAAAGGGAAGCAGAGGAAAGGATGGGAATTCACCCATCTCAACTCAGAGGCTGAAGAATCAGAAGCAGAAGAAGACGATCCCCCTGCGGAGAATGCTGAAGCACCCCGAGCAACGGGAAACCAGAAGGAAAATACATCAGAAAACAAGACTCCTCAGTACTATCCAAATCAGGCAGAAAAGACAACCGAAGATCAGAGCATGGGAGGGATTAAATGACTTCACCAATCAGATTCTTCAGATTCAGACAAGGAACTAGGCTCGCAGAGAGTAGAAACACAGTTAGTAATAGCTTCGATCGAGCCTACTCAAGGAGAGTGGCGCAAGGTCGAAAAGAAAAAAGGAAGGAAAACCTGAAGGCCAAATTCAGTTTTCCTTGTTTCCTCCCCTTCTTCCCTCTTCTCCTCTTTCTTTTTTCTTTTTTCATTTTTTGCACGCTAGTTGTGTATTACCGTGAAGAGTGCGAAAGCACGTGAGCCCAATGGGCAGCTTAAGGAAATGCTTAATGCATCTGCAATTGTAACTTTTCATTTTTTAATAAAAGGTTACAGCTTTTTCCACTGGAAAAAAAAAAAAAAAATCAACTTGTAAACCAACGTTTTTGCTTTCTTTACTGCTCATCGACATTGAAAGATATGTTTAAGGATGATACATGTGCTTTTGTACAATCAACATTATACTTCAGCAACCTTTCTTCTACTTACCCATTACTTACCCTACCATTTTTTCTTCTTTTTATTTGGGTGCATTTAGGCTAGCAAACCCTTATCATTCATTTTTATTTTGAAAAGTAAACTATCTAATTCTAACCGCATATCATCCAAGGGCTCAGATTAAACTGATGAGCTCATTTTATTTTCTCTACCTAACTATTGTTCTGCCAAGATTAAATTGTTTGGTCAGATTTTATTCTCTAGCTATAAACGTAAAATTCAAAGCATGAAATAGTCAAGATTAAGCAGTTTGACTACCATGGATTATGATATTTTAAACAAGCTACACATAATCATTATTCTGCAGAAAATGTAAAATAGTAGTGGCATTTAGACTTGCACACTTTCATGATCTATTTTTGTTTTTGGGGTTCATATTTTTTCATTTTTTTGATCTTTTCTTATTCTTTTTGTTCTTTGATGTTTCTTTAAGGACATACCCTCTTTACATTTTTAAAATTTTTAATATGGAAAACATTTCCAGAAAGCAAAGGTATGTACAATATTACTGTTAGCTACCTATACCAATAGGTTTCATATTTCATGATTGGCTATGAAAGGTCCAAATATGCTCTGCTTTGATGACTCAAAGATCACATATTTCCAAGAGAATCCAATCTATGTTTATAGCTTGGTAGGGACTTAAAGTTTTGATGGATGGTCCAACAATCTAATCTGGATCATTCCATGGTTTAAATTTGCAGTTGTAGATTAGAGAAGAAAGTCTGTCCAAACTGTTTAATCTTGGCAGACAAGTAGTCCAGGTAGAGAAGAAAAGGCTCCCAACAGCTTAATCTGGGACCTTGGAAGAAATAAGGGTAGAAGTAGATAGAAAAAACAAAAGAAAAGCCAAAGAAAAGAAAAGGCAAGTAAGGGTCTGCAAGTCCAAGTGCACCCTCCAAGAAGAAATAAAAAAATGCTAGGCAAAGTAGCTGGGTAAGTAGTTGGGGTTGCAGAAGGGTTATCTTTACCAGTGCAGATGTGTTAACTGTGTTTACCAAAGCAAAGTCAATCAATTGACAAGGTGTTCTTCTTCATCAAGTTGCAGCAGGAAGCATGACTAACCTCCCTCCCTCCCCCTTCCATTTCATTACTAACATCCCCCCATCAGCTGAGATTCATGGAAGAAGATTATGGTTTCATGGTGGTTCTTGTTCATTCAAAAGCCACATTTCTTGTGTAAAAATCTTTTCATTTTGATCTACTCTTTAAGCCAAGTATTTCACAAACAAACTTAGTGTTTTCCCCCTTCATCCACCCCCCATCCATATTAACTCTAACTTTACTATATAAATCCCCTATATCACCTTTCCCCTACTAATATTAAACACCATGGTGTATAAACCCCAAATTTTGTATAAATACCCCTCCCCTTGGCATTATAGCCAATAAGTCCTATGTCAGGGATCAAAGTGACATCTGGCCACTTGGATGAACCTATACCTCATCTCTCCCCCTTGCTTCAAAGTCATCCCACTCATTAAACCTTCATCTGCAAAGAAAGACCCTATAAAAACCCCTTCCTACCCATAACCCCTTTGAAATTATGGAAAAACCCAAGAAATCCCGAAAAACCCATAAAAACCCACTATCCCAAGGTTCCCCGCCCAAAATATTTAATCGAGTATTTTAATCGACCGGCGGGTCCCCCCCAACCTGCATGATCCGTCGGAGGGCCCGCCAGCCGTCGATCTCCCGCCACCCATCATCCAACGGTGGGCGGTCATTTCTGTTCCCCGACCTGCCGACCTTTAGCGTCCGGGGAAAGCGGTTTTGCCGCCCCGTACAGGGACGCGTGGCAGGCAGTGGGGTTGTTCGGAGCCCCCCTCCCCGATACCGCCTTTGCCCAAAGGTGGTGCGGGGAACCCGCTTACCGTCATCCCTGTTACCACCCTCCCTCCTACGTCATAGGCACGTCATCCTGACGTCATCTCACCCATGCCCGCTCCCGCGTCCCGTGGCCCTCCACGCAACTCTGCCACCGCATCTACCTGCCACCGTGTCCTGCCACCCTAGCCCACACCTCAGCGCCACGTCACCTCCGTACCCGGGCCCCGCCATGACGTCATGCTGACGTCATTGGCGGAAAAGCGCCAAATACATACTTTTTCCAAATTTAACGTTATAAACGACCAAATGAGCCGTTTTCGGTCATTTTCACGCGCAAAAGAAGTAGCCGTTGTCAATCAGCTGCCGCGAAATTTGTCTGCCGGCCGTCAAATTCAACATTTCAACCGCTACAAGTCCAGAATTCGACGGCATTAAGCCTCCACAGCCCGGCCCGCAAGCTTTCAAGCTAGTTTTTCCAGGTATTTTGCCAGTTTTCCCACTTTTGCCCATGCATTCCAATTCTCTGTAAATTCACCATTAAAAGACTGGTAAAACTCCTGAATTCAGCTATGCCTGTTACCTAAAGTAAGCCCAAGCAACCTGCACCACCCCTGAACTATAATTTGACATTGGAGCGGTCACTCCACGGGCTGAAACCATAAAATTGCCCCCGAGGTGCTCGGCATTGTTCCCTTTTGCCGAGTACAGGCCACCTGCATTCTTACCAAAAGAAACCTCACTATCTCTGCAACTTACCATTAGCAATTCACATCCCTGTGAATTTGCAGCAAACTACAAAAGCCAGCTTGCATTTTTCATTGAAAGGAGGACACCAGACTGTGTTTACAGTTGACCTGCTGCTGAAGTCTTTAAGGACTTGTCAAACCATTACCTCTACCTGTACAGATTTAGATTATATCATGGCAGCCTCTGCATCCTCATCCCTCAGTGTTGCTCCACTAAATCAAACAAATAAGGAGCTGGAGGCCTTGCCATTTATTGACAAGGATTGTCTCATTGAAGACTTTGAGGGAAACAGGGACTTCCTGCAGACATTCACTCAACTGAGGGAAGACTATAAAGATGGTCATGGTACACATGGGATATGGGAGTCAAACCTGCCCTATTACTGTCTCCCAGCTGTGAATGTTTTCCCTGAAATCATTCACCTATGTGCTGAACACTATGATGTGCAGCACAGAGCTGTCAAATTTCCATCAGGGAGGATCCTTTTCTACATAAATGCTGAATCCATCAACAATATGTTACAGTTTGATCAGACAGAGTTGCTGATCCCATTCTCCATGAGTTATTTGCTGGAAGCTGGTGACAAGATGACCAGTGAGGAGCTGCAAAAGGTCACCAGGACCTTCATGAGACCTGAGTGCCAGCCTACAGGGCCACCTCCTTATCTGAATGTACATTTCAATGATGTAGGCAGGCTGTTACTAGACATGATAGCCTATGTGTTGGGATACCAAAACAGTGAGCATGTGGATAAAGCCATGCTAGTGTTGCTGTCTGTTTACAGCCCACGCCAACCCCCTGCCCGAAAGTATAACTTTGCTAAGTTCATAGCCAATAAGATTCATGATCAGTTGAGCAAAGTGGACAGACAGGGGGTCTTCAGATACTCAGCTTACATCTACCACCTGTTCATGTTTCATCATTCTGAAGCCTTCCCATGCTACATCAGAAGGCTGGATCATAGAGGGGAGAGAAGATCTGTTATCTTCTGGACCGCTGTCTATCACAAAGTCACAAGTTCACCCTATACCTACTGTGAATTTGTTGACCAATTTGTATACCCAATCTCCTGCATGTTGATGAAGTCCCCTCCTCCCAGAATATCAAATGAGATCAAGAAAGCTCTGCAGCTCTCTAAGAAATATAAAATAGGTGACTGGTACCTATATGAACACCATACTGTATTCAGGATCTATGGATGTGAGCTCTGTCCATACAGGCTCCCAAAATATGTACCTATGAGGTTGTTTGCCTTGGAGTATTACAGGCAATTAATTCAGTCAGACCTCACCCATTTCCACAGCTCCAAGAAAAAGGCCCACCTTAATTTCAAAAATGAGTTGGGCCCCTTCATCATGAACAAGAAAGAAGGGTGGGAAGCTGCAGACCTGATCCTCAAGGATAAATATAAGCTCTCCTATAGTTTTCGATGGGTCCATTATGACCCTCAAGGTTTCATCACTGCTAGGAGAAATAAGTATAGGCTCCTAGGTGTTAAGCACTGCCACTACCCACACATAGAAAAATATGCCAACTTACAAGAATGACAGCTGGACACTCTAGTTGAGAGCTTAACTAAAGAAGAAAGAATGCTTAAAAATATGAAAGAGCTTGAGAAGACTATTGACCTGGATTATGTGCAGCAGGTACCTTTCAGACCGCCTCACTCAGTGGGAGAAGGGACCTCGGTTACAAGGACTGCACCACAGGCACCTTCTACATCAGCAGCAGGGATAGACAAAGGCAAAGGCATAATGGGTGTAGAAGATGAAGCAGGAAAGGAAAAGTCAACCCCTCTAACAGAGCAGCAGACTGAGCAGCAAAAAGAGCAGCTAAAAGAGCAGCCGACTGAGCAGCAAAAAGAGCAGCTAAAAAAGCAGCAGACTGAGCAGCAAAAAGAGCAGCTAAAAGAGCAGCAAACATAGCAGCAACAAGGACAAACTGTACTGCCACAAACTGGGCCTCCAGCAACCCCCATAATTCAAACACCACCACCTCAAACTGAGCCATTGACTGCCCCAATTTTGCAGACCCCAGCACATGAAGAAAGGGGAATGAAAAGAGAAAGAGAAGAGTCCACTCCTCCCAGTGGATCCTCCCACCAGCCAGAAGCCAAAAGGCAAAGGGCAGACTCCCCAGAGATGGAAGACATTACTGAAGATGCCTTGAACAGTACAGCGAGAGACAAGGAGGGCAGCCAGCACACAGGGACAAGCTCCTTTCAGCAGGAGCAAACTTTACAGCTTGGCTTGGAGGTGTCCTCTCCTTCACAACAAAGCAAGAAGCCCAAGAGCACCAAGGCTTCTTTCAAGCAAATAAAGGCTCAGAATGAGCTATTGAGGGCTGAGGTCTACAAACAGTTCATAGATGCTACACCAGCCCAGCAAGAGAGACTGATGTCTGTTTATGACATCAAGGAAGAAAAAATGATATTCAGTCTTTTTAAGCCCAAAGGGCCGCAGCCTAAGACAGCTGCAGATTTCATAAAAACAAGGGTGGAGGTCCTAGCTAGAGATATACATCCCATGGACCAGATTGAACTCCACAAGCAGACTGGGGAGATGGTCTATGCCACCTTGGTTGAAAAGGCCACATTGGCCCATGAGCTGAAAGAGTCCCTAAAGAACACCAATACTTAGCTGGATTTTGAGAGAATGTCCTCTAAGGCCAAGGACAATAGAATAAAGTCTCTTGAGGAGATCATTGTTGACCTAGGACATGATCCTAGTGATCCAACAGGTATGAAGGCCCTCCTAAAGAAGAAAGATGATGACCTCAATGCAATGAGGAAGAGATTGAAGCTGCAGCCCACGGAGCACCCTCAAACAGCCGAGCTTCAAAAGGAAAAACGGGCTGAGGACCAGCTAGACCTCTTATTACAGCAAGACCAGAGGATCCGGGAACTGGAGAAAGAGCTGGAAGGAATATTACAGGATAAACAGGGAGAATCTACTTCCCAAGCTCCTCCAACTACTTCCACGACAGCAGCAACATCAGGGGCAGCAGTGGCCCCCACAACAGAAGCAGCAGGCACAACAGCAGCCCAAGAGGCCAACCCAAGTATAGAGGAATTGACCAAGGCTGTCAAAGAGATGGAACTCCAGGCCAATGAAATAAAGAAAGCCAAAGAGAAATTGGCAGAACTGGATTCCAAATATGACAAGTCCAAGGTAACTGTGGCAGAGCAGGGCAGAGAAATAAAGGCCCTCAAGGACAAGATAAAGGCCTTAGAAAAAGAATTGAAGCTGGAAACAGCTATGGCCAAAATAAAAAGGATCTTATGGGCCAAAATAGGCCAATCCATCACCCAACAATGGAAATCAATAAAAACAATACATCAGCAGATGGAATTGTTGGGCCAAGCACATACAGAAATCAATAAGGCCAAAACACTGCTGGGAAACAGACCAGAACAGGCCAACAGAATGATAGACTTCCTAAACAGGCAGGAACAGGAGGAACTGGCAGCCATAGGTATCCCCAACAGAACAGAAGCCGTTCTCACTGCCAAGAAAGTGCTCACTCTCAGGAATTATGTACAAGCTGTGGAGAGGAAGTGCAATGAGATCACAGCAGATGTGGAGGAATTCAGGGTCAAATTGGCAGAACTACAAGCAAAAGGCCTGCCCAGCCTCCTAACTGGTGCAGGAAAATTGATCTCCCAAGATCAATTTGCCAACAGAATGGCAACATACATTGAGAATCAGATTACTGCATCTAGCAGTACATCTGAACAGACAGGGCCTCCCTCAGGACAGAGCTTATATGATAAACTGGGAGGCCTATTCTTTATTGAGAATGAAGTGAACCACCTTTTTGAGACTCCTCCTAATTTTTACAGGTATACAGAGGCCGATGAGACCTTAATAAAGATTAGGAGGCATCAGATGCCAAAGGAAGATTGGTGGCAAGCAATGCTTCAAATTCTGCCACGGTAGCTCCAGCTGTTTGGTCACTGCCAGCTCCAGGTCACTATCAGACAAACAGAAGGATAAAGTTAGCATTAAAAGCAGCTGAATGCTAACTCAGCATACAAACTATGACGGCTAGCCAAAAGATAAAGAGATGCGCAAATTTTGGCGGTGTACCCTTAGCCAACTCCAACAGCCACCAAGTCAGCAGTTTCTGACCATTTTCTGACAGCTAAGGGACTAAAAGTGATTACAGCATTTACTCTCTCAGCGGCTACACTCCAGCAGTTAGCTGAGCATTTATGGAACATTCACTCTCCATTCAGATATTTTCTTATGTAAATTTGTATATATACTCCCCTTAGTAACGCATAAGGGGTTGGTAATTTTTACTCTGAGGCATGTATACTCTGTACTTTCAGAAAAGTTTAATACAAAGAGCAATTTCAGCTCAGTGATTTCCTGGAACTCTGGTGTCTTGTTGATAATTTAAGTGTTGTTGCAGAATCCCTGTGTTGTCTGGTGGAATGATATGTTTTCTTTAAACTCTGTTCTGTTTCCCTATGTTATTTCATTTTCATGTTTTCATCATATCTAGCAATAAAGAAAAAGAATAGTTCAGGACATGTTTCTTAACACCCTGTGCTCAATCTTATATTGCTGTAAATGTTTTCTTCAGGATTAAAACAGACATGAATTCTTAAATGCTCATGTTACATTTAATTCCATGTTGTGAATGTTATCTAGAAATTCTTCAATGCTTCCAGGTAACAATTGCTTTCTTTTCATATCAGTTTATAGAAAGATCCTTAATTTCCTTTCTTATCCTGAACATATTACACACAAATTCAATTCCAAAGCATTGTTCCTCGGACAATTATCCTGCTCTGCAGCTTTCATTACTGTATCAACATAGCACACCAAACCAAAGGACCACTGACTCCATTGCCCAATGTTATATAAGATGCTGGTAAGAGCATACACGTTTTGACTGAACCTTTTCCAACCAAACAATTAAACCAAAATTGAACTTCACATCTAGCCTAAAATACTATCAGAACAGAGAGAAATTATAAAGAGAGAGCCCTCTTTGATTACAGCTTGGCTAGAAGCTGTAATCCAAAGATTGGTTAGTGGTTACCCCGGCCGTATTCCCTTAGAGTCAAAGGGAACAACCTGGGTGTTAACAATTACAAGGCTCAAATTTAGCCAATTCAAAATTATGAATCCTATCACTATAGGACTCTAACATTGGCTCCACATGGGGGTGGCATTTCCTAGTGAAATGTCAAGAACTCTAAAGATCAGTAGCCTTTGAATTGTGGTTGAAGTTACCTTGCAAAGTGTCCTTCTGTGAATCTGCATTATTGATACTTATGAGAGTGAATCCTTCAAAGCTCAGGGCCTTCTCTTCGAGCTTCAACTTCAAAGGATTACCTTCCAATCCAAACTACACTCTGCAATGTTATGTACAATGATGAAAAGTAAAGTGAACTACTGTAAGTCAGTGGAAAAGTAGTGCTTCAGCATCCTACCATTAACAGGTCCTCCTCGTAAATCCGATCCATCTATATTTCTTAAGAAAAATGCATTGTTTCCTCTATATCCATAAATGACATAAGGGCATTGCCACAGAAAATCAAATTTTCCATGCTTGCCTTTGTCTTCTCTCCTTGAATCCCACTTAAGGACTTTGTCTCCTATGTGAAAATCATCTACTTTAGTCTTTTTATCAAAGACTTTCTTAATATTTTCTTGAATTATCTGTGATTTCACATATACTTCTTCTCTAGTCTGCTATAGGTGTATAGTCTGATTGATTCTTCTTTTAATATCATTAGGTTCCACCTGTAATTCCTGGAGTATCTTCATGACTGGCACTCCCAAGGATGATGGAAAAACTGCATCCATCCCATAAACCAGCTGATAGGGTGATGTTCCAATGGACTTCTTAGTAGTCATTCTATCTACCCATAAGGCATTGACTAACTTTTTGTTCCATGTCTTTTTGTTATCCTCCAACTAATTTTTGATAATATTGACCAAACTTTTATTGGATGACTCTGCTAGTCCATCACCATGGGGGTAATAGGTTGTGGAATGGCCAAGGGTGATATGATATTTGTTACAGAAATCTATCATTCTTTTGGATTTGAACGCTGCTGCATTATCAGTAATGAGCTTCTAGGGACATCCAAATATAGAAAGGATATTACTCTCTAGGAAGGAGATTATGATAGTGTTTGTGGCTTGCCTAGAAGGTATGGCCTGTATCCATTTGGTAAAATAATTTGTGGCTGTTAGGATCCACTTGTGATGAGCTGAGGAGGCTGGATGTATTTCTGTAATGAAGTCTAACCCCCATTGTTGAAATGGAATCTCAGTGGAAATTGGTTTCAGAGGCAAGGGTAAAAGTTTTCTCTTTCCCTAAAAAATCTGGCATTTATGACATGAGGTCAAATGTTTCTTAACATATGCAAAAAAAGTGGGCCAATAGAAACCAGCCCTCAAAATTTTTTCAGCAGTACTATTCCAGTACAAGTGTCCTCCACAATCTCCTGCATGAAATTCTTGTAAAATTTTATCAGCTTCATTTTTTAGTAAACAAGTTAAAAGAATACCACTATTGTCTTTCCAAAACAATGCATTATCTATAACACAATATCTCAATGATTTCATTTTTAGGAATCTAGCTTTAGTTCTTGTCAATTCAGGAGGAGCTTGTAAGTTTAGTAATACAAATGTAATATTTGCTTACCATGGTGATTCAGTAAAAGTTTCACTGATCTGTGGAGTCGCCATCTCCTCCTGATCATCAAGGGCACTAATGAAGTTGATATCAAGGGCCTGACAGTTCGATTCAGCCATGAGTTTGGCCAAACCTTGGCCTTTGATGAGCTTGGTGGGTTTTATCTCTATGTCGATTTCCAATATTGTGGCAATCCATTTGCCTCTTTTTCCTTCAGGCCCATTTTGAGTCAAAATGTCCTTAACTACGGAGTTTGGAACATAAGCAATAATGTGAAAGTACATAATGTATACTCTGAAATCTTTGATAGCCTTAACCAAGGCTAGAGCTTGTTTTTCCATGATATTGTATTTGAGTGTGGCATCTCTCAAGGATTTACTAAAGAATGCTATCGCTGTTCATATCCTTGATTGTTATTTTGCAGCAAGACTGCTGCAATGGTGTGTTTTGAAGCAAAAGAAAAAATAATAAAATCTTTGTCAAAGTTAGGACTAATTAGGACTAGAGTCTTGGTTAATGCTTCCTTGATAGCCTCAAAGGATTGTTAGGCTTCCAATGTCAATTTGATCGTTGAGTCCTTTTTTAGCATGCTATTTAATTCCCTAATTAGTTCTGCTAGACTTGAGATGAATCTCCTAAGAAAATTAATCTTACCTAGAAATGATTGTAGCTCTTTTATGTTTCTAGGATGGGAAATGGTCAAAATTGCTTCTATTCTAGCAGGGTCTATCCTAATCCCATCTTTTCATATGATGTGTCCTAACAAATTTCCCTCTTCAAGACCGAAAAGTGTCTTTTTAGGATTTAAAGAAATCCCAAATTTCCTGCATTTGATAAATACTCTTCTGAGGTGGTCCAAGTGTTCATTATCAAATTTAGAGAAGGCTGTGACGTCATCCTGGTATACTGCTAAGAAATCATGGATTTCCTTGGCAAAATCTATATCCATAGCTCTTTGAAATGTGGCACCTGCTTTCATTAATCCAAAGGGCATATTCAAATACATGAAGGTACCCCAAGGAGTAGTAAACATAGTTTTGGCTTGGTCCTTAGGTTGAACTAATATCTGGTTATACCCAGAGAATCCATCTAACAGTGCAATTCTAGATGATCCCACTACCCTTTGCAATATATGGTCCATTTTTGGTAAGGGGTAGTTGTCTTTTAAGGAGACCTTGTTCAAGTTTCTAAAATCTACACAAAGTCTAATTTCACCTGTCTTTTTCCTAGTTGTAACTAAGTTTGAAATCCAATCTGAGTATTTAATGGGGGCTATTATTTGAGCATCAAACATTCTTTTAACCAGTTTCTCTATGGATGGCATAAGAACTAGGTTTATCCTTCTAAGTTTCTATTTGAAAGGTTATGATCTTCTTTTAAAGGTATTTTGTGTTGGATTATGTTGGTGTCATAGGATTTTAAATCCTCATAACTCCAGGAAAATGCATCCTGGAACTCCTTAAACAGATTTATATATTTGACCTTTTCCTCTGGGGGTAAGGTTTTAGATATCTTGATGAGTTTTGGATTATCTTCAGTTCCTATATTAACTTCTTCTATGTCAGCTCTAAGAGGTTCCATCTTGGGTTTCCTGTCTACATCATTAGAATCAAACAAATCTTCTAAAGGTACTAATCCTTTAGGCAAAAAAGTATTTTTCAAATTCAAAATCTCATGATCATCATCGATTATTTCATCTATCTCTACATTCTCTAAACTATATATTTCTACTTTAGTAAATTTAGTTGGTTTAAGTACATCAAAAATATTTACATCTAAGCTATTTTCTATATTAGTTTCTATTGTACAATCAATATCTATATTACAATTCCTAAATTCAACTTCATTGTTCATAAAATCATAGGTCTGAGAGTCCTGGGAAAATTTTTTCCAATACTTAAGGTTATCTGGTATAACAGGCATATGTCTGACTTGTGCAGTGTACTGGTGGTCTAGTTGAAATGGCAATTTACAAGTACTAGCAAAGGTAGCCAAACTGTGGGCCTGCATGTTTTGTTTTCTGGGAATGGCAACAAAGTTTGATTCTAGGAGGTCTTTGATCAAGTCTAAAATAGTATCTCTATATCTACCAAGCCTAGGGTTGTTGATAGAATATTCACCACTAATTTGTTTCATAATCAGCTCTAAGTCTCCCATGACAGAAAATCTTTTGGCTCCCAATTTCCTAACCAATTGTACCCTAGAATCAAGGCTTCATATTCGGCGATGTTATTGGTACATTTGAAGTTCAATATGAAAGCATGTCCCTCAGCATGGTTATTTTCCATATTATAGATCCATACCCCTGCACCAGCCCGTAACCTATTAACAAATCCATCAAAGTCTAAATGCCAAAGTGACTCATGGAATATGTTCTCACTATCAATTGTTATGTACTTAAGGTCTTTGGCTGTGATTTCCTTTTTATCAGTTTCTGCATTGTATAAAATGAAGGAGTCCATATCTGAATGCATGGAGTATATGGGAAAGTTTTGTGGCTTTTCTTCACTATGAACCATGTACTTCATCAAGGTCTCCCTGTATAATTTTCTTGGTTGGCCAAAAACTGATATAGTGGCATAAGGCATCCAACTACAAAGATCCCTGCAGTTTTGCTCCCCATGAGCGAGACAGTAGCATTCCATATTTTGGTGGGATGTTTGCAACTACAATATCCATTAAAATGCTCTTTGCAGGGCACTGGACAAGAGTCACACATAAGTCTTTGATTAGACCTAGGCATTTAACCTGACTGGAGTCAAAAGAAAATAAATCCTTAGAAGGCCTGGTAATGTCTAGGTTGAGTCTTTCCATTATTGCCTTTGGCATCAGATTGTGGGATGCTCCTGAGTCCAACATAGCATTATGCAAAATTTTATCATGAATGTTTAGGCTGATGTAAAAAGGAGGAACTCCCCCTTGTTGATGGATTCCATTGGCCTTAGGTCCAAACAACAATTCAGGTTGGTCATCATTCAAATTAACCGAATCCTCTCCCTCTCCTATGTTCAAAGTCTCAGTTATCTGTGACCTATAAGATTCATTCTTTACCAGTTCAGTCAAAGGAACCGATATCTTTAACTTAGATATCTCATTTTTAATGTTGAAAGGGAGCTGAGGCTTGTTTAGTTGATTCAGGTCTTCCTTAATGTGTGTAGTTTGAGTGTCCTTATTCTGTTTCTTAGTGGCAGGTGTTTCAGTTTGTGTTTCTACTGTTTTGGCTTGATTTCTTTCATTTTGATTGTCTTCAGCAATTTTTTCTGTTTGGGTTTCAATGGAGGTTATATATACAATCCTAGGGGTTGAAGTTTCAGGTGTTTCCTTAGGGAGAATTTGCAATACTTTATTAACAGGGGCTTGTTTTATTATCTTAGTCTGGGTTTGGATGGATCTTTTAATGGGAGTCTCATATTTCTTCTTACTTCTCAAGCTATATTGTTTATGTGCCTCATATATAGCTGACTCATATCCCTGCTCAAAATCAAAATATTTACCAGATTCTAACTATAACTGTTGAAGCATATATAACTCATGTTCTTCTTGAGTAAGAAAAACAGTGTCTTCCTCTGTAGTTTCCAGTAAATTAATCTTGGTATCATCCTATGCTTCTTAGTTTTGTGATTCTTCAACATAGCTTTCTTGGAAGGGTGGCCTAATCTGTTGGTCTGGAGTAGCATTTTTTGCAGCATTAGGGTTCTTCCTAAAATTTGGGTTTCTTATTGGGGGTTGTTGTTGTTGATTCTCCCATTGATTTTTCCTATCCATGATATCTAACCTATCCATAATTCTTTTTAAACTTTTAGCTAAAACTTCTACTTTTCCATTTGAAGTTGAAGCTTCTTCTTTAAATACAACTTTCTTTTCATTCCTCATTCGTGCTTTCTTAGCTAACAGGTTGGCTTCTACATTGACAACATTACTCTGCATTTGTTCAAGGGTTTCAGGATTTCTCTCCCTTAGCTGGTATTACATATCAACATCAAAACCATCAGGGAACTTAATTAATGCTAGGTTAGGTGGAGGCTTTATGTTGGCTGGAATTGCATTATAGATATTATTAAACCTAGTGCAATAGTCCTGAACTGACTCGTTGGGAGCTCTCCTAATATTGTCATATTCAGAAAGTATTTGCAATGGGTTCTTCTTTCTTTCCCACCTATCAATGAATAACCGTTGAAAATTTTCTAGGTTTGAAATGTGGTTGGCAGGAAAGGCTTTGAACCACTTCTTGACATCACCAGTTAAAGTTTGTGCAAACAATCTCATTTGGACATCCGCCTCATCTATTCATGCAATTCAAAAAAGTTAGACATCTTATTTACATGTTGTTGGGCAGTGTAATGACCAGTAGCATCAAATAAGAAAATCTTACTCTGATAATCTGTAGGCATGGCATGTAGTTGGGTAGGTAAAACAAGAGGAGCATATCTGTTTGCTATTGTTGTGATCCTAGTTTGACTTGGGGGTGAAGTTGGAGTGGTTGAAGAAGGAATTGAAACTGATGGAGGTGGACTAGATGATGATGAAGATGAGTGATTAATAAGTGATTTAGGTGATTGGATTGTGGTAGATACAATTGATGAAGTTGTGGTAAAGGAATGTGGATTTACAATGAGTGAAGTTTGTGCAGAAACTCCAAGGGCAGTAGTAGTAAGGGAAGTTAGTTCAGTAGATTGTTGAATGTAAGAATTGCCTACATTACTTATCAATTTAGAGGCCCAAGCTTCTAATTTGTCAAAAGTGTCCAAGACAAACTTATCTAAATCTGAATGAATAACCCTTTTTGATTCAATGAGTTGAAGAAACTCAGGATCTAGGACTGTTTCGTGGATTGAATTCTCAGATTTACTTCTGAATAAAGATAGGTCAAATGACAAATGAAAAGGGATTTCCTCTAAAGTTGACAACTCCTCAGGGAGTGAATTGGATCTAACCTACTAATATTGGCTTGCGTTTCTGTTGTTTTGGGTTGTCTTAAAATTCTCTCTGGGTTATCCACTATAGTTGCAGGGTTTGGATCTAGGTTGGCCCTACAATAATGAATCTTTTTAGGAGCCAAAATTTTAATCTTTTTAAACTATTTTTATGAAATTTTCTAAAAACTGACTTCAAGTAATGACCTTAAGGGGCTCAAGATGTTATTTAAGATTTCCTTAAAGTTTTATGAGATCGAGGATCGAAGTCCCCATTGGAGTCACCAGGAATTATTATCGCTCTGGTAATTCCTTTGAAGTCATAAGAAGGGAAAACTAGACGTAACCACTATCCACTTTTGGAGATCAGGACCTAGCCTTCCTGATGCTCAGAGAGGTCTCTCTCTTTGAAATTTAACTTTGTTTAGTTAAGATGTTTTTAGGCTAGTTATGATTGTTCAAGGGTTGTTTGATTCTGTTTGAGATTGGGTGGTGGGATCTCTTAGACAGATGGATAAATTGATGTCTTTTGGACCATTGGGCTATGGAGTCAAATTAATAAGGGAAAAAACTGGATTAAGTCACTAAAGGGGATGTTCCAAGGGCAAGATAGCGGAGTGTATTTCAGATATTTGACACAAAGGAGTGAAAGGGTTTCACTAGGGGTGAGAGAGCAGTTAAGGGTTCTCAGACCTAGATAATGAATGAGGCAGGAAGGGGTAATCAAAATCAAAGGGCAATTAAGGATCCTTTAACTTGGATTATTCATGATTTCAATTTAAACCAAAGATCAATTAAGAATTCTTTAATTTAAATATCAGAAGAAACATTCACATACTTAACTGTTAAAAAAGAGTGTAATTAAACAGGTTCTGAAATATTGTTCCATTTATAGCATTTAGATTGAGAAACACATTTAAGATTATGAATAACTTTCAGAAAGATGACAATAAAACATGAAAATACTTGTCTGAAATTTGCTCAACACATGAATCCTTGGAAAGTCTGATCTTTATTAATCCATCCAGCTTGCTGGCTTATCAATTGATACAATATCCTTCTGATCTTCTTGATCAAAAAGTCTATAGAAATGTCTAATAGAGTCCACCCTACATACTTCGAATTGTGAAGTATTTATACAAAAAATTATTACAAAATATCTCAAACTAATTTGAGATTTAATCTAGGATATAAAAATATGTTCTTGCAAGAAGATAGAGATAGCTATTGAATTGTTTCATGTTGTCCCTTTTATTTTGGTACTGCTGGCCTTTATGGTTTGATTTTAGCCCTTTATGCCGCTTTATTGTTTGATCTTTCACACTGGAATCTTCATTTACTTTTGGCTTTCATCTGATACACTTTGACACTGATACACTTTAACTCTGCTGATCTGTCTTCATCTTTTTACCTGGGTGTTTTACTTTTACTATACATTAACCTTTTTACTGCATATTTCTTACAGTAAATCAATTAATTTCTCCCATGTTTCAGCATCAAGTAATTGGATTTTTAGCATCCTCCTGTATATTTCATTTGCCTCGGTGTACGTGTTTTACCTCATGTTGGAGGTAAAACAAGTTTTTAAATGTCTGGTAGAGTATTTTGCCTATTGGCAATGCCTTGATTGATGATGTACTGACCTGTTCTTTTGCTAACTATCTTATTTTGCTATTATAATCCTGTTGTGTCATGAGCTTTTCATTTATCACTAAGGGACTGGGTAACCCTTTCTCTCTCAAAATTTGAAATTTATCCATAAATCTGTCAATGACTACCTACATATTCTGACACTTGTCCTCCAAGTTTAACATTAAGTTTCTCTTGGAGAGGACGTTTCTCACTTCCAAAATTGTCTCTGTTTTGTCCTCTATTTCCAATTCCTGAAGCTCATATTTATTTTTACTATTAAGGAACTAGATAAGTCTGGTAGCATCTTCTGGCATTTCTCCTAATTCTTCTTTTACTCTTTGGATGGCCTCTGTAGCCATCTTTATTAAATCTATTTGTTCAAAAATCACCTGAATAGATGGCCAAATATCATTGACAGAGTCAATGATATTGGCCCATAGTAGTTCCTTAGCCTGCCCAAGGGGTTCTTTTAGTGTTAGGTCCTTCTCCATGGCTTTCAATCTCTCACTCATCCTAGCAGCCTTCTGCATTTCTTCTTTTTGCATGATTTTGGAAAGCTTGAAATCAGTTTCCAAGCTCGTCACTTTTTCTTTGAGCTTATTCATCTCTGTTGCCTATATGGACATCTCTTCCATAAGTTTAACTAACTTTACTGCTTCTTCACCTGATGTACCTATTGTACCTGCTGCTGATGTAGATGTTGTAGACACTGGATGTGCCATGGCCATAGGAGTTGTGGGAGCCAATGAGGTTGCCAATGTGGAAGGAACAGCCACTGTAACTACTGGGATGACATTTGCTGATGTAGTGCCAAGATTACTTTGCTTCAATTGGATTAAATTGTCCAATTCCTTCTCTCTCTCCTTTAACTGATCATTTAGTTTGAGGACTAATTCCATCAACTCTTCATGCCTTGTTTGATTTTCCAATACTTCCTGTGTTTGGGGATGCTGCAGTTGAGGTATCTTCAATTGGTTTTTGAGTGCTGCAATGTCATCATTCTTTTTCTTGATTAGTTGCTTAGTAGCTTTGATATCTGTGGGATCATGTCCCAGTTCAATCACTAAGTCTTCGAAATATTTGATTCTAGTGTCTTTGGCCTATGAGAGGCCTTCTCCAACTGATACTGGGTTGAAATGTTGTTCAATGAATTCTGCAACTAATGTGCAGCAATGGCTTTTCCTGTCAGGGTGGAGTAAATCATCTCTCCAACCTGTTTGTGAAATTATATTTGGTCAATGGGATGAATATCCATTGCCAATACCTCAAAATCAATCTTTTTGTAATCTGCTGATGTCCTTAGCTGTTGTACAGTTGACTTTAAGAAAGGACATTTGCATCTTTCCCTCCTTGATGTCAAAAGCTGACATCAACCTGGTTTGATTAGTAGGTGTAAGTTTGAGATACTGTGCATAAGACTGTGCCTTCAGTTTCTCATTTCCCATTTTGATTTCCTTAAATATGTCCTTAATGTCCTTGTCTTTATCAGGAGGCCTACTAAATGAGGAGACTTCTACACTGAGTTACCTTTCTAACATCTGAGTCTGTGATGTAGATGGCTCCTATGTTTCTCCAGAGGGAGCTGTGCCTTTGCTCATGTCAAACTCAGTATTAGTTATTTCTACTGAGCCTTCTATGTCTTCCTATTATGAAACAGGATTGAGCCTTGGCCTTTTGCTCTGGCTGGCCTCATACTGCACATTGGGAAAGTCCATACCTGAACTGGAGGCTTCCTCTCTATTTCTCTTGGGATTCTTTTCATCATTTTGAGGAGTTTGTAACACAGGAGGAGTGATCATGTTTCTTTCTTGTCCTGGTACCTGCAGAAATGAGATTTCATCAAGTTGCCTCTCTAAATCAATTAAGGTATTCTCAACATCTACCTTTGTACTATCTATGTCTAAGAGAGCATTTTCCAACCACTCAGATTAGTTGGCATATCTCTCTATTTCTGGTATAGGGTGATGAATGTAAGGTCCCAACTTGACCTTCTTTCTCAATTTAGTCATAAACTCCCGAGGGTCATACCTCCACATGAAACATTTTTGAAACTTCATTTGTTGCAAAATTTGATCTGCTTCCTCCCCTACCTATTTCGAATTGCAAATGAAAGGGCCTAACTGGTTTTTGACCTTGAACTGAGACCTTTTCTTGGCTGACACAAAGTTGACATCATCAGAGTTCATTATCTGTCTATAATACTCTAGAGCAAACAACCTCATGGGGAGGTATTTAGGCAATTTGTATGGGGCTAATTGGCAACCATAGATTCGGGTTTCAGTGTGATTTTGGTAAAGGTACCAATATCCCACCTTACTTTTCTTCGACAACTGGAGGACTCTTTTAATATCTTGACTTATTCTCGGTGGAGGGCTTCCTATCAGAATGGTCATGACTGGATGGACAAAAGAGTCAATGAAGTCTGTATAAGTATATGGTGATTGAAACTTGTGGAAAAGTGGGGTCCAAAATATAACAGACCTGGATTGGCCTCTAGTGTCCTGCTTCTAGAGGGTGAAGGGAAATTTGTCTGACTGATAATATAGAAACATGTGGTAGAGAACAGATGAGTACTGGAATACTCTTTCATTGTGCATTCTAGTAAATTGTTCATGCATTCTTTCAGCTATGAACTGTGTATAATTATACAAAGTAGCAAGAGGATGTCCTGGGGTGTAAATGGACATGAAGGCCAGGATAAGTTCATCAATAAATTCATCAGTTGTATAGCCCAAAATACATGATATCATGGTCACAATTTGCTTCCCCCTATCAGAGAAAATGGCAAAAACATATGGAGGGACATCTTTAGGAATGTGATGTTCCTTTACAATGAAAGTTCGGATTATTTGGGTTACTCTTGATGGACTCAATTAGGTATACAGGTCTAACAAATCCCCAATGGAGAGTGGGGTCAGGTTTGGACCTGGCTGGTTTTGCAGCATTTCTTTGATTGATTCAGATGTAATAGTAAACAAGGCCCTTTGGTTTGGGGACATGATAGCTCTTTCACTGGGAATGTAACAAGCATGGCACATATGAACAATTTTAGGAAAGACATGTACCTCTGGAAACTGGTATTTGGGCAAATTTGACTCCCAAAGGCCAATATCATCAGCATGGTTCAGATATCTGTCCCTACTCAAGTAATGAATTTTAATTAGGAGTGTATGGGTAGTTGTATCTTTGATTCGGAAATCCTTGTCAGTGTGGGGAAGTTGGTCAAGGTCCAAATGGGGAGTTGTGACAAGTCTGACATCCATGGCAATAGGAGTAGCCATAATTCAGTTCTTGTGGATTTGAATTTGGCAATAACAGGTTTATTCAGAGGTTTTGAAGGAAAATGGAAGCTTATGGAAGGGTTTGGTTATGGTCTTTAAATTTAAATTATTTTCAATTAATTTTACTTAATTAAAACACTTTAAGACTAAACGTTTTCAAATTTGAAAGGGCGACTGGTAATACATCTTCAAATACCTGGAATTTGGGTGAATTGACTTGAATTTCATTGTTCTCGGCAACTGCAAAAGTTTGAATGGCTCTGGTACGGACTGAGAGGTTGATTGGGGTCTCTGCAGCTTCTTGAGGAGTGAAATTTGAGGTCAATTGGTGATTGCAATGTTTGCAAGTGTCGCAGTGGTTTGCAGAGGTTCACAAAGAAAATGAGTGAAAAAGACGAAAAAGGGCTTCTCGGCCTTTTTATTGAGCAACGGTCACTTTTTGGCGGGTAATTCTCAAATGAACAGTGGGCAATTTCAGGTTTGGCAAGGAGGTGGTTTCCCAAGCCATCGCATTGCTTTTGTGGAGGAGGCGGTATTTGGGAGGGGCCACCTGATCTATGCTAGCACGTGACACGTAGCAGATGGGGGACCGGGAAAAACCACCTTATCGGGCAGGTAACAGTTGGTCATTGGGTGAATCCGATATGGTTGTGGACCATCGGATGAGGGCAATGATGATTGGACGGTAGTCGGGTGAGAGATGTGTGAGGTTGATACGGTAAAAGTTTCGGGAGGGCCAGGGTTTTAATCCTTGGCGGTTTGGGATTAATTAGGTTTTGATCATGGGATTTAAATGATCGGGCGAGACTTAATGATGGGATTAACTTAACTTTACCGATAAACCGTTGATTAAGTGAGTTTTGTCGGGAATATGGGGTAAATGTATAGTTTATAGATAGACCAAGGGTTGGGATATTATATAGGGGATTTAATTATATACGGGAAAAGGTATTTTGGGAATTATAGTATTATGTTAAAAAATTAATATGAAATGAGTGGAATGAACATACCCTTAAGCATAAATGTAATATTTGTGCACTTTAATTACATACACTTTATACTTAGGATAAAATCTCTTTTGTGGGATTTTTGAGTGAAATGGAATTTAACATGGGGGGTTTTACTTTTTCCTAGGCAAAAGAAGTTTAACCTTAGGAAAAAGGGTTTTATTAGGGAAATGAAGGGAAACGAAGGGAGATGAATCTTATGAAGGGGATTCTAACACTTGATGTTCATAAGTCATTAAGTCGAGGGTCCGGTCCCACCACAAGTCAGAGAAATGCTTTGAGCCTTTATGACTTAGGATTTTTAGTATTAGAACTTACTTGTAGAAGGGGAAATTAATAAGTATATGGATGAAATGAATGAAGGGGAGTTAATTAAATCAACTTGTAAACCATTGTTTTTTCTTTCTTTACTGCTCATGGACATTGAAAGATATGTTTAAGCATGATACATGTGCTTTTGTGCAATCAACATTATTCTTCAGCAACCTTTCTTCTACTTACCCATTACTTACCCTACCATTTTTTCTTCTTTTTATTTGGGTGCATTTAGGCTAGCAAACCCTTATCATTCATTTTTCTTTTGAAAAGTAAACTATATAATTCTAACCTTATATCATCCAAGGGCTCAGATTAAACTGATGAGCTCCTTTTATTTTCTCTACCTAACTATTGATCTGCCAAGATTAAATTGTTGATCAGATTTTATTCTCTAGCTATAAACATAAAATTGAAAGCATGGAATAGTCAAGATTAAGCAGTTTGAATACCATGGATTATGGTATTTTAAACAAGCTACACATAATCATTATTTTGCGAAAAAATTAAAATAGTAGTGGCATTTAGACTTGCACACTTTCATGATATATTTTTGTTTTTTGGGTTCATATTTTTCATTTTTTTGATCTTTTCTTATTCTTTTTGTCCTTTGATGTTTCTTTTAGGACATACCCTCTTTACATTTTTAAAATTTTTAATATGGAAAACATTTACAGAAAGCAAAGGTATGTACAATATTACAAGGCTCAAACTTAGCCAATTCAAAATTATGAATCCTATCACTATAGGACTCTAACATGTCAAATTCACCAACTTGTTATCAACTCTTTTTCAAGCTCCCTTTTGGGTAGTCATTGCTTAGTAGGGTTTTATCTTCAGATCTGGTTCGAGATCTCAAGTTTTATTTAGAGTTCAGAGTGAGAATTCGCTCAAGCTTGCAATGCCTGATTTTTCAAGGTAAACAATTGGATGGTGTTAATCCTCTCTTAGTTTACAATATAGGTAAAGATGTGACTGCTTACATGGTTCTTCGTCTACTAGGGAGGAATGGAGGCAAGAAATCCTCCCCTCGGAATTTTTCTCATAAAGGTGTCATCCATGTTTGAACCCTGCATAAGGAAGATTAGGCCCAAAAAGCTCCTCATCCATTTCTAGTGGAAAAAATTGAGGAAGTTGCTTCCCTAGAAATTTCTCACTCAAATCTCGAGGATCTTCATTAGGTGTATTCAAAGGTAACCCTAATTTTATGATTTATTGGTTTCTGGCCCCACAAGACTTATCTTTACCGTTGGCTCCATGCCATTTGGACTAAGGATTGTAAGGTTATTTCCTTCTTAAGAGGATTCTTCATTGTGTTATTTGTGGAACCAGATGATTATCAGAAAGATTTATTTAAAGGGCCTTGGTTTTGGGGCAATTTTGGAGTGCTTCTAACCCCTTGGTTCCCATATTCTGACCCATCCACAACTGTCACTACGAAGATGCCAATATGGGTTAGACTTCTTAGTCTGCCAACTCACTTGAGGCATTACATAGTACTTCATGGCATTATAGACACTATGGGACATTATCTTTCTACTGATGTCTCTTGTGGGAAACTTGATGTATATACCTATTGTTGGGCATGGCCCAAATTTGTCCATGTTTTTGGTAAAAGACCCTACGAAAGAGGGATCGCACAAAGCAGGTGAAGATATATTCATCGCGCAGACTTTTAGGGCTTTTGGGATGGGATAAAGCCCTTATTTTGTAATGGGTATCAGGTAGTAGTCCTTGGTTTATGGATCCATGGTATGTGGACCATGGTTTTTGTATAGATGAATTGTATAAAAGGATATGTAATACCTTAGCAAAAGGAAATCAAGAAAGTAATGAAATATCATTGAGTCTCTGTATTCGCATCTATAGTCTGTAGTTTTGGAAAAGGTTCCACAATTGACTGCCTGAAGGCCTTGACGAGTCTGAAACTGAGTGCACAAGCCACCTGCATCTGGGTGCGCAAGTCAGAGAATTGAATGTAATTGAAGATCTATTTAATAAAGAAGAATTTTTGGTGAAGTATTGTACCTCTGTATATGCTAATTGTCTACTGTTATGTATCTGATTATGTATGCTTTTTACTGAATTATGAAAAGACTTGTAGAATATATTGTTATGTGTTAAATTTTATGCATTTCTGCAAACTTATCATTTGCACGAAGTTCTTATGCATGTGAAGTTATAATATTGATATACAGTAGAAGTAAATACACTGCGCCACTTAGTGGATATCCCTTCGGTTGTGGAAACCTAGTTCTGTAACCTCCCATAACTGCTTCGGGTGAGACTGCGACCTTCTTGTAGGTCGTTGCCGAAAGGGTCAATAGTTGAGGGTTTTGTTGGTATGCAAAACACTCTGAACCTGGGTCAAGCCCCCTCAAACCAACAAATGATCTCGTTGCAAGCTTTTGATAAATGGGCAATTGACTTTGTTGGACCAATTAGTCCACCGGGGAAAAAGACTGGTGCAAGATATATTATCACCTTGACAGATTGCTTGACAAGATGGGCTGAGGCGAAATCAGTAAAGGATTGCAGTGCAAAAACTGTTGCGAAGTTCATTTTCGACTATATATTGTATTTATTTTCCTGTCTGAAGATCTTGGTGAGTGACTAAGGGACATATTTTTGGAATAAGACGATTGAAGCACTAATTGAGGAACTCCAAGTTTACCATCAGAAGAGCACTCCCTATCACCCTAAGCAAAATGGGACAGTGGAAGCTTTCAATAATATTCTAGAGAATACATTGACCAAGGTGTGCAATGTAAAGAGAGATGACTGGGACTTAAGGATTCCAGCTGTTTTCGCTCCGAGAGACAGCCTTAGATTGCTTACAAGACTAGTGCCTGGGCACACCTAAATTTGGGGTGTCTCAAATGATCCTCAGTAAAGGGAGACCTCACTTATTTTTTATATGTATATAAAATGGGTTGGTTCATTCACCTAAAGGAGTAAGACATGAATTTTTGGTACTTCTTCACATATACAAATCTTAGAAGTATGCATAAAATAGTGGAGGCCGAGTAGTTAAATGACTTACAATTTAATAATCTTTTGCAGAGTAATGATAGAGGATAAGGAGAAGGAGTAACTCATCATATGGAGCTTACATCATCAAGAATTATATGCTTAACACATAGAGCTTGCATCTTTAAGAATTCTTATGCTTATCTGAGTTAGAAGTACATATAATGGGCATAAGAGAGGTTGTGTTCTATTATTCATGAAGAGCAACTTTTAAAGATGTAATTTCAATAATCCATGTAGGAACTAGCATTAACAATGTCGAAACAAATGAATCTGTTAGGAACTTACAGGAACATGCATAACATATTGATACCAGCGAATCTGTGAGCAAGTTTTGAAATATTTCTAAGAGCTATGATTGCATGAATTCAGAGAAGAAACATGAACATAATGAGTTTTAACAGAGGGATAACATGTTGTAATAATTGAATGGGGAATCACCACCATTTCCTTCATATTCTTAAAAATCTGTATTGTAAAGCCATACAATTTGAAAATAACATGTAGAGTTTTCTTCAGAATTTCTGAACCTTTTTTAAGTCTTTCTTCCTCCTATTTATCAGGAGAGGAGGAGCGTGAACATTCATTACAAAAAAATATTTTTGGGATGAGTCTCAACTGTCAGCATGACCATTTGTCTCTGCCTGAGAGTATCTTCGGCCCAAAACATTAAAAAATTAATTCTCTTCTTGAAATAAAGCGCATTACAGGACAAGAAATAAGTAAATAGTCAGACAGAAAAGTAAATGGAAATCTCCATGCCCATCCCTGTGATCTCCTTTGCTTCAAGTTTTATTTCACTCTTTGTTTGGCCTCCTTTGTTGCTTAGCTGACTCCTGTTGCTTCTACCTTTACTGCTTGAACTATCCACTCTTTAAAGCTGGGAATGGTCGCTTATCGGTTTCATGCTATGGTACTGAAGTGGAGGATCCTTGGGTTGTACCTTGTTCCCATGTCGCAATGGGCCTTTCTGAATCATCCCATACCAGTTTTGAATGCACCGTCTATTTCCCTTAAGGCCATAGTTGCCGACCCATCACGTATTTAAATCCCTGTAAGATATTATAGACGCCCTGCTCTGCCTAGGGATGCACTTATGATGCAACACAAAAGTCTTTCAGGTGCAGGGCTTTATCACTGAAATATTATGAAACATGCGCATTCTGATGCCCCCTCAGGCCCCCTTTAGTATATCGCCTTTCCGCTATTTTCTTCATATGACGGGGGGTTGTGACCAAGTGCTTAGCCCTTAGGTGCTAAGGCTTTTAGACTACTATCCGATGGCCTTTTTCCTTTGTTACACAGGATCCCGCACTTTGGAGATATACAACACCACATTTGATAACACCTAGTGATACCTGCGATCGTCGATCAATGAAACCTGGCCCACCGGCTGAATCACGATCACCACGGGGGAGAGGGAGGGACTTTAGTGTAGGAGCACCTTGACCAGTGCGATTGTCGATCGCCGATCTATGGGGTGATGTCATCATTACTACATGTCACCCTATGAGTGGTGACACGTGTCACCCAGAAATGCCCCCATAGGACCCCTGAAAATGTCGAATCTGCGTGCCACGTGTCCTCCGTACTGCCACATCATCTATAAGGGCCAATCATATCCTACCACATGGCCCCCTAGAGGAGAGATAAAATGGCTCACTCGGCCTTTGTTTTTCATGGAATTACTTTTTAAATAAAATCGGCCTTCCCCAACGATTTAACACTAGATTGGTGAAATCGTAATATCGCAAGCTTTTTAAGTGGTAGCCCTTTTTCTCCATCGATAAGCCGAGACCTGCCGATATGCCTGATTTGCAATATCGGAAATCGGTTGATCACATATTTCGTTGTGTGCCTCGTTGCCTCTTTGGAAAACCACTGATTTGTGATCATGATTAGCTCCCGGACCTCCAATATGCAATTGCCTCGGTCCTTTGGTCTTTTCTCTTTGTTTTCTAGCTTTTCATAGGGCAACATCAGTGTGCTCTAACTTCTGATCCATAAGTCCATTCATGGCTTACATATACCGTTGGAAAATTAGTTCTGAGCACTATGTAATGGAGAGGGTCCAATTTGAATTTGAGTGCTTCTATAGCCTGGAAGATGGATTCAAAATTCACTTCTCTTTCTTACCCTTTTCACGGCTGAAAACAAACTGAGAAGTGAGTGACAACACCAACAGTGTTGTGGGCATACAAAATGACATGTAAGAAATTGACTGGTCAGACACCTTTTAGGTTGGTATATGGGCAAGAAGTAGTTATGCCAATGGAATACATTGTGCCAAGTATGAGAAATGCAGTTGTCACATATATGGCATACCCCGACATGATGAATGAGAGAATGTCGCAGATACTAGGTTTAGAAGAAGACAGATTCATGGTAGGATTCCATCAGTTGGTGCAGAAAGAAAGGGAGAAAGCGTGAAATGACACGCACATCAAGAAGAAGATATTTCGCAAAGGGGATATTATATTATATGACAGTAAGCTCATGAAGTTCCTAGGAAAATTTAAAACGCATTTTTTGGGGCCATATATTGTCAAGAACATTACAGATGGTGATGTTGTTCAACTCATGAAGTTAAATGGGTAGATGATTCTAGGACAAGTGAATGGTAGTAGACTGAAAATATACAGGGATGATTATGTCCCTGGATTGTCGCACTGAAGAATGAAGGGAATGAAGTCTTAGTGCCACCTACAGTTGAAAGTGGGCACGGGACTATAAACTACTTTGCAAGAAGGGACTTCGTTGAAGAAAAATTGTTACTCCATATTCAGGAGTATGGCAAAGTCTGTAGGAGCCGTGACAAGGAAGAGGTGACTGCGCCAAAAGGTAATTCAGACAAAGTTAGCCAGAAATATTATCGTTGGAAGGAAAAAGGGCACCGTTACAAAGGAATTATAATTGAAGGGCGTAGGAGAAAATAATTTATGAAGCACCACTAGATGTATCTATCCATATCTGCATTAATGAACTAAATCTAGAGCTAATCATGAGTTTGGGAATTCAAAATTGTTATAAAAATCGCATCTCGCGCCGCATTTGACACTTTTTTGCCTGAGGAAGATTAGAAATTGTGCCTAAGTAAAGAAGAGCTATTGCATGTCTGAGAGGAGCTAGGAAGAGTTAGTCAAAATATTTAAGAAGAAAGGGTTAGCTAGTATCATGGAGTCACAAGCAAGAAAGACAGCAGGAGAAAATGTACCTATGTCCCTGACGCACTTAAGGTCGCCAAGGAAGGTTTCGCATGCACATTCGCAGTCGCAGTCATAGAAGAGACAGTAGAAGAGACCAGTTGAGGTCTCTGTATTAGAATTAAGAATGTCACCACAGAAGAAGACCCAGAAGGAAGTGCGGTCGAAGCAGACGGAGGACAATGGAAAAAATCCCATGCAGAAAGGAAAGAGACTGATGTAGCAGGAGTGACCTCAGTAGGTCCACGATAGTCAAGAAGAAGCTGAGTTTCATAGGAAGGAGACAAAGGATGTGGGGACTCGCTTTGTGCTCCCAGGGTACATGCCGCCAAGAAAAGCAGGCACAAAGCCGGTTAAGGATCCAAAAGAAGGGAAATTTGCTACTTATACATCGTTATTTCTAGAAGAGGTGCCTTTTGATTACCCAACTCAAATTGGAAGATTGGGATTTCAATGATATAAGAAAATTCCCGCAATTTGAGCCTAGTAGGTACCTGAAGAAAGTCCACTACCCGGAGAGAGAAGTTACAAGATTGGAGGCACAATAATGGGATGCGGGAGTGCAGAGAGTAGGACTTTTGAACATGCTGAATGTGCCACACTTTGGTCGAAGCCCATTGAATACAATTTATGTGTGACAACTCCTCACACTGGTGCATGATGATTGTATTTGGTTAGGAATAGGGATCTCGATTGATGAGATTCTCATTAGAAAAATAATAGCACTGCCATATCAAGGGAAGGACCCCATGGATGAATTCATGGGTAAAAGAAAAGACAAGGATATGACCTAGATGATGAAAGAAAAGTTTGGGCTAGTAAAGAAATCCCGTGGATATAAGATAAACTCCATCGAGGATTAGGGTGTGCGCTTTGTCGCACATATCTTAGTGGGGAAGATCATGAGGAAGTGCAGGGAAAAAAATGCCTGCAGCAGTGGTGTCATTAGCAGAACAATGCAGTGTAGGGGTCCAGTTCAACTGGGCTTCTTATCTATGCAAGGAGTTTTTAATGGATTTCTGGGAATCGAAGGAAGAAGCCAAGACCTTCCACTACGTCTAGTTGTTAATTCTTATTGAACTTATTGCATGGAAGGAGCTGGACGATTCTCAATTTTTGACTGTTGAGGTGGATGTTTGCGAAGCAACGAGGTATAATTCGCTACGATTTATGAAGGATACAATGTGTGCAGCAGAGAACAAGATTTTGTTTGTAGTCATGGTGATGGATATGCATAGGTTGGTGAATCAGTATCTAAGACTGTCACTGATATTGTACAAACAATATTTTCATATAGCAGAATTTAAGGCATAATTTCATAGGGAGTATGTGAAAGCGATGAAGGACCTAACAGAAACATGGCATCCATTGTCATACCTAGTAACAGAATATGATCTCCTCGTAGTAGTGTAGGATTGGCTAGAGGAATTGATGAATCCACCTAATGGAGCGGTTGGAGGAGAGGGAGTAGAGAAAGGTACCTCACAAGGTGCAGGTACAAGTAAGAAGAATGCCAATGAGAAAATAGAAGAAACAGTGGGAGGGCAGGAACATGAAGAACACTGCAGCGATGTAGAGGTATTAGAAGAGTATCCCTTTTTGATAAAATTGCGGCCAAGAAAGAAACATAAGGTAGATAAAAGTAAGGGCACAGTGCTTCTTGTCCTCACTGTTGGGGACATCGATGAGATAACAGAGAAAATCTAGGAGGTTAACACAGAGACTTGGGACAAGATTGATGGTTGCTTCAAAGTGACCTTGGTTGAGGTACAATAGGGCATCACAGAGCTAAAGGCATTGCCACAAGTAGTGAAGTAACCAGAGAAGGCAACCCAGCCATCACAAAAAGAACAAAGACTGGAAACGAGATTTGGAATGAGGATGTTACATGTGCCAGCTGGGGCACTGAAATTTGAAGCAACAACAGATAAAGAGCAAGCCAAGGCGTGGTGCAGTGTCCATATGAATGTCGTTGCGCTACCACTCCAGGTGTTGCATGAATTTCATCAAGGAATCACCACATAGATGCAGGAATGAGAGCAATGTAGGTCGTTGTTAAAAGAAAAGGCGGAGTTAGAGAAAGCAATGTTGTAGAAGGAATTGAAGCAAGTGGCCAAGGAAAGGGAGGAAGCAAGGAAGCAACGAGAAGATTTGGATAAGGCCATTGCTGAGACTTTTAGCACAGTACCGGATGTGAAGGTCCGTGAGGATGAAGCACCAACAGAAAAGGTCGTGAAGCTCACCCTCGTGATCAAGGACTCAATGAATGTTATAGCCACACTGAAATTTGATTATGAAGTGAAGATATCAGAGCTACAAATAAGTTTGCAACCAAGTATGCCACTAGAGGTTTGAGAGCAGAGACAAAGGGACCTCAGGGTAGCATTGACACGATGCAGATTTGGACCTCGCTGCAGGAGGATCCAAACGTCTTAAAGATTGAGGAAGAACTGCATGCCAAGCAGAAGACCTTAGTTATGAAGACCTTACTAGTATTGCAGAGGCTTTCCAGCATTTCCAAAGGAAAGAACCTCCAGACACAAATAGATGTTCTGTGGAGGAAAGCACAGATCTTACAGGAGAGGACTGAGCTATGGTAGGAGGAAGCCTTGGAATCTTCACATGCCGTAGATGAATGGCTGAAGGAACAGAACAAAAGGGAAGTGGAGCTACTGTAGAAGACAACTGACACTACTATAGAAGCTTTGTTGAAGGAGGTCCAACAGGAAGAAAAGTCGATGGCAGAAACACTCGCACATTGTAATGCAGTATACAATGGGATCGCAGCAAAGATCAAGGGAGTCGAAGATGAGTGACTTCAGATGAGTCAGAGGTAGTTTTTGGGGTCTGTTGGGCATGGCCCAAATTTTTCCAAGTTTTGGGTGAAAGACCCTGCGAAAGAAGGAGCAGATTACGCGGAGCTAGCAAAGCGCGCTAACTTTTAGGGCTTTTGGGATGGGATAAAGCCCTTATTTTGTAATGTGTATCAGGTAGTAGTCCTTGGTTTATGGATCCATGGTATGTGGACCATGTTTTTTGTATAGATGAATTGTATAAAAGGATATGTAATACCTTAAAGAAAGGAAATCAAGCAATTAATGAAATATCATTGAGTATCTGTATTCATGTCTGTAGTCTGTAGTTTTGGATAAGGCTCTGCAACTGAGTGCATGGAGGCCTTGAAGAGTCTGCAGCTGAGTGCACAAACAACCTGCCGCTGGGTACGCAGGTCGGAGAAGTGAATGTAATTGCAGATTTGTTTAATAAAGAAGATTTTTTGGTGAAGTATTGTATCTTTGTATATGCTAATTGTATATTGTTATGTATTTGATTATGTATTCTTTTTACTGAATTATGTTAAGACTTGTAGAATATACTGTTATGTGTTAGAGTTTATACATTTTTGTAAAATGATCGTTCGCGCGAAGTTATAATATTGATAGACAGTAGAAGTAAATACTCGATGCCACTTCATGGATATCCATTTAGTTGCAGAAACATGGTTCTACAACCTCCCATAACTGCTTCATGTGAGACTTGCGACCTGCTCGCAAGTCGTTATCGAAAGGGCCAGTAGTTGAGGAATTTGTTGTTGCGCAACACACCAGGTCAAGCCCCCTCAAACCAACACTTATTGAATAATTTGTTTTGAAATTGATATCAGTAAAGGGTTTCCAAATCAAATCTATTTAAAAATTAGTGATTTTCGTTAGACCTGGTCTTTGGATTATGAGAATACTTCTTTTCATTTCTGTTTTTGTCATCAAACATACCACTTTCATAAGTTTAAATATAAAATTTGGAAGCCCTGCAACCCTCCTCATATGGATGGTAAGGCCTCCTCTATATCGAACAAGGATGATGAAGAAGTTGATGATGAAATCCATCCAAGGGACAAGGTCTTAGGCTCAATAGCTTCTAGCATGGACCATGCCCCTTCAACAAACATAGAGATATCGAATATGAATGTTTCTTTGGGTATATTGAAACGATATCATGAGTCGACCTCTTGAAAACATGATAAGGAAACTGTCTCAATGCGTAAATATAAACTGTTGATCACTTTGATCAAACCTTCTTTGGAAGGTTGGATCAAGGTTACGAAAAATAAAGGGAAAAGGGTCTCTTTGAGAATGTCACCTAATTTGGGTTATTCATCTCTCTAGTTGTTTCTTCTATCCCTTTATGTCTTCCCTTCAACTCTCACTACCATTCATCGTCTCTTAGATACTGCTACTACAGGGAAAACTACGTTAGAAAATGAGCCATGGTGGCAAATGATGTATTTTTTTTTTTGATAAATAGAATTTTTAGACTTACAAAAAAAAAAACCAAAAAAAAAAGGTTTAAAAAATCCTAAACAATAGAGTGAACAAAACAAATTTAAAATTAAAACTTAAACTAATCTGATGAACCTAAAATATAATTTAAAATTAGAAAAGAAAAAAAAGATAAACCAAAAGCATATTATAAAAAAATAAAAACAAAATAGTTTTAAAATATAAATTTATATATATATATATATATATATATATATATATATATATATATATATAAAATAAAACACTTTATATTACCAAAATATCTCAAAGACATATAGTTTATATATCTAGTCAATAAAGAAGTTTTTTTTTATCTCTAGTAATACATGTGTATTCACAATCCCAACTTCTCTATTTATCCCGGAGTAAAAAAAAGGCCAGCCAACAAGCCCTGGTTTCAAAAAGGACCATCATACAAGATAAAATTTGCAAAACATAGCAGAATTCTAAATTGACTAAAAAACATGAACATCATTTAGATTCAAAGGAAGAAATGGGAGCAGGGTCCCTGGAACGTAATCCAAGAGGTGCAATAGTGTTAGAATCACAATGAAGACACCCTTCCACATGGGTCATCCTTCAATTGAGCATGTCCAAGGTGCAATGTTGGTTTGTCAATATCCTCTTAATGTCCTCCAATGTAGCAAACACATTATAATTTTCCACTTGTTTATCTCTCAAGGCTAGACCAAGCAGAGTCTTTGTTTTCCAGTGTATAACAATCGAGTTAAGATATTGCTTTTTCCATCCCCTAGTGTGACCAATATCTAGAAACCAACAAGAAACCTCATCAAAATCTCAAAGTTTGAGTGGGTCTCTCTTGATTCTCTCTCCTGAGTCTTTAATTTCATGATTCCATACCATGTCTCACAAGGAACTATGTTAAAATGGGTTTTTTGTATAGTTCTAGGTAAGGAATTTAGCCCTGCATTGGCCTTGCACGCTACTTCCACACCCCCCCCCTCCTTTGCATCACATTTGTTATCAAGGAGGGATAGTGGATAAGAGGGGATCACACATTTGATAATAATTGAAATGACCATGGCCTGGAAAAATGACAGGATAAAACTTCAGACAAGGTACTACCAAAGAACAAGTTGAATGAGACACTAGAGTCATCACGATGAACAATGAACCATACTAAACCACTCAAGGGAACCCCACTCTTAGACCCCTCCAAGTTGTCTCTACTCATTATGGAGCTCACATCTACTTGATAATTTAACCAAAAACACAACCATAAACCTACCAAGATACTAGACCTATGAATTTTACTCAATATTAAATAAGGATAAATGGATGATAAAACATTGAACAATGAACACATACTCGTCATGAGAAATCTCACCCTCTGCATTAGATTTCTGATATAATTATCTCCCAATCTAGGCAAGACCTAAGACCCAAATTGTACAAAGACCATCCGACTATAAACAAACATATAGAGACAAGGATTATGACTAGATGAAATATGAAACAAAACAAGAAAGGCTAGAGGTTTTGAAACCTAGGCTCCCATGTTAGCGTTAATAATTAGAAGCTTGAAACAGCTTCCACAACCACACTCTAGAACCCCAACCAATTATTCACTCGTCATCTGGGCTTATTCAACCTCCTCCAATTATCAAATGCCAGTTTAGAATTATGACCCAAAACTCTCCTAACAATCAGCTAGACACTCATCCCACTCGCCAAACCAGAGCATAGACCACCATGGCACTATTCCAGTAGTGATTTCTATGTTTTCCAGACTAAAATACCCTCCCTCCACCACTTCTCTGGTTTTGAGTAGCATCCACTCCCCATTGTACTCAAGCGTGGAGCAAAGCAAACCCATGGAAACTCAACACAACAACTGAAATAAGGGTCTAGTAGCAGGGAGGTTGATTCGACCTCATGTAAAGATTGATATTAATGTGCATTTAATTGACCACCATCCACTATTTAATGTTATTTGTGTGGATGCATGTCAATGCATGGCAATGGATTTCATTTCAAAAAGTGATTTTATTAGTAATCTCTTTTTATTAAAATACTCAAACTAATAATGTTATGAACATTGTACCTTAAAAAGAATAACAAACCAATAATTACAGTCCTCTTAAAGAGGAAAAATAATCCAAATTGGATCATTATAATGTTTTTCATCCATCTCAATGCATTTCAAGTGGAAAAATTGGAGGAATCAGCTCACGGGACCATTTTTACCGATGGGACCCAATTTGGAAAAACTGGGTTTGAAACCTTCCGAGAGAATTTTGAGGCATCAAATGACATTTTCTGGGGGTAAAAATTTTCCGCAACAGATCCAAAACTTTCAATATTTTTCTACACACAAATATCTTTCCAACGATGCAAGAAGTGCGTCAATTGGAGTCTGTATGCAAAAGTTATGCCACTCAGAAGTTGACCTTCCTGTTTTCACACCTATAATTCAGGAGGATGTCGTGCCAGCCCACATTACTCATGGTAAAGGGGTTATCCATGAATTTTTGATGTAAAATACTCTAGAAGAGTCTATATTGCAACTCTAGTCAAGAGTTGATGTAGTCAATATTAACCACTAGTAGGCTATCAGACTGTGTTATAACTGGGCCACTAGGAAGAAGAGGCATTTCATTCTTTCGAGAGAATTTTGTTCCATAGTTGAGAAAATATTTCCATGAGAGATAGGAGGTAGAGCACACAAATATGATTTTTTCACTATAGTAGCCCATGGGCCATAGGCACCATATTTTCAGACAGAGAAAGAGAGCAAACCAACCTCACCTTCCAACTAGGTTTTCTTCCGAAAGGGTTTCCCAGAACATATTTTGTGTCTTATTTATTTTTTGAGGTTATTTAATCTTTCTCTATTTTTCTTCATAATTTCCATTTGCATGCATGCATTAATTATAATTAAATCTACAAAATCGTAAAGTTTAATAAAACTGTAATAGTGTAGAATTTCATATTTCTAATATAATATTATCAATTCTTTTGTGACAAAATGTCCAGTGGTATATCCATGAAACTTTACGAATAATTTGGTATAAAATAAGGTTTATTTAGGTATTTTTTGGAGATTAAATGGGTCTAGATCGGCAGGGCCGAATATTGTAAAACACTAATCATGGTCGACGAATCTGTAAACAAACCTGTTGATCCTGTAAAGGTGAGGTTTATGTGGCGGGAACAACAATGAAGATATCAACCAAAATATAAGCCTCCTAATGGTGGAATTGAATAGAAAGTTGGGGATATTTTGAGAATATGGGGGTTCCAATGTAAAGGACAAATCTGAACGGGGATCAAAAAATCGGTGAGAAATTGAGAACCGCTCAAAGGAAGTATCTGGAAAAGTTCAACCGAGTTCGAGGGCCATGCATCAGTCCCTATTTAAAATTGAAGTGAAAGTCGATATCAAGCCATACCGTGGCCATATTGATGCTCTGAAGTTGGACCATTGGTTGCAGCAGCTGGCATTTTATTTCAGCATCCATCAGATTAAGGAAGGACAAAAAATATCATTTGCATGGCTAAAATTGGAGTTGCATGCACTAACTTGGTGGGAGAATCACACAAAAACCCTGATGTTGGACGGAGAATCTCAAGTGACTAGGTGGGATGTTTTCAAAACCCTCATTAAGTCACTGTTTTATCCCATTGGGTATGTGGAGGACTAGTGGATCCAATGGCATTACTTCAGGAGGAAAAAATCGGGCCAAAGCGTGCAACATTACACCAAGAAATTCAGGAAGATGGCTATAAATTTGACTATCTCTCCAAATAACCCAGATGTACTCCTCAAGTATTTGGGGGGTTTGCATCACCATCTACGTGAGGAAGTGATGTTGTTCAAGCCCAAATCAACGGACAAAGTTTGTGTACATGCACAATACCCGGAGAACATAGGCCTCAAAATAGCACAATCAAGTGGATCAAAGTAGAAGGAGAAACATGAAGCTTCTAAGGAGGGGAAGAAGAACCAAAATGGGGGAAAGATAAAAATACGGTAGCCACAATTCACCAGTGTAAAGATCCTAGTAACCGCTACAACATCGATGGCCATATTGAGGAGAAATGTTGAAAGTTGCATCTAGAGCTAAACCTAAAGAACATGAAGAAATATAATAAGAAGAAGAACCTCATGGCAATAGATTTGAGCAACCAAGTTTAAAGTAGCTTGGATGTGGATGAGAAGATTGTTTGTACGTCGGTGCAGAAAGAGGTGAATCTGAGTAGCCTTCAACAATGGGAAGAGAAAGAAATGATCACACTCTTCCATATAAAGATACAGGTCAAGAATACAAATATTGATGATCTATTTGACTTAAGATCGCAGGTGAATCTCATTGAAGCAGATATGGTCAAGAATTTGGGCCTGGAAGTTCATGATCATCCAAACCCATATCCACTATGATGGGTAAATAAGGATGCAGAGTTGAAGGTAACTAAATAGTTCAAAATTAGATTTTCTATCAGTGCTGATTTTAATGAGGAAGTAGATCTAGATGTGGTTCCCCTTGATGTATGTGGAGTCAAGTTTAGGAGTCCATACATGTACCTGCGTGATGCAATATTCATGAGGGGAGCCAACCAGTATTGACTCATCAAGGATGGAAAATCATTCATCATCAATGCACACAAGGGAAAGTAAAAAAATATCACTGGTAAGTGCCAACCAAGCCAAGAAATTTATCAGTTCTAGCAAGAAGTATGTTTTATTGTTTTTATGAGAAATTCAGTCTAAGGAGGAGTCAATAAGAGGAATGTTATCCCTGGAGGGGTGTACTAAGAAACAAAAACAACAATTGGAGGAGTTGTTACAGGGATACAGGGACGTGTTCCTAGAGCCTAAAGGTTTACAACCAAAGAGATAAGTGGAGCACAATATCCAATTATTGTCGAATTGCCCATTGCCAAATAATGAGTTGTACAAGCAGTCTATTATAGAAGCAAGTGAGGTGAAGAAATAGTTGCAGCAGTGGTTGGAACAGGGTGTCATTCGATTGAGTACATCAACATGCGGGTCACCCATCATTATTATTTTGAAGAATGATGGGACTTGGCAGATGTGTATAGACTATAGGGCGTTGAACAAAATCACTCTCAAGAACAAATACCCCCTGCCTAGGATAGATGATTTGTTGGATCCCTTGCAACAAGAAAAATACTTCACCAAGCTGGACTTGAAGTCTGGATATCACCAGGTTCGAATCAAAGAAGAAGACACCTACAAGACCGCCTTCAAAACCAAGAAAGGTTTGTATGAGTAGTTAGTTATGCCATTTGGCCTATGTAATGCACCAACTACATTTATGATATTAATGAATGATGTATTGTACCATTTTATAGATTCATTTTTTATTGTTTATTTGGATGATATACTAGTATATAGTGCTACCTCGAAAGAGGATAATTCACATTTGATGCAGGTGCTGGAAACATAATTTGAAGAAGCACCAGCTGCTCACAAATCTCAAGAAGTGTGAGTTTGCGCAACAATCCTTGGTGTATCTGGGGTATGCGACCAGTGGAGGAAAGTTGAAGATAGATCCTTCCAAGATGGAGGCCATCATGAAATAGTCAGTCCCAACTAATATTTATCAGGTCAGCAGTTTCATTAGGATAGCACAGTACCTAAGGAAATTCATAGCCTCGTTTTTAACGGTACCAACACCGCTCCACGTCATAACATCAAGTGGCAAGAGATTTCAGTGGGGAAAGGTTGGCAGAGGGTTTTTGAGGAGTTAAAGAAGAAGATTAGCCAAGCAACATTTTTGGCATTACCAAACTAGCAACGACCATTTGAAGTGGAGACATATGCAAGTGGGTATGCTATGGGAGTTGTCTTAATGCAGGGATGAAGGCATGTATGCTACCATTCTGAAGTATTTCATGGGGAAATTCTTAAATTCTCTACCTATGACAAGGAGCTCTGTGCCATGGTGCAAGATATAAATAATTCGAAGCACTATCAGATGGGAAAGGATGCAATAATACACATAGATCACCAGGCATTACAATACTTGTAGGCCCAAATTAAGCTATAGTAGACCAAACATTACAAGTGGATGGGGTTTTTACAACAATTTCATTTGGTGATCAAGTATAAGAAGGGAAACATATAAAAGTTGTCCGACATTCTTTCAAGGGCACCCACATCAAATATCACAACTTTGAGGACTCTTATGCACATGGAACCATTCTCCCATGATGCATACAAATAGGCATATTAATAGGATGAGGACTTGAAGGAGGTGTACCAATAGTTGCAGAGTCAAATTCATGTTCACGGTGGTGACAACACCATTAAATACCATCTCTATGATTGGTTACTATACAGGTTGGATAAGCTATGTGTTCATAAAGGTGAGCAATTGCAAATGATCAAAGAGGCTCACACCTCCAAGGTTGCATGGCATTTTGGTGTAGGGAAGACCATGGCTAACATGTAGAGTAATGTGTGTTGGCCCAAGATGCAAGAGAAAGTATTTAGGTTCATAAGAGGATGCATTCTTTGTTGTACCAGCAAACCTAGCAATAGGAAACATGGTCTATATCATTCCTTACCTACACCTACCCATCCTTGGGAAAGCATTTCCATTGACTTTGTGGGAGGTTTACCGACAACCATGAAGGGACATGATTACCTATTCATGGTAGTTGACAAGTTTAGCAAGATGTGTGTTCTGATGCCTTGTAAAAAGACAATTAGTGGGAAAGAAGAAGAAAACTTGTTCTTTGGATAGGTCTGGGTGAACTTTGGGATACCAAGGAGCATCATTTCAGACATGGATACAAGATTTCTCAGTGCATTCTAAACTACATTGTGGGCTAAGATGGACACAAAGTTGAAGAGATCTACAACGTTCTATCCATAGATAGATGGGTAGACAAAAGTAGTCAAGAAGACTTTGGTGCAGCTTCTAAGGGGATACAACTAGAAGCATCTGAAGACCTGGGATGAAAATCTGGTATATATAAAACATTCTTACAATAGAGCAATCCACACTTCTACATGAAAGTCCCCATTTGAAACCTATTTTGGATATTTTCCACCTTCACCTTTTCATATTGCATATGGGTAACAAGGAGGAGTGAGGGAATGTATTATAGGAGACATTTTAAGGGTTTAAAAACTTATAGAGAAGATCAGGCATATCCATCTACAAGTACAGGATATCCTCCAGAAGTCGCAAGAGAAGTATAAGGCCAGGCATGATCAACATAGAACAAAGAAATTGTTCAAGGTGGGAGATAGAGTATGGCTATAGTTGAACAAGGAGAGGTTGCAAGGGCTTGGTAAGAAAATCAAGGCTCTCAGATATGGTCCCTTTGAGATAATGGAAAAGGTGGGCGATAATGCCTATCGACTCAGTTGACCACCATATATGCACATTTACTTAGTTGTGAATTTAGAGAATTTGAAACTCTATGAGCCTTCCATGCTAGATCAGGAAGAGGAACATGTCTGACCTTATGTGGAGGATTTGGCACTAGATGCTTAGGTGTACTTGATAGAAGATAAAATTTTGTAGAAGAGCTCTAGAATCACAAGGCATGGGCAACATGACCTTTGGAAGATTGGATTCAAGGAAAAACTTCCGATCAAAGCTAAATGGTACATCAGTGAGAAGGTAGAGGAAAAAATTCCTCACCTCTTTAGTAAAATATTTTGGGGACCAAAATTCTCCCCATTAATCCAGATTGGATCATTATATTTTTTTTCATACATATTGATGCATTTGGAGTGGAAAAAGTGGAGGAATAAGCTCACAAGACCGTTTTTATCGGTGGGACCCAGTTTGGCAAAATATGGTCAGAAACATTTCAAAGTGTTTTGAGGCATAAAATGAAATTTTTGGGGGGTAAAATTATTTCTCTTTAGCGTAACACCTTTTCATGTTGTTATACACACAAATATCTTTCCAAGGGCGTAAGAAGAGCGTCAATCGAGGTTTGTATGTAAAAGTTATGCCACTCAGAAGTTGACCTTCCTGTTTTCACACCTATATTTTAGGAGGATGCCACGTTAGCCCCCATTATTCATGGAAAAAGGACTAGCCATGCTTTTTTGATGTAAAATACTCTAGAAGATTCTATATTGTAACTCTATTTAAGAGTTGGTGTAGTCAAACTTAACCACTAGTAGGCTATCACGTTGTGTTGTAACTGGGCCACTAGGAGGAAGAGACATTCCATTCTTTCAAGAGAATTTTGTTCCATAGTTGAGAAAAGATAGCTGAGAGAGATAGGAGGTAGAGCACATAGAGAGGATCAGTGCACTGTAGCAGCCCATGGTCCACATGCATTACTTCTTTGTACCTGCAACCATATCCCTAGAAAGAGAAAGAGAGTGAAGCGACCTTACCTTCCAATTGGTTTTCTCCCGAAAGGGTTTCTCAGAGCATATTTTGTGTCTTATGGGTGTGCATGAGCTTATTTTGTCATTATATATATTTTTTCATAATTTTTGTTCGCATGTATGCACTAATTCCAGTTAAATATACAAAAATCTTAAACTTTAATAAAACTGTAATAGTGTAGAATTTCGGATTTCTAATATAATATTATTAGTTTTGTTGTGATGAATTGTCCAATGGAATATCCACGAAAATTTATGGATCATAACCATCCTTTCAAAGTGAATACAATGCATGTGGCAATATTTGATGATCTTAAGACTAGTTTTCCTTAATATATATATATTTGATACAAAGGGTACAATTATAACAAAATAGGACAATGAGAGATTTTATCCTACATAACAATGTAACAATAGAAATGTAATAAATCAATATCTATGGATTCATAATGGATTTTAGAGTTAACATGGGGTTTATATAGGGATTAACATGTTCCTCCTCTTTGCACAAGTGTTGTCCTCGACATATTACTATTTGTAGGTGTTTCTACATTAACAAATACTCTTCCCATACCACTTATTCCATTGGTAGGTTCTTCCATTTCATGAGGTATGCAATAATTACTCGATTTCCTAGTTGTTTAGTCCTTGTTTCCAATATTATCTATGGTTCTAGTATTATTTTCACTTATTTATCAACTATAGGTAGAATAGTTTGGATTTGGTTCTTTTCATAGATTACCTTTTCTAAGCAAGAAACATGTTAGACTGGATGTACACTTGAAGATAGAGGTAACTCCAATTTGTAATTCATACTTCCAATCCTCTGCAACACCTTATACGTGTCATAATACCCTAGTGCTAATTTCTTATACTTACTTTTTTTCTTGAGGGACATCTATTTATATGGTTGTAATCTCACAAATACCCAATCCCCCACTACAAATTCCCTTTCACTGTGATTTTGATATACTTTTTGTTTCATCCTATTTTGTGCCATAACCAAATTGTCCTTCAATAGTTTAAGAACATCTTATTGATTTTGTATGTGGTCCTCTACTACTTGAACCTTTATAGGTCCTTTTAAGGGTGATGTCATCGAAGGAGGAGGATATACATAAAGTGCCATAAAATGGTGACATTTTTTATTAACTATGGATGGATGTGTTGTACCGCCATTTTTCCAAGGGAAACCATTTAATCATGGGGGATTCACTCAATGAACCTATGACATATCACATGTGTTCGTGGCATACTAAAAAATACCCCTAGTTTGACTACATATTGGAAAATATCTCAAAAAATCACATTATTTAAGCCCCTTCCAATATGAACCAAATACGCCTTCCCAATTTAAAAAACCCCTACTTCATTAGATATTTTAGCTATTCATTTTTTCATTAACATTATTTACACCCCTTTATATTATTTTCATTAATTTTGAGCTCCATTTTTTATACCTGGCAATATAAAACCCATTGCCCCTAATATATGCTCAATATATTATGTTATTTTTTCTTTAATATATATCCCCCAATGTGAACACACATGGTATGGTATTTCTCCCCTAGTGAAGCCCCCATGCATTTGACCCTTTATGTATGCTTATCAGATGCAAAGCAACATAGATATAATTCTAAAAAAATATTCCCAATCTCAGTTTTCCCATTAGCTTGAGGATGGTAAGATGAGCTATAAACTAATTGATTACCTAAACAAGAAAATAATTATCTAAAAATTTCTAGTGAAAATTCAATCTCTATCACTTACAACAATCTTTGGTATTCCATATACATTTTTGGACTCTTGCCATGAACACTTATGTTACTATACCTGTGTTAAAAGGATCAGAAAGAGAGAAAAAATAGGCATACTTTTTCATTCAATCTACTACTTTGATAGAGACATTCTTTCCTTCAAATTTTGTTCCACATGTAATAAAATCCATTGAAACCTCTTCCTAGTTCTAGCTTCGTTTAGATAATGGTTGAAGGATCCCTAGGGTCTTGATTGTCTCTCCCTTATTTTTTTGACATACTACACATTTTAACACAAACTTCTATACATCTTCTTTAAGTTCTTCCAAACAAAATTCGTTATCATATGGTATGTTTTCAAGAACCATACATGTCGTCCTATGAGAGAAGTGTGTAATTATAAGAGTACCTTAAGTTTGAACTAAGAATTTTGACATATGTATAAGTGATCTTGATGCGAGAGTAAAATTATTTTTCCACGTGAGTTTTTCTATTGCATCGAGGTCCTCAATAATTTTTTAATGATTTTTCATACCTTTTCATCTTGTTTCTATTTTATCCTTTCTTCTTCCACCCAATTAGATTGTGCAATCAAAATAATGCATATTATCCCAGTTGTGTCTTCCTCTTTCCTTAATAGTGCATCTGCCACAATACCTTTGTTTTTACTTTTTGTAAATATTTTCAAAGTCATAACCTAACATCTTTATGACGCACTTTTGTTTCTCTTCTAAATATAGGTTTTTCTCCAAGAAGCACTTCAAAACATCATGAACTATTTCTTAAATTGAAGTGTTTTCCTATTAGGTATGGATGCGATTTCTTAACTACATGTAATATGACGAACATTTATTTTTTATATATGGGTCTAAATAAGTTATTTAATTGAATTTTGTTACTTTCGGAGGAAAAGGGCATTCCTTCTTACATCAAAACTTCACCAATGGCATGGCATGAGACATCACACTACACAATACCGAGATGGGAATTCTACACATAGCCTCTTTAAGTTATTCAAAGTATCTGGTTGCTTCTTTTGTCTAAGAAAATGATTCCTTCACTAATTTTGTTATAGGTCCTTCCATTTAAAAATCCTTTTAGTTATTCAAAATATCTGGTTGCTTCTTTTGTCTAAGAAAATGATTCCTTCACCAATTTTGTTATAGGTCCTTCTATTTGAAATATTTTTCAACAACTTGCAATAATATCTTGTCAATCTTCAGAATACTCTATGTTTCTTCAAGGTTTTAGGGATTCATCATTCCCTCATAGCTTTGATTTTTTTAGGATTCACCTTGAAACCTTCATGTGATAAAATATGACCCAAATATTCCACTTCTTGAACCCAAAAGGCATACTTGGAATCCTTTACATATAGTTGTTGTTCTTCCAATTTAAGACCTTGTAAACATGTTGTACATGCTCTTCCCAAGAGATTTTGTAGACAAACATACATCCATATTTATTCTAGATCTACCAGGCACCAAGGGGGATCAATATATTAGGATGCAAACATCATTTTAGTGCAAACTTGGAGAAAGGATTGCACCTTGAGTGATTTTATTCATCTTGAAGCTTGATTTAGATCCGGGGTTAAGATGGATCTATGTTTGTTCTTAATATTATTATTTATACCTATATAAATTTCACATATTTACAGAAAAATAATCCTATTTCTTAATAATATTATTTATATCTATATAAATGTGACATCTCTATATATAGAAATATTATTAGTTAATTTTCTTAAAACTATGATAATACATATAGTTACATATATATATGCAACATTTTTCTTTGACTTGTTTTGTAATTTTTTTTCAATTTAATATATTAATGTTATATATATATATAAACTAAATTTATTAAGCTATTATATATTTATTAGTTCTATGTTATGAAATATCATGGTTATGAATATGAATCATTATTATTTAAATTTATTTAATATGATATGCATATTATCATTTTTTTTGAACAAAAAGCGTTTGTAATTTTATTAATATAAAAATTGAATTGAATCGATTTATTACTTCTATTTAATATTATATTTATAATTGAGTTGAGTCCTGCATTGAACCAATATTTAAATGTTTACTCTCATTTACAGAAAATAGAACATTTCCCCCATACTAGGTTATAAAGTGTATATTGGTTCAATTAGTATGTCATAAAAAATACTCACAAATTTTCGAATGAAAGGTTTGGAAACATAATTCATCGAGTTTTTAAATGCTAAAGGTGTATTTGTATTTTTAAATGACATAACCAAAAACTAATAATGATGTTCATGTATTCTAAACTTTGTTTTGGGAAACTCTTCTTGCCTCATTCTGATCTGATGATATCCATAACAAATATATCCAACTTTGTAAACATAATTTCTCCATGCAATTAATCGAATAATTCCTCAATGATATGAATAGCAAACTTATATTTAATTGTTATTTTGTTAAGTTTTCTATAATATGGATTGATACATCATGAAGCATCCTTTTTTATAACCATGAATACCGGTGAAGAAAAATAAATCTGACTAGGTTGAATAATGCCATTGTCTATCATTTCATGAGCCATACACTCAATATCACTCTTCTATCCATGTCAATACATGTAATGCCTAATGTTAGGTAGTACACTTGAAACAACAAATAAATAGCATCGTCATGATCTCAATAAAGTGAAAGACACAAGAATCTCTCCAAATACCTTATAATGGTTTTTTATAACCTTTTGGGTATCCATATGAGAAAAGGATATAGATGTTTGAGAATCTAATGAACACAAATTTATAATTACACCTTGATGCGCCCCTTTTATCAAATTTTTCATGCTATTAGAGATAATCACTTTACGAGGCTTCCCTTCGACACTTCTAAGGTCAATTTCCTTTCCTTTTGAGGAAAATATGTTGAAAATTAAGGGCCACTGTTACTAATGATTATAGCCATTCGATCCCCATTATAATATAAACACCTCCAATTTGGATTGCAATCATGGGACTATCCAACAAATACTCGCTCAGATTCATCATATTATTATGGCATTTCCCTAAACAAATTATGGTACGTTCATATGCAAACATATTTAGAAATTTGGTGCTCGATATATAAAGAAATTAAGAAGTTTTTCATATTTGTTATTAATGATGTTATGGGTACTACCTGAATCAATCAATACTATTTATTTCTTCTTCTTTATTTATCCTTCAATATTTAGCATTTATGGAGTACTGATGCGAACAAATGCACCACAAGATATTGTGGGAGTAGTTCATTCTAGTTCTAGACCTTGCGGTAGTCCCTTCTCTTTATATTATTCATATTCATAATCTATATAGAATATTTTTTTTCTCACTTTATTTATGCTCCTTATTGTACTTGTTCCCACGGTTGAAACATACTCCCTTTGCTCTTCTTTCATCCATTTGTGGAGGATTCAACATTATTAGTTTAGCAGAGGGAGCATGACTTTCTCTATAGTTATTAGTGACCAATTTTGTAGTGTTCATAATTTTACTTTCAACTTTCCTTATCAAACTAAAAGCATGCTCTCGAGATTTAGGTTCAAAGGGACACACCTTTTTCTGGATTCATTCCTTTAAATTTTCCATAAATATGTCTAAAAAATTATCCTCTGAAATATTTTTTACCCTGAGACTCAACTTTTGCAATTGTTGAATGTTCATTGTAATTGGACCCTTTTGATGAAGATTTACCAATTGGCTAAATAATGCATTTCTATTTATATTCCAATAATACATTATCAATTCCTCTATAAAAGTGGATCAAGATATAATATAATCATTTCCCCTTTCATAAATCAATTGATACCATACATGTTGTTCTTGTTCTAAAAACATGGACACAATATTTATATTTTGTAAGCCTGCCCCTTTGTGTAGATAAATGTGTTGTTTCATCTAAAATATCCATGTTATAGTATCATTACCATAAAACTTCTTCATGTTGATTTTCAGAATGAATATTTCCTTGGAATTCACTTGAAGCTCTAACGATGTGGATATTGGATTGAAATTTCAATATTATTGTTCTCTAATTCAATATTTGTGTTCTCAGCTTATGATAAAATATGTCTAATATGAAACTGAGTTCCAACACAATTGTTCTCCTTATTTTAATGAATTCCTTGGATCTCAATATCCCTTTTAGGAAGCCTCTCCAAGAAAATATTCTCCATGGAATTCATCTTCTTCTTCATTTCATCCATAATATCTCTTTTAACATTTTCTTAAGAACCTGATAAATCCACTTTTTTCAACATACTACCATCCATTTCATTAACTTGCTTCTCTAACTAGGAGAACCTAAATTCTAAGTCTTCACTTTCTTCATTAGTATGGGATGATCCTTTAGGAGGTGTAACTGGTGTAGTAGTTTTCTTTGGAGGCATGTTTTAAAATAATAATAATACTCCTCTTTATCATTAATTTCAATCAATAAAAAGAATTGGATCTTATGATCAAGAATTTGATCATGCGTGAGTTACTTACCTTTAAAACCTTTATTTGGAGAATATTACAATGACTGGACTTTTTCTTAATATTATTCATTCTAGATCTAAAACTTGGTCTATAATACTATGATATGTTTTCTATTTAATTCCATAGGTTTGACCATAATTTGATGTTTGAAGTGAAATTCATGGTAAATTTCCTATAAGTTGCATATTTTTTGCCTCTTCCCATGAGTAAATTTGTATAATAGGGTATGCGTCCAATTATTTAAATATATTATGAGCTTTTTTCTCAGTGTAATTTTATATGTCTCTTGACATCCCTTAATATTTCAAAATTTGATAATACATAGAAAATAAGTTTTAGAAAAAATACCAAGCTGCCCTATTTTGAATTGATTTTAGGATCCCTCACAATCACTAAATTACACATAGTATATATATGAAATTATAGAAAACCAAACTATGAAATTTGAACCAGATGTTTCTTGAGTTTCTCCTAAATCTATTCTAAGTTTCACCTTACAAAACCTCCTATAAAAGAGATATTATAAAAATTCCAAACTCAATTGTTTGAAACTAATTTTAAGAGAATTAAAAACCCTAATTTCCTTGGAGCATATATCTAAAATTATAGTGAGTTAATATTCGAAATTTGAGACAGATGTTCATCGTGATGTCTCCTAAATATGGTCCAAATTTCATGATTTGAGACCTACCAAAAAAATGTCATAGTGAAAATTTTGAATTGGCATGTTTGATATTGATTTCAAGAGCATTCAAGAACCCTAACTTCCTATTGATGGTTAAAACTAACCTCATCAACATTTGGAAGACCACCTAGTCATAGCCCCAAGTTATACTCTTTTCTGTTTGTGCTAGTGGATCCAACTTGTTTTAAATTGGCTCCAGTTACCCATATGAAAGTTGCCCCAACTAATGGAGGCTTGAAAAATGGGAAAGATATAGGGAAAAATGTGGGTGGTTTGATAATACTTAATATACAAATATGATAACTAAACATATAATATAATCAAATAAAATGTTAGCTAAACTATTTCATATGCTAATTAACCTAGGTGTTGATTTACATATGTGACAAAGAAAGATAACTCATAACTAAAAATATAGATTCTCAAGCCATATCATTAATTAAAGCAATTTGACGATTAATTAATTAATTCAAATAAGTAGTTAATCGAATTAATTGAGAAGAAAATGCCTATGATTTTATTTCACTTATACTTGTAATTAATAGACATCAATATATTAAAAGTGACAATGTTTTGATCAATCAATTACAAGCATAAGTAACAATACATGGGAAAAGATTCCAATTATAAATTGAAGGAAAACACAATTGATAAAATTACTTATTATGTTCTACTCCTTTGTAGCATGGAATCCAAAAATGGTTTAGGGATTATATCAAAGAAATAACAAGGTACAAAAGTGTAAAAGGGATTTTCTTGCAAAATTTCAAAACCCCTGAGCTTGGGCTTGAGAAGGACTTAAATAGTTTTCCAAACAAAAGTAGAGAATAGTTTGATGTTCAATATTATCTTAACTAAAGAAAACAAACTAGAAGAAAATCAATATTTAGTTACAATTTGAAAATAAACATTTAGTTTGGAGGAACAATTGTAGATGAGGAACTAGTGGGTACTTTCCATTGTTGATAGACTTCTAGAAGAGGTGTTATCTTAGGAGGAGAGTGAGGTCCACTGTTCACTTGATAACTGAATACTTGAGCTTACACTAATGGCAGTAGTTTTGCTACTTATTCAATAATGACCTTGGTTAATTGTAGGTAACCATGTGGTTTAATAAGGAATTCCCAAGTTAACTCAAAATCCACCTTCGATAATTGTTCAATCCTTTTACTAAAATCTTCCCTATTATTTTTCCAATTTTCTTTTAAAATTTCTTCCTTCGGGAGAGTCTCTTTTGGATCACTTGATAATATACTTGCTTCCATAAGTGATTGAATGATAGATTGAACAAGTGAATTAGAAAGTTGTTCAACATCTCTTACCAATTTCTTATCCAAGAGTATCTTATCTTTCCAAATATGAAGCACTATAAAATTTTGCATTCCATCAATCCTAGGCATGTTCTGATAGAACCCTTTAGGATGTTCTTGCGATTGAAAAATCTTATTGAGTTTATGCTTGTTTTCATCATACTAGATTTCAATATAACATCATCAAGAAAAGAATCGACCAATTTTTCTTGAGCCTAAATTATGCGTAAATTGTTACGAAGGAGCTTTAACAATATCCAAAGAATTTGCCTTAATTTGTTTTATCATATCTTATAATTTCCCTATATTTTCATCCCTGTGTTTAATCTCATACCCATATTGGCCTCTAATGAGGGAAAAATGAGCTTGCAATTGTGCTTGGGCCTGTGAGTATTCTTGTTCTAGTTGTTGTATTCTTTCATGTTTCTTCCTGATAAATTTTCTGAATTTAGTTGTCTTATCAATATTAGCAGAAGCATACTCTCCCACATATTGAGTCAACTCCTCAAGATCTTCATCAAGTGTTTTTGATGTTCCTTTCCAAAATTCTTGCAATCAAGGTTCTTGTGAGGTAGTTGTTGTTGTTAAGACTTGTTTTTTAGAAAAATTCCTTTTCTACCTGCTCTTCTTCAGAATGGCCTTGTGTTGTGGGCTGTAGAATACCTCTATTTGTGGTATTTCTTCAATGTTCAGTTGAATACTAGTAATTGGAGATGTTGTAATTGTATCCACACTAAGATGAGAAATGATAGGTGTTTTAGGAATAACACCTGGTTTTGTAAGAGAAGAATTTGAGGTATTAGGGGGGACAGTTATTAATTGTTGTCCAACAATAATTGTAGAAATTATTTCTAGCATTGTTGTTTCTCTTATTTCTTTAACCATCTTTGAAGTAATATTTACAAATTCTTTCCAATCCTTAATGATATCTTTAAGCATGGGATTTTTTGAAGTAGTTTTTTCTCGAGAATTCATAGAAGAAACCTAAACAAGGGTGGTAATTTGAGGAGTGACCTACTGCATTGAAGAGTTAACATATTTTTTTGATATACCTACTCCTTATAGAAATTTAAGCAAATTTAGTGGTAAGGTGAACCTTCTTCCCTCTTTGTAGACTAGAAAATGTTGATAGTTCTCTAGGGGAAGTTGTTTGGCTCTATTGAAAACACATAAATAGGAAGAAGTTGCACAAAATAGTGCATCATAATGATTAGTCTCATGAACATATTTCCTAATATTTGCATCAATCGTTAAGTTTTTGACCAACTTGGTAAGATTATGTGACTTTCCAAGAATAATAGCCAACTTCAATTCATATAAAGGTTGCAATTCTTTTTCAAAATGAGTGTAATTTTGAAGAGTAGAAAGACAAATTTGCGAGGGGAATTTGGGCCACAGCTTTTTGGAAGCCTTCTTCAATTCAGTGGTTATCCCTATTCCAACTAGTTGGTGGTAAAAATCTCTACATAAGAGCTTATCTAAAACATAAAGGGGTAAAATATTTGGTTTTCTATTACTTCCCCAAACCCTAATATAAGTAAAAGTTTCTTTTGTGAACTAGTCCCCAATTCTTAACAGGAAATCCATAACGGCTGTAGACATTCTTGGAGGCTTGGAACTGAAAATGGATCAGTAAATGAGAATCATGGCAAGATGAAAGATTTAAAAAAATGGTTAAAATAATTCTCTCCAATAATATACTATGATAAATGTGATTGGGGAAAGGATCAACAAGTGTCCATTTCTAGCCCATAGTTGGAAAATCCAAGGAGAAACAAATCACATCCATTACAAAGGTAGACATGTAAAAATGAGTATTATGGGTGGACATTTGTTTCGAGCGAAAATGGAGAATACGCTTTGCTAGAGTATTAGATAGGATTTGGGTCCAATTAAAAATAAACCAATTATTAACCCTACAAATAAGAGGGACCTCGTATTTTGGAAACTGTGAGACATTTTGATATGCAAATAACCTACATTACATAGAAGCAACATAATAAAAAATAGGATTTAAAGATAGAATGGAATATTTTCCAAATGATTCCTCTTTATTCTTTTTAGGGTCTCTACTCCAATCTCTAATCAAACTACGAAGTTTTTTCTTCTTATTGTTACATTCTTCTTTCATAAAACCATTTAGAAACTATGAATTATACACAAGTTGTGGCTCAGGAAATCGATACATACCCTAGAGATGTTTTGGCTTGAATGAGCCAATCATTGTCCCTCGTGAAGTGATGAATTGCCTCTTTGTGATGTCCATGTTCTAAACTACCTAGAAAATCATATCGGTGTAGGGTAGAAGTTTGGGGCACACAATGATTCTATGAAGGTGATATTTTAAGGCATCTTGGTTTTTTGTCTCGGAAGTTTTGCTGCCACCCTATGCTATGGTCATTATTTTCAATTTATAGTAGTCTTTGGTCAGTAGTTCTTCTTCCATTAACTTGTATATTGCATTCCAAGATGAAATGTTGGAATCTATCATGCACACGATATCAGACAAGAGAAAGAAATCAAGTAACTTCTCATTAATTGTATCTAGAAATGGCCTCGTTGGTGGTTAGATCTAAGTCTTCTTCTTTTATTTCACCATCTCAACAACTGATACAAATCTCACATAGGTTATATGTTGTTAAAAAGAGAAAACAAGGTCAAAGAGAGTCATTCATCGGGTAAATGCAATAAAACTTAAAATTAAATATAACTAGAATCATCCATAAAATCATTAAACTTCGCATGTAGAAGTTAAATGCAAAAAAGGTGGTGAGTAAAATAAATTGAATTATGGGAGTGTTTTCCAATTCATCACGTCAATATAATAGTGGGTGAGTAAAATAAATTGAATTATGGGAGCGTTTTCCAATTCTTCACGTCAATATAAGGTGGTGTGATTTGATTTGAATGAACAATGTGTTGGTCGTCATTGTGGGTGTTCACGTCATTCCGAGAATTGAAGCTCGAAAGGAACAAAGAATGGGCACTAAGGGAATTGTAGGGTGACTAGATATGGGATGATATGGGGGGTTAGCACACGTGATCCAATGGAATATGATGTGGGTTAATATGAATTCTAAGTGGGGAATTTGATTCATCACGAGAGTGGGATCCCAAAAGAAATGAGAGTTAAGTGCATTGAAAAGAGTCAGGGTGATTTGTTGCAATATTACATGAAAACTGAAAGAATTAAGGCCAAATAGAATGAAAGAGAGTGAATGGTAGAAGAGCTCACAAGAAAATGTGTTTCATGATTATCTATCCCTAGATTTCATCCTTAGCTAACTCAAATCGAGGGGTGCTTGAAACCTTCGGGGAAGCTCATTTCAGGTTGACATGGAAAGGTGGCGATGAAAAGGGAGAATCAACATTATGAATCAATTTGTGTGGTATAAGTGGATCCAATGTAACAAGTCTTGACATATATTGTTGGATGCTTGGATTAGCCTAATGGTGATCACTGGGAATATTTGAAAAGAGGAACTTACGAATTCTTTGAGGAAGAACCTTTGGGAAATGTGCTAAGAAATATTAACAAGGCATGTGGGTGGTTTAATAAAAGTATTATTAACACATAAATACACCACACTTTGGTATTTTGTTCTTTTAAATATTTCTCGGTTGTGGTGGTTCTGGCCATGGCCTTTTTTATTTACTTTATTTAATAATGCATGGAATCAAACTTTAGGCTAAACCTATTAATAAATTTATAAACATAGTTATTTTTTATTTTGGCATAAATTGAAAGGGTTTGTTGAAACTTCTCCATATTAACTTTTATTTAGAACTTAAATCCTACAAAATATTAAAAAAATCACTCAAGAATATAAACAAGGATAACTCACCTACTCCATATCTCATTATTATCCATACTCATTTTCATTTAATATTATCATATAGATAACATAATTATTTTCTTGGGGGCATATGGGAACGCGTCTTTCAACCTTCTTCATACTAGTTGTCAGTTAAAACTTCAATCCTACATATCAAAAATATTTCCAACGGGGAATCATGGATAAGGGTATATTGATATTCTCCATATAATAGTTTACTCAGGTAGACTCATCACATATACAAATTTAATATTAGAATATGTAATGCAAAGGCTCAAGCAACCCTTATTCATATAAGCATTCTTCTTGTAATTCTATCCTACACAGATCCAAACTCATCATGAGGGATGAAAGGGGAATGGCTGACCAAATATTTTCCATATACATTTTATTCTAGATAATGTATTGTGCATAAAACGAGTTTCTCAATGGAGGCACAATGGGGAAGGCTCAATTATCCTTTGTCCACATCGGTTTTCATTTAAACCTCCTCTCTCACTTAAGTCATAGCTTATCATTGTTAGTAAAAAGGGAAGAGTTGAACGATCAGTCTCATACATATTTTCATCGAGATCCTTGATTTGAAACATAGTAGAGTTTTTCCTTGGGGAAAAATAGAGAGAAGTTGCCAACCCTTCTGAATGCAATTTCTATAGGGAGAGTAGAGATGGGTCAATTGACACTTCTCCATATAAATTTTCATTTAGGTTCCCTTGCACACATAAAATATTTATTTATTTTTGTTTAACAAACAATTTTCTAAATCACCAAAAAGTTTCCTATAATAATGTATTTGGCACCATTTTTCTAATTTCACTTAAAATTATTTGTAATATATCTAAACAATATTAAAGGATATATTGTGTCTTATGATATTCTTGACTATCTTTGTTTCATTGTCATTAGAGTAGCTATAAAAGAGCACAATTTCATTCCTTGAAACTACATTTTGTTCTATTTGAGAGTTTAATGCCAAACTACATACTAGAATCCAAGGAAATTTCTCTAGACATTCCCTTTGCAAAGTTTCATCAAAAAATTAAACTTCAGTAATTTGTTACATAGCTATGGCCAAAATATGATTTTTACTCAAGCGTTTTTGTTAAAATAATCCTTTCTTCTCACACTTCTTCTTTCTTTATTTATTCTCTACGTTTAGTATTCTTCTCTTCCTTCCATGTGGCAAGTGACTGTTGGCCATGAGGTTTGAGAACACCTTTCAATCCAAGAAAATTTCCTTATACATATTGGGCACTTTTTCCCTTAAGCTAAGATGGCCGGTGGAAGGAAAAGGTATGAACCAAGCCCCATTACCCTTATATCTCACTTTCAATATGTTTCTATAGTATGCATTTGGGCTACTTGGGTTCCACTTACCATGGGTCGTCCTTAGGTTAGGTAGAAGGCTAAAGGTGTAAGTCTCTACTTCTCCCTATAATTTTGCAAGATATCCATTTACACTCTATTCTCACCTTCATGATATTTATTGCCTTTGTATTACCTTGGTTTATTCCATTAACATTGAGGGTTGGGGGAAAGAAAATTTTTCTTTTTCATGATCCAAAACTATACCAAGCATCTATCTCCACTTTCCTTTCCATTTTTCATTTTATCTTAGATTGAAGGATGAATCTTTTAACCTCTTTATTTGACTTCAATTTTTATTCCCCACATTTTATATAGTCAAATAGGTGGAGACAATGAGCTTCCTCCTTTTCACATTTTCAATGTAGCCTTCCAAATCTTTGCGTTATAATCGTTTTTCTTCAAATACTTCAAAGAGGCAATGACCTCGCCCATATGGAGACATGATTAAAGACATGATGTGTCAAGTTTATAACCATTAGATATACTAATTGCACATTATTTTCTTATAGGAAGCCAATGTTATAAACTAAGATATGATCACACTTTATTGTGTGCTTGGATTCGCTTCCCCTTTTCACTGAGGAACTAAATTCAAAAATCTCTTCCTCCATTTGAAAACTATGTTTACCACTAGACTTTAGAGTTAGTTTGGAGAGCTAGTGTAGAATTTTCACCAATGCATACATACATTATTGAACAATGCAAGGTAAAATATATAATATACAAAACATTCAAATGTAATTTTTTTACAAAAAGGGAAAATATTTCTAGTTGTAGAAAATCCTATAGATTCACAAGCTAATGCAATTTGCAAAAGTAAGAGATAAGAATATACTTCTACTCTTTACAATGGAATCCCATAAACATCGAGAAAACAATAATCAATAGAGGAAGAGAATAAAAGGCACATAACATAATAAATATCTGGGGAAAGCCATAGCTCAAAACCCCACCATTTGTTTTGTATTAATCCGGAAAATCAATATGAAATTACAATGCTTGTTCTCTCAAGAACAATCCCAGCAATTAGCAAATTCAATCTCCAACTCATAAGCAAGCTCAAGGCCAAATCTTAGCCTCTTCACAAGCTCTCCAAGTCTCTATTCTAATGTGTAATTCCTATGAAAGATAGTTTGTATTTAAATGGAAATAAAGCCTCTAAAAATAGCACAATCCCTCAAGGATTAGTTCCTGAATACATGCATTATCAGTGCAACTCAGAAAAATCTAAAACAAATAGTACATTGTCCCTGCACTCTAGTCTGAACTAGGTCTTTCTCATAATCGACATGCATGAGTTTTTGATGAGTAAATATTCAGTTAACTAGAGTAGCACTGGTGGAGTTCATTAGTGTCACCACTGACTATTAACTCACTATTAGTTCTCTCAATCATTTTGAGAACTAATTTAACTGAACTGACTCATGAAACTGAGTCTTCTATTTTACAACTCATAATTAACTCACATTGGACTCCTACGAAGTAGGGAGAACATATACATGACTTCCAAAAGACTTCAAACTCGAATTTCCTAAGTTAAGTAATTTTAATAAACTTAATTTAACTATTTTAAGTTGATATGAGAATAGAATTGAATTTAATTCAAGGAAAAATTAAACGGGAATTTCTTGTTGCCATTTTTCAACACTTCCTCTCAACAAGAAAGGGATTATCAACTACCCCAATCTTGTCTCTGTGAAACTCAAATTTACATATTGACAATTCCTTTTTCAAGATGTTAGCATCTTGGTCCTTCATAGGAATGTAATCTAACAACATGATCTGCCTCAATACACAATCTCCGAAATGATGGTACCGAATATCAATATGCTTGGACCAATCATGAAAGACTGGATTTTCATAGAGTTTGATACAACTCTGATTATCATAATAAATCATCGTCGGATCCATCTGCTGACCAGACAAACCAACCAAGATCTTCCTCATCCAGATAGCCTCACATGCTACCTGACTTGCAGCCATGTACTCTGCCTCTGTCAAACTGAGTGCAACCGATCTCTGTTTCATGTTGTACCAAGAAACTGCCACTGACCCAATACTAAAGATCCCTCCTATTGTGCTCTTCCTGTCGGATGGACTCCCTGCCCAATCTGCATCGATGAAGCCTTGAAGCTTCACTCCATTTGTTCGTCTATACCATAACCCAAACTAAGTAGTGCCTCTGAGGTATCTCAATACATGCTTTTCCGTCTTCCAATATAGCTTGGTAAGCCTAACCATCGCTTGACTAAGCTGGTTAACTGCATAGCACTTATCCAGTCATGTGTTGAACAAGTACATGAGTGAACCCACAAGCTTCCTGTAAACAGTAGCTTTCACTACTTCCCCTGAAGTAGCATCCTCCTTCCTCCAGTTACCATCTAAAGGAGTCTCCATGGGTTTACTGCTCTCCATGAGGAATATCCTAAGTATCTTGTTGGCATACTTGCCCAGAGATACAAACAACTCCCCATCTCCCTGCCATACCTCCATGTCAAGAAAGTAATGTGTGAGCCCCATGTCCTTCATCTCAAACTCTCTTGCAAGGTCCTCCTTGCAAGATTTGATGAGCTTCTCATCGCCTGTTAGTATAAGATCATCTACATAAATTAAAATGATCAAAAACCTACCTTCCACCACTATGTGACACATGCTCACTTCCGCTTCACTCTTCGTGAAGCCCAACTAAGTGAAGTAGTTATCTATCCTGGTTTACCAAGCACGGCGTGCTTTCTTCAGCCCATACAATGCTCTCTTAAGTCGACACACATGCAACTCACAGTCCAAGGTTTCAAAACCTTCAAGATGCTCTATATACACGTCTTCCTCAATCATGCCATTGAGGAAGGCAGTCTTCACATCCATCTGATGGATCTTCCAACCCATCTGTGATGATAGTGCCAAAATAGATCTGATTAACGAGTACCTTGCAATAAGAGAAAAGGTCTCATCATAGTCAATCCCCTTTACCTGTGAAAAGCCACAGGCCACAAATCTGGCCTTATGTTTCTCCACACTACAATCTGCATCTTTTTTTACGTTGTAAACACAACGGGAGCTCACAACTGACTTTTCCTCTGGTCCTAGGACCACATCCCAAACACTATTTTGAACTATGGATTCATACTCCTCCACCATCGCATCAACCCAAACCGACTGTTGCACTACTTTCTAAAAGGAATATGGCTTTGTCTCAACACATGCAGCCATAAGTACCATGTATCTAGTGTACCTCTCTGGTGACCTTCTTTGTCTCCGCTAAGAAGAGGATGCTCCCACATTCTCCCATGCATCATCCAACAATCTACCAGCCTCTCTAGTGCGCTTTCTTCCCTCTCTGGAAGACTCTGCCTGAGTGGATTTCTCCACTCTCTGAACCTCTGCATGTGGCTGCTCCACATCAATATGATGCCCCTCAACCTTAGGAGCTCAAAGCTCCTCATTCACATATAGCTCAAGCTTCGTCTCAAGGGATACTCACATGGCCTTGTCCTCATCGAACCTGATATCCCTACGAACCATTGTCATTCGACTGGTCAGCATGTACACCTAATAGTTATGGGGTGTATCAGTGTACCCCACAAAGATCCCCAACTCTGATGTTGGCTCAAGCTTCTTCCGTGCATCTTTGGTCACATGGCAATAAACTGATGACCCAAAAAACCTGAAGTGACCAACATTTGGTCTCTTACTAGAATAAGCCTTCTCTGGTGTCTTCATCTCAAGTATACGATGTGGGCTACAGTTCTGAACATAAATTGTTGTGTTGCATACCTCAGCCCACAAGTGTAGTGGTAGGCCATAATCATGCAACATCACCCTTGCTACCCCTACTATGCTCTTCTTCTTCCTCTCGCCAACCCCATTTTGTTGAGGTTTATGGTGTTCCGTCAACTCTCGCTTAATCCGTTTCGCTGCACAAAAGTTCTTAAACTCATTGGAGACATACTCATCATCGTTATCACTCTGTAGAGCTTTAAACTTCTTGTCAGACACTTTCTCTACCAATTCTTTGAACTCACAAAACTTTGTCAAAATTTGATCCTTTTTTTGCATAAAAAATACCCATCATTTACGATAATAGTCATCAACGAATATAACATAATACCTATGTTTGGCCATGGATGCTATCGAGAATGGTGCATACACATCTGAATGGAATCTCTCCATAATAGACTCTGCTCGACTGTCTCTATCTCCAAAGGAAGACTTGGTGTATTTTCCCAAAGTACAACCCTTGCATGTTTAAACTTGCTCAAGCGTACCTTTGGGAAGACGGTAGAGATTTTCTGCAATATCTTTAGAGCCCCATGATGTGAGTGGCCCAATTTCCTGTGCCACAACTCACCGACATCTTGGCTCAACATCTTTTCTGCTTTTGAACTCAAAGAAGCACAATCCTCTACCTCTATCTTATATAGATTCTAAACTCAAATCCCTATCTTTTTTACTTGAACCATGGCTATGTGTCGAAGGAACGCCTTTCCTTTCGAAAAGATCACATCATAGCCTCTATCCTCAAGCATGGCAATGGATACCAAGTTCTTCGTTAGTCCGAGTACATGCATAACATTCTTCAAGGTGAGTGGAGCCGCATGCTCCCTCTAAAAAGTAATAGTGCCCACACCAGTAACACTATACTTACTGTCATCACCCATTTCGATATGCATCTTGAGATATTTCTCCTCCATTTCACTAAATAACTCTTTGTCACCAATCATGTGGAAAGAAGCTCCACTGTCTAAGTACCAAACACTTCCCATCATTGAAGACACCATGCATGCAATGAGGGAAAAGTCCAATTTGAATTGGGAGGCTAAAGCCTCACCCATCGCTCCTCCTAAGGACTTCTTCTTGGACTTCTTCAGTGGATAATTTGTAGCAAAGTGACCCATCTTACGACAATGAAAGCATTTAACTTTCGCCATGTCCTTCTTCTTACCTAAATGATTAGAATCTGATTTGGAATGAGAAATTTTACCTTTCCCCTTCCTCGCCTTAATCGCTAAGGCACAGTTCTCTTCATCATCAGTATTTAATGAAGAGACATCCCTGGTCTTCCTCCTGATCTCATCCTGCATCAAATCCGACCATAGTCATTCCCAATATGGAAACTTCTCCCGACCATTGATAGAGTCCTGATAACTATGCCAACTCTTTGGGAGTCCAAGAAGAGCAAGGCTCACCATATCCTCCTCAACAACCATGATTCCAACACTTCCAAGTTCATCTCGACATTGAGTGAACTTGATCAAGTACTTTGGAATTATCTCGCCTTTCTCCATCTTGATTTTATGAAGTTTATCCTTCAGTGCCAACTTTCTTTGATCACTGCTATTTTGATATAAGTCCCTCAATGTTTTCCACATAGCATGTGGGCTTTCCTTTGCATGGAGACTTGAGACAATATGATCTCGAACTCCCTCAAGGATTATCCACCTTGCCTTCGCCACACACTTCTTCCACTCAGCCAAGTTCTATGCATCAGTAGTTGTTGGCTTAGGAATTGCTTGTTCAACAAATTCCTTCAAGCCATTATCCTCTAGCACAACCTCTATCCTGTACCTCTAGGCTATGAAATTCAAGCTGCCTTCCAAGGCATACTCAAGCCTCAACCAACGGAATGCCATCTATCGATCTTGAAGTACGTATGCAAATTTGAATTTCACTTGAAACCCAGAAACTCAAAACTTTGAAATCTCCTCTAGAGATCTAATTTTAAATCAATGATAGTTCCCTCGTACGAACTTCGATTCGGTCAAATTTGTTTTTGAATTTGGGTATCTTTTCCCAAGGAATCCAGATCTGTAATTTGTTTCTAAAAATTTTGCACATAAATTCTCAGATCTACTCTACGAACTCTCGACCTAAAAAAAATCTTGCTTCGATACCATGTAAAAAATCCTGTAGATTCACAAGCTAATGCAATTTTCTAAAACAAGAGACAAGAATATACTTCTACTCTTTACAGCGGAAGCCCATAAATATCGAGCAAACAATAATCAATAGATGGAGATAATCAAAGGCACATAACACAATAAATATTCGGGGAAAGCCACAACTCAAAACCCCACTATCTGTTTTGTATTAATATGAAAAATCAAGATGAAATTAAAATTGCTTGTTCTCTCAAGAACAATCCCAACACTTAAAAAATTCAATCTCCAACTCATAAGAAAGCTCAAGACCAAAGCTTACCCTCTTCACAATCTCTCCAGGTCTCTATTCCAATGTGTAATTCCTATGAAGGATAGCTTGTATTTAAAGGGAAATAAAGCCTCTAAAAATAGCACAACCTCTCAAGGATCAGTTCCTGAATGCATGTACTATTAGTGCAACTCAGAAAAATCTAAAACAAATAGTACCATGTCCTTGCACTCTAGTCTCAACTGGGTCTTTCTCAGAATCGACATGCATGAATTTTCCGATGAGTAAATATTTAGTTAACTAGAGTAGCATTGGTGGAGTTCATTAGTGTCACCACTGACTATTAACTCACTATTATTTCTCTCAATCAGTTTGAGAACTAATTTAACTGAACTAACTCATGAAACTTAGTCTTCTATTTTACAACTTACAATTAACTCACACTAGACTCCTACAAAGTAGGGAGAACATATACATGACTTCCAAAATACTTCCAACTCTAATTTCCTAAGTTAAGTAATTTTAATAAACTTAATTTAACTATTTTAAGTTGCTATGAGAATATAATTTGATTTTAATTCATAGTTTAATTTAAGGACAAATTAAACTGGAATTTCTTGTTTCCATTTTTCAAAACTAGCTAATAATATCTCCATTATTTTTATCCATTTGCATGCCTAACATTCTTGACAAATGAACATGAATTATTCTTCCTCAGTAATGATAGAAGTGACATTATCATAAAATCAATGAACACAAAAAATCAATCATTTGTTGGATATAATACTAAGATGGGGGGTGAATCAGTATTTATAAATCAATAACTTTTTCATTTCCATAATCAGATTTATATATGCTACTTCAGTGAAGGGAACTCGCGTGTGCACGCAACTATTCTTAAGGAAACCAACGTATATCTAGTGAACTTATGATTCAGTTAATTCATCATATGTTGATCTTTAATCTGTGCATCAGTACTTTATTAAACATTAAACAGTGACCATGTGCAGTTAATAACAAAATAAATCATCACACATAAGCAACACACATGAACACCACAATTTAATATGGAAACCGAATGTGGGTGAAAACCACCTGCTGCTGTCATCTCTTTCTTCTTTTAATAATAAGAAAAAAATTTACAATCTTGTACTGGTGCAGACTCATACCAATACGCAGGCTTCTACTTGCAGAAGGTTATAAACTTCTCCCCTTCTCGAGCTTCTACTGGAAGGGAGCTACAACCCCCTAGCTCTTGTACTATCCGATATGTTTACTAGTACGTAGGCACCGACCTACAGAAGGCTACAACCTTCTTTCTTCCTCCAGGGACCACGTTTCATAAATTTTTAGACTGGATGCTCCTGGTACACAACAATACACATGAAGGCCTCGTTTCATCCAATTTTCATACTCGACCCATCAACATCTGCATCAACCAATCACTGAAACTCAATCATCACTCTCTGAATCAACCAAACTTAATTAATCACTGACAACCTATGAACCTCTGACACAATTGAATCAACCATTCATTCATACTTAATCAACTTCAACCAATCAACTGGAACAGATAGATCACTATAACCAGTACACAGATCTGAACCTAGAACACTACATCATCATTCAGAACCAATTGTAACCTCAAAACCATGCATCAGAGTGTATACGCTACTTGCTTGAACCCAAACTGTGTGTATAGGCTACTTCCTTTAGGCCAAATTGCTTATATCTCTAAAGATATTGAACCATAAAACTTCTGAACCACAAATTGTACCAATCAGTGACATTCTGAAGATCTACTGTCATATTACAGAGTTCTAAACAGATAGCAACAAGGATCACCTTCCTTCTCAATCAATCAATCAATCAGACTTAATTTCCTTATACATTCAGTTCTACTTTCAGATCTAACAAGAAATCATTGACAAACAGTAGTACTGATCTGATAGATCAATTATCCTTGAACATCAAGTTTTTCTTTTGCATACGCTACTTGGAACAGCTGAACCAACATGTAAACGCAACTTCACCAAAGTGAACCAACATGTAGATCTGCAAATACTTACTTATAAATTCATTGCACTTCCCGACTTCAAACATACCCAAATCATCACATATAAAGGATAAAACATGTGTTAGCAATCAGATCTAGCCCATCCATTATCAAATCACATAATGATAAGTCATTATGATCCTGATCCATCATTAGATCTCATCCGTCATCACTGAAGCAAATCACAATCAATCAATCTGAACATTCAGAATATTGTCACCAGAATGCAATCCCAGAACATGAAGCATAACTCAGAACTCTGCATCAATAACCAGAACCAACTGCAACTTTAAACATCATAGTTCATAAGGTATACGCTACTTCGATGTGTCGAACCGGCATGTATACGCGCTTTTTCCAAAGCGAAACAATGTACATATCTACAAATATTAACTTAAAACTTCATAGACATTCCAGATTTTAGTCATACCCAGATCATATCATTTACATAATAAAACACGCGTTAGTATTCGGATCTAGACTATCCATGATCAAACCACATAATGATAATTCATTTCAGGCTTTATGATCCTGATTCATCAACCATCGTCAGCCATATAGGTGCATCCTTAGATTAGATCAAGTAAAGCATCAGAGCATACATATATGATCTAACACTTCATAAGATATTCAATACTTGCACACCCTGGCCTAATGATCTTCTCCTCCTTATATAGTTTTAGGCCTTTCTCAATACCTTGGACCAAAACCACTTAGGACCAATACCTTGGACCAAATACCTAGGGTCAATACCTTGGACCAAATACCTTGGATCAATACCTTGGACCAAAATACCTCGGGCTAGATACCTCGAACCAAAACCTTGGTTTTTCCAACATTTATGCGCTTTTCCTTCTGTGAAAGTGCGTGTATATGCATACGCTCCTTTGGTTTTGTTAACCCACGTGTATACGCTATTTTTCTATAGTAAACCTGCGTATACAATTTAACGTACCTGAAAATTTCCTTTTTATTCAACTTCTTGATTCTGATCTATAGTCCTTTGTTCCTTCATCCTATTCTTTTGTACCATTACTTTGTTCCCTCTGAATAGGCCTATTATAATGTGATTTTCCATTGTACATTACTTCTGAACTGATTCCTTTGAACTTCCCTGCATTTTATCACATCGGGAAATACAACTGCCATGCATTCTATCACATCTGATATCTCTCCTGTAGATTCATCTAGTTACATAGATTCATCTAGTTACCATATACAAGTGACTTGTTATACTACAAGTGGGTTTCCATCAAGTACAACACATGCATCATAATGCCAACAATCTCCCCCTTTGGACTTGATGTCAACCATGTTGGTGTTGATTACTGCAAGCTATAGAAATTGTTAGAGATAACAAGAAACACCAAAATACTCTCCCCCTTTGACATCAAGGGCAGAGGGCAGACCAAGAAATTCTCCCCCTTTGATATTAAGGGCAAAGGGCTGACCAAAATGAAGACTTTCATATCTGAATAGCTGAATATAAACATTGATCATGCTCTCCCTAGGCACATGCTGAATTATCTGATTGAACTCCTTCTTTGTTTATGCTGAGATGCACTATATCATCCATGCTCCCCGTGAGCACATGCAGAGTCTGTAAATATTTTCCAAAAGAATAACATGACTCTATAACTCAACTATGTGAGTTTGACCTTCCTATCACTAATGACTCATACATACATCAATCTCCCAACCAAGTGGGGATATATCGATTTTGACTCATCCTCCCAACCAAGTGGGGATATACCAATTTATACATGACTGAAATATAGAAATTATTACATCATCCTTCCCATGCATAGTGGGGGTACAAATTACATCATATGACCAAAAAAGACTCATCAAAAGACTACGATAGACAGAGAAAAATTATTACATCATGGGTATTTATATGACCTTTACATCGAATGATATACATGACATTTATAATAGGGACCAAATATCTAAACAATACCATGATAGTCATCAGCAACTATCATACACCATGTATGATCTGTACCATAAGCATATGTCAACAGCATCTAGACCAACAACCTGTATGTTTCCATCATTAGTTATGACAGTGTAAATATCATCAACCTGTGACAAAGTATGCCGCATATAGATATCAACTCATCCTCTTGATCTCATCAAGATCAAATTGCTTTGTTTCCTTAGTAAAAATAGCCTTATCATAACCTTCCATGAATCAACTAAGCATATGTCATATCTCCAAGCAATAGCACAAAATCATTCACATCATATCATATGTATGTGAAAACACCATAGTCATCATCCATGATCATCACATCATCATCAAGAATTGCATCATCTTTCCACAAGAACCTTCAATATATCAACCATGTATCATCACTAGGGAACATCCCACATGTGATAAGAAACCATGATAATCAACATATGTGAGTATCAACCTATCATCATAAGGTAATAACTCATCATCATTATGTGACTAAGTAAGCCATGTCTTCAAATAGTTATGTCTTCATGAGACCTGCAATAACACCATTCTCTTGGCCAGCCAACAATATTTGTCAATATGAAACTTAAGTAATCATTCATGTATCCAACATAATGTGTATCCATCAATTATGTATCTAGAAAACCTTGAGCACATGGTCATTTGTCTAGCTTTCTTGATACCATCAGCAGCAACAATCCTCAACGATGTGAGAATCAAGAACTATAGGAATCCTGTATCGTAACTACACCATATGCATCTTTGAAGGCATGATGACACCAACATAAAAGAAATGAGTGGCTTATCATCAAATGATGAAGTTGTGTATTCAATCTTTGTACTTCTCCTTGTCCTTATGAATATCACCATGTAAGCAACATATATGTACTGTATGCATCAGCAAAAATTCATCCACAATCATCCATAAATCTGATCTGAATAACAACTATGTAAACCCAAGCAATACAAGTATCATATGAGATTTCATCATGGGCAACTCATAATAGCAAGATGTATCATTTAAACACTTTAGCCACATAAGCATCATCATCATTGATTAGGTACCAAGGACTTCTAAACATAATGCCAACAATGCTTTATTAGAAGCATAGCATGTTCTCCCCCTGAACTTGTTCCACCTGTTCACTGTCAGATCTGATCATTGCATATATCATTAAGAAATATCAAGGCATAATCATGACTCAGATATACATCAAGTCATCAAAAAACACTTCTATATGTTGTAGTCATCAATCATCAAGACAGAAAAGATAATTGAAAATTGTTTGAATCATATCATATCATTTTTTTGAGTTTGTCCCACTGTTTCTTCATCAAACCAACATATACGCAACTATGCAACTTCGAACTCGCGTATATATGCAGCTTTTCTTTACGAAACTTGCGTATGAGATTTATAACACTGAAGTTTCACACTTTCAGCTCCCCCTGAGTCTGTTATGTCTATATACTGTGCCATGCCACATTTTTCTGACTGTACTTCCTTCTTCCATATCTTCGAGTGTGATGATGTTTTCTCCTTTTGGTATGGTGCCTAAAATTTTCTCCTGCATTCCTTTGCTATATGTCCAAACTTGTTACATGCATAACATCTTACATGTTTCATATTCCTTCTATAGCAGTTAATGGCTTTTTGACCAAACATATTGCAAGAAAAACAATATCCCTTAAAGTACCTGGAAGCTGATGATATTTCTATGTGATGGTCTTGAACCATTCTACTTCTGCATCTTGCTGCAATATGTCCAAAATCATGACATATAAAACATTCAACATTATTCATTTGAGTAAATAACCGACTATCACTTCCACAGTTAGGAGTAAAAGATTTTCTTTGAAGAATTTCTTTCCTTGGTTGTTGATGGGGTTGACCTCTCATCCCCTTGTTGAGAATTTCAGATTTTGCATTAGAGTTCTTTGCCTCACCTTGTGAACTAGATTCACCTTCAACATATTCATGAAAACCAAGACTAGATTTGATGGCAGGAGACCTTTGACTACTAAGAATATCATCCAAAATCTTAGTACTATCTTGAAATCGTAAAAGCTTATCCTTTTCTTCTAATTTACCTTTTGGTATATTTACCTCAACCTGATATTGCTTTTCCTTTTCAAGATGTTGCTTCTTCATGATTTCTTCAGCTTTTCTTCCTTCCTCCACTTGTTGCCTTAATTCGAGAACTTCGTTTTCTTATTCTTCAAGAGCTTCGAGTAGTTCTTCATTTTGCTTATTTGATTTTTCAAGATCTTTTTAAGAGAGGGGATCTTAGCTTCAAGACTTTCATAGTAACTAGATCTATCTTTAAGTTTCTTGATTGTTGTGCTCCTTTTATTTACTTCCTTTCTTAATGATGTCACTTCATCCTGCAACTTTTGACATTGATCTTCTTTTTCCTTGTACTGCTTCCTTACTTTGTTTCCTTCCTCTAGTTGATCTTTTAGTCTGGTAGCTTCTTCTTTGAAGGCACACTCCCTTTTGTCCAATAGATATTTTTGATCTCTAATTTTATCTGTGAGTTTTTAAAATTCTGCCTCTATTTGATATCTTTCTCTTTCACCCATAAGAGCAAATTCAATTGTTTCGCTGTCACTTTCATCATCCTCAAATGAACAAAGAAATGTATCACCAAAGGATAACAAATTCATACCTGATAGTTATTTTGCTTGTTCATCTTCATTCTGAGGTGATTCTGAATCTGAAGAGTTGCTTCCACATAATCCCCAATTGTCTCTCCCACTGTCACAGTTCCTTTGAGATTCCTTCTTCTTTTGAGGTGCTTTCTCCTTTCCCATTGTTTCTATGGATCTCCTTCAAGCGATCAAGCTTCTGCCAAAGGACCTGCTCTGATACCAATTGTTGGAAATAATACTGAGAGGGGGAGTGAATCAGTATTTATAAATCAATAACTTTTTCATTTCCATAATCAGATTTATATACGCTACTTCAGTGAGGGTAACTCGCGTGTGCATGCAACTGTTCTTAAGGCAACTAGTGTATATCTAGTGAACTTATGATTCAGTTAATTCATCATATGTTGATCTTTAATCTATGCATCTGTAATTTATTAAACATTAAACAGTAACCATGTGCAGTTAATAACAGAATAAATCATCATACATAAGCAACACACATGAACACCAAGATTTAAGGTGGAAACCCAATGTGGGTGAAAACCAACTGCTACTGTCATCTCTGTCTTCTTTTAATAATAAGAAAATATGTTTACAATCGTGTACTATTGCAGACTCATACCAGTACGCAGGCTTCTACCTGCAGAAGGTTATAACCTTCTCTCGTTCTCCAGCTTCTACTGGAAGGGAGCTACAACCCCCTAGCTCTTGTACTAGCCGATATGTTTACTAGTACGTAAGCGCCGAACTACAGAAGGCTACGACCTTCTTTCTTCCTCTAGAGACCACGTTTCATCAATTTTCAGACTGGATGCTCCTGGTACACAATAATACACATGAAGGCCTCGTTTCATCCAATTTTCATACTCAACCCATCAATAACATTGAAGCTTAGAATCAATCACCATTGCAATACAACCATCAAATACATCTGCATCAACCAATCACTAAACTCAATCATCACTCTCTGAATCAACCAAACTTAATCAATCATTGACAACCTATGAACCTCTGACACAATTAAATCAACCATTCATTCATACTTAATCAACTTCAACCAATCAACTGGAACAGATAGATCACTGTAACCAGTACACAGAACTGAACCCAGAACACTACATCATCATTCAAAACAGTTGTAACCTCAAAACCATGCATCAGAGTGTATACGCTACTTGGTTAAACCCAAACTGTGTGTATACGCTACTTCCTTTAACCCAACCTGCATATATCTCTAAAGATACTGAATCATAAAAGTTCTGAACCACAAACTATACCAATCAGTGGTATTCTGAAGATCTACTGTCATATTACAAAGTTCTAAACAGATAGAAATAAGGATCACCCTTCTTTCTCAATCAATAAATCAATCAATCAGACTTAATTTCCTTATACATTCAGTTCTACTTTCAGATCTAAGAAGAAATCATTGACAAACAGTAGTAAAATAGTAGTACTGATCTGATAGATCAATCATCCTTGAACATCAAGTTTTTATTTTGCATGTGCTACTTGGAAGAGCCGAACCAGCGTGTATACGCAACTTCACCAAAGCGAACCAGCGTACAGATCTGCAAATACTTACTTATAACTTCGTTGCACTTCCTGACTTCAGACACACCTAGATCATCACATATAAAGGTTAAAACATGTGTTAACAATCATATCTAGCCCATCCATTATCAGATCACATAATGATAAGTCATTATGATCATGATCCATCATTAGATCTCATCCATCATCACTGAAACAAATCACAATCAATCAATCTGAACATTCAGAATACTGTCACCAGAACATGAAGCATAACTTAGAACTCTGCATCAACAACCAGAACCAACTGCAACTTTAAACATCATAGTTCATAAGGTATATTCTACTTCGATATGTCGAACCGACGTGTATACGCGCTTTTACCAAAGCGAAACAGCGTACATATCTGCAAATATTAACTTAAAACTTCACAGACATTCCAAATTTTAGTCATACCTAGATCATATCATTTACAGAATAAAACATGCGTCAGTATTCAGATCTAGACTGTCCATGATCAAACCACATAATGATAATTCATTTCAGGCTTTATGATCCTGATCCATCAACCATCATCAACCATATAGGTGCATCCCTAGATCGGATCAAGCAAAGCATCAGAAGTTCATAGCCTGCATATATGATCTAACACTTCATAAGATATTCAATACTTGCACACCCTGGCCTAATGATCTTCTCCTCCTTATATATTTTTAGGCCTTTCTTAATACCTTGGACCAAAACCACTTAGGACCAATACCTTGGACCAAATACCTAGGGTCAATACCTCGGACCAAATACCTTGGACTAGATACCTCGGACCAAAACCTTGGTTTTTCCAACATGTACACACTTTTCCTTCTGTGAAAGTGCGTGTATATGTATACGCTCCTTTGGTTTTGTTATCCCGCGTGTATACGCTATTATCTATAGTGAACTTGCGTATACAACTTAACATACTTGAAAATGTCCTTTTTATTCAACTTCTTGATTCTGATATGTAGTCCTTTGTTCCTTCATCCTATTCTTTTGTACCATTACTTTGTTCCCTCTGAATAGGCCTGTTATAATGTGATTTTCCATTGTACATTACTTTTGAACTGATTCCTTTGAACTTCCCTGCATTTTTCCACATCTGTAAATACAACTGCCATGCATTCTGTCACATCTGATATCTCTCCTGTAGATTCATCTAGTTACCATATACAAGTGTGTTTCCATCAAGTACAACACATGCATCATAATGCCAAGATCATCACCATGAACACATTACTATAAATTGATGTTAATCATCTTAACTACCCCCAGCCACTCATTATACATAAATTAGAAGCTATTAAAATTCATAACATAAATATATAGTAAAATCAATTATAGTAGCAAGGAAAAAAATTATTGTTTCTAATGTTCACCATCGATTGACCACAAACGAACACTTTTTGACCTAATTATAGATATTATATTGCAAAGGTCACCCTTAATCTAGACTATGAGACCACAAGGGAAAAATCTTATCTACTAGCTTTGATCTCTCTCACATAGTGTAACCCTTAGTACTCAGACAAAAATAATATCACTATAAATTCTTCCATGCACACTAATCCATTTTAAACTAAACCATGCTCTCCCCTTTTAGTCTACATAACACTAATAAATTAGTTTCATTCTTTGCAATGCAATCTCTTCTCCCTCTAGTGCTCCAATCCATGAAAGAGTATTTCTTTCAATGGTTTTTTATCAAACATTCACATTTCAACCATACTATTTATACATATAAAATAACACCACTACATGCACAAGAAAGTTAAAGGCTTTACACCAAATGAAAACTCATAAACTAACAAATAAAGGAAAACAACATTAAAATCACCCATATATAATTGAAAAAATATATTTAATATTAAAAAAATAAAACTACACCAGCCTAGATCCATCTTAACTCCAGATCTATCAAGCATCGAGAGGGATCAAATCTCTCGAGGTGAAAACCTCTTTTTTGAGTGCAAAACTTGAGGAAAGGTTTGCACCTCGAGACATGTGATCCCTCTCAACGCTTGATAGATACAAAGTTAAGATGGATCTAGCTTGGTTTCAGTTGTGTGCGACCAAGGAAAATCTATCTGACATATGATTAATTTTATCAATAATATGTAAATATATCTAATAATAATATAACCATTTTAAATATGCTAAATATGTCTGAGATTTATCTAGTCATTTTAATTTTAAATTTTCTTAGTTACCTCAGTCTGTTGAGATGATAAATATTGTCAATAAATTTAATAATGAAAAATGATGAAATAAAAATTTTGAATGCCAAGTGACAATGTAATAGTGTTGAATGATAGAAAATGTGAATAATAAAAATGTATTCAATTACAAATAGTCTTCATTGTGATCAATCACAAACTATTTTCTTCAACTATTCTTATTGTCACCCTATAGTTAGTTTTGTCATATTTTCATATTGGTTATATGAAAAGGACAGTTGAAATCGTAAACCATTTAAATATTCGGCTTGGGTTGTTGTAGTAAACATCATACCTTGTCTCTCTTGTTCTCCAATATTAATAGGTTGAATTAATATAACACAAAAATCAATGTACATTGTCAATAATTTTTTGTGCTTACACTGAAATCAATGCACACTATTAATCCAATCACTTTGAAATTAATGTACCATCATACATCTAATTACATCAAATCAAAAATCAACATATACATTGAAATCAATGCATCTAATGAAAGAAATCAAATAGGATTAGAAAACAATGTCTACACTGAAATCAATTCAACTAATGCAAGTAATCAAATAGGATTAAAAATCAACATCTACACTCAAATCAATGCATCTAGTGCAAGCAAGAAAATAAGATTAGAAACCAACATATACACTGAAATCAATACATCTAGTGCAAGGAATCAAATATGATTAGAAATCACCATCTACACTGAAATAAATTCATTTAGTGAAAGCAATCAAATAGGATTAGAAGTCATCTACATTGAAACCAATGCATCAAGTGCAAGCAATCAAATACAATTAGAAATAAACATCTACATTGAAATTAATCCATCTAGTGCTAGAAATCAAATAGGATTAGAAATCACCATCTACACTGAAATTAATGCATTTAGTGCAAGCAATCAAATATGATTAAAATCACCATCTACACTGAAATCAATGAATTTAGTGCAAGAAATCAAATAGGATTAGAAATCATCTACATTAAAATCAATGCATCTAGTGCAAGTAATCAAATATCATTAGAAATCAACATCTACACTAAAATCAATGCATCTACTGTAAGTAATCAAATAGGATTAGAAATCACCATCTACACTGAAATCAATTCATCTAGTGCAATAAATCTTCTTCCTCTCTCCCCCCTCCATCTATATCTATCTCTCCCTCCATATCTCCTTCTTTTTCTTTTTATCTCACCCCCCAAAACACATATTCTCTCTGACTCCATATCTATCAATCTCTCTATCCCTCCCTCATGTCTCAATCTATCTCTTCTTTCTCTTCACCTTCCATCTATATCTCTATCTCCCTTGGTCTCTCTATATCACCCCCAAAACATACAGTCTTAGTGTAGCCCCTTATTGTTATTAGTGTAACCCCCTTATTATATTGTTGTGCCCATGTAGTCCCCATATTTTTATTATTGTGCCCCTTAGAAGCCCACTATTTTTATTGTTATGCCCTTATAATACTATTGTTATGTCGACTCTGATTATATTGTGACCCCTTAGACTCCTATATATAAAAGGGAGGTCTTGTCATTTGTATCATACAATAATTATTCATTTGTGTAATGTAAAAGAGGTTTCCCCATCGAAGAGGCTTATTTTGAAGTCATTGATCTATCTTTTCTTCTATTTTGTGAGCTGGTTGCATAACATTTGGAATCAGAGATTTGGATTCTAAGGTTCCATTGCTCCAGATAGGTCATCGTGGCATTTTCACTATAACTTTTTTCTACGAAGTTTTAGAAGCTAAATTTAAAACCCATTTGAGACTAAATCTTGATGAACCTAGGGTCTGAATTTCAGATATTTTCTTGCTATATTTACATATATATTATCCAAGGAATTTAGGGTTTTTGCAGGCTCCCGAATTACATCCCAAATAGGTGACCTTGGGAAAATCGTCATAACAATCTCTCTGAGCATCGGATTGAAATTTCATAATAAGTTATAGAAATAGGAAAGACTTTGGTTTTTTGTGTATCATTTTCAGGTCTGAAGGTTGAAACAGTGACATGTGGAAGGTCATACAAGTTCGCTCTACTCAACTAGTCTATAATCGGGCCATCGTGGGAGATTTGGCATAATTATTTCTTAAAGAATCCAATATTGATCAGATTGGTGGGGTTATAAAGAGGACTTAGGGGGCCACTACAAAAAAAATTTAAGACCTTGGAGATCTGGAATTACAGAGATACAATATGTTCAATATCGATCTCCTACGAAGAGAAAAAAGGTGTGTAGTTTTTTTTTTTTAATTTGCAGAAGTTTGGTTTGAAAAAATAGTTTAAAGTGATTCAAAGGGAATAGTGAAGAATAATTATAATTAATTGATGCCTCGAAGAAAAAAAATGGAAACACCTAGTAAGCAACCTGAAATATCTACCATGACTTATGAATAAGAGGAAGAAATGCAACATGATATATCAAAATTACGAGACCAAGTGCAACAAATTTCACTCTCACAAAAAGTAACAGAAGCTAAGATGGATGGTTCAAAGAAATACATGGAAGCTAACATGGATGGTGTGGAAGCTAGGATGGATGGCATGGAAGCTAAGATGGATGGTGTGGAAGCTAATATGGAAGCTAAGATGGATGGTTTAGAAGCGAAACTAAAAGAAGACATTGAAGATTTGAAGAAAGATATGGAAGGTTTGAAAGGAGTTTTGGAAAAGTTTCTACACGAAATGATTCCTAATGGTGAAAAGGTAGTAGAGGAAACTCATGATGAGAACAAAAGTAATGTTAATCACTATTTCATAGAATCTAACCTTCAATTGAATACTCGCCATGTTCCAAAGATTGATATGAGGAAGTTTGATGGCAAGGATCCCGTAACATGGATACTACAGATGGAGCAATATTTCGATCTCCATAATGTGAAAAAAACACAAAAGGTACACATTGCAACTTTATATTTGGAACCCAATCAGTTTTTATGGTATCGATGGCTTTGCTCTCATAAAAAAATTGTCACTTGGTCAATCTTTATGGAGAAAATGATAGCACATTATGAGGATACAAAAATAAACACCTTCTTTAGCTAATTGATAAATCTCAAATGAAACGGTTCAATGGTGGAGCACATTGAGGAATTCCAAAAATTGAATATAAGGGTAAAAGATATTCCAGAGGAGCATAGGATTGATGTGTTCATAGGGACTTTAAAGGATACCATCCAACATGAGGTTCACCTTTGGGAACCTGATCCATTGGAGAAATCATTCAGGTTGGAAAGAAAAATTGAAAGTAAAATTATGGCAACAAGGAAGCCTACCACTCACAACTATAAAGATGTAAGTGTTGTTGCCCCTAGCCTTCCACAACCTACAAGGTTGACACCACAACAATTGGAAGAAAAAAGAGAAAAAAAGAGAAAAAGGGCTTTGTTATAGCTGTGATAGAAAATACACTAAAGGTCATAAGTGTGATGAGAAGAAATCATTTTACATAGATTGTGAAGAAGAGGAAGAATGAACAAGAAACATCAAAAGAAGAGGATATACACTAGGAGAAAACCTAGAGAAAGAAGAAATGAATATGACCATATCTTCTAATGCATTGGAAATAATTACCACTCCTCAAACCCTCAAGATAAAAGGCATATCAAGAAGAAAAATGTAATATTGTTGATTGATTTGGGTAGTACCCATAATTTTATTCATTGTAAGATAGCCAAGGAATTGAATTCCTTATATACAACACCAAAGTGTCAAGTGATGGTTGTAAATGGAGGAACCATAAATTGCTCTGAAAAGTGCCATAATATAAAGCTATCCATGGGAGAATATGTATTTAATAGTTCAATGCTTTCCATTCCAATGGGTGGTGTTGATGTTGTACTAGGAGTCCAATGGCTACAATATTTGGGTACGATAGCTTTTATTTTTCAAGAACATTTCTTGATTTCTTTTTAGGACGGTAAGGAAGTTGAATTAAGGGGCATCGCAGGGAAACTAGGAAAGATTATAAGTTCTAACATCATGACAAAGCTTCTAAAGAAAGAACAACAAGATGTAATTGCAGAATTATGTTCACTAGAGGTTCCCAAATCAAAATCATCTATTTCTCCAGATCTCCATAAAGTTTTGGACAATCATTCCAAGATATTTGACACTCCCAAAGGCCTCCGACCTATTCTTGATCATGATCATGCTATTCATTTGATTCTAGGAAATGTTCCTCCAAACATCAGGCCTTACAGATATCCATATGCCCAAAAGAGTGAAATTGAACGTATGGTTGCAGAAATGCTAGAGGCTAGTATAATTCAACCTAGTCAAAGTTATGTCTTTGCTCCAGTAGTATTGGTGCACAAGAAGGATGGATCATGGCGCATGTGTTCGGATTATAGGGAGCTCAACAAGCTCACTGTTAAAGATAAATTTCCTATTCCTTTCATTGATGAATTATTGGATGAATTACATGGAGAAATTTACTTCACCAAGTTGGATCTTAGTTTAGGATATCATCAAATCAGAATGAAAATTGAAGACATTCTGAAAACAACATTTAGAACTCATGAGAGTCATTATGAATTTTTGGTGATGCCTTTTGGCCTTACCAATGCACCTTCTACATTTCAAGGTTTGGTGAATTCCATTTTCAAACCCTTCCTTAGAAAAATTGTGCTAGTATTTTTTTATGATATACTGATCTACATTAAGTCTTGGAAGGATCAAGTTCAACATGTTAACATGGTGCTTAAACTATTAGAGGAGAAACAATTATGTGCAAAAGCCTCCAAATGTTTCTTTCGAGTACAAGAGGTGGAATATTTGGGTCATATTGTATCTCATTAAGGTGTTAAGGGAGACCCTAGCAAAATTAAATCCATTAAGGAATCAAAAATCCCCACATCCATAAAGCATATATGAGGATTTATTAAGTTGACAAGGTATTATCACAAGTTTGTTAAGAATTATGGGAGAATAATAGCACCTCTAACAACATTACTGAAGAAAGATGCATTTTCTTGGACTCCAGAAGCAATGAAGGCCTTTGACCTTCTTAAAGTGGCAATGTGCCAAGCACCGGTCTTAGCTACACAAGATTTCACAAAAACCTTTATTGTGGAATGTGATGCCTCTGGAAATGGAATTGGTGTTGTTTTAATGCAAGAAGGAAGACCCATTACTTTCGAAATTCGTCCAATCAAATGAAATTATTTACACAAAACTATTTATGAGAAGGAAATGTTGGCAATACTACATGCACTTAAGAAATGTCAACCTTACCTAATGGGAAGACACTTCAAGGTGAAAACGGATCATGATAGCCTTAAATACTTTTTAGAACAAATATTATCCTCAGAAGAGTAGAAAAAATGTGTCGCAAAGATGTTGGGTTATGATTTTGAAATCATCTACAAAAAAGGGAAGAAAAATGTTGTAGTATACCTAGGGGGGATAATATGGGGTACAAAGGGAGGTACCCAAGGGAATAATGTAATAATGGGATGGGCCATAGTAATAAATAATGTGGTTAACCCGTATCATGTAAGGGACCACAAGTAGTTAGCAATAATGTAATATCCCATGGTATTAGATAGATGGTATTGAGGGAACCATGGTAATGACCCATGGTATTGTATGTATGAGGCCTATATAGAGGCTAGAGACTCCCCATTGATAGATGTCAAGGATTATTGTATGAACAGACATATGGCTTGTGGATTTTTCTCCTTCCTTGAGGAGTGAATGTATGGTGTTGCCCTACCTTAAGGGTTTGATCAATAAAGAATCATTTCTATCTATATTCAGATCTTGTCATTTATTGGGTTTATTTGTATTCTCTTATATTTTTGGGTCAAATCTATAACAAGTGGTATCATGCTAGAAAACAAGATAATGAGAAACATTGGGGTTATTTCCTACCGGTATCTCCTTATTGCAGGTTCATGGATTGATTCAAAATGAGAAGATGATTATGTTTATAAATCCTAGCTGCAATAATAATTTTATCAATGTTAATTTAGCAAGAAAATTGCAAGTTCCAACAAAACACATTGAAAACACACAGGTTGATGGTGAGGATGTTCAAGTTTATAAGGATTTGAAGCTTTCTATGGATAAGTATGTGTTGCATGGTGATTTTTATACTTTAGATATGGATAACATGGATGTTGTTTTGGGATATCCTTGGATGGAATCTGTGAGTACTATCAATATTAATGTGAAGAAGAAATTCTTGAAACTCTGGTATAAAAAGAAGAAAATTACATTACAAGATATTTCCATCAATAAACAGGTAGAGTCCACGAAGGCTGAAGTAGAAGATGTTCCAGGGACTGACATATCAGATGATGATCCATTGATGGTTGACAACCAAACACAAACATCAAACCAGGTACCAGAAAAACAAGTAGAGGCTGAAGCAGTGACATCGGATGAGGACTCAGTGGTTGAAGTAATATTGGAAGATAAGAAACAATAGAAGGCACCACAACATGTACCAGCTACACATCAAGCTCCATTAGGTGGTGAATTAAAGGAAGATACATTGTTGGTTAAAAAATCAGCATATCACCACCCACATCACCCTGCAAGAAAACAACCAACAAGATGGCAACGAATCAACAACAGAGAGGGGTGACGATCCACCTACTACACATCAACACAGAAGAGCTACCAGGGTCAACTTCCATCTCAAGCAAGCGAGGCACCAGCAAGATCGAGGGTTCACCTTTCTCTTGGATGGCTAGATGCATGTGCATGGTACCAGTGGACTACTCTTTTGAGTAGATCTTATTATTTATGTTCTTCCCATGTTTCGGGGATGAAACATGTTAAGGGGGGTGGAATGTAGTATACCTAGGGGGGATAATATGGGGTACAAAGGGAGGTACCCAAGGGAATAATGTAATAATGGGATGGGCCATAGTAATAAATAAGGTGGTTAACCCGTATCATGTAAGGGACCACAAGTAGTTAGCAATAATGTAATAAGCCCATGGTATTAGATAGATGGTATTGAGGGAACCATGGTAATGACCCATGGTATTGTATGTATGAGGCCTATATAGAGGCTAGAGACTCCCCATTGAGAGATGTCAAGGATTATTATATGAACAGGCATATGGCTTGTGGAGTGTTCTCCTTCCTTAAGGAGTGAATGTATGGTTTTGCCCTACCTCAAGGGTTTGATCAATATAGAATCATTTCTATCTATATTCAGATCTTTTCATTTATTGGGTTTATTTGTATTCTCTTATATTTCTGGGTCAGATCTATAACAAATGTTGTTGTAGATGCACTCTCAAGAAAGGATGAGGATGTGGAAGCATTTTTTTGTGTCATTTCTATTATCCAACCAGATTGGATAAATGAAGCAAGGGATGAATGGAAGAATGACGAAGAAGTGTGGGAATGCATTCAAAAGTTGCAGCAAGATCCCAGCACATCTAATACATTTAACTGGAAAAATGATTCGTTATGGTACAAATATCACTTATACCTCTGTAAGAATTCCCAACTCAAACAAAACATTCTTCTGGAATTGCATGCCTCTCCCTTGGGAGGGCACTCGAGATTTTTAAAAGATTACCACAGGGTTAAGAAGGAATTTTTTTTGGATGGCCTTAAATCTGATATTCAAAAGTTTGTGGCGGAATGTTTGGTTTACCAACAAAATAAAGTTGAGACAATTAAGACCCCGAGTATGTTACAACCTTTATCCATTCCAAGTCAATGTTAAGAGGAGGTTTCAATGGATTTTATCATAGGTTTACCCAAGTCCGAAGGAAAGAGTGTCATCATGGTGGTAGTTGATAGAATTACCAAGTATGCACACTTTTGTGCATTATCTCATCCATTTAAATCTAGTATAGTTGCCACTGCATTTATGGAAACAATTCAAAAGCTACATGGAAATCCAAAGATTATTTTAAGCGAGAGAGATCCCATTTTCACTGGAAATTTTTGGACATAATTATTTTCTTGTTTGGGTACTCAATTAGCTCATAGCTCATCTTATCATCCCCAATCTGATGGGAAAACTGAGATAGTGAACAAATGTTTGGAAGGATATCTTCATTGCTTTGTATCTAATAAAAAGACACAATGGGTCAAGTGGTTTCCCCTGGCTGAATGGTGGTATAAAACTTCCTTCCATACTGCAACAAAAATGACCCCATTTATGGCACTTTATGGATATCATCCACCATTAGTCACATCATATTTAAGAGAAAATTCTAAGGTTCAAGCAGTGGAGGATCACATCGAGCATCAACAAAAAGTTCTCCAACTCTTAAAGGATAACCTCACTTTGGCGCAAAATAGAATGAAACAACGGATAGATCAACATCGTAATGAAAGAAGTTTTGATGTAGGTGATTGGGTATTTCCGCGACTACAACCATACAAAAAAATGTCCCTCAAGCAAGCTAAGAAGTATAATAAATTATCACCAAAGTATTATGGTCTGTACAAGGTGTTACAAAAGATTGGTACTATGGAATACAAATTGGATCTTCCTCAATCTTCACGAGTGCACCCATTTTTCCATGTGTCATGCTTAAAGAAGGTTATAGGTAACAAGCTCCCAGTGCAAACAATATTGCTAGAACTTGACAAGGAAGGAAAAATCATATTGGGACCTGAAGCAGTCATAGAAATAAGAAATCGACAACTACGAAATCAATCAATTTCAGAGTATCTCATCAAGTGTAAGAACACATCCACTGAAGATTCCACATGGGAGGATTAGAATTTTAGGTAGAATAATCTAGAACTACTCAAGCGTTGAGGACAATTTTTTTTTAAGGAGAGGGGCATGTTAGGTCCTTCTACTACTAGTGTAGCCCCTTATTGTTATTAGTGCAACCCCCTTATTGTATTGGTGTGCCCATGTAGTCCCTATATTGTTATTAGTGTGGCCTTTAGAAGCCCACTATTTTTATTGGTGTGCCCTTATAATACTATTGTTATGTCGACTCTAATTATATTGTGACCACTTATACTCCTATATATAGAAAGGAGTTATTGTCATTTGTATCATCCAAGAATTATTAATTTGTGTAATGTAAATGAGGTTTCCCACTCGAAGAGGCTGATTTTGAAGTTGTTAATCTATATTTTCTTCTATTTTGTGAGTTGGATGCATAACTCTCTCTCTCTCTCTCTCTCTCTCTCTCTCTCTCTCTCTTCCCCTTCTCTCCCTCTCCCCCACTTCTATATTTATTCCCTCTTGATGTCCTCTCTCCCTCTCTCTCCATCTTCCTTATCACTCCCTCTCTCTATCTCTCTCCACCTTTCTCTCTCTATGTCTTTCTTCTTACCTCTGCCTCTCTCTTCCTCTCCCTCTCCATCTCTCTTTCCCTACCTCTCTCCACTCTCTCACATCCTCTCTCTCTTCCTTTCTCTCCTATCTCTATTTTTCTCTCTCTCCACCTTCCAAATTTGTTACCATATGCCTCTCTCTCTCCTTCTCTTCATCTCTCCTTCTTTGTCTCTTTATCTAACCCCAAAACATACACACTCTCTCTCCATCCCTCCCTTGTGACTCCCTCTCTCTCTCTCCACTTTTCACTCTCTATGTCTTTCTTCTTCCCTCCCTCTCTCCCCCTCCAACTCCATCTCTCTATCCCTCCCTCTCTCTCAATTCCTCTCTCTCATCCTTCCTCTCTCTCTCTCTCTCCTACAATCCTATCTCTTCCCCCATCACTCTCTTCTTCTCTCTCAATTCCTCTCTCTTGTCCTTCCTCTCTCTCCCTTTCTCTCTTGCCTCCCTCTATCTTCCCCTCTCTCTCTCTCTGTGTTTCTTTGCCCTCCAATCCTCTCTCTTCCCCCATCATTCTCTCTCTCTCTCTCCAACTATGTTACTATATCCCTCCCTTTCTCCATATGTCTCCTTCTCTCCCCCTTTGTCTCCATCTGTCCTTCTATGTCTCTTTATCTCACCCCTAAACATACACACTCTCTCTCCATCTCTCCCTTCTCACTCCTTCTCTCTCCACATCTCACTCTCTATGTATTTCCTCTTCCTTCCCTCTCTCCCCCTCCAACTCCATTTCTCTATCCCTCCCTCTCTACTCCTCTCTCTCAAGTCCTCTCTCTCATCCTTCCTCTCTCTCCCTTTCTCTCATACCCCCCTTTCTCTTCCCCCATCTCTCTCTCTCTCTCTCTCTACCCTCCAATACTCTCACTATCTCCTTCCCTCCCTCCTCCTCTCTCTAAAGTCCTCTCTCACTCTTCCTCTCTCTCCCTTTCTCTCCTACCTCCCTCTCTCTTCCCCCATCTCTCTCTCTCTCTCTGCCCTCCAATCCTCTCACTATGTCCCTCCCTCTCTCCTTCTCTCTCTCCCACATCCATCTTTACATCTCCCTCTCCCTCTCTTACTCTTCTCTACCTCTCTCACTCCTCTCCCTCTCTCTCTCTCTTCATTCCTCCTCTCCTCTCTCTTTTAGTTTATCTCCATCTCTCCCTTGTCACTCCCCCTATTTCTCCACCTCTATCACTCTATGTCTTTGTTCTCCCCTCCCACATATATCTAGAGTTAATATATATATATATATATATAGAGAGAGAGAGAGAGAGAGAGAGAGATAATGCTATATTAATATATATTATAATATACGAAATATAATGTTGCATTAATAAAAAGTTATTAAATTTAATAATATTATAATTATAATATTATAATATGAATAGTAGATTTATTAATACTAAAATTAATATTAGGGTTAATAATATTTTGTTGCATGATATTAATAATAATTTGGTCCATGGTATTCAACCCATAGGCTTGGTATATAGTTAGATGTTGATTTCTAATCCTTTTGATATATTTTTATTTATTTACCATACCTCTTTATACCTCATTTTTATTTATTTATTTACCGCGTCTCTTTTATAAATATGGTATTTGGCCCATGGTATCAGTAATAATTTGTCCCATGGTATTAGGCCCGTAGGCTTCACCTAAATAAAACCCATTTTTGAGTTTTTGTAAATATAAAGAGGTTTATGGAGTAAATATAAAAAGAGGCATTTTTTATTTACCATGCCTCTAGTTTATTTATATTTTTATTTATTTACCATACCTTGGAGTAAGTATAAAAATATATTTTATTTATTTAACATACCTCTAGTTTATTTATATTTTTATTTATTTACCATATCTCTTTTTATGTATATTGAATTTATACATAATAATAATTAGATTGATTTTTAAATAGGACCGAAATTAGATTAAAAATGTTAAATGTTAAATACTAGTTAAATGTTAAATGCTAAACATTACATGTTAAATTTAAGTTTACTTGAGATCTACCCCAGAACAGTGCCAACAAATGAACTTGGAAACTTTATGTAATAAGACTGGTGCAATGCTGCAATGTGGTGTGAATATTTATTTTCCTTATGCAAATAGGAATTTGACCGCTAATATATATTAGTTCCAGCATACCCATTACTTCAAATTGCACAACCATTCTATCATAGCTTATTTTCCATGTTAATATCCAACATATTTTGTTGTGTCAATGACTAAGAACGAACACCAATTGTCAGGGCTTCGGGTGATGGTGCGATGGGTGCCAGGCACGGGCGCACGATGGACGCACGTGACAGCCAAGATTGCGACGAGCTGCGATGGAGCGCGACACGATTGCGATGAGATGCGGTAGGACTTGTGACAAAACCTGCGACGTTAGTAAAACTCACGAAAATTGGCTAAGTGTTATCACACGTGAACGCATATATTATGAGAGCGTGCAAGGAGTTTATATGCATGGCACGTGGGCATAAGACTTTAAACCAAGCCGACATGTTAAAATAAAGCTTGGGGCTGTTCATGCTAATAATTAAAAGGTCGGCCTAAAGGTGAATACGCATGATGACAAGCGTATATACAAGGGAGGCTGCACCTCATTTGGGACAGCAATCTTCGCACAAGTCTTGAACACTCATACACACAAGGGAAATCTGCACAAGGGTAATGGGAGGTTACGCATATCTCATGCGTAGTCCTTCTAAGGTGCAGATTTGGACTGTTAAGTGTTGTTTTGGGTGAGGCAAGCGTGCTAAGGTGGAAATTGTGTGCAGGACTTGGCAGAGTGAGATAGGTAGCTCGGGTGAGCATTCTTCTTTGTGCAAGGGTGCACATAATTGTAAAAGGTTGCTCTATGCCTTGAATGTAAAATTATTCTAAGTGTAGACTTGGTTTGGCAAGGAACACTTGTACGTTGTAAAGCTGATATTCTTAATATACTATTGGGCAGACTTTTCGGGAGTTGCCCCTCCCTTTATACTTGCTTATTGTTGATGTTCTCGGTTTATTGTACATGGTTAATAAATGAGAATGTGATCCAGGTGGATATTGGTGGCCACCTGCCAAGTCCACCTGGACCCCCACCATTGTCTTTCTCAGCATTTTCAGTTTCCTTAATTGTAGCACAACTTACTATTTTTGGCAGTTTTTCGAGTCCTGAACTTCCGGAGCCGTTTTGAGGCCCTAAACGACGTTTTTTTGGGAATCTGGGGCAACATGGGTCCATGGACCGATGTTGCCTCCCAAAGTGGTAGTACTCGGATAGATCTTTCTAACGAGCTATCGTACGCATCAAACGGAGATCGTATGCCAAAGTTACGACCCCGGGAAATTGATGTACCAATTTACCCAAACGGGGCCCACAATTTGGCGTTTCATCTTCTAGGGTTAGGTTTCGGGATGTGAAGGGTTTTTCATTGTTTCTCAACAATAAATAGGCCTTCGAGCCTCATTGTAACACAGTTCGAAACAATTCAGAGGCATGTAGCCGACACATCTCTTCTCAGAGATAAGCTACCATCGCCCTAGCTGGGTTATTTCTATTTGTAAGCATATTTCAGTATTTTACAGTAATGAAATGAAGTATTATTTCCGCTGCATCTCTGTTTTTATGGTTATCGCGTCTCTGTATTTATGGTTATCTCTGTAATCTGTTGCGTTCCTGTTTAAATCCGGATCAGTGGTATCAGAGCAGTCTGCTTTTTCTCTGTTTTTCTTTGCATGTCCCCAACAAGGTCGGGATATAAGGAGTTAGGGCTTGAACTGGTTGAACCTTTGCAAGACCAGCCTCGCAAATCCCGACAGCCTCCCATGGCGGACGAGAAGAAAGACGAGGGGGCAGGAGATCCCATCAAAATCTTGCTCGAAGAAGCCCTCGAGCGACAACGGAACGCGATGATGGATAGCTTTGCCCAGATCCTTCAGCGGCTACCCAGAAGCAACGCATCGGCTTCTAGCAGCTACTCTGGAAACGACACACCCTTTAAGGTACAAGTTAATTTTGAAATCCCCATATTCGAGGGTCAAATAGACGCAGAGGCCGTAGATAAATGGTTAAATCTGCTAGAGGGTTATTTTTCTGTTCATGAATTTTCGAGTCGGGAAAAGATTGTTTTTGCCCTTCTCAAAGCAGCCCCCCACGTCAAGGACTGGTGGGAAACCTACTGCGAGCAGAAGGATGAAAGTACTGGCTCACTATTTTCAGCCGCACCCACCTGGGATTCGTTCCGGGATGCCATCAAGGAGCAGTACTACCCTGTCGGAAGCTATGAGGATGAATACATAAAGTGGACCACGCTGCGGCAGGGAAGGGACCAAGACGTGCCGGAGTTCACCAATCTTTTCCATACCCTTCGCACAAAGTTGGGTATCAAGGATTCGGAGCAACATTTGATACTCAAATACTGTGGCTGCCTACACAAGTACATCCAGGAAGAAATACAATTCCTAAACATCCCCTCGCTCGGCGCAGCATACCGATATGTCGTCAAGGTCAAGCAGAAGTTTAAACAAAAGAAGCGAGACTTTGGATCTGTGAATCCAAAGCAGGGGAAAGGTGCCCCTAAACCACATAACAAAGGAAAAATCCAAGGCGGGACAGCCCAAGACAACCAGCAGAAGCTGCAAGCAAAGAACAACGCCGCGAAGCCGAGAAAGGACACTGGAAAATGGTGCGAGTTCCATAAGAGCTCCACTCACAACACAAGTGAGTGTCGGGCCAAGCAGTCACTGGTGGCTGAGCTAAAGGTTTCAGAATCAGATGCATGTTCCGACTCTGAGTCAGAACCCGATAAGGGGTATGAAAAAGGGAAGCAGATCATTGATGCGGATCCCAGTGCCACTGTTACTTCCGCAAAGATCCAGAAAAATGAACCCGAAGATCCAGAGGAGGAGGAGCGTCTCTTCCACTCCCAGATGTGGGTAAAGGGCTCCCCGATACAGTTCATTGTTGATAGTGGGAGTCAAAAGAACCTCATTTCGGCAGAGGTCGTGAAGCGGTTGGGCTTACCGACCACATCACATCCACAATCATACACCATTGGGTGGCTTCACCAAGGACGAGATCTTCGCGTGAGCCAACAATGTCGCCTTCCATACAACATCAAGCCCTTCACGGATGAGGTATTGTGTGACATTGCTCCCCTTGAAGTTTGTGATGTATTACTAGGACAACCATACTTGTGGAAGCGACATGCTGTGTATGAATCAAGACCTCGTGCTGTTATTATTACATTGGGAAATAAGTTGTTCAGGATATGAGAGGTAGCACCACCTGTCGCCATCTCTTTGATTACTGCAAAACAATGCAGTAAGATCATTTCCAAAACCAGGAAATTTGTTTTCCTGATGATACGCCCTCAAGGAAAGAAGAAGACAGTGGCCGCGGCCTCCAAACGGGGTCCCTCTGCACGACAACTACAGATGGACAAGGTTGTGGAGGAGTACGAGGGCATCTTCACCTCCCCGGCAGGGGTTCCTCTGCACTGTCAAGTCAAGCACTCCATCGATCTGACCCCAGGTGCGCTGCTACCCAATGGACCAATTTATCGGCGCTCCGTTCTGGAGAACGATGAAATCAAGAGGCAGATTCAGGAGCTCCTGCAGAAAGGTCACATCCGTCCGAGTTCATCGCCCTGTGGGAGCCCGATCGTGTTGGTACAGAAGAAGGATGGGACGTGGAGACTCTGTATTGACTATCGGGCGCTGAACAAGATCACTGTCCGTAATAGGTACCCGATCCCGCGGATTGATGACCTCCTAGACCAACTAAAGGGGGCGAAATATTTCAGCAAGATCGATCTGAAGTCAGGATATCACCAGGTACCAATCGAACCCTCCGATGTGTGGAAGACTGCCTTCAAATCCAAGGAGGGCCTCTTCGAATGGTTGGTCATGCCTTTCGGATTGACGAATGCTCCTGCAACCTTTATGAGGCTAATGGATGACATCTTGCGGCCATTCACCAACTCCTTTGTAGTAGTATACTTGGATGACATTCTGATCTTCAGCCAGAGTTGGGAAGAGCACCTCCACCACATCCGACAGGTTCTCCAAACACTGCGGCAACACAAGCTATGTGCCAATTTGGAGAAATGCACTTTTGGCATGACCCAGGTTCAGTATCTGGGATACATCATTGATGAACAGGGGGTGCATGTCGATCCAGCCAAGATCCAAGTCATTCGGGATTGGCCCTCTCCAACCACTCTAACAGAGCTCCGCAGCTTTCTAGGTCTTGCCAACTTCTACCGCAGGTTTGTGTTGGGGTTTTCTCATATTTCTTGGCCCTTGAGTCAAGTCACCAAGGGCGGGGCGAAAGCAAAATTCTTTTGTTCTGAATCTCAACAGAAGGCATTCAGTGAGTTGAAGGATCGCCTCTGCACGGCACCAGTGCTCGCGTTACCAGATTTACAACAACCATTTGAGGTCGAGACAGATGCCTCTGACTATGCTATTGGCGCAGTCCTTACTCAACATGGACATCCAGTGGCATATCACAGTGAAACACTTTCAGACACAGTCCGGAAGTACCCCACTTATGATAAAGAGATGTATTCCATTGTACAGGCCTGCCGACAATGGAAGCATTACATTTTGGGGAAGGAAACGATCATCCACACAGACCACCGACCTCTGCAGTTCATACAGACCCAAGGGAAATTGCAGAATGATCACCATCAGAAGTGGTCTACATACCTGCAACAGTTTCACTTGAACATCAAGTATAAAAAGGGCAGCACCAATAATGTTGCAGATTACCTCAGTCGGCCACCGATCATGGCGCTAACCACCGTGCTCAACTCTTGTGGGCACGAGACTTCTGACTGGCCACTTCTCTACAAAAGCGACCCAGAATTCGGCCACACATACCAGACACTCTTGGAGGGTCGGCATGTTGCAGATTTTCACCTCCAGGATGCCCTATTATGCCACCTCGGTCACCTTTGTGTTCCTTCAAGCGAGCGTGCCAAGATGATTTGGGAAGCACACTACAGTCGGACTGCTGGGCATTTCGGGGTCGAGAAAATGGTGGCAGTACTGCAAAATTATTTCTATTGGCCGAATCTTCAACAGGATGTTGGGAAGTACATCCGATCATGTACTGCCTGTGCCATTGCCAAACCGACCATTAAGAAGCACGGCCTCTATAACCCATTGCCTACCCCTAGTCGACCTTGGGAATCCATCTCCATGGATTACATGTCAGGCCTTCCTTCCACTAAGCATGGAAATGACTGTGTTTTTGTGGTCGTCGACAGGTTCTCAAAGATGGCCATTATGATGGCCTGCAAGAAGAATATCACAGCAGAAGCCACTGCTAAACTCTTCTTTGAACGAGTGTGGGTGCACTTTGGGATCCCACAGTCTATCATCTCAGATCGGGACAGTCGGTTTCTCAGCACATTTTGGTCCAGTCTCTGGTCAATGCTGGACACCAAACTCACGAAGTCCACAGCCTTCCATCCTCAAACTGATGGCCAAACAGAGGTTGTCAACAGGATGATTGTGCACATTCTGCGCATGTATAACTCAAAGCATCCACGCACATGGGAGGAGAGCCTCCCCTATGTTCAGCACAGCTACAACCGAGCTCTTCACAGCTCCACTGGCCATAGCCCTTTTCAGGTGGGTTTGGGATTCCAACCACTATGCCCCATTGATGTGGCCATACCACTTGCAGCTACTCACATAAATTCAGCTCATGTCCAATCCGAAACAGATAAGGCCACCAGCTTCATTAAGCGCATCCAACACATTCGCCAGCAGGTCCATGACATTCTTGAGAAATCAAATGCCAAGCACAAGCAGCGACATGATCAACACTGGGTGCCACACAAGTTTCAGGTGGGCGACAAAGTCTGGTTGCATTTGCAAAAGGAACGCCTTACTGGAGCCTATCGGAAATTGAGACCACTCCGATATGGTCCTTACACCATTACTAAGGCGATGGGAGACAATGCATTTGAGCTCAGCATTCCCCCATTCCTTGGCCTGCACCCAGTGTTCAATGTGGACCGCCTTCGGCCATACTTTCCACCATTGCTAGACACATCCGACATTGCAGAACAGCTCAAACCCACAGAATTAAATCCAGATTGCATGGAACAAGCTGCAACTGATCGGATCATGGACACACAGATCAAGAACACTCGCCAACAGAATATCCAACTGTATCGAGTTGTCAAAGGAGGCCAACTCCTTCAGCAGGGCAAGTGGCTCACCAGGGAACAAGTTCAGCAGAAGTTTCCTCATCTCATGGAGGAGCTCAACGCAATGGGGACCATTGCTTCCTAAGGGGGGAGGAATGATCCAGGTGGACATTGGTGACCACCTGCCAAGTCCACCTGGACCCCCACCATTGTCTTTCTCAGCATTTTCAGTTTCCTTAATTGTAGCACAACTTACTATTTTTGGCAGTTTTTCGGGTCCTGAACTTCCGGAGCCGTTTTGAGGCCCTAAACGACGTTTTTTTGGGAATCTGGGGCAACATGGGTCCTCCCAAAGTGGTAGTACTCGGATAGATCTTTCTAACGAGCTATCGTACGCGTCAAACGGAGATCGTATGCCAAAGTTACGACCCCGGGAAATTGATGTACCAATTTACCCAAACGGGGCCCACAATTTGGCGTTCCATCTTCTAGGGTTAGGTTTCGGGATGTGAAGGGTTTTTCATTGTTTCTCAACAATAAATAGGCCTTCGAGCCTCATTGTAACACAGTTCGAAACAGTTCAGAGGCATGTAGCCGACACATCTCTTCTCAGAGATAAGCTACCATCGCCCTAGCTGGGTTATTTCTATTTGTAAGCATATTTCAGTATTTTACAGTAATGAAATGAAGTATTATTTCCGCTGCATCTCTGTTTTTATGGTTATTGCGTCTCTGTATTTATGGTTATCTCTGTAATCTGTTGCGTTCCTGTTTAAATCCGGATCAGAATGATCTTCGTTAAAGTATAAAGGATAACACTTTACTCGGTTGCAAAAACATAAGTTAAGTATGTTCATGTTGGAATAGGCGTAGTCCATAAACGTCATTACTGTTAAAAAGAAAGCGTTCGGTGGTGCCGCACCTCGCTACAAGCGGTTGGAAAATCATCGCAGGTGTAGGGGCGTGACAGTTGGTATCAGAGCTCGGTTGGAGCTAGTGAGCAAAGGTTGCTCGTGACAGTGACAAGGGTACTTGCAGGTGAAGGAGACCGTTTCACACGAAGTGAGACAAGGGTTGGTTCAGGTTGCAGGTGAAGATGTCTATCTTGCAGAAATTGGGTTATACATCCTTCGAAGAATTCGAAGAGAGTCTACTTGAAGAGTCAGAAGGAGTAAAACAAGGATTTGTGGAATGTGGCAAAAGGTTGTTTGAAACAAAGGATTCTCTTCGTGCCTTGGTTAAGGAAGGGATTTCTGATGAGAATAGAGAGGAAGCTCTTCGACTTGCCAAGGAAGCAGACTTGATTGAAGTAGAACTCAAGGAGCTCAAGGTAAGACAGAAGTTGAACCAAAAGAAGTGGGATTGCCTAGCTCTTGAGAGGCACCTCCTGGCCTTGAAGAGGAAGGCTGAAGCTGAGAAAGAACTTCTTCAGCCCAGTTGGACAATGGAGCAAGGTGAAGTTGCGGATTGTGCCATCAAGGAAGAGGAAGCCGTGATGATCGAAGATGTTGAAGTCATGTCTACGATGGAGGATGAAGATGAACCAGGATCGTGCAGTTTGTCAACATGTATGTATGAGGTCACTCACATGGAGGAACCTCATGATGATGAAGTAAGTAATGGTACTTGTGTTTCATTTGGGCATTTGGGAGATGGACCGTGTGCAGGAAAGGGCAAAGTCAGTTTGCCAAGACAAGGGGACACCTTACCATGGATGACTATGATGGAACCTTGTATGAAAGAGCAAGGATTGTTAACTGTTGCAGGGCTTGTTGAGGTTACTTGTGACCTTATGATGAAAGGTGCAATGACTCGGGACAAGGGTGGAACTTGATGATCGTTGTGGAGGATTGGGTCATGCTTTAGCCACATGGAGAATTGGCTAAGTGCCCGGCATGACTCATGGACAGGTTGAGGAGGGCACACACTTGTGATGTTTTGGGTGGACTTGTCATGGCCGAGACCAAGAGCAAGTCTTGATGGACACTTTGGTGGAGGAGCTATGATGAAGGGACTCATGACATGATGATGAGATGGTTGGGTGACCGAGTTCACTAAACCGAAGATCGAAGACTTGGATGAGATGGTCGGGTGTTGTGATGTGTCTACTCGGTTGGACTACATGGGCAGCTTAGTCATGGACATCAGGTTGGAGACTTGAAGACATGAAGCATGGCAGACCTATGCAAGGAGATTGTGTGGAAGCACTTGTAGAGATGTCAAGGGACATCCAAAGAGGAGTGTTAAGGCAGGAATGTTATGCAGGAGGACTTGCTAGTGTGACATGGGAACTTGAGGATGGCACATTGCAGATGATGAAGAGGACTTCATGGACCTGAATGGGGCACATCGAGAGTTGATAAGATTGAAGACTTGGATGGACTTGTGAGCAGCTATGGAGCATTCCTATTATATGGGAATGGGTTATGGAGCTCATGAGGACATGAGATTGTTGTGACTTTTAGAGACTTCATGTATGGTGGACTTAAAGGTCTAATGCATTGAGGAGCTGAGGTCAGATGACTTTGATGCAGTATGAGATGCATACTTTCAAAGTGCATGGACATGGCTTGGGAGAACTTGATGTAGAGGATCGATAAGAGGCACTTTGAGGTGATGAAGTTACAATGATGGTGATGATGCTTTGGTGATACACTTGAGCATGGGTTGAGCCGAGACTCAACGACTTCTATACATGAGAGCTGATTTGATCGAGGATCATGGGCAGCACATGGATAGGTGAGACAAGTGCATACTTGTTTCTATGAAGACTTGAGGATGGCACATTGCAGATGATGGAGAGGGCTTCATGGACCTGAATGGGACACATCGAGAGTCGGTTTGATGAGATGATCTCTTCACTTTGGAGGAAACACACACATGGGCAACATAGTGCACATAACAGTGGTCCTACATATGTTGCGGTGATGTTTGCCTTATGTGGGGAAGTCAACATCATGGATGACGGTATGTTGTCGAGGACGACAACGATTTCAGGTGGAGGAGAATGTCAGGGCTTCGGGTGATGGTGCGACGGGCGCCGGGCACGGGCGCACGATGGACGCGCACGACAGCCAAGATTGCGACGAGCTGCGATGGAGCGCGACACGATTGCGACGAGCTGCGGTAGGACTTGCGACGAAACCTGCGACGTTAGTAAAACTCACGAAAATTGGCTAAGTGTTATCACACGTGAACGCATATATTATGAGAGCGTGCAAGGAGTTTATATGCATGGCACGTGGGCATAAGACTTTGAACCAAGCCGACATGTTAAAATAAAGCTTGGGGCTGTTCATGCTAATAATTAAAAGGTCGGCCTAAAGGTGAATACGCATGATGGCAAGCGTATATACAAGGGAGGTTGCACCTCATTTGGGACAACAATCTTCGCACAAGTCTTGAACACTCATACGCACAAGGGAAATCTGCGCAAGGGTAAAGGGAGGTTACGCATATCTCATGCGTAGTCCTTCTAAGGTGCAGATTTGGACTGTTAAGTGTTGTTTTGGGTGAGGCAAGCGTGCTAAGGTGGAAATTGTGTGCAGGACTTGGCAGAGTGAGATAGGTAGCTCGGGTGAGCATTCTTCTTTGTGCAAGGGTGCACATAATTGTAAAAGGCTGCTCTATGCCTTGAATGTAAAATTATTCTAAGTGTAGACTTGGTTTGGCAAGGAACACTTGTACGTTGTAAAGCTGATATTCTTAATATATTGTTGGGCAGACTTTTCGGGAGTTGCCCCTCCCTTTGTACTTGCTTATTGTTGATGTTCTCGGTTTATTGTACATGGTTAATAAATGAGAATGATCTTCGTTAAACTATAAAGGATAACACTTTACTCGGTTGCAAAAACATAAGTTAAGTATGTTCATGTTGGAATAGGTGTAGTCCATAAACGTTAGTACTGTTAAAAAGAAAGCATTCGATGGTGCCGCACCTCGCTACAAGCGGTTGGAAAATCACCGCAAGTGTAGGGGCATGACACCAATCATGTTAATGATGAGAACGAACACGAACACTAATCCAGTTGGTGTCATGAATATAGAATGAATTTAGTTCTCTTAATGAATTTTTAATTGTTTATATAGATTTTATTTTTTTGAACTTTTTTAATTTTTTATTTTGATCGACATAGTGAAATTTCAGCATGACACACTTACACATCTACACATAATCAATTGTAAAATAAACCTTTCCCTAATTTTTATTAAAAATATATATAATATAATATTTTAAAAAAATAATAATAATAATAATAAAGCAGTAGTTCTCATTATCCACCTTCCCTTTGTAATAAACTCAAACCCCATTTGCTTGTTTGTAATCTTTTAAAAAGTTTAGTATTATAACCTAACATATTCTTTAAAAATCAAAGTGTGATGCAAGAATAATATCCACTTATGAATAAATAATATATTATATCATTATCCCGGATGCGGGTGCTAATAGTTTCAATGCCGCGTGTTAAGGGAGTTAAGAGGCATGTGGCTTGTCACATGGGCCTCTGTCAGCCCGGACAAGCCACGCCACTCCAAGGAGAAGGCTCCATAAATTCGCCGGAAGGCGAAGCAATGAGCAAGTTGGAAATGGTTTATGCGGAGGGGAATGTCGTTAGTCTGTCTAGTCGATTGCAGGGGAACGATGTGGGAATGTACAGACGTTTGCAGGCGCCATTCAATGCGCTGCAACATCCGAGGAGCATGGAAGCTATTAAGGTTGCCACCCTAACCACTCTGCCGCATCTCAAGCCGTTTGAGTGGGTGATTGCTTGGAGTAAGGTTTCTGAGGGAATCGCTGGTGTGGGAAGCCATTGTCAAATGCCAAGGGAGAGGCTCAGAATGAGCAGTCGCAGAGGAGGGTCACGGGGTCGTTCTGCCTCTCAGAGGCCTGAAATCTCACCATCGTCCTCAGTTGAATTTACCTCTGAGCAAAACAGGCCTCCGGGCCGCAATGTTAGAGGAAGCTGGGGCATCCCGGAGTGTGGTCACACGGAACACCCAGCCATTCGCTACAGAATCCCTTGTGCTTTTGCTAACAACACTCTGATAGTTTCGGTTACCGTGGAGCACTGCAGCAGTGTTCGGGGGCGCTTGGAAACTGTGACTGTTCCGCGGGTGGATATGGAGACTCCCACTGTCGACTTCAGGCGTCCGGTTCAGAAGGATGAGGCCGGCCCCAGTGAGCCTGTTCAGAGGAGCTCGTGTCAGGGTAAGGAAGAATCGGAAAAGCTCAAGGGTCCTGCAAAAGATGAGCCTCACACCACGGATGAAGATTAACTCAGAAGACACCAAGTCTGGGCAGCAAGGAATGAATCTTTCTGACCTTCTCATTTGCATGATTTTGTATATCTGTCATAAGGTTTATGTTCGCAGTGTCGGTCCAAATCACCATAGTCTCAGTCCACGCGTCAGTCTACATGTTCACCGTGTCGTTTTCTATTCACATCGTGTCGAATTATGTTCACCTTGTCCAGTAATGTATCCATCGTGTCGATTGCGGTATTCACCGTGTCAAGTCCTGAATCCATCGTGTCGATTACTGTATACTCCGTGTCGAATCTCTCTGCAAGGTTAGCAATGACTGACATCTTCTTTGAAGAAACAGGGCTTCGGCCCAGATGTAAATTTTGTTGTAATTTTGACTTTTTTGTAATATAATTAGCTCAGTTTTATCGAGAAAAAAAAATATATATTATATCATTATAAAATTACATAAAAGTTTATAATTACATATATCCGACATTTAAAAAACAAAAACAAAGAAACGCTGCAAATGTCTACATTATCCATTGACGTAGCCTAGGTATCCAAATTGACATATTAGAATGCATGTTTCTTCCGTTAATAAAAATGTCAAAATAGATGTATAAATAAAAATGATTTATCAAAATTGAGATATTATAATATTTCTTGAATTCCAACCCCATCGTTCGGTATGCTTTTCACGGTATGCTTTTCATAAATATAATATAACCAAAAGGCGCGTTCTGTTTTTCATAAATATGAGGTATTGATGTTGTGTCTTTTGGCAGTGGAAGGAAAAATTATAAGCTGAATATATTAAGATGTAACCACTTTTGAGTAGACTAGCACCAGCAAAAGATATATAAGTATATTCATGCGTCACCCCCCAATGAACCGGTCACCCCCCAATGAACCGGTATGAGTGGTATGGCATGCCAACCTCGCCTCGTGACTTGATTAAGAGCGCGAGTAAGAAAGATTTTCTCGATATTATCAGTATCCCATGGGAATCTTTTCATGTGACTTGCTTAAGAGTGTGAGCAACAAAGATGGTCCCCATGGTTTTATGAGAAAAAAAGGAATTTACTAAATCTTTTTAATCTAAATATAAAAGGTAGAGTATTATTATTAGAGTTTTTAGGGGATGGTTTGGTAGTTTTTCTAGTAGAATTTTTATTATCTATTACATATGATATTTATGATATTGAAAATGATTTTTATAGGTAGTAGAAGTTCCATTATTAATATTTATCATGAATAAATCATATTAAAGTTTCACATTTAATCATAATAATTAAGTTTATTTATGTTAAATTTTAAATTTTTGTGGTATTTTTTAGAAAAATATGATCCAGATTATCCACAGTATTTTGATTATCATATCGATGTTTCGAACCCCAAATGGAATCTGTCTTTTTTTTTTTGCTAAGCAAGAGTAGGGCCTTCTATTTCATTAATAAAATACATAAATTACAACGATCCACTTGGAGTTGTGGAAGACGGGAGGGACCTGAAAGCCCAACCGAAAACGGGCAAACCACCCAACTACTAAATTCGAACAAAAAGGAAGCCGAAAGCCGGAAGTGGTTCCAAAAACCAGGAACAAAGCTGAAGTCAAAAGCGGGAAAGATGAGTTGGCTTAAACTTTTCCGACAGATCAAGCAACCAGAACCGAAGATCTTCACCAATGATCCAGCATACCCAAACCAACGGTGGAGGATAAAAACGCAACGGTAAGAAGCGTGACCCTTACCAAACCCGACCACCAACTAGCACATTCAATCCCAGCCGTCGATCCGCTGCGGATGATCCAACGGCCGACGATCATATCGCACCGACCAACGTGACTGAACAATAGCGTGTGATAAAGGCGGTTTTCAAACCGACCCCCCTGCCACGTGTCGCGCTCTGAAGGTGTTCGCTACAAAAAATGAAAAACCGTTTTCCGCCCGCGAGGCCCGCGATCACCAGAAAACCATCCTCCACTCGGTATTCCGGCGTCAACCCGTGACCATAGTCAGCACCGACCCCCAATGCACAAAATGGAGGGAACGGATGAGACGCGCCAACAGAAAACGGAGAGAAGACCCAGTGGGCCCCACAAAACCACACGGGCAATCTCAACCATCCAACCCGAAGGCTAGATCCGATGGCCAGGAACAATATCGCAGCGCCAAACCCGACCACACTATAACGTGTGATGAAGGGCGGTTTCCACAGCTGCCCCCTGCCACGTGTCGTGCATTCTATGGGATCGCTCTCAAAATAACAAAACCACTTACCACTGAGAAGTCGTGCGATCACCGGAAACCCGCCCTTCGCCATGACCGCAATCCCGGAAGCGGGAAGGGGACGCCTACTGTGGCACCCCATTAAATGTTCATTCCGCCAACTCGTACCGTGTACCCTGGAACTGATCCCGAGTTTATTAAGGAGATAGAACCACAAAGTGCCACCCAAAAGCCTGGGAAACCTTGTTGAGATGAACCGGGAGTAGCTGCACCCAAACCAGACACTCAACCTCATAGGAACATCCGAGTGGGCCGAGAAGGAACCCTCCGGTGACATCAAATCGTTGAATTCAACCCCGCTCGATATCGGAAAACCTCCTTGTCCTCAGCAACTTGATCCTCACAGATAGCCTTTAGACGACATGGAGGAATTTCTTGCCACTTTATCACCTTTCCACACTCTGCACTGCTTGCCCCTTGATTGGCCAGTAAGTCAGCCAGCTTGTTGGCCTTACGTCGAACGTGGTTGAAACTTATGGTACGAAGACCCTGAAGATGCATTTGGATTCTTTGAAAAACCTGGATAAGTTTCCAATGACTCGAGACTCTTTCCGGCCTAGAACCACCGCTGATTCTTTTCACTGCGTTGATAGTAATCTCCGAGTCTGCTTCCACAATGATATTAGAGCACTGATTCTGAGATAGGAACTCAAGACACTGCTCCAGAGCCATCACTTCCACCATGTTATTGGTAGCCCTGCCTAAATGGTAGTGGAAGATAAATATAATATTTCCCTCGTCATCTCTTAAAGCTCCTCCATAACCAGCAGTTCCCGGATTGCCTTTGGAGGCACCATCAATGTTGAATTTTAGAAAGCCTTTAGGTGGGGGTTGCCAGTAGTCCTTTTCTATTACCATGGTATTATTCTTTCTGTTTCTACCTTGAGGAGTTATCCCCTGCAATCCCAGTTGCCTGAGAATTCTATGCTCTTCATCTGAAGGGGGATTCGAGGGGATATTCTTAACAGTAGAGCTGACTGTCTCTCTGATCTGTTTCAAGATAAGATCAAGAAGATGTTGTGCTGAAGACTTACCATTCTTGAAAATTCTTTTATTTCTCTCTTTCCAAACGTTCCAGATAATAAAGCAGGGTGTGAAGGCCCAGGCCAAATTTAGGACTTCATTCTCCTTGAAGTTCTTTCTCCAGTGGTTTAGGGTGTTTATGATACTTCCTCTGTCCCTATCAGACTGCTGGAAAATCGCAGAGAATGAATCCCATAGCCAGGTGGTATAAGAGCAACTATTGAGAATATGCTCTGTTGTCTCCTCTTGCTCCTCACAGAGCTGGCATCTAGAGGGCCCCATAATTCCCCTTTTCCTAATATTCTCCCAAGTTAATATTTTCTTGTGATGAACCAGCCACATAAAAGTCTTGATCTTCATCCAACCTTACGGTCTCCAAAGCTATGTCCAGGTCTTATCGGGAACATTATAATTTAGCCCAAGTAGACAACCTTTAGCTTCCTTAAGATTAAAGGCTCCTTGCTTATTATTACCCCATCTCAATTGATCTTGCCCTTCTGTTTTTAAGATCATCCTTTTCTTGAGCAGGTCCCCCAGAGCCTCTGCTTTGATTTTTAGGGGGCTGTCCTCACCACATTCAATGTTTCTCCAGCTTCTCCATTTTTCAGGGGTCTGCGAAAGATCCCAAAAATCCTTAACTCTGATTAACCCTTGGGCATCTGTTCCTGCTTTAGGTTAACAAAATTCTCTGTTAACAGAATTGGTTCCTGCTGCCATTTGTCCTCCCAGAAAAGAGCCAGATCTCCTGCTCTAATTTCCCAGAAACTATTCTTTTGAACTAGAAATCTGTTCTCCCAGGCTTTGTTCCATATGCAGGAGCCTTTTATAGTTCCAGCCATTCTTATGAGATCATTATTGTGCCACGAGCTGGCATACTTCTCTTTCCATATCCTTGCCCACTGAGCTTTTGGCTCCTTCACCCATCTCCACCAGAGTTTGGCTCCTAGAGCTTTACAAAGAATCTCTTGATCGTCCAGGCCCAGGCCCCCCTGACTCTTGGGTTTGCATATTTTTTCCCAGGAAACCAGGGCCCATTTCTTTCTAGTTTCCTCCTTTCCCCACAGGAAGTCTCTTTGAATGTCTCTGATTTGCTCTAGAACACCTTTTGGAGCTAGGAGCGCTGATAACATAAAAACTGGGATGGATTGAAGAACAGCCTTAGTCAGAACTAACCTGCCAGCCAGGTTCAGGGCACGGAAGGTCCACTTATTAACTCTATCCTGCATCTTATTAAGTATCGTTTCCCAAATACTCTTATGCATGGGTCTGGCAGTAAGAGGTATTCCTAAATATTTAGAGGGGAGGGAATCCCTTTGAAATCCAAGAATTCTCGAGATGTTTCTTTGGATGGCAATGTTAGTGCTGAAGAAGAAGATTTTTGATTTAGAGAGGTTGACTTCAATACCTGTAGTCAAGGCAAAATCTTTGAGAATTTGTTTGAAGGCCAAAGCCTCTTTGACTGTTAGAACACCTTGCAGTAAGGTATCATCAACAAATTGTTGATGAGTCAGCACAGAGCCATTCTCTGAAATTTGAAGACCCCTAATTTTACCCCTATCCTTGGCCTGCTTGATAGATCTCCCAAGCCCTTCCATCATAAGAATAAAAAGGAAGGGAGAAAGAGGGTCTCCCTACCTGAGGCCTCTAGAAGGATTGAATATTTCTGAGGGGGATCCATTAACTAGAATGGAAAAGCTGGAGGAGGACACCAGTGCCATAACCCATCTGACCCAGTTGTGGTCGAACCCAAAGGCATAGAGAACCTTCTTGATATAATTCCAATTCACTTTGTCATACGCTTTGGCAATATCCAATTGCATGAGCATCCCCGCCTGTTTTTTGCTGGTTAGCATGTGCACCACCTCGTGTGCTTGAATAATGTTGTCAAGAATCTGTCTTCCCTCCACAAATCCTGATTGTTCTTCAGACACAAGCGAGGGGAGGAGAGGTTTGAGTCTATTAGCCACTAATTTGGATATTATCTTGTAAACCACATTACATAAGGCAATTGGTCTGAACTTGTCTGCCAATTGAGCAGTGTCCTATTTGGGGATAAGAGAAATAAAGGAGGTATTGAGGGCTTTCAGGATAGTTTTGCTTCTCCTAGAATCCTCAACCACATTCACAATGTCCTCTTTGACAATATGCCAACATGCCTTAAAAAAATCCACATTGAACCCATCTGGGCCTGGTGCTTTACCATTATGCATATCTTTGAGAATCTCGCTGACCTCCTCCTCCTCCACTGGTCTATTGAGGTTAAAATTGTCCTCTCTGGACACCAGTTTGGGGATATACCCTGTGATTCCCTTGATGGCCTGATCCCTGTCAGGAGTGTCTTCCCGAGTGATAGTCCGGAAATGTTGGACAAGCACCGCTTCAATATCTTTATGAGTGGTCTGGATTTCTCCTCCCTCATCTTTAATCATGGAGATCCTGTTGTGAGCTCTGTTAGCTATTGTGGATTTGTGAAAAAAATCTAGTGTTCCGTTCTCCTTCCTTGAGCCATTGAATTCTGGATTTTTGTCTCCAAAATATTTCCTCTTGTTTGCATAAGTTTTCCCAAACTAGATGGTATTTATCAGCCTGTTCACTTTTAGCTTTATCAAATCCTTCATTTATCAAATATTTATTGAGTTCTAGCATTTTGATTTCCACTACTTGTTTCTCCTCAAAAATGTTACCAAAATCTTTCCGATTCCATTCCTTTAATCTGAACTTAATGTGCTTCACTATTTTATGAAGAATAAAAATCCTAGATTCTTGTATTTGCAAGTCTTCAGCCCACCATTTTTCAATGTTACTAATGAAATCCGGATGGGAGAGCCGGATGTTTTCGAATCTGAAGGGTCTATTCCTAGGAGAATCAATACCCTTAATTTCCAACTGAATCGGCTAGTGATCCGAACCTCCAAAAGGAAGCACTCTAGATGTTATCTCTCTATTTAGAAACATTAATTCCTCCGATATCATGAACCTGTCCAACTTAGATGCTACCTGTGCCTCACCTCCTCTTTTATTGTTCCATGTAAAAAGGCCATTGCTTGAATCTGACTCAACCAATTTCATATTGTCTGTAAATGTTTGAAATGCTAAGGAGTCTTTATTGAGCATTCTGGAACCCCCCTTTTTTTTTTCTGAGAGACTTTTGATCATGTTAAAATCTCCACCCAAGATCCAAGGCTTTTCAATCTGTCTGCTCCTGAGGTCACTAAGGGCTTCTAACAATCTGAGTTTATCCTCTAATTTTTGAGGTCCGTAAACATTTGTTACCAGGAATGTTTTCGAAACCCCAACAGGTTGAATGACCACTAAAAGATAATTTCTTGATGCCTCTGCATCCAAAATGCTGATCCTGTTTGGGTTCCAAAGAGTAAGAATACAGCCCGTTGTGTTCTCAGATTTAACCTCTAGAAACTCATATCTCATGAGCCATTTGCTGTGTATAAGTCTTATTTTCTGAATGGAACATTTCGTTTCCTGGATGAAAATCATGTCCGGCATATCTTGTTTCATTCTAGAACTAAGCAATCTTTGTTTTCTCTTACTTCCTAAACCTCTGATATTCCAAGATGTAAATTTCATATTTAAAGATTTGTAAAGGAGTAACTGGTTAGGTCTTTCATCTTACCCGAATCTATCATTAGCTTTCCACATTCCATCAAAAGTTCCTTCTACTTTTTCCGGCCTCTCTTTTTACCAGCATTTCTAGGAGCTAGTCCCGGGGATGGTTTCATTGCTTTCACTCCTTTGATTTCCAGCTTGTCAGTGTTTAATCCTGTTTCTGACCCTCTTTCCTGAGTCTTCCATAAAAATAGCTGTTGTATTCTGTTGCAGTCCTCTTGGGGTAGTGAATCTATCCCTCCCTTGGTTCCCTGCATCAAGAACCCTTCCAGATCTAGGTGTTCCTTCTCTAGGATTTCTTGTAGTTCATGGTCTTCCAGATCTGTTTCACTTTGGGTCATTTCCATATCCATTTCTTCTTCAGTCTCCCTATTCATAGTTTCTTGCCTGTTACAAATCTCCTATGTTATGTTATAGTTCTCCCCCTTCTCTTGTTCCTTAGGTCCTTCCTCCATTGCTAGGTCTTCACTTGTCATTTCTTCCTTTTCTTCCAGCACTTGAAACCTGTTCGGGTTGTTCTTCTGCCCCTTGCTGCACTGTTGCCTTGAGCCCTTTCTGCCTCCTTTTCCTCTACTTACCACTTTCTGAAAGTTTTCAGAATCCTTCACATTATTCTGTTCTCCTTTATTGTCTACTTTACTAAGGGGGCAGTCTCTAATCAGGTGCCCATGTTCATGGCATCTACGACATCTGAACGGGATATGCTCATAATCCACCGTTTGGACCCATTCCTCATCCAAAACTTCCAGGATTACTTCATCTGGGAGAGCTCCTGATAGATCCATTTCTACACAAATCCTAGCATAGGAAGTATATTTACCCCTTCTTGTGGCTTCCGAAGCTTTCACAAAACGACCTAGTTTATTGCCTATGGCAGCAAGCAACCCATGTTGCCAATAATCGAGGGGTAGGGAGTAGAGCCTTACCCAAACAGGTACCGAGGTGAATGTCTCCCTTTCTGGAACGAAATTCATCTTCCACGACCTCATATAGAGGCCTGCTGCTGCGAAAAAGTAGGGTCCTCCTTCAAATATTTTGTCTTTATCCTCAATATTAGTAAATACCACAGTAAAAAAACCCTTTGACCCCAGATGGAGTTCAATACCTCCTTTGGGTTTCCAGTGGTATTTGATCCATGTCTGTAATGCCTTTTTAGATGGCCAAATTCCCATGAATTTGCAGATTATGGCGTAAGTCGCCATATGTTCCCTGTGCTCCTGCAAAGCAGGATCATTCAACACTATTCTCGGAGTAATCACCATTTTGGGTCTGCACGGTCCCTTTTGATCTTTGTCCCTTGTTCCCTGGCTTTTGTCTTCTTCCTCTTTGTCCTTTGCGCTACTGTTCTCTTTGGTTCTGGCCCCATCTGATTCCTTTTCATTATTTTTCCCCCCTTCCTCACCAGAACTTTTGACTTTACCCATTGGTGACTTGCCTCTGCTAGTCGTTGCTTCCTTGTAGGAGGGAGTGGAGCTCCCTCCTCTACTACACTCCATTAGGAGCAACCTCCGAGCCCCTCTGTAACTCTATCGTCGCGCCCTCGAATTCGCTCTCCCTCCCAAAAGGGAATCTATCATCATAACAGAAAATGAGTAATAGACTGAGAGAAGAATTTTTATTAACCAAAACAAATAAATAAATATCTAATGGATGATAAATTAAAGTAGAAGCCCACTAATTTGATTTAGATTTAGATTATTTTATTTTCAATTAATTTATAGATTAATTTTATTTAAATTTTTATTTTTAATATTAATGTTAATGTTAAAACCTATGTCACTAAGGGTTAAATTTTTATTTTTATTTATTTATTAGTTACTTAATTTATTTGTATTAATAAATTTTTTAATAATTAATCATCTATATTAACTTAAAATCATCTTAAAAATAATTATTTATTTATTATTAATAATAATCATCTATTTATTTATTTGTAACAAATAAATGGTTATTATGTCAAATAAATCATTATTAATACTTTTGACGAATTTTTAAATTTTTTACCAATTAATTAATTAATTAATTATCTAAGAGAGATGCTAGTAATTAAGGAAGGGGATATACACACCCTTGAGCTGCTGATGATCAACGTTATCCTTAACTGACTTCATTTTCTACCTAATCGTTCAACGTGTTGTAAACTAAGTGAATATGTCCTTCTTTCTTAAAATCTTAGCAATTTTATCAGTAAACCCTTGAATGAATGGAAGGTACACTTTCCCACAATTTTCTTTCCCGCAGTTTTCTCGGGACCCTTGGAGAGGACATTTTCTTGAGCTCTTTTTATAGCTTTCTTGATATTAAACTCCTTATATCCTATATCCTTAAAAACAGAGGTTAAGTGCTTAATTTCTTCATTAAGGTGATTAGAGTCAGAAATTCTAAGAGCCCTAACAGCAAGAGTGTTTAAGACACCAAATTTTTGGGATGGATGATGGTACGAATCAGCATGAAGATAGCTTTCCGTATGTGTTTTCTTCCTAAAGACCTGGTGTCCCAAAGTACCATCCTCCTTTCTACTAACCAGGACATCTGGAAAAAGGAATTTTATCGTTTTCTTTAAGCTCCATAGTAAACTTGATTTCAGATGATATAGAGTTAAGATGATTAAAAACTTCTCAAGCTCAGCTTTGCCATGAGTCCATTTTAAGTTGGTGTCATCAACAAATCTTTTCCACCATGTCGGCTTCAAAGGATATGGGTCAAGGGCTTTTCTTTCAAAGTACTCCATGTATAAGTTGGCGACAATGGGTGAAAGCGGGGATCCCATGGTGACTCTCGATATCTGCTCATAATAATTGTCTTGAAAACTGAAGAAAGTGGAACGCAAACAAATTTCCGCAAGTTTAGTTGTTTCTGGATCAGTGACTTATTTTATAACATGAACAGCTTCATCAAGGGGAATCTTTGTAAATAAAGAAACAACGTCAAAACTAACCAGAATATCATCCTTATTAACCCTTTCATTCTTGACAAGTTTTACAAAATCATTAGAGTCCTTTATAAAAGAGTTTGTGTTTCCAACTAGAGGCTTCAATACCCTAGCCACATATTTGGCTAATTCATAGGTGGGTGAACCAATGGTGTTGACTATTGGTCTAAGAGGGACCGCCTCCTTATGAATTTTTGGTAATCCATAAATTCCAGGTATAACCTGACAGGATGGAAGTAACCTCTTTTTTATTTTATCATCAAGGTTTGATCCTAAGTTCATCTAATATGTATGTGGTCTAGTTTGAAAAGAGCATTTTGGAACCATATATAATAAAACGAATGTCAATATGATTTCACTAATACATCATCATTATGATGTGTTCAAGCTCTCTTCTGCTAGACCAATTTCTATTTGCTTAGTTTTGTTATGAATACAAGCTCCCATAATTAGGTGGCACTAGTGTATATATTAAAAATTAAATTTTATTGGTCATATTTATAATGTTGTTGATGATTTAAAAGTCTTTTTAAGATAACGATATAAAAAAATAAGATGCTCTTTTTTGAAAAATAATATAGCAAACAATAAAATTCTATTACATTTATTATACTAACTAATTTTCCCAAAAAAAAAAATTATATAGTGTGATTAATAATTATTTTATTCATACATATGTGCTAGCCCATGGCCTATATTCATTAAATAAACAAAATTATATTTAAAAAAAATAGAAAAATAGAACATTATATGAGTGTTTTGATATGTGTAAATTTTGATTGTCAATTATAATAAATCATCAAAAGGAAATTTCAATGTCGCAATAATATGTCGGGATGTGTCTGCTGTTCAATGACAAATGAATTATACTTTCACATTCACGTTAGCCGCCAGACAACCAATAACACAGGTAGACCTGCTTTACACGGCGCTCGCGTTCTTTTCAGTCGTCGTTGGTAGCTGATGTATCAAAGACCGATACACCGACACACAGACGGCGGTAAAAAGTTGGTGACTCGTAATCAAAGTTGGTGACTCATTTTAAAGTCGGTGAGCGGGCTCCCAACAGAATAAAGTAAGTAGGGAAAACGCGGACTTACAGATTGATCCATCATGGTGGAAGCAGAAGATAAAGGAGGCAGCATCCTTCGAGATATTTGGAATTCCGATACAGTCGTTCGAATTTGAAATCCAACCCACCAGTCAAAAACGACGGTCGTCACAATATATATCAAAAGTATTGAGCAATTTAGTTTACTTTTTTCTAATTCTGCGTATGGCAGCGACACATCGATGGACAATTTGCCTATCAAATTCCACCTGTCTGATTCACATCGCGATGTTCTGTAATGAAATTGGAAGACCTTTTATTCATATGAAGCATAGAAGGTGGAGCCCAACATATTAGCAGCGCCAGCCTTTGAAACATCGCAATCATATCACCAAACAGATTCTTGACGACTAGGTATTATCCATAAGGAAAATGTAAACTAAATTGCTCAATGTTGACAAGTCCCAGCTTATGATGGCTCACAAATCTGACGGTCTTGAAATATCTTTCTCTCGTCCGAATCGATCTCTCAGCAAATCAGTAAGTCATCTTTCTCACCTAGAAACCTTACAATGTCAAACAGCGGACTTGAGCATTCAATAACCCCTTCCCTGCATCCCTACAAATTCTCCATCTAGATAGAAATGCATTTCCCTTGTTGGTTTGGTATCTCTGCAGATGACCAATGCAAATTTAAATGGGTCTCTTCCGTTTTAACTTAATAGCTTGACCTCTTGGAATGAGTTAATTATTTCAAGTTAGCTCATAGTTTGGGTAATTTAGCTCATAGTTCGGGTATTTTATATAGAGTTGAAATTTAGGATTAATTAGTTATGTATGTGCCAGCTAAGAGTTAATATTCTTATATTTAGTATCAGTATTTTTGGTTCTAATTTGATTGAATCAATTCATGTTATAAAGCAGCAGCTCTATTGTGTTATCGTGTGGTTCATCAAAGTGGTATGTGAGTAAATTCCAACAATCCTTCAGTAATAAGGTGAAAGAATTTGAAAAGAGAATAATTGATCGCTAGTTTGTAAACCTGTAGTTGTTAGAAAATAAGTTCTCATTGTTACTGTTCACCGCATCTTGAACGAACGTAATGGAAGAAATGAGCTTTTCACAGGGAAACCAAGCTGCCAGAGCTAGAGGACCCCAGCAACCAGAGGAACCAAGTGTGCCAGAGCCAAAAGAGTCGCTAACTACCGTGAGGCAGAGTTATCAGCAACTGTTGAGGAAGTCGTCACCAACTTGGAGAGCCGTCACTCTGTTTAGTGAAAAACCCCGACTGTCATCCTTGTGAATCAGAGGAGCTGACCATATCAGAGCTGTTGAGGTTGTATCTGATCTACCTGTTGCCAAGGAATGCAGCAGATCGAGGTTTTCACATGAAGTGTGATCGCCTTATTTTGCAGCTACCGACATATCTGGAAGGTGTTGTGAGCCATTAGCCACCACTGTGAGCCACCATGGTGGATCTACGAAGAATTCTAGGTGTCGTTGGGACAGACTTAAAAGGAGAAACTTTTGTGGAGTTCGGATTTCCATTTTCACTTTATAAATAATGATGATTAGAAAAAAATATAATCACAATATCATCTAAGCATCGTTATTACGCACAATTTGTTAGGGGATATTTATTAAAAACGGTTTTTTAATTGTTATATTAAGGAGAACGTTAAGTAGAGATTACCCTGGTGGATCTACGAAGAATTCTAAGTGTCGTTGGGAGAGATTTAAAAGGATTCGTTTGGAGAAGCTTTTGTGGAGTTCGGATTTCCATTTTCACTTTATAAATAATGGAGATTAAAAAAACATATAATCATAATATCCTCTAAGCATCGTTATTAAGCACAATTTGTTAGGAAATATTTATTGAAAACGGTTTTTAATTGTTATATTAAGGAAAACGTTAAGCAGAGATTATATATACATAGAGAGGGGGGGTCGAGGTGATGAGTTATTCTGATTGAGTCGTAAAAGTTATGACTTTTGGCTTGTTAAGATGTGAATGAGATTACGTGTAGATCAAAAGTGATGGGATATTATGTTGAAACGTTTTAAGAATTTTTTAAGTCAACTAAATTATGATACCATGATACAAGATTAAAATGATCAATTTGTTATGAATAGGAAGGATAATAAATTGTAATTTAAAGATGATTTATGGTGAAAGGGGAGCAATATTAATCATCATTGAGTTGAGTCACAAAGTATAGGATTTTTTAATGAAGTTCCCACTATAACATGAGAAAAAGAATATTCTAATATTGTAAAAGTAACGAGAGATGTCATGGAAGACCCTATCAAAGTGGAAGAACATAAACAAGATATGGAAACTATAGTTTCTTCAGGTAAACATGGTATTACATACAGGACAAACACCTTCAATGACCACTCACACAATTAGATCAAATATATCGACAACAATATTTTTACATAGTTAAAACATTTTAAGAGGGAAACACTCCATGTCCCCAACTAAAGCAGCGACTTGAGGCAATTTAATTAATGCAATTTTTTTTTACATAAGAGAGTTCTCACAATCGATCATCAATCATGGCCCTCCATTCTCTTTAAATAGTGATCATGGACCAATCAAGTGTGAAGCCACAAAAAAATAGCCCTTAGTATCGATGAAAATATGAGTTGTTGAATCGCTTTATGTCTAGAACATATCATGATCATTGAATTACAATGCAAATAATGCATACTAAAACACACTATGAAACACACTTTTACCTAATACACAAATCATACCAAGTTGAACTTAACTAACTCCTAAGTGTCTAATTCTCTTAAAATCCCCCTTAAGAACTACTTGGGACAGGATTGAAGGATTCACAAATGTGACACAATAGTAGAAAGAAGGAGGCATTAGAGCCTACCCCCCTAATGACAACTTCCTTAACATCTAACATAAATAAGAGTTTAGAAAAAATTGCTTCTATATGAGACTTTATGAAAATGTTTGCAACTTGATCATCTATAGGGAAAAAGAGCACTCCAATAACTCGATCATGAATGAAATGTGCATTTGTATCACAATGTATTTGTTTCCCTTATGTTGATTTGGATCTTTGGTTAGCTTAACAACATTGATTATAACACTAGAGGGTGGTTAGATGCTGCTACTAAAATCCAAACTCTGAAAGGATTTGCCAAAGCCAAAAGGCTTCTTGACTTGGATTAATCATTTCTTGGTACTCAACTTTTGCTAAAGAAAGAGCAATATCCTATTACTTTTACAAGCCCAAGTGACAAGTTCGGAACCAAGATTCAAAATATAACCTATAGTAGACATAATCATCAAGGACACCAAGCAATCTAAATCAGTAGAACAAACCAATAAAGGAGTCCCACCTAAACTATAATATATCCCAAATTGTATATACTTCGATTATATCAAACTGTTATTATTGCTTCTTTCTAATGAATTTGATGTGGTGTTTGCATATACTAGGAAACAATAAAAACATCAAATAAAATATCAATATTGGTGTGAGTCAAATATAAGAGGCTACTAACTAACTGATAGTACAAAGTTGCATTAGATTTGGATGTAGTGCATATGGCAATAAGTTTGACTCCAAATTAAAAGGGATAAGGAACTAATTTACAATATTCCATGTCAAAAAGGTGAATAAGGTCACATGCGTACTTAGATTCAGAAAGAAAACCTCCTTCCTTGGTTTGCATTATGTAGAGGCCAAGGAAATAATGCAAATATCCTAATTTTATCACTATAAAATCCTTATCAAGACTGCACTTCATAAGGATTAAAATAATAGGGTCGTTACATGTGTTAAAAACATCATCAACATAAAGAACAATGATTATGATATGGATTCCTTCTTTCTTGGTGTAGACAATGGGGTCAGACTTTGTCAAACTTCGCATTTTGAATGGGATTGTCTCAACCATTGTCAACCATGGTGAGACATGTTTATTTTAGGGTTTTTATTATTTATGTTGTGGTTTATATACCTTGGGTTAATCTATTGGTTTTGTATACCATGGGTTAATCGCTTTCCTTTGTTCCCTTTGGTTTATAATTCCTTGGGTTTTTAATATGAATCCCTTGGGTTAATATTATTGCCTTGGGTTTATAATGACTTGGGGTTTTAGGATTAAACCCAACGAATTGATATTATAAACCTAAGGGAATTAAACCCAACGGATTAATAGTAAAAACCTTAGGGATTACAAACCTCGAGGTTTTTAGTATTAATCCCTTGTATCAATATTGTTCCATTAGGTTTATAATACCTCGGGTTTATTATCCCTTCGGTTAATGTTACTACCTTGAGTTTATAATCCCTTGTGGTTTTAGTATTAAACACAAGGGATTGATATTATAAACCCAAGCGATTAATAGTAAAATAAAAAGGGATTATAAACCGCAAAGTTTTTTATATTAATCCCATGTTATTTATATTGTTATAGATTTATCATTGGTACAGCCAAATGAAGCATTTGGCTATATCAACCACATTAACCATTGTAAAGTGGTTTAATGTACGTTAATACATATTACTATACATCAATGTACTTTACTTAATATACATTAGTGTGCATAAAAGTAATGTACACACACTAAAGTGCATTAATGCACAGTAATGTACATTTAAATACATTAATATAGTAATATGCACAATAATGTATATTTGATATATATAAACTGAGAGTATTATATACTAAAGTTTATATAAATGTGTATTTATAAATATGGTTGATACAGGCCCGTCAACATTTATCAACCATATTTATTAATTTAATTGTGTTAGTTAATAAAAAATAACTACCAAAATAATTACCCACCAATAAATTTTTTATTTTCAAAGTCACCATAAAACCAAACCAAGGCCATTAATGGAATGAACTGATTGGATGCTATAAAATAATTGGATGATCATCTAAAATCACACAACCTCCACACTCGTTCACATGCATCCATTATTGTTAACCTCCACACTCACATGCATCCATTATTGTTTAGCCTCTATTTGACATATTTGTGGGATTTTTCTTTTCGATAAAATTAATTTTCGTACTTGTGAAAGGCAATTCAAACTAACATACTTGGGGCGCAGTTGGGAAGCCCTAACTAGCAATTGCACCAAATGTTGCAAAGGAAACGTCGTAAGGCACAATTTCAAGAAGAATCCTACCATATAAAACATCATCGAAAATAAAAATTAGTAATCAAAATGTCATTCAGAACTAGAAAATAAAATCACTTACCTTTCCAACATAGATTGCATCTTAATATTCAAAGATAATGTTTCAAGTTCCAATAGAAAATATTTGATAGATTTTGAAATGTGTAGATCCTTACAAGGCATTGTTTTCCCACCTTCATCGGCACTAACGAGTGCCTTTCTTCCATTGCAGCGGTGTCCAGTAGGTCGTTTTCCCGCAACACCTCTACAGAGACACCCTAAGAGGCACCCATACAAAGGGCTTTGAAGCTAGAAAGTAAGATCCCCTGCGCTATTAGATTGCGAAAGATTGCTGAATAAAATTCTACCTTCTCTCTCCATGTCTTGTTATGTCCGGTAGCGATTATGTATAGACATTATGCTATGAAAACTTTTCGCTAGTCACAGGCCTAGAGGCATCATTTCTACTATATAATTAGTCACAAAGAGTAACCAGTCAATTTCCTTCCTCTATATTGTCTTGGGATCTCGAGCTAGGGGTTATAACCTCCATAGATATTTGAAAATGGTAGATGTGTTTTACTAATCTAGTGAAACAACCAAAATTGAAAGAATTTGAAAGTAGTTCGATCAAAAGGAAAATTAATCTGTGATAAAGAGTAACCAGTCAGTTTCCTTCCACCACATTGTCTTGTGCTCTGGAGCTAGGGGCTCCAACCTCCATAAATCTTCGAAAATGGCAACTGCATTTCATTAATTCAGTGAAACAACCAAAATTGAAATAATTTGGAAGAAATTGCATCAAAAGGAAAATTTGCATTATTCGTGAGTACATCTACCTAGCATTGGACAAAGCTAAGGCCAAAGAGACACCATTGCCTCCACCAAAAATATCTTCTCCGAGAAGCAACTTGGCAAACCTCTTTCATCAATTCCATATCTACATAAAAAAAACTCCAGTTATTCATTCAATAATTAAGAACTTGTGTTCATTGTATTGTTTCAATCCTTAGAAACCCACAATTTTGTAGAGTTCTCTGATTCCTTATATCAAAATAAAAGTAAACTCGCCTTCTCATAGCCTCAAAACGATCTTAAAAATTAGTTCATGTTAGAGAACCATCAATATTCAGACATATCATTTTAAGTTTTTGTATTGTTCTTAGAAATTCAATATTTTCTTAAAGACCAAACATGGGATAAACTAAGCAAGGAAGATTTCAAATTGGTACCTAAAATACCTATTTTTCTTGGATCAACCGGTACGAGTTGACACAATGAATGGATTACAATGAAATCTTTATTCTTACCTAGCGAGAGAATGTTGAATAGAGCTCTTGCGCTTGTCTTGGCATGCCAACGCTTACTACGAGAACCTTTGGTGTTCAGATGGTGCTCAAAACCCTGGAGTAGGAACCCGAGTCAATCGCAACTGTTTCAAATAACCTGAACAATTCCAAGCACCCAACTACATAATCTAACGACGCAGAGTGATGATAGGTAGCCTCTAAGGAAGTTCTTTTTAGAGAGAACACCTTATGGCGTAAATATAATTTAATAGAAATTTTGAGGGAAATAAATATAAAGAACATATAAATATAAAGAACACAATATTTTACACATAAATATAAACAACACACTATTTTATAATTTCCTCTTATGCATTATTGGAAAATAACAATTAATTTAATTAATTATTAATATGAGTTTTCTTCGTATTAAGTTAAGGAAGGATACACAAAGTGATGATAGGTAGCCTCTAGGGAAGTTCTTTTTAGAGAGAACAAGTTATGACGTAAATATAATTTAATGGAAATTTTGAGTTCATTGTGTGTTCCAACATTATGCTAAACATATCTATAAAGAGTAAAAATAAATATAAATAACACATTATTTTACACATAAATATAAAGAACACATTATTTTATAATTTCTTGTTATGCATTATTGGAAAATAACAATCAATTTAATTAATTTAATATGATATTTCTCCGCATTAAGTTAAAGAAAGATTTTTAAATAAATTATATATATCATAAAGAGAAAAGCACAAATTTTTGGGTAAATATAAAGAACACATAAATATAAAGAACACATTATTTTATAATGTCATGTTATGCATTATTAGAAAATAACAATTAATTTAATTAATTATTAATATGAGTTTTCTCCGTATGTGTTGTAGGCAAGTTTTTTTTTTAGAGCATGAAGTTGCCTCTTCTTGAATAAAATAACAATTAATTTAATTAATTATTAATATGATTTTTCTCCGTATGTGTTGTAGGCAAGGTTTTTTTAGAGCATGAAGCTGTCTCTTCTTGAATGTAGAATATGTTTTGGAATTTATTGTCCATTTGAGGGTTGGTTGGTGCTATTGCCTCATTTATGTTGGTTTGAATAAGTGTATTTTAACATATCTTAGGGGAAGGCCGCCATTACCTGTGCGCCCTCCCCGCCACGTTGCAAAACCACGTGTCAATCAACATGGATCCGGTACGACACCTGTCCACCGTGGAGCTCCACGTGCTGGGCATCGTGTCATCACATAAAACTTTGTGTCCACGCCATTTCTTTCGTTTGTTTGGGGTCATTGCTGCGATGTTCTATTTTCCCTTTGTCTTTCTGCTTGGGGCCGGTTGTTGGTCGAAGCACCCCGCCGAAGATGGCGTGGGAAGGCCCCAAAACCTGCGCGCTTCATCTAGTATGCAGGTGCTGATGCGAGCATTTGTTCGAGGTGTAGGGTTTGTGGACCTGCGCGCTTCATCTGGTATGCAGGTGCTGCTGCGAGCGTTTGTTCGAGGTTTAGGGTTTGTGGTTGGAACATCGCTTCTGCTTTTCTTGTGGTTTTCCACCTAGATTTCTTGGTCATTCTGGACTATCGGTTGCTTAGGGTTTCTCTGGTGGTGGTCTTATTCGCAGTTTTTGTTGTTTGGGGAGGAGTCTGTTGCAGTTTTACCGGGCTCGAGGTAATTATTTAATTTGGTGTTTTGTGCAGGTTTTTTTGCTAGTTTTCTGTTGTCTAATGGCTTTTTCTTTTCGTTGCAGGTGTGGAAAAGGTCGTTGCAGGTGTGGAGGTGGTCTGGCAAGCTCCGGGGAAGGCCGACGACTGTCACTGGTAGGATTTTAATCCTACCAGCAATTTCTCTGTGTTTTTCAACACAAACAACTCTGTTTGGATATTTTGTAAACTTTCTATGGCAGGTTTTGAGGGTTTAGGGTTTTGTGGATAAGGGTTTAGGGTTTTTGTGGATATTTTGATGTTGTTTGTGGCTTTCAATGATGCCATTTGTGAATTTGTGAATTTCGCTGTTTTCGCTGCTATTTTCGTTGTTTTCGTAGTCTATTTTGTTATGGCAGGACCTATTCGCATAGGCCTAGAGGAACAGAGCATTCCATTCATCTCTATTATAGCCCGAACCTACTCATTCCCATCCCCAAATGTTACAAACCCATATCCCTTTGAACGACCTGTAATGTTATCAGTAATAACCTTTGCCCCTTTTACAGATTGGTATACAGCTCTGAAGGTCTCTTGTAGCAACTCGTCTGTGTCACCAGATGCCAAATCTCCCACGAATATAGTAAAATCTTCCGAACGCTTTTCTGTACCGCTATTCGTTGCCCAATTTAACCTGTAAAATTGTTCAGCCCTGGGCATCTGTATGCCATTGTAATTTTGGAGAGCCATCTGGGCCGCTGCCTGGCTCGCAAACTCCAAGAAGCCATAACCCTCTGATTGCCCAGTCTGCTTATTGCGAATAATCTTAATGGAATGAAGGTCCTTGGAAGAAGCTAAACATCAGTGCAGATAATTCTCATCCATCCAATGCTGCAAACCGCCGAACCAGAGGGTCCTGATCTCCCCGGCGGAGCTCTCTTGTTGCGGGGATTTCCACACCATAACCTGAGGTCGAGGTTGGGGTTGGGGTGGCTGGGGCCAAAACCCAAATACAATAACGCGCGCTCCAGTAAATCAATGGCAGCACGATGGGTATGATAAAATTGTATTAAGGCTAGGGAAATTTTGAACCAGAGCCTGCCTCGAGCAGAAATACAAAGGGAAAATGGAACATCGCAGCAATGACCCCAAACAAACGAAGGAAACCCTCTTGATATGTATTATCATCCAATATAAGATATTAATATTTGGTAGTCCATCGTAATGCCAAAATTGGTTGAAAATTTGAGTTCATTATGGAAGAGGAAGGGATAATAATTGTTACATGTATCCATATTTGACTTTGAAGATTGAATTTCCCCATCCCCTTTAAGCCTTAGATTGAATATCCTAAGGAGTGAATCCACCTAGGATTAAGAATCATTTTGAAAGGGGAGGCAGTTAACTGACTTGGACATTATTTAGACTGGCAAGCATAGTTTTTTGTTCTTATTTGTTGATGCTTGTCTGGCCTGTTGAAACTGCAAGTTAAGCCTTGCATGTATGTTATGCTGATAGACATGATTATTTTTTCAAAATTTATGATTCATTAGAAGCTGGAAATTACTGCTTAGTTCTGTGAGAAAGAAGCTTATGATGGATATCGTCTCATAGTTGTCTTAAATGGGACGAGATGGGAAAATTAAAGTAGAAATACCAATATTTATTTTATGTTTTCAATACTCATTCTTGTACTGTAAGCACAGATGTTCATGGAAAGGGATCTTCAAGATGATGATAAATTATTTTGGCTTGGCACCATTCAGTTCTTTCACAGATGGGTGAAATTTCATTTGCCCCACCCATGAATGGTTGTGGTTGTGTTTACTTGCGAATGAAGGATATCCATAGTCCTTTTCTGATGGCGTTTGACTTGCATTAGAGTACTTTGGTAATTGAGTACGAGCTTCCATAGGTGTGGTTGTTCATTGTCAAGGCCTTATTGACCAACTTTATAAAATTTTACTTAGAAAACACTCAATTGTTATTAGTACATTATTTGTTATTTTTAGTTAAGTTTTCTCTATTCTAGTGCTATTTACCTTCAAAAATATATGGGAATGGAGTGTTGAATCTGTTATTCTATTGTAAGAATGAGATGTTGGAACTATCTTTCTAATGGCTTGTTATGTGTTACATTTAATAAGGTTGTGTCCATGTAACAGCAGTTGTGAGTTATGCTTGCTGAGTCATGAATCAACTCTAACTCATATCAACATCAAAGCAATTTTCTTTTTTTGAAGGAATTCTGCAGATATAGTTGGTCATTGTCAAGGCCTCATCAACCACCTTTATAAGATTTTACTTGGAAAACAGTCATAAATGTTATTAGTACATTATTCATTATTTTGAGTAAAGTTTGCTCTTTTCTAGTGTTGTATATCTTTAGAAGTATATGGGAATGGTGTATTGAATCTGTTATTTTATTGTTATGGCCTGTTATGTGTTGCATTTCATAAGGTTGTGGCCATGACTCCATCTAATAGGAATTGTGAGTGAATCATGAATCAACTCTGATTCAGATCAACATCAAAGCAATTTTATTTTTTGGAGTGAATGCTGCATATGCAACGCTGTCAAAATTGACCAACAACTTATTTTCCAGTGCTCTATTCCTGCTATGATTCAAACCTTGATTATTAACATGGAAATTCCCTGTCTCAACACTTTAAGCCTTAGATTGAATATCCTACGGAGTGCATCCACCTAGGATTAAGAATACTTTAGAAACTGTAGGCCACAGTGGCTAGGGGGGATCCCTTAAGAACCATCCTTTCCATCAACCTAACTAATTTGACCATGAGGAAATAACAAAAAAATAATTTATATTGTTATCACCCATTTATAACTTAAGACAAATCAATTCAATATTAGTAATTAATGGTTTGTTCCCCATGACATTATCATTCCAAATCTAGCTATCTTTGTTGTTTCCTGGAATCCATGCCCTTGGAGTGAGTTACATGTGTACCATCTCTTAGAAACTTCCAGATATGGGAACCTCTTTAATTTTCCTCAATATTGGTAATATGTCTTTTATTGCACTCCTTGAAATATTTTTTCAATGGTAGCCACCGCAATTGAAATTTTTGTGTCCTATTTATTTTTGGGGATGAGAAGATGATTAAATGATGCCAGTTTTACTCAACTGTTGCAGTTTGTAGCCACCTTAATTGAAATTTTTGTGTCCTGTTTTTTGTGGGGTTGAGAAGAGATTTGGGTTTATGTATGGTTATTGGTCAGAAATGCATAGGAGGATGATTAAACTTCATTTGCTTAAGGATTTAGGTTATTCTCATATTTACAGCAATTATATTGAGATGGGGTGTTATTATTTTAGTGTTCTATGTTTGGACATGGAACTAGGATTTTGAATATCTGAATTTAAATTTGAAGGTTTTTTCCTACTCTACTTAATAATGAGTGCTCTCAAAAACTTCTTATGAGATAAGACTGTCTAGTCATGTGATTTCTATATTTAGCCTTTTTCATATGCAACTTGATAATGAGTGCTCTCAATTTCTCAAGTGTCCTCTCAATGAATAAAATTATCAGTGGCTCTTTGACATTTAATAAAACTTATTATGAGATAGATTGCCTCCTCATTTGAGACTATTTGGTCATTTGATTTTTGTATTTAGTCATTTTCCTAAGCCTTTGGCCATTATCTCTTGTCCAGAGTTGGAATGGAATGTTATTATTGAATTCCCAAACATCGCAACAATGACCACAAACAAACGGAGGAAATAGCATGGACACAAAATTTTATGTGATGACACGATGCCCAACACGTGGACCTCCACAGTGGACAGGTGTCGTACCGGATCCATGCGCTTTGACACACAGAATAACTTATAGAAATAGTTTATCATAATTAATATTTTATAGAAAGACATATTCCATTGAAAATTTCTTTTCAACGCACAGTTAGGTTGCCACAAGAAATCACTACTAGGTTGTAAGCCAAAATGTTTATGTGACAAGAAAAAGATACAATCTAGTGTTGTAAGCCAAAAAGTTTTTGTGACAACGAAAAGATACAATCTAGTGTTATAAGCCAAAATTTTTATGTGCCAAGAAAAAGATACAATCCATCCAAAATCCACATCATAATGTGGTTAGAACAAAAAACATATGACACCCCTATTCTTTATGGCCCTGAGAATCTTGAGTGCCAAAACTCCCCGAGTTACCTTCTTGAGCCAGGTAGGTTAGCCTACCAGTCAAGGGTTGACTAGGAAATGGTTGATTGCTGCCATATGATTGATTCCAATTTGCAGCTTCCAACCATGGATGTACTGAGTACCCATACCTCACATTTGCACTACTGACCCCTGCATTAAGTGGAGGTGTGTAATGAGCATATAGAGAATTGACACCAACTCTGGTAGGAACAAGGCAAGTGGGTAAACCCTCAGTTTGATAGTGGGGCACTTGAATGTTTATGAGATCTTGGAATAATGGTGTATTATTTGCAATGGAGTCCAATGAGTTTGAAATAATCCTAGTTTCATCAGCTATTCCTGTATTTTTGATCATCCCTTGTCCCTTTTCAAGCATTTGTTGTGCCTTTCCTTTTTCCTTTTCCTGTCTTTCCATTTTCTTTTGTTGGTCCTTAACATGCCTTGCTTTATCTCTTTCAATCCTTTCATCTGCTCGATGTTGTGCTGCAACAATCCTTGCTACCTTCTTCTCCTTGACTAGATCCTTCTTTTTCTGTTTTAATTCTTGCATTTCAAATTTCTTTTTTTTCAGACTCAACTAACAGGTTTATATAGTCCTTTGGGGTGAGTAACTGTGAGCTTCGGCCCAGACGAAGACTACCCGGTGCACCTTGCTTTTTTTTCATTGATACTCTCTCTACTAGTAGCTTTAGGAACCGTCCAAGTGTCTTCTCCACCCCTCCCACCTGCATGTCATTGCTTGGTACTTCCCTTTCAGTATCTGTTGGAACTGATTGAACTATATCATTATCTTCATTTGATGCCTCATTATGTCCTTCATCTTCTTCCATTGATCTATTGTCCACAAAAAAATGAACAATTTCACTGTTCAATTCTGCTGGTTGTGAGGGCATGTTCATGCTTTCTTCATTGATTGCTGAGACACTATGTGCATTCATATTGATCATTGCTTCTACTAGCCATGAAGGTGGGGTTACTTGGCTTGGCAATGTCAATTAGTCATTGTCAACTGCATGTTCAATAATATCATTAACAATATCAGCAACAGGAATTTCATGTTCTTGAGTTGGTGAAACGATCTCCATGTTACTGCGAATTTGTTCATTGTTATATTGTGTTTCACATATAGTTTCATCATCTTCAGCATATAAGTGTCCTTGAGACAGAGAAATCATATTACCAGCTGCAACAACATCATCTTGGTCATCTATTTCTTGCACTTCAACACCTGTTTGGGCATTCCCTTCTTCCTGACCATCCACATGAAACGCTTGGCTACGACCAGTATCGTGCATAAGAGCATCATAGTTCAGTGGCCAGATTCCTGTCCTCCTAAAGCCAGCCTTGATATTTGATGGTGTTAAATCCATTTTAAAAGCTTTACTTGCAAGCTCTGCTAGCTCAAACCTTTTCACCTCAACCCCTGGATTCTTTGCCATCCATGCAGCGCGCTCCAACCTGAAATAGTTCTTGAAAGGGCCAAACACACTAACATCAAGGGGTTGCAGTCTGTGAGTGGTATGAACTGGCAATGTCAACAGGTAGATTCCTAAATTGTTTGCTTCCTCAATTGTTTGTACAGCCATGTGGCTCCCATGGCCATCTAATATCAAAAGGTGTCTATTATTAGGCGAGATGCCACCTAGTACCAATGCGGCAAAGTGAAAAAGCCAACTTAGAGACAGTTCTTTAGTCATCCATGCATGGGGATGTGCAGCCATGCATGCACCTGGTTCACAGTTTTGTATATAGTTTTTCAGTTGATTTTTACCTTTGAATAGATAAAATTCTGGGATTGAAGTACCAATTTCATTGACACAACGTGAAATAGTTATCCACTCCCTGCTCTTGGGCAAAATCTCTGGCACATTTCGGCTCCTTCTCTTGGCAATTACCCACATGCAACAATTCCTCCCTTCCTGTAAACCTATTTCATCACAGTTCCATATATGGTCTTCTCCATAAGAATGTTTATCGTAAGCACTAGAATGTGTGTCATAGAACTTTTGCACAACTACAGGGCGCAAATTTAATGCTCTGTCTCTGTCAAGGCCCTCAGCAGTATGCAATACAAGTTCTGGATGCCTTTTCTTAAACCCAAACCACCATGATTTACCAGGAAACCCATCTTTGAATGGGTTTGGCCTCCCTTGACAGATTTGAGCAACTGTTGATTTGAGTTGTATCAACTCTAGCCCATGTCCCAGTTAGGGCATCTCTTTACACCACCCCACCACCTCGGCCTCCTCCTCCTCACTCATAATTGTAAGAGGCCCTCTACGTTTTGTATGAGTCAGTCCATTTATCCAATAATGTATTGATGAGGGAGGAATACCATGTTTTTTTGCAGATGCTTGAACTGAGTATCCATTAAACTCTATGTCGTCAATTGCAACTAACATTTGTTCTTTTGTCCATCCTCTTATAGCATTGATCTTTTTAGTTGAGTTTACCCCTTGGACTGTTGTTGTTGGTGGTTCTGTGGTTGATGGTGTGTTAACATCAGCTGCTATCACATGGTCATCCTCAACAATGTTCCCTGGTGCATTCTTGGCATTGACATCAGCTGGCCTGTCATCATCAGACGATGTGCATCGTAGTTGCGCACCCCTTGTCACTCCCCTGCCACTTCTCCTTGTATGAGCAGAGTAACTTCCTTTTGCCATAGATGCAACAACCTGTAAAATTATTGCATGCATTTAGACATTAGAATATTTGTAAATTATGCTTTATTACTTCTACAAAAATACTTTTCCTTTATTACAAGAAATTATCAACATGTATGTTACAGGAAATCGAATTGCATTACTTATGTTACAGGAAAACGAATTGCATTAGTTCATAGTCTCTCATTGCAAATTACTTCGTAGTCTCTTAATTGCCTGCCTGTTCATCAGTTTAGCAACTTTTATATGGATTCAAGTAGGATTCTATGATAGTTGTTTCAAATATCATTTTCCATTTTTTTTGTTGTTTGGCATTGCCAAAAATGTCTCAGTACTGCAACTTCTCCATTGCAGTCCATGGCCACCATTCCAGGCATAACTTCTATGTTGGGAACAACTTGCAGCTGTGATCAGCCTTGTGGTCTCTCAATCCTCTGCCTGTTCATCAGTTTAGCAACTTTTATATGGATTCAAGTAGGATTCTATGATAGTTGTTTCAAATATCATTTTTCATTTTTTTTTTCTTTTTGGCATTGCCAAAAATGTCTCAGTACTGCAACTTCTCCATTGCAGTCCATGGCCACCATTCTAGGCATAAATTCTATGTTGGGAACAACTTGCAGCTGTGATCAGCCTTGTGGTCTCTCAATTCCCTGCCTGTTAATCAATTTAGCAACTTTTATATGACCAATGACACAACTATGAAATTGTACATCCAATTTCAAAAGATTCTCTTTCTCAAGCTGTTGAAGTTTCGATATGGGAGCACCATAAGTAATAAATCATATTAATATTGCACATCAATATGAATTCACATTTTCTAGCCTTCGATTTAATGCAAATCCTCTTTCCGCAGGGAACTTATCGAGCAGTTCAATATTCTCGAGTTACTCTGAATATTTAGTATTTTTTTCGTTCACACTGGATTTTTCCATGTATTCATCTGTTTTCATAATGAGAGTAAATGTTTCACTTTCATAGGGCAGTGTCAAAATTTTGCAAATGTCATTCCAAGTAAATCCATAGTTCATCAATTTAGCAACTTTTATATGGATTCAAGTAGGATTCTATGATAGTTGTTTCAAATATCATTTTCCATTTTTTTTGCTGTTTGGCATTGCCAAAAATGTCTCAGTACTGCAACTTCTCCATTGCAGTCCATGGCCACCATTCCAGGCATAAATTCTATGTTGGGAACAACTTGCAACTGTGATCAGCCTTGTGGTCTCTCAATTTCCTGCCTGTTCATCAGTTTAGCAACTTTTATATGGATTCAAGTAGGATTCTATGATAGTTGTTTCAAATATCATTTTCCATTATTTTTGCTTTTTGGCATTGCCAAAAATGTCTCAGTACTGCAACTTCTCCATTGCAGTCCATGGCCACCATTCTAGGCATAAATTCTATGTTGGTAACAACTTGCAACTGTAATCAACCTTGTGGTCTCCCATTTACCTGCCTATTCATCAATTTAGCAACTTTTATATGACCAATGACACAACTATGAAATTGTACATCCAATTTCAAAAGATTCTCTTTCTCAAGCTGTTGAAGTTTGGATATGGGAGCTCTAGAAGTGATAAATCATATTAATATTGCACATCAATATGAATTCACATTTTCTAGCCTTCGATTTAATGAAAATCCTCTTTTTGCAGGGAACTTATCAAGCATTTCAATATTCTCGAGTTACTCTGAATATTTAGTATTTTTTTCATTCACACTGGATTTTTCCATGTATTCATCTATTTTCATAATGAGAGTAAATGTTTCACTTTCATAGGGCAGTGTAAAAATTTTGCAAATGTCATTCCAAGTAAATCCATAGTTCATCAATTTAGCAACTTTTATATGGATTCAAGTAGGATTCTATGATAGTTGTTTCAAATATAATTTTCCATTTTTTTCGCTATTTGGCATTGCCAAAAATGTCTCAGTACTGCAACTTCTCCATTGCAGTCCATGGCCACCATTCCAGACATAAATTCTATGTTGGGAACGACTTGCAGCTATGATCAGCTTTGGAATGGACTTATCAGTCATAAAAAGTTTTAGAAAATTGAACTGAAAAAATTAAATATGTTGAAGGCATTCATTTTTTTTTATTTTAAGGAATGGTTTTAACTTTTCTAAATAGCTGTATTTAGAACCTAATTTTTATTCAATGGCTATTTGTGAAACCATCCAGATACCCTTTTAGCACTTATGGCCAGACAGATCATGTAAGGACTCTGATAAATGAAAACAAGTCTGTAAGAACAATGACTTTCAATGGCTGTTTGTGAAACCATCCAGGGATCCTTTTAGCAGTCATGGCCAGACAGATCATGTAAGAACTTTGATAAATGAAAACAGAACTGTAAGAACAATGACTTTCAATCGCTATTTGTGAAACCATCTAGGTATCCTTCTAGCAGTTATGGCGAGACAGATCATGTAAGAAATCTGATAAATGAAAACAATGAAAACAGAATTGTAAGAAGAATGAGTTGTAATTCATATAACTAACCTGGATATATTGGCAACTGTTTTGTGATGTTGTCTTCAAGTTTGCTAAATAGTTTGAAAGCATAAAATGCAACTTCAACAGTGGGTGGACTTCTTTTATAGTTTTGGGCACTTGAACTTAATTGGTGGACATGGATGCACATGGATTTCAATGGCTTCATTTTGAATGTGTGGTTTGGATTTAATGTGATGTGATCTAACGGTTGGGAATTGGTTATTTGTTAATCCATGTGCTTTGATCTGTTTTAATGAGAAATAGAGTGAGTTGGGTGTCATTTATTGTAGTTATTGGATCTGGGTGTCATTTATTGAACAAAGTGGGTTTAAATGTTTTTGGGTTGGGTGTCATTTATTGAACATAGGGTGTTTAGTTGTTGAACAACACAGCAGTTATGGCTGACATACATTCTCTTTTGTTATGTGCAGGTAGGCATATTTATTTGGGATGCAAAGCTGCAGTTCTGATGAGTGGGGGTTGAAGTGACTGCTGCTTTTGGAATAGATCATTTTGGAAGCCTTTATGGTTTTAGTTGTTTTCTAATTGGGTCAATATGGTTTGCAGTCTTAAGTAGTAAAATACTATTTATGGACAGTTGTGGGCCCAGTCAATATATGGGGAAATTTTGGACATAAATTAATACTTATTTATACTTAATGTTATTTATTTTTGTTTAAATATTGGTTTCAAAAGTCTCAATTTATGGTAGTTTGGTGGAACCAGTACTATATCAATTACTGATCCCTGCACAATATTAAGAATCTCTCCTTATATTGTGAAAACTTGTGACTCGTCACTCAAGTGAACTTAACTCAATGCCAAATTCGTGTGAGTTTTTTTAATCCAATCTTGAGTTTGTTGGTTTTGCATCGGTAACTGTTTTGACTTTGTTCCCACCATCAGCGGAAAACGGAAAGAAGTTGGGGAGAGTTCACTCCCCGGGTTACAAAATATATACTATACAAATTGTTCTTTACATTAAGAAATTAATAATTAACTATCTTAATCCAAAATCCTTAGATTAAGGAGAAACGTAAGCGCTGGATTTTGACTTGACTTGGAAAATTATATTAGGTCATTGCATATCTCAAGAACAATTGATGAGTGAAAATTAATTAAAAAAATTGGTAGTATTTTAATTAATTTTAAAATAAAATGCTATATAATAAAATAATAAGTTTTTATAATATTAAGATAATTATATTAGTTAAATTGTCAAATATTTTATAAAGGTTAATATTTTGTTGTTTCTTTATTAATTATTGATAATTAAATTAAAATTCTGAAAATATATTTATTATATAATTAATAAATTATCTTAATTTTTTTTAAATCCAAAACAAAGATAAAGATTAAAAAAATGAAATTTCATATTATTTTAGCTAGTTTATTTTAAAATATTATTTTGGCTAGTTTATTTTAAAATATTATTTTAGTTAGTTTATTTTAAAAATTGATACATCAAATTTAATTAAAAAAATATTTATTGCAGTTTTCTTCCTAAGAGGTCAAGGTTCAAAACCAAAGCAGGTAGAGTATGTATGTATTTGTAAACTTAGCAGTGAAATAGCTGCGTGGAGGTAGGTCCCTTGTCCCACAAACAAAGGCATCTCATACACCAATTTGGTATCTAACTTGGCCGTAACTTTAAAATTGGATAAAAATAATAATTATTATAAATGTCAGCATAGAGAAGAAGGATGACGACTATCTTAACTAAGATCGTACCAACACAACTTACTTCCTCTAAATAACCTTCGAGCTTGTCGATGTAAATGCCAAATAGGGTAGGGGAGAGGGGGCAACCTTGTTTAACTCCGATATTACACTTAGTGTCTTTCGACCACCCCTCATTACTCTTTAGCTTGGCAACTACATTCTTGTATAACCTTATAGTGGCAGCACTCAACTCGAAAGGAACCTTTAGCTCTTCTAATCTATTCCAAAGGTTGTTTCTAGGAACCGTATCGAAAGCCTTTCTAAAGTCCACAAAGCAACAAAAGAGATTGGATTTATCATTACAACATTCCTCCACAATGATCCTAAGCATAACGAGGTGGTCTGTTGTTGAGTGATGCCTTCTGAATCCCGCTTGGCCTTTAGCTCGCTTACCTTCACTTTCAAGCCATATGCTCAACTTCTTTTCCAAAATACTACCATATAACTTGGCTAAGAGAGGGCTGATCATAATTGTCCAATAATTAGAGGGGTTATTTCTATCCCCACTTTTAAAAATAGGTATAATGAGGCTCTCAGTCCATGGTTTAGGGAACCCTTGCTTGACTGCTTGATTGAAAAGCTTGTGGATGTGGAGGATGAGGACAGGACCTCCAATATTTAAGATTTGTGCCTAGTAACCTTCAATGTCCTTAGCTTTCCCATTAGCCAGGCGATTAACCCCAATCTCAATGTCTTCTAAAGAAAAAACTTCTTTCGTTGTGAGCAGGGTTTCAAAGTTATCCATGACATTTGGAGAAATTTCATAAAGCTTTTTAAGATAGGGATTCAAATCGTGTAGAGCAATTTTATTATTATCTTTAGTTTTCTTAGTCAAAATCTGGCTCCAAAATTTCTTAGGAGCTACCTTAGAGAGGTGTAAGAGATTCTCTTGTCTTTGACTAATGTACTGCCTCTTTTTCCTTTTAGTTAGGGCTTTGTATATTTTTATCTTGTCCATTTTAAGAGATTCATCAACAACTTCCTTAATTGCTCTCCTCGCACTTTTACAATCTTTGTCATACCATGGGTTGGTTTTACTATTTTTTTTACTATTTCAAACTTCAATTGAGAACTTGTTGATAGAATATGAGAGGGTTGTAGTAAAATTATGATATAGGTATTCTATGTTGTCTATACTAGATAAATGAAGCAAATTAGTTTTTAATTCATTTAGAAAGAGATCGTTTTTATTTCTAACAAATATTAAGTTCTTTTGGCTATAAAGATTATTTTCTATATTAGATAAATATTTTATAAAGGTTAATTTTTTGTTGTTTATTTATTAATTATTGATAATTAAATTAAAATTCTGAAAATATATTTATATAATTAATAAATTATCTTAGTTTTTTTAAATCCAAAACAAAGATAAAGACTAAAAAAATGAAATTTCATATATTTTAGCTAGTGTATTTTAAAATATTATTTTAGCTAGTTTATTTTAAAAATTGATACATCAAATTTAATTAAAAAAAATGTTTGTTGCATTTTTCTCCTTAAGAGGTCACGAGTTCAAAACCAGAGCAGGAAGAATATGTATGTATTTGTAGACTTAGCAGTCAAATCGTTGCGTGTTGGTGCTGTTGGTGGGTCTCTTGTCCCACAAACAAAGGCATCTCATACATTAATTTGGTGTGGCTTGGTCATGACCTTAAAATTGGATAATAATAATTATTATTATAAAGTTTGTGGGTTTCAAAATCTAATTAATAAATTATATAGATTAGAAGTGAATTATAAATATGGAATATGTCTTAAAACTGCTTTTACTTAGTTAAGAACTTATTTTACTAAAAACCCAAAAAAAAAGTAATATTATTTTATTATTTTAGAATATTAATAGAAGACAATTTTAAAACATTGATACATTTTCCCATATTTAAAAAAAAATAGTTAAAAGTGAATTTAGTTTTAATTAATTATTTAATTTTTTTTATGTTCACAAATTAAATATTTGCACTTTAGTTGGGATGTCCATTGATGTTTAGAAGATAAATTAATGATGTTGAGGAGTGTTTGAATTCATAGGTTAGAAATAGAGTCAATATGGTCAAAAACGGAGTTGTTTTTAGTGTGATTTTTTGGACTTTTCAGTGTTGGAATCAGACTGAAAAATTTAAGGTGAAATCTTGATTTCTGTTAATTAAACTAGTTTTTTGACTATATATATGGATTGAGCACTCTCATAAACCCCTATGGCACTTCCATTATGCAAGTATTACCTATCAAACTTGTAATTTCAATAAATTTCTGCCGGAATTTAGAGAAATTATATGCAAGGATTACCCATCAAACTTGTAATTTCAATAAATTTGTGTGGGATTTTAGAGAAATTAGACCAGAAAAACCTATTGGAAAAACTTCAAAAAAATAACACTAAAGACAACTCCGTCAAAAACCCTCGGCCTCCAAAAATACTGAAATTTAACCCAAATTTCCTAAAATTCCAACAAGATTTTTCCCAAAACCCAGATTATAGTAAAAAATCATACCAAGACTTCCCCTACTTTCTGAGCTAATTGTCTACTCATACTTTCTGAGCTAATTTGCCTACTCATTATAGGAAACTCCTATTTCATAGACTATAGAAAAGTAGCCTGACATGTAAGGTAGATAGCTTTCGCCCTCTCTCTCGAGGCTGTTACCTCGATTCGCATACTATCACTCAAAAGGCGAAAGCTATCTGCCTTGCAACATTTACTTTTCTATGATCTATGAAATAAGAATTTCCCTCATTATAGACTACTCTTAAATGAATAAAAAAACATATATTTATTACTGGTCCTTTAAATAGGACAAAAAATTACGGAAACTAATGTAATGCCAATGGGATGGATCCGATGATTTCTGATGCATTTGTTTTTTGGTACGAACTCTGTATTTATATTTATATAAAGTATATTTAAATAGAAAAATCAGAGATATGCTCAAAATAAAAGATAAAACATTGTGCTGATGAGAGCATTGCTGAGTCTGGAAATATGTAACAAAATAGACCATATCTGTCCATAGAGACATGGATGACCATTCAGGGCCCTAGAAATAAAGCCAAACAAAATAGACCATAGAGACATGGATGACCATTCAGGGCCCTAGAAATAAAGCCAACCTATCAAAACTAGAAGATCAAGAAAGTAATAAACAAACATCTTTACAGGCATTGAGCGCAAAACGAACATTGAGCGCAAAAGGAAAAATATTATTTTGGGAAGACAAAATAAGCAAAATATATTAAGTGCCTGGCACAAAAAATCTTCAATATGATATGAGCGTGTTCCCATTTGAATCTCCATCTTCCATATACCACGCTGGATTGAAAGACCTTTCTTTGACAGTTCATCAGCACGAGAATTATAACATTTTTGAGCACGAGAATTATAAGATTTCTGACGCATTTGTTGACTTATGCGCAGGGTCCATTTCATCAGCACGAGAATTATAAGATTTCCGACGCATTTGTTGACTTATGCGCAGAGTCCATTAATTAAATTTGGAAATCCAGGGCTTTACCGTGCAAATGACTCTTTTGTGATCTTATTCAGAAGATGCCATGAAAGTATCAGCGAGCTGAACAAATATTACTCTAATATTTCTAGCTCTTTGTGATTTTATTCAAAAGATGCCATGAAAGTATCAGCGAGCTGAAAATACTTTCTCACCCACCGCCCGCTGAGAAATAACGCTCCGATCACAGTTCCAAATCCTGTTACCCAACCAAATCCTATACCAACTTCCCACGATTCCCACCACTGCACATTCTCGTCCCTGTCGTCATCCTCCTCTCGAGTGTGTTCGCTGCAGTTGGTTGCAAGGGGAAGCCCGCACAGCCCTGGATTATCCCAGAATGAATTTGCCTCAAATGTGTTGAATTGCGGCCCATTTGGAATCCTCCCCGATAGATTGTTATTTGACAGGTTTAACCAGCTCAGGAACTTCAGATTTGCAAGCGTTGTAGGTATTTTACCCTCCAACTGGTTGCATGACATATCTAAAGTTTCTAAATCGACCATGTTGCCTAATTCTTGGGGAATCAGTCCAGTAAAATGATTACGTGATACATTCAACATCAGGAGGCCCTTCAGATATCCAATCTCCTTTGGGATGTCACCTGTAAGGCTGTTTCCTGACAGATCCATAAAAGTGACAGTCCAGAGGTCGTAAAAAATATACTCCATGTACTGACCCTTAACCATCAAATTAACCACATCCGTATGGTACTGTCCATATCTAAGATCAATGGACCGAGACCTTGTGAAATCTTCATTCTTCATTGTTGATAAGTTTGAAAGCTGTCGTGGTATCCAACCGTACAGATTGTTCATTCCCAGATCAAGAATTTGGAGCTTCTGAAGGTACCCAATCTGGATAGGTATCTCACCTTCAAAATTATTTGACCTGAGACTGAGTATGCGGAGCATCGAAAGATCCCCAATCCATTCAGGCACTTTCCCTGATAGGTTGTTTCTACTTAAATCCAAAATTTCTAAGTTTTTGCAATTTCGCAGAGACATGGGAATCTTTCCACTCAACATGTTGCCATTGATGTGTAATACCTGAAGTTTGTTCAGTTTTCCCAGTTCCACTGGTATCTGCCCCAGAAATTCATTATTTGCCACATTCAATACCTGGAGAGAAGAGCAGTTACCCAAATGTGAAGGCAGTTTGCCAGAGAGTCTATTGTCTGAAAGATCCAGAGCTTCTAGATACTCTGTTTACTCACAAATGCAACCAGGAATATGCCCGTCCAGTTTATTCGATGCTAGGAACAAGAAAGTAGAAGACTTCAACATCGAGCACATTTCTGAGGGGATTGGACCTGTAATATTATTAGTTGACAGATCAAGTTCCACAGGGAAGCCTGCGTCAGGACTTGGTGGATAGGGAAGGCTGCCATGGAACTGATTCGCTCGTAACTCCACCTGCTTCAATGAAGTCGACGAGTTGTACAGTCGAGGTGGTATTGACCCTTCCAACTGATTATAAGATAGGACCAACCTCTCGAGCTTCGGAAGATTCCACAGCCATGAAGGGATTTCTTCATTGATACTATTATTGGTTAGATCCAGGATAGTAATAGAGCGTTGAGTCCTCAGAAAAACAGGAAACGCCGGCTTTATTTCACAAACAGCTAATTTCAACACATCTAAATCAAATGGCGGAGTCCACGCGGAGGTGATATTGAAGCTTAATTTGTTATTCGACAGGTCGAGATATTTCAGGCTGTTAAGGCCTCTGAGGTGCGCCTCTGTGATTGCTCCGTTCAAAACGTTGTGAGTAAAACTGATGTTGGTCACTTTAGACAACAAACCTAGGGATACAGGAATAGACCCCGTCAAATGGTTGTAGCCCAAGTCTAGTACAGTAAGCGATGGGAGGTGTCCCAATGATTCTGGTATCACTCCATTCAACCTGTTTTTTTGCAGTTGTAGCTGAATCAGAGATGATAGATTTGCTATAGCAGGTGGTATAAAACCGGACAAACTATTGTTTGGCATCTGGAATATTGTTAGTTTCTTCCATTTTCCCTGAAAAATCTGAGAAACATTCCCCCTAATTTTATTATTTCCCAAATAAATCCTTTTCAAATTAGGAAGCCGAGAGAGGCTCTCAAATGGAAGAAATCCATTGACATTTGCACTGCTCATCTGCAGTGAGACCAAATTCTTCATATTCCCTAACGAACTGGGGAATTCAGAGTGAAATGTGTTTCTATCAAGATGTAAGGTTTGTAGGGAGGAAAGCTTCTGCAGGGAAGGGGAAATGGAACCTGTCAGTCCGCAGTTTGACATCGAAAGATTTCTGAGGTGAGAAAGCCGACTTACTGATTGTCCCCATGATGATGAGGTTGACGAGAGATCGACTCTGTCAAGAGAAAGATGTTCCAACGCCGTCAGATTTGTAAGCCACGAGAGATCGTGACTTGCCAACACAGAAAGCTCCGAGGAGGAGAGATCTAGTACTGTCAAGCTACACAAATTTCCGAGCTGCCATGGAATGGTACCTGCAAATCCTGATGTGGACAGGTTGAGGTATGTCAAATTTTTCAATAGCCCCAGCTCTTGGGGGATACCTTGACCTGTAAAATTATTGGAGCTTACATTCAAACTCTGCAAATCCCTTAGCCCGACCAGTTCTTCAGGAAAGAAGGCACCGCTCAAATTGCAATTATGCAAATCTACCGCAACAACTTGGCCTGTCAGTTTGTCGCAGGAAACACCTTCCCATTCACAACAACTTAATGAAGCATTCCACGAACCCAAACGTCCCAGAGGATCATGCAAAGTGGTTTTAAAAGCCAAGAGAGATTGCATTTCGTAACTCGAACAATTAGTTTCAGAAGAAACAGACGTGAACATACCCGTAAAACCTATGTAACATATCAACAGCCGTATTAAAAAACTGTGTAAGCTTGTTTGGATAGTACCTGTAAGTGGCCATTCTTGTTTCAAAGAAGTGTATCTGCAATGACTGCTGCCTGTTTTCGTCATCATAGTGATTTTATGTGGGCGCCTGGTATCTCAGAACTGTGATCCCATTCATGGTAGATAGCATCATAGCCTGCGCAAAGGAAGAGAGGAGGATTCACGAAATTCACTTCGTTATCCTAATGAAGTAACCAAATGGTTTCGTTATATTGAAGAGCTTTTCTGGAACGAACTAACTGGTGATATTAGCTTCTTTCCGGCAAATACCGTGAATGTGCAAATTCCAATGCATATGTCAATCTTTTTCAGTTTCCATCTAACCGCTGCGAATTTGACCAAACGTGGGTTTTCTTCATGAGTGGTGTTCTTCTAGCTGAAAAGACAATATACACACATGTTATTCTCAAACTTTTTTAGGCTTTTTCCATACTCTTGTTTCACACTTAAGTTAATGTAAAAGTTGGTTCTTAATTCAGCATTCAGAGCCTTTGCTCGCCTTGGTTCACACCTAACATACCTTTGCTCGCCTTGTTTCACACCTAACACACACGTGCTTCCCAAACTTTTTTTAGGCATTTTCTATCGTCTTGTTTCACACCTAAATTGATGAAAGTTGGTTCTTAATTCAGCAATCAGAACCTTTGCTCATCTTGTTTCACACCTAACACACCTTTGCTTGTCTTGTTTCACACCTAACACACACCTTCTTCCCAAACCTCTTTAGGCATTTTCCATGGTCTTGTTTCACACCTAAGTTGATGCGAAAGCTGGTTCTTAATTGAGCAATGAGAACAAAAAGCATTTTCCATGGTCTTGTTTCACACCTAAGTTGATGCGAAAGTTGGTTCTTAATTGAGCAATGAGAACCTTTGTTCGTCTTGTTTCACACCTAAGTTGATGCGAAAGTTGGTTCTTAATTGAGCAATGAGAACCTTTGCCCTCCACCAAATGCTAGCTACAATGATATATTTTTGTTTTACATCACAAATAGGGTTGAATTCCAATTGAGCAATGAGAACTTTTGCCGTCCACGGAATGCTAGCTACAATGCTATATTTTTGTTTTACATCACAAATAGGGCACATAGAAAGTATGGTTGAATTCCTTAATCCCATACTTGTTTACACACCTAAGTTGAAGGGAAAGCTGATTCTTAATTGAGCAATGAGAACAGTTGAATTCTTTAATCCCATACTTGTTTACACACCTAAATTAATGGGAAAGTTGGTTCTTAATTGAGCAATGAAAACCTTTGCCGTCCTCCTTGACTTGTGAATGTGAATGTGAAATATAGGAAATAGATAAAAGTTCTAAAATTCTCATTATCCAATAAATGAAAAGTCTTAGTTTGGTCGACTGAAGGATGTGAATGTGAATGAATTGATGGGCATCATCATGCAGGCGATGCCTACTTCCAACACTATAGAATATTTATTGCCCCTGACATGCTCCGGAGATAGCCCCTTATAACGCGCCGTTTTTTTTTCCTATAGTCATCCGGCCGCATGTTATAAGGGGCTATCTCCGACGTATGTCTGGGCGTAATAAATATTCTATAGTGTTGGAAATAGGACTCGCCTCATCATGCATGGTATGGCCAACTCTGACAATCATAGAGTACCAGTATGCACGATAGCAGAGGCAATACTAGAGTTCAGGACAGTAAATTGATAGTGACATGCTATGCAGTACAGTAAATAGTACACTAAATAGATAGTAACATGACATATAGTTTTGAAAATATGGTTCAATTGAAGATAGGTTTGGAATTTCAAGGTAAAGTTACTAAATAGATAGTGACATGATATATAGTTTTGAAAATGTGGTTAAATTATAGATAGGTTTGGAATTTCAAAGTAAAGTTTCTAATAAATAAACAACGCACAAATTTAGTGCAATTTATTATTTCAAAATTTTTAACCTAACCTACCACGTTCAATGTATCCGCTTCTTCAATGTACCGGATATGTTTTTTTTAATGGTTATATACATTGAAAAAGAAAACAGACGCGAACATAATTAAAAATAATTTTTTATCTCATCTGACAATGCAGGCGTGTTTTAAATATGTATTGAATTTTTTCCTTTTGCCATTGTTGAGAATATTAATTATTTTTTTTAAATTTAATTTAAGAAAGAAATAATTGTTTTAATTATTTTGCATCTAAGAATAAGAATATCCTAAATTTTTCACTTTTTATTATATTTATAATGTTTAGAGTATCTATGTATAATGTTTAGACTATCTATGTATTTTCACTTAAGAAAAATAGAATTATTTTCAATTCTTTTGGTTATTTTCAATTCTTTTGATCTAAGGATAACATCATTTTTATATTCAAAATTTATATAAAAATAAAATTAAACACGTAATATTTAATATAATTTTTTTATCCATATTATGGATATTAAATTTTTGGTCGGTTTGACTTATGGAAATTTGATTTTTATATTTAAAATTTACATAAAAATAAAATTAAACTTGTAATATTAAATTTAACTTTTTTATCTATATTATGGATATTAAATTTTTGGTTGATTTGACTTATAGAAATTTGAATTTTATATAAAAGTAAAATTAAACTTGTAATATACAATATAATTTTTTTATTCATATTATGGATATTAAATTTTTGGTTGGTTTGACTTATGGAAATTTGAATTTTGAATTTCGTTATTTATATAATATTTCAATTGAATTGCTCCCTTTTTTTTTCAGAGAAATTGCTCCCTATATATTCATATTATCAAATTCCTATTAAAGAAAAATTAATTGTAACATATATCTCCAAATTTATTTTTTAAACTTATTAACTTGTAATTTTTTAAATGAAAAGGTAATTTACTATTTATTACCGGTTACATGTTATTCACATTGTCACTTTATTTTTACTAAATTCAAAGATAACAATATGTGTTATTATTATTCCTTACTATGTATATTATTTAGGAGCAGTATTAAGCTCACATATTCATTGTGTTTATTGTTGAGGTTCTTTTATACTTACATAACTTGTAATTACACCGAAGGTGTTTTCATTGCGGGGTTGGGATAGGCAAACATTGTTCATTCCAGCCAATCCCCACCTCCCATTTTTGTCGTCATTCTACGTAAAATCTAACACGTGGAAAGTTGCCCCAGGTTCACATGTCGTTTGAGGTTTTTTTACCAGCTGGTATTGTACCAACACATGCCATTGCTCGCCTTCACGTCTCTATGCACAGAGTAAGAGAGGCCAAAAGGGTTTTTCCAAACCAACAGATAATAACAAAGGCCATAATGGTTTTCCAAAACCAACAGTTGTTAAGTTTACATTAAGCTAGTGATTCACACCATCATAGGTTATCCATGCCCTTAAATCCTCTCCACTTTTCAGACTCAGCATCCACGATTAGTAGGCCAATTTACCATTCTTGTACGATATAACAATAGAAAGATTAGAGAGCATTCTATTGAGATCGATTCCCACATGGTCATCGTTGATATCCTCAAATTCAGTGTCCTAGAAGGTGTCGAATTCCATTGCGAACAAAGTATTGAAAGCCCTGGACTGTGTTGAATTCCATTGCGAACAAATTATTGAAGGCCTTACCATTGTTGGAAGCATTGAGCATTCCCATGTACCTCGTAGATGATTGCAACAGTGACGCTGATATCAGATTTAGAGTCCGTGTTCCAATTTGTCGGTATCAGATGGGGCATCAGATTAATGAATTGAAGGGGAGAATCAAGTAGATTAATTACATTGGCAGTGAATATTTCACATATCGCAAACATTTGATTGATGTGAAGGCAGCTTCAAAACAAATGGAGGAGGATACAATCGAAATATGGTCTTCCTAAAAATGCTCATACTATTCGTAGTATCGAAGAGGAAATCGTTGTTATTACAGAGAAGTTGCTTGAGGAGAATGGCCCTCCAATCATGGAAACATTCAGTAGTTGTAATAAATTTCAAAGTTATTCCTAATTTCTCTATAATGTGGCACTTTCCACTCACTTTATTTCCATGTTGTTTCCCCTGAACCAGAAATTTTCAGCCATTAAAGACATGCCAAACATATATCCACATGCAAGGGATATATTGAGGAATACTTGAAGAATTGGGAGCAAAAATGCTTTACTAAAAAGAGATCAACTAAAACTAAAAATTGGATAGAATGATGACCATAATGCCAGTCCAAACCAACCTCAAAACAACAACTCAAACCATAGTATCCCTTCCATTTGGCCCAACATCCCTTCCTGACCTAGAACCATCAGCACCAAACATAGTAGTAGTCACAAGGGTGGAAGTACAAGGCCTTTAGGAGAGAGAATTAGAGTTGTTAGGTGATGGAATAGAGATCTCTACTTCTTGTGCAGGTTTTTCTTCTCTGTGTTGTTCCTTTCACATAGTGAGTTATGTTTCATCCAATTTCGATTGGTAAATGTTTTAAAGGTTTTAAGATTTTGTGTAGTCTATGTAATGTTGTTTTAATCAATCTTAATTGACCGAGACTACAACATTTAATTGTCAACCCAAGACCCCGGATGCGGGTGATTAGAGGTGCATTCACTGCGATGGGACTGGAGTGGACGGCGCCGAGTCACCACCTTCCAGCCATGTACAGAGGACTGAAAGCCATGTGGAGGGAGGATCATCCGCAGGTGGGATTAATAAAGTATAAGGGAATGTCTGAGGCTAGAATTAATTCGTCGTCCCTCCTCGCATGCACTAACTGTTATCGGCCCTCGGCTCCCATGAATGCCATAGTTATGGCGAGAGGTCTTGAGGTAGAGGAAATTGTTTATTAGCCAGTTTCCGCCATGGTTATACTCTGTTGTTTCGTATGCTGTTTTGGATGGTTGTGGGTGCTGTTGGTGCAAAGGCTTCGTGGTGGGTGGGCTCTGGCTCTACTTCACCGTCCTCTGTTGTGGCTTTGGGTAACTGTTCGCGAGCTTGTGTGTTCGGTCCGCGTTGCACCTCTCCTGTTGTTTGTGTTGTTAACATTCACAGTGCCTTCATGCCTCGGCTCCGCCAAAGGATGCTCAGCCGTAGAGGCTCAGCGCAGGGCGCTCCTTCACGCCCTTCCTTCAGTGACGCCGCCTCGAGTCAGGACCCTCGCTCACACAGTGGAAGAGGGGGCATTCTGAGGCCTAGCCAATTTCTCGAACCCAGCTCCCCAGGCTCTTCGACTTCGCCCTCCTTCGGCTCTGTTATCTTCACCTTCAACTGCTCCCTTAATCGCCCTCGGATCACTGCACACGTTTCTGTCCTCTTTCTAGAGGAAGCCCAAGAAGAGGGCGATCCCAGTGCTCCAATGCCAATTGCAGAGGATGCCCAAGAAGAGGGCGATCCCAGTGCTCCGATGCCAATTGCAGGCTCACAGCGAGAGATGGAACCGCCGGCCAGCATTGTCAATGTCACTCCAATGGCGCCTGTTCCTCCGGTCACGCACGAAAATGAGGCGACCCAAGCTCAGGACCTGGCTGAAGGGGGTTGGTGCAGGATCGTGGAGGAGATACCAGATGTTTAATCAAGCTTTGCAGCTTCTTAACAAGTTTTGCGGCCCAGTTGAAAGGGCTTTTTTGTTAAATGTGTCAAACTTAGTTTCTGCTATCGTGTCAAGGTCAATCTTTAGTTTCTGTTGTGTTTTCTTGTTGTTTTTGTTCCTCTAGATCCCTGGCGTGGGACTGCAAAACAAAATCTCGTCCAATTTCTCAGTTTTGGACACTGTTTATCTCAAACAACCTTCCTCTCAGGCTAGTTGGCTCACTATGCTCACCATGTTGTAATTTTACTCTTTTACTGTGAATAATAGTATAGTATTATTTAGAAAAAAAAATTGTCAACCCACGGTAGGTATTTTTGTTTCAATGGAGTTAGCATTGTCTGTGCCGATACACTCCAACCAAGAATAAGGAAATGCAGAAAGCAATAAATGATGTCGCTGATCTAAATTGCTTAATCAAGCCATGCATGTAGACATAAAAACACTCTACAAGATTAAATCACGCTTCACAACTATCAAAGTAAAGGCGTGCCACACATGAACTAATATCTACTCTAGTTAGTTACTACCATTCTATTGATTAACTCAGTGTAACAACATAATATAAATGGAAACAACAACAAATGTAATCCATGATTTGTACAACAACAACGAGAAACCATAAATCAATTAGCCAAACTAGAATGTATAGTACCTCTATCACTGCAATCCCTGCCAAAGAGGAGGGCCCTTCCTCCTCAGCAGGGCGCGGGAGTAACAAAAAAGTAATTAATGAATCAACTGAAGAGCAGTAACAACATCACTATGCTGATTAATACTAAAAATGAACTTAGAATTACAAAAGCAGAGTAACAATACTTTTCTATATGTCGTGTCCTTGTACATGAAAAATCGAGTTCCTTTATAGTTATTACAACCCAAAATTAGAAAACAGATACATCATGAGAATCTCACGATTCTCACGCTGATAAAAAATAAAAATGGTTACAACCTATTTCTAAATAAATATACATTAGTTATGATTGCAACCACTTGGGTCTTGTTGCTTCCAAAATAAACAATCCCTAATGCCGATAGCTATTATGTGGAATAATACCCACATTTGCCAGCTTCGGCGCAACAACATCGAGTGAATGGCGGTTCGGGATGTCACGCATCATTGGCGACAACATTTTTGGTGTGACAGTGGACTCTTATATCAATGCGTAGTGTAACAACATCCTGTAACAGCATCCAATGTGTAACAACAACCTGAAACATCATCCAATGTGTAACAGAAACCTGTAACAGCATCCAGGGTGTAACAACGAACTGTTCTACCCTTCTCTGCAGTTAATCCATGTTGCATGTCTACTCCATAGTTTTGCTCTCGTAAGCCATCACCTAAAAAGAAGAAGAGCTTCCCAAAATACTTCCTAAATACTCTCCTAGTTAGCCACAAAAAGGAATAGAGCCTCGTATTATTCGGTAAAATACAACAAAGTAACATGACAGTAGAATACGTTAAAAAGGTGAGAAAACAAGGAAATGGATCATGTAAAGTCATAGGCCTGGAGGAAAAAAAGGTCAAAACTAGGGAAAGAATGTGCAGAAAATAGGTAAAAAACCACACCCAACATCTCCCCCTGACTAAAGCAACTGCATGTCCCCATGCAGAGTCTCAGTCCCTTCTACTAATGCAGGCACTAGTAGTGTCTCCCCCCGGAGCTCTGAACCCTTGAATGGCCATTAACTGACATGGCCAAGATTCCTCTTCATAGTCCCATAGGTGATAATCTGACTGATAGTCCTCTACTGGCAACCATATCAAAGGAAATTTGAATTTGAGGCCAATATAGAACGCCCCCAGTGTCTTCACAATTCGAGCATATTCCGACACCCGTGTAACAACAGCCAAAAAGTTCCTTTACTCAAAAGGATCTGTAGGTTTTAACCCCGTACACAAATTACCTGCATACAAATTCTAAATCACAAAAAAATAAACAATGCAAGAGCATAACACATAAAACACATATACACAGAGATTTCCCCTGGATCCAAAAACTGGGACTACCAGCTTGATTTTTCATTATTTTCCTTTCAATGTTACAATACATATTTATACATGCCGAAGCATCCAATACCATGGACCGAAAACCATCGTGTCCAAAACCAAGGACCGAAAAACCATAGGTAGGTTCGCCCAACCTAATATAGGGTCCAAAAAAAAAATTTCCCGGGGCGCTGCCCCGGACCTCGTAGAGGGGGGCTACCCGCCCCCCTCAAACCCCCTGTGACCCCCCCGCTGCGCAATCGACGCAACAAAGGGGGGGCTCCACCCCCCCTCTAACCCCCCGGTTCACTACGTAGGTTATTCGTGGAAAGAATATAACAAAACCCAACAATCTCCCACTTGTTGTTTTCTTTCCACACGGGGCCACAGGAGAGCTTAGTCATTTTTCCAGCCCTGAAATTCCCATTGTTTCTCTACACCAAGAGAACTTCTCAGAGCTCACAGATTTTGTCAATGCATCTGCAGTATTCTTCGAAGTGTCCACCTTTACCAGCAACACCTTTTTGTCTTCTATCAATATCCCTCACAAAGTGATATTGAACATCAATGTGCTTTGTCTTTGAATGATAAGCAGGGTTCTTTGCCAAGAAAATTGCACTTTGGCTGTCACAGTCTATTCTTATAGCTCCCTGTACTAACCCCATACTTGAACACAATCTCTGCAACCAAACTGCTTCCTTGCTTGCATGAGTGGCTGCCATGTATTCTACCTCTGTACTTGATAGTGCCACTACAGATTGTTTCTTACTCATCCAACTGACTGCACCTCCAAATAGGTTAAACACATACCCACTTGTAGATCTTCTCTGATCCAGATCTCCGGCCCAGTCTGCATCAACAAATCCACGAATATCCAACACTCTGTCCAATCCTGGTCTTCCTTGGTAGCACAAACCATAATCACTAGTGCCATGCAAATACCTGAAAACCCGCTTCACTGTTGTCTAGTGCTCCTTCCCAGGTTTTGACATAAACCTGCTCAATACTCCCACTGCATGTGCAATGTCTGGTCGAGTACAAACCATTGCATACATCAGGCTACCGACTACACTCGCATATGGAACACGGGACACGTCCTCTTCCTCTTCTTGTGTCTTGGGACACTGTTCAGCAGATAACCTCACACCTACAGGAATAGGAACCTTCACCGGTTTACTATCCTGCATATTAAACCTCTGCAGTATCGTCTCGACATACTTCCTCTGGTTTAACCAGAGCTTCCTCTTTGCCCGATCTCTCTTAATTTCCATGCCCAAAATATAGTTTGCAGCACCAAGATCTTTCATGTCGAATTTGGAGGACAATTGGGTCTTCAAATCCTGGATAATTTCTTTGTCATTTCCAACCAGCAACATATCATCCACATACAAGACCAGATAAATAACACGGTCACCAATTAATTTAAAATACACACAGTGATCTGCTTTGCTTCTGGTGAAGCCAAGTCCCCGTATAAATGTATCAAATTTCTAATACCACATCCTTGGTGACTGTTTTAACCCATACAAAGACTTCTTTAACTTGCATACCAATTCTTTCTTACCCTTCACCGCAAAGCCTTCAGGTTGCTTCATGTAGATTTCCTCTTCCAAATCCCCGTGAAGAAATCTTGTCTTCACATCCATCTGTTCTACCTCAAAATCAAAAGCAGCAACAATAGATAAAAGTAACCTAATAGAAGTTACCTTGGCAACAGGAGAAAAAATATCACCAAAATCAATTCCTGGCACTTGGGAATAACCTTTTGCTACCAACCGAGCTTTGTATTTCTCCACCTTCCCTTCCGCATTTGTCTTCTTTTTGAACACCCATTTGCTGCCAATAGGTTTCCTTCCAGCCGGCAACTCCACCAGATCCCAAGCCTCATTTTTGTGCAAAGATGTCATTTCATCAACCATGGCCTCTTTCCAGAGTTTTCCATCCTCTGAATCCACTGCTTCTTTCACAGTTCTGGGATCATCATCAGTAACAGACGAAGCAAAATTTGAACAGAAAGCAGATGGACTATACCTTTCTGGCTGCCTTCTTTCTTGAATTGATCTTCTTAGAGCCGGAGTTTGTGGCTCTTCATCTTCTGATTCCTCCTCCGTTGTAGAGTCTGATTCTTCCTCCTTTAGCTAAAACTCTATCTTCTCAGGTTCCTTTGGTTGGACTTCATGTTTAATAACATCTTTCACCTCTCTGAACACCACATCTCGGCTGTACACAACCTTCCTTGTTACTGGGTTCCAAAGCTTATAACCCTTTAAACCATCCTTATACCCAATAAAGATGCACTTTTCAGATTTACTATCCAACTTGGTTCGTTTCTCCTTTAGAACATGTACATATGCATCACATCCAAATACCCTCAGATGTGAAAGAGAGGGTTTCTTACCAGTCCATACTTCTTGTGGAGTCTTACCCTCCAACGCTGATGAAGGTGACCTGTTGACCAAGTAACATGCAGTATCCACCGCCTCTGCCCAGAATTCTTGTCCTAACCCGACACCACTGAGCATGCTTCTTGCCCTTTCCATCAACGTCTTATTCATTCTTTCTGCGACTCCATTTTGTTGAGGTGTATATGGAGTAGTCTTCTGCCGTGCTATACCACACTTCTTACAGAATTCTTCAAATTCCTTGTTGCAAAACTCTCCACCATTATCTGTCCTCAACACCTTTATCTTCTTCTCTGTCTGATTTTCCACCAGAGCCTTAAATTCTTTAAACCTGTCAAAGACTTCAGATTTCTTCTTAAGGAAATATATCCATGTATTCCTTGAGAAGTCATCTATAAATGATACATAGTACACAGACTTACCCAGTGATGGAACCTTCACAGGTCCAAACACATCACTGTGCACAAGCTCTAATATTTGTTTCGCCCTCTTAGCACCAGAGGGGAATCTCACCCGATTCTGCTTCCCATATACACAATTTTCACAGAAATCAAAATCCAGAGAGCTATTACTCATACCTTCTACCATACCTTTACCATGAAGTATTCGAAGGCCCTTCTCTCCAATATGTCCAAGCCTTTGATGCCACAACATGGTCTTCTCTCCAGAGACCACTAGATTTTCAGCTCCACTTTCAGGGACCACAGAACTGTTGCACCCATCAAGAACAGTGCTACCTTGCAGCTTGTACAGAGTTCCAGTCTGAACTCCCCGCATCAATACCAGTGCTCCCCTAACCATTTTGCAGGTATCCTTCTCGAACACTGTTTTTACACCTGCATCATCCAACTTGCTTACAAAAATCAGATTTCTGGCCAATGCAGGAATATGCAAAACACCCGGAAGTGTTCTAACCCTTCCACCTTGCAACTTCAACTTTACTTTTCCGCGACCAATGATTCTAGCCTTCCTATCATCTCCTAAGAAGACATCACCACCATCGTATTTCTCATACTCACAGAACCACTCTCTATCGGGAGTGAAGTGAAAGGATGCACCTGAGTCAATCAACCATGCATCATGATCTACATGTGTACTTGAAGAAGCCAAGTACACATCCCCACCTTCATCTGAGGTGGTTTTTGCCTCTGCAGAAGGAGCATCATCAGATCCCTTTCCTTTATCAGGAGCTTTAGATTTACAGTCCCTTTTGAAGTGCCCTTCCTTTCCGCATTTCCAGCACACCACCTTTACAGGTTTTCCTAGAGATTTAGATCTCCCTCTAGATTTAGATCTCCCACTCGATGACTTATTTTTGTTTCTATCCTAGGACTGTCCTCGTACAGACAAGGAATCACCATTCTGGCTCTCCATATTTTTCCGTCTCATCTCCTCTGTCAGCAAGGCTGAGACTATTTCATCAAACTGCAAAGCATTTGCATTGTTACCTATTGTAATAACCAGACTATCCCACGAATCTGGTAGAGAACACAACAAACTGATGCACTTATCTTCATCTGAAATTTTAATATCAACAGACGCTAACTGACTTACCACAGTATTAAATGCGTTCAGATGCTCTGTCACCGAGTCTCCATCTTTCATCCTCAGGTTATACAACTTTTTCCACAGGAACAGTTTATTCACCAGATACTTAGATTGGTACAAAGTCCCTAACTTGTCCCACAAAGCCTTCGTCGTAGCTTCCCCTGATACATTCAGCAATATTGAGTCTGAGACACACAATCGTATTGTGCTCTTTGCCTTCCGATCCAAATTCTTCCATTCTTCATCGATCACTCCTGTTGGTTTAGCACCTGGATCTACCGCAATCCACTCATCTTTATCCACCAACAGATCCTCCATCTTGAGTTTCCACAACTCAAAACTTTGACCATTGAACTTCTCGATCTCTATCTTTCCACTGCTCACCATCTTCTTTCACCACCAGAATCGATCTCGCAGATCTCCCACTGAACAGGGTCTACCATAGGCCCGAGCGAAACCCCTCAGCAACAAAGGCGTCCCCTTGAAGCCAAAACAGATTTGATACCAAATGTAGGTTTTAGCCACGTACAGAAATTACCTGCATACGAATTCTAAATCACAGAAAAATAAACAATGCGAAAGCATAACACATAAAACACATATACACAGAGATTTCCCCTGGATCCCAAAACCGGGACTACCAGCTTGATTTTTCATTATTTTCCTTTCAATGTTACAATACATATTTATACATGCCGAAGCATCTAATACCATGGACCAAAAACCATCGCGTCTAAAACCAAGGACCGAAAAACCATAGGTAGGTTCGCCCAACCTAATATAGGGTCCAATTTTTTTTTTTCACGGGGCACTGCCCCCGACCTCGTACAGCGGGGCTACCCGCCCCCCTCAAACCCCCCGCTGCGCAATCGGCGCAACAAAGGGGGGGCTTCGCCCCCCCTCTAACCCCCCGGTTCACTACGTAGGTTAGTCGTGGAAAGAATATAACAAAACCCAACAAGATCCTCTTGTAATTCAATGCTACAGGCCTCAGTGTGCTTGAGACATCCTGCTAGCACTCGGCTTTTCATAGTTGCATATAAGTTGAGGCTGATTCTCACAATCCTTTTTCTATAGGTGGCTGATTGTTCTCTAATTTCTGGAGTGCTCAGGAACAGCTTAAACTCACATCTGAGTTCGTAAACCATCCCTGGTTCAACTCTGGCCCACAATGTTGTTCTCTCCTCATTGGCTTCTACTGATTTCTTGGCCAGGTGCCACTCAATTTGATTGCTCATAAATGAAAGGAAGGCCCGCAACTGAAAATCCCCCATGTAGGAGAAGACACTCGCCACCATCTTCGTGCTGACATATTCACACATGATATTGTGCAAGAACAACTCGCACAACAAGCTATGGTCATCAAAGTTGCAGGAGCAAAAAATTTCCAAAAAAGTACGGGTTGAAGAACCCAAATAGGAACTATTCTAAAAAATTGCCTTTAATTGAAATAAATAATAATGTTCCCAAAGGAACATTGGGTATGATGAGGACGGTCGCCTGCATCCTAACATGTTTAGGGCAAGGTCACAGAGCTTAACCTTATCATTCATTAGGTCCAAGACTTATCGATTCAATTGATATAGCTGTTCATCCTTCTTATTTATAGTTTCCTTGTGCCTCCATGCTTCCTCTTCTCTTTCCCATTCTTCTCTTAGCCATTTTTCTCTCAGGGAATCCATCATTCGTTTATGTACTTTGAGTGAGATCACTCCCTCTTGTAGAGCGAGCGCCAACTACTTCCATTTTTGCATCTCTGGCAACAACAACGTCTTCTCAGAACACCATCCTTCATCAAGACCCAGTGTTCTTCCACATGCACTATCAATTGAGGGTGTAACAACCTCCTGAGGGTGAAATTGTTCCACCTCGGCTGCCAGTTCTTGTGTAATAGCAGCTTCGTGAGTGGTTTTTATCACAGTTTCTTTATCTTCCTCGTCAGCTTCCATTTTCACTACTGGTTCTTGTGTAACAACAGTGTTGAATGTAGGCTCATGGATGTTAGCTTCCCCTTCCTTCCCTTTGTTAACTTCCTCCTCCACTGCTTGTTTTTATGAAACAAAAGTGTCAGCCAAGGGCTCCTGTGTATCCTTTACCCGATCACTTTCTTTGGATTGTGTCATCTCGGTTGCTGGTTCTTGTGTAACAACAAAGTCCTCAACGATTTCTTGTGTATCAGCTTCCCAGATTTCAGTTTGGGTCTTCCTCGAGGTGGTGTCTGCTATACAGACCTTAAATCCTACTACCACTAGCTTCTCAGCACAGGTTGCGCACACAGTGCCCAAAACATCTCCCTTTCTGGCCTTGTCCACGGCCTCAGCCAAAGTATCTAGCCCTGGGGATCTTGGCTCTGCCTTTCCTTCTGCTAGCTATTCCCTTAGCTTTCTATTTTCGTTTTCTAGAATTTCAATTTTTGACAGCAAGGTTTGGGTTTCGCTCTTACCAGGTGAAGAAGGTTCCTTTGGCTAATCTTGCTCCTCATCCTTCTGCTCTGTTTCTTCTTTGTTCTTCCTTGACATGGATGGGGACTCTGGGTGCCGCTAACCCTTATCCTCTGCTTTAGCTGCCTGTCACCAATTGGTTTATCAACCGACCTCTTGCTAACCCTTATTGTCGAGGGCTGGGGTTTCTCCTTTGTCACTGTCGGAGCTTCCTCAGACGACTTGGCTTGCCTCCTGCTGGTGGTCACGGGCCTCTTCCTCATGAATTCTTCTCAATTCTTGCCCTAGCGGCTCAAAGCATCCAATGCAATGAGCTTGATAAGGCCATGGTTGGTGACACACGTTTCTAGATGTGCAGCTGTTTTCACAGCTGCGGCTATATACCGAATGTTGCCTAGCAAGAAGTAAGGAAGGTTGACCAGCTGTTGATGCCGGAGGTGGTTCAACAATGGAAAATGGTAATTAAACACAATTGTTGCCCTTCCCTCGAAAGTAATGTACTTGATGAGGTAGAGGGCAACATTAGCCCATGGCCGGGGGAGTGATAGTCTATCAATTCCCCTTCATTTCTTTACCAACGACTCTTCTTCTTGGAGGAAATCCCCTTTCAGTGAGGGGTCATTGACCTTCTTGTTGAACCACCACTTTCCTTCCACTGATAATCTCGTTACTCTAGCAATCACCTCTTCCGTGACCTCCGGCTTCAACCCTCTGACCTTTGTCTGGTTTCTCTCCAAATTCTTTGCAAATTCCATGGTAACACCACTGTCTAATCCTTCCAACCTCTGGAAGAATTCAAACTAGCTTGCATCCTTGAAAATTTGGCATGCTTTTGGGCAATCCTCCAAGGCTTCTGTGGACCCTGGCTCATGTCGTATTGCTGCTCCACCCATTGCTTATGAAAATTTGGTGTTGTTTCACCTCCTTCTCCCTTCCTCTAGACGCTCTGGGGTCGTCGACACACAAATTAGCTGTTTCAACCCGCACTGTTATCTTCTAGTTCTCCGAGCACTCTGAATGGGATTCAGCGCTTCCAGCAGGGGTAAATGGTAGGGTGGTAGGGTGGCGTAGGTGAGGATTTCAAATTTGGATTTTTCACTTATGATTCGTACTACACGATCAATTTTCCTTATTAATTGTGAGTTATGGGATGTCTCGTCGATGGTACACTTACCCTTTTTGGTATGATCGGCATTAAGTAACAATAACTACCAGGTCATCATGCCTTAATTGCGGATTTTTCAAATAATCACAAATCATGCGACGGTCATGTCGCAATATGATTCGCTCCCCCCGTCTTAAATATGACAGTCATACTCGACCGTCAAAAGTCATGTTAAGTTGCCATAATTACCAAATAAAGTGAATTCAATATTACCTTTTGATGACGTACCTGGGTGACATGGCGCGACGCGCGAACCAAGCTCCAGTAGCGAGACACGTGAACTTAATTTTGATGACGAGGATCATGGTGATGTCTGCTATTTATTACAATAAAATATCTCATTTATTTCTTAAAGGTCGTCGACTGTTACAGGTGTAACAACCAAGACGACTAATATATATTATTTTAATTCCTACAAAAAAATAAATAAGAAAAGATCATGTAACAACACTTATCATAAGATATGCTTTGAAATAATAGATGCTATTACAGAGTGTGTAACAGCAGCCACCAGGTGGTTTTTAACTCCTAAAAAAGGTGTCTGTCTGCGCCTGGAAATGTTTTCATAGCCATATTATTATTATTATTTGAAGAGTTTAAAGGTGTAATAGCTACCAATGGTAGTTGATTTTCAGCTGTTACACTTATGGGAAAAATTAAAATTTTTGCACCACAGGGGGGCTTTCCCTTGTTCTTGTAATCTGTATATCCGAATTTGTGACAATGTTGACAAATGAATCCCTTGAAGCAGGTTTGTGATATAACCAAAGATGGTGCCCATTTGCAGCCAATGGTATCCTCGCACTGTCAATGGTCACCAAATTTACAGTCCCATTGTCAAAGACTGCATCTTCCTCATAGGGACCTAGCCATCTGGTGTAGAGCTTACCCTTGAAGTCTTTAAATCTTGAGTCATATAAGAGAGCCCAATCTCATTTCTGGAACTTCTTTTTCTTGATGAATCTATCAACGCTTAGCTCTCTGTTGCTAGATAATCTCTGTTTTCTGGATAACGGCTAACCGTTTCTCCTCCAATTCATTGAGCTGGTTCAATCTCTACTTTTGTGATGTAGCCAAATCCAAATTGACCTGCAATGTTGTTCTTAGTGTCTTGATTTCAAATTAAATGGGGAATAAAGGGTTCTTACTGTTACACAAAAATATCGTCACCATGATTATTTGCAGTCAGTATGGGTCTATCATCACTTGTACTGTCCTCCTAAGCAAGTCTCAGACCTCAGCTCTTCAAGTCAAGCTTTGAAAATGGGAGAAAGACATTAAAAATCAATGAAACTCTGGTTCCACACTTTCTCTCACTGTCACCTGCGGTCCCGCACCTTTTGTTTACAAAAACTACGGACCTGCCCACTCTGTCCCTAAAGGTGTGGGTGCGGACCCCTGTGAAAGTCAAAAGGCGCAAGTTTTATCTTAAAAAACTCACTTTGGGTTAATTCTAGAGGATTCTAGAAGTAATTTTGATGTGGATTGTTCGCTATGAGGTGGTTCGTGCATCCTAAAAGAGAAGGAGCTAATCCCTTGATGAGAGGAGCTATCCCTTTGAAGGAGGACCTAGTAACCTCCCTCCATTGCACGATAAATTCAGGCATTGGGCTGGTTGCTGGGGAGGTTAGAAGCTGAAAATTTTTGAGGGTAAATGCTGGTGAAATCAAAATTTCCTAGTTGAGCTTAAGAGGAGAGATCACATACCTTTTTGGCTTCATTGGGGAGTGAGTGAAACTTGTCAAAGTAGAGGAGACTTCTTGCTGGACCCTGGGAGGAGCTTGTACAGCGTCAAGGCACAGGTTGTAAAGTTCTTCTTCTTTTGAATTAATACAATCAAACTCATTTTTATCAACAAGTGTCTCATGTTATTTGTTTCATGGACTCCTTAACTTTCATGTTAAATATGTTTTATGATATTGGATTTTCAGGTGCTATTTAATTTGTTTTCCTTGTTTGTGTTTGCAGATTCGCGAAAGAGGAGCTCATTTGGATCGAAGGAGCGAGGGCATCCACAAACTTGCGTTGGACCTAAGGTAGGCCCTAAAAACACTTGTTTTCCATTCTTTATAAAAGCATATTTAGAGAAAGATAGTGTCTGGTTGGTTTGCTTGTCATTAGGTCTTCTTTAGATTCTAGGAAGGTCTATCTTGTCCGCAAGATCAACTTATTTCGTGTGACAAAATGGCGACCATACTAGGGACTTGATAGTTTTCCTTGTTTTTACTTTGACCTAAGAAACTGTGTTTTTGTTTATGTTTTTGGCTTGTTGTGTGTAAAATTGGGTAGAGTTTGTAGATACAGGGTTATTTTTTGTTTTTCATAGCTTTGGGAGAGGACCGCACCCTAACCCTTTGACACAGTGCGTACCTATCCACACCTTTGCTTTTAGCACAGAGCATGACCGTACCTGTGTCAACTGTGGGCCTGCGGACCCTGTCAAAATTTTGAAAAACCTAAGATTTCCTCTGTTAGTCAGCCTAGTTTTTGTTTAGAAATTGTTATCCACTGCCCAAACCTGCATATAACGTGTCAGAAGCTTTACTTAGGTTGATTTCATTAGTGTTAGGGTTTTAGGTGAAGTTCCTAGGAGTTTTGCTTGTTGGGTTTGTTTTTCATTTTGGTTGTGTAGTGGCTCTGAGCTTAGAAGCTGTAGGGACTTCAGATCACCTTAGTGTCTACCAGCCTTCTTATGAGTCATTTATGAAATCTCCTCTTATTGAGAAATCCGCTTTGAGTTTTCTCTTTACAAAACTTCGAAAAGCTTGTGTTTAAAATTTTGGATTTTCATTTTCAAAAAGAAAACAAAATTGGTTGTTCTTGACTGATTTGTGATTCTGCATAAATTGGTCCTTAGCTTACATCTAGCTGAGTAAAACATCCTTAAAAAAGATATCTAGTAGGCTTTGACTTCAAATAGGTTTTTATAATGTATAGATCTCAAAGTTAGTAATTTCCATAGTTTTGAGTGTTTTATAAAAAATATAAAAAATCTCTTTTGGAAAAAAGTTTGTTTTGTAGTGGTTGAGTGCTTTGAAACGAAAAAGGGAAATTTTTGTGAAAATAACTAGTTGTCTCGTTTTGAGTGCATTGGAAAGGACAAAAGCTCTTCTTTTAATTTGTTTCTTAAGAAGGATTTTTGTTTACAAAGTATTTGCATTCTCAAACTCTTTCTTAGTTTAGAAGTTCATCGAAGAGAAAAATATTGTTTAAATCATCTTAGGTGCATTTTTAGTGATTTTGAGTCGAGTCTTCATACCACGAGTTTCATCTCCGCACCTTTTGACTTAAACAAAAAACCAATAAAAAATAACGCTTAAAGTAAAATTAATCTAGTAACATTTTTATTTCTAGGGCTCTGATACACCAACTTAGCTTAGGCTAGTGTCTTGGAGTAGGAGAGTAATTAAATCTCCAAGACAGTAAAAACAAACAAGTAGCTATATCTTGTGGTAGGGAAGAAATCCAATTGTTGCATTTATGCTCTGGGAAAGCTCCTCTTAAAGGAGAAGCACGAGATCGTGTCCGAACCAGTGTGGGAATCAATCCTTCCTCATTGGGAACGACACCAGATATTCAAGTATTAAAAACCGTAAACCTCGGATTAACCATTGTCGAGGAGCCTGGGGTCACTTGTTGGTAAACCTTGGATTATGTCAAGGAGCCTTCAAGGGGATTGAGCTTGCTACTCTGCCCTTGCGTGCGTATCGGATCGTAGACTGTTCCCCCAGGTATATTTGTTTCAGTTGGTAAACTTAGTGGCCATATTCTTTACGATTCTTCCTAAGGTGACAGTGGTGGGAAGATCCCACTGTACCTGGAGCAGACATCGGCTAGACTCACTTGGATTTTCTGGGGGGTTCTCTTCACTCGAGATAGTTAAGTGGAGGAGCTTGTGCCAGTCTATTCTTAAGCAGGTTGCCAGGGTAACTGTTGCAACCGCCATTTCTATATTGAACTCTGCAACGTTGGATTTCATCACCAACTAGTGTTTTCAGTACGGAAAGTTACTGTTTGTGTGTGTTTGATCTCCTAGATTCTTTAGGCATGTGATTCAAATTTGTTTGGTTCTTTAGAGGCTTTAGGTGGTTTTCATTGAGATTTTACTTTGTTTGCGTGTGAAGTAGTTAAAAGTTTTTAACTGTGGCTGAATTACCAAGGCAGTCCCGTAGACTTCGGGGCCAATCTCCTGAGTTTTTAAACGTGGCTGAATTACTGAGGAAGTCCCGTAGACTTCGGGGCCAACCTCCTAAGGAAGTCCCGAACCAGCTTGAAGGCTTGAAAGTCCTTGTAACTCCTAGAGATAGTAGAGTTGGGTCACCTGAAGAAGGAGAATCTTCTTTGATAGTACATCCTGATTTTCAACCGTTAGTGGCAGATTATAATCCACAATCAGTGTCTATTTCCGAAGTTACTGGTAGCTTTTCATATACTAGTGATATAGGTGAGGAACCTGAAATATCCGAGCCTGAAAGTGAATTTGCTGCTACTCCGACATCGGGGTTTGTTTCTCCAGCTTCTAGTGGTCCTAGTTCACCTAGGGTAGAAAGAGTAATCACCCAAGATCTTCCTTCTGGACTTATTGCTATTGAAGAACTTGCTACTCCGGAAGAAGATGTAGGCATCACTATCTCTGAAAATCAACCTGTTATTGAGCTAAGGGACCATGAATCAATTTTATACAGTTCACCTAGGAGCAGTACTTGGTATCTTTCTTTGACTAATTTCTTAGAAAACCCAGGCTTAATGTTATAGACATTTTTGTGCCTTACAGCATGAAGCATGAAATGTCAATAATCTAAGGGATCCAAAGTCCCTAAACATGTTGTTCCTACCCCTAGAGGAACAAGGTCAGCAAACCACAACACTAAATATCAGTTCTCCACCTGAAAACACTCAAAAACAAGCTAATTCTGGATCATGTCAACTGCTCCACTGAGCATCTGCACTGAATGTCAACTGCTCCACTGTGTACCTGCGCTGAATGTCAACTGCAAAGAAGGCTACCTGCGCTGGGCGAGTTTGACCAAGTGGCACATTCATTCCTCAAGGTGTCAATGCCCAGGAAGCTTCCAAAATGACACTTGGATCAAGGAATTCGACTGGTGATGAGTAAGAGGGTCTAGATCTCCAAGTGGAAGCAAGAACCTCCAAGTGGACTCAAGAACTGAAGAATAACTGAAGTGGGAGAGCACACTAGTCAGCTTCATGCCAAGCTCAAGCTGACTCATCCTTTCTCCAAAACTCCTATATATAGAGCTCTCTCATGAGGTCTAAGGAGGCTGGAATCTTGTGAATGTAAGGAAGTGTTGTTGGTTTGAGTATAGAACTATTGGGTGATTTGCTTTGAAGGAGGTGAAGAGGAGATTTCTTTCTGCTGGGAAGTGATGCTGGATTGGGCCTTTGATGGTTGTATCACTTCCTGAACTTTACTTCTTCCATTAATAAAGCATTTGAGGTTCTTCTATATGCATGTGTTTCAATGGTGTATTGTTATACTTGTGTATTTGATTTATTCTAATCCTTGAATCAATTATGAATGTATGCTTCTTGTAGTTTCCCTCTCTTGCCATTTTGCAGGATCTTGGTGTAGCTAGGCCAGTGAAAGAGCAAGGAGCTGGGAGCAAACGACAAAGAGAGAAGATTGGATCAATCATTAGCGGAAGACATCGGTTAGTGGACCTCTTTCTCCCCTCTCTTACATCTCATAAAGAAGTAATCTCGAATAGCTTTGCTTTGATTGTTGCTGAGGTACTATCACCCTTAGAGTGGGATAGGGTCATTCCGTATTGGATACTTTTCCCAACAACAGTTAAGTTTTTCACCACCTCGCGATCCTTATCACCCAACACCTAGAGGTTATTATCCTCTGTTAAATATGTCGAATCAGTCGTCCATGTTTACTCAATCGCCTGAATCCTTTTTGTACGACGGTCCTTCTATTCCCTCTGGGTATCAGTCCCTTTCTGGTACTTTTTCGGGAGCATCTCCTTAACCCATTGAGAAAGGGTTATTAACTGGAAGCAATGGTACTAAGCCGTTGAGCGTAGAAGACATTCTCATGATGTCAGGTTCTATTCTCAATCCTCAACCTCAAGGTGGCCAGTTACCGCCTGGGGGGCAGCCTCAATTATCGCCTGGGGGGCAACCTCAAGGTACCCAATTTGTATCTGGGGGGCAACCTCAAGGACAATACATACCTACGGGATAGTACGTTCCTCAAGGTCAACCCCAGACTCAATATGTACCCCAAGGTCAACCCCAGTATTAATTTCTACCTCAAGGTCAACCCCAGTATCAGTACGTGCCTCAAGGGTATCAACCCCAAGGTCAGTACTCGAACCAAGGTTTCCAACCACCCTCCGGTCAAATGTATGTTCAAGGAACGGGAAATGTACCTTTCAATTATCAATCCTACCCTCAACCCGGTTATGGTCCTCAATATTCTCAACCTGTTATGGGTCAGTACCCCGGAATGAATATAGTGTGGGATCCATCGCAAACTCAACAGATGTTGCAGCCAAATGTACAGTTGTCATCTCAAACTGTACAACCCTTAGTTTCTGGTACACCCCAGCAACCACTCCAGTCTAACATTCAAACTTTTGTACCTTCAGTAGTTTCTCAGTCTGGGCCTAGTACGCCTCGTACTTCGCCTCAAATGACTGCTACAACTGCCGCAACATCTGTTCAATCTACCCCACCTACTTCCGGAGTATCGACAACTCTGATTTCTACTGTTCCTGTATCTACTCCTCAGACATCTTTACCACTGTCTGGCTCCACGATTCAAACTTCGGTTCAGATGCCTGTAGGACAACCTGGTTCAAGTACGGTTGTCACAAGTCAACCACAATTTACTTATCAACCGTACCAGGGACATTACCAATTCGGTCCTGCTGTGCAGCAGTCAGTCTATCAGTATCAACCATACCTTGGGTACACTTATCAACAACGTCAACAACCCCAGTATGGTCCGGTTAATCCTGGTTTTCTGGGAGGATACAATATCCCAAACGCAATTCCTATTCCTAGTTATCCTAGATATCCTCCTCCTGGGGCTGGTCTCATGACCCAGAGTTTTAGGGATCCTAATCGTCAGTTACCATTTATCGCAACTTTAGACTTACCTGACTTGTCGCACCTAACGAACGATCCCATTAATTATCTTCCGTTTTGGCCGCCAATGCCGAATAAGTTTCCCAGTGACATTCCTAAGTTCGAAGGTAAATCAGGAGAGGACTTGTCAAACCATGTGATGACTTACCACCTCTGGTGTGCGTCTAAATCCATTTCAGATGATTCAATCCGTCTTAGACTTTTCCAGCGCACTCTAATTGGTCTCGCGGCCAAGTGGTACATTGAGTTACCGCGAGGCACTTTTTATAATTTTAGTCAGTTAGCTACCTCGTTTTTAACTCATTTTCAGTTGCCAGTCCGATATGACAATGGCACGGAATTGTTAAATTCGTTAAAACAATCGACATCCACTTACATTTCAGATCATATTCATGAGTGGAGACGTTGACGGCGTTTAGTGAAGGTGTTTATTCCGGATCAGATCTTGGCCGAGTGTTTTGTAAAATCTTTGTTGCCAACGATCACTGAAGATGTAGCTAAAGCCGGAGTTGTTACTGAGGAGCATGTAATTTCTCAAGCACAGTACCTTGACTTGGTCTATACTCAGTCAGGTACGTTACACGAGAAAATCCCCGATCTTCCCAAGCAAAATCAAATCGCTGCAGCTCCTTCGGGATCTCATGCCGCCGATGGTATGATTGGTATGGTTAACACTAAAAGTAAGAAGAATTCTTCCAAGAATTCTTCTCCTATCATAACCTTGCCTGATTCCCCAACAGGAGATTCTTCTGCAAAGATTTCTGCCGATATTCATGTTGTAGAGTCATCTATAGCCAAATCAAAATCCGGTGGGAAGAAGAAAGGAAAGAAGAAGAATAAAACAGACAAAAATTCAAAGGAGAAACCTGAAAAATCGGAATCCAATGATGAAAAGCACAAACCTCGTTATCCTTGTCTCATTTGTGACGATGAACATTTTACAAGAGTCTGCCCTCATCGTGCAAAGGTTGCGAAGATTGTCAAAGTTTCCCAAACTCCTGTTGTTTTGAAGGATCCTTTTCCAGCTCAAGACAGTAAGATGATAGGTTCGTCCTCGAGTGCTAATGAAGAACCCATACTGATGATGTCCCATGTTAGGATTGCGACGCGATCGCAAGATTATGGTAGTAAAAGTCCTGTTGATGGTAAAGAAGCAGAATCTTCTCATTCTAATCCATCAACCTCAGCTCCCAGTTCCAATCCACTACAGATCGAGAAACCTAATCCAGACTTGGTAATCAAACCACTTGCCAAGGGTATACTTCGAAAGTCAGCTTTCAATCCACATGCGAGAGTGGCTCAGAATTATAACATTGTTGAGGATTTAGTTGTTTCACCCTCAGCAATGTCAGCTTTGGAAGTGTTGCAATCATGTCCAGCACAACGTAAATTACTTTTGTCGGTTATAGGAGTTGTTGACGTTCAGGACTCAAACCTAATAATTTTTGATCTAGAAAATAGTACACCGCGTTTGCCTCATCAAATGGCTTTCCAGATTCCAGTGATAGTAAAAAACAGGCCTATTCATCGGACTGTAATTGATAAGGGAGCCTCAACGTGTATTCTGTCGATACATTGTTGGAGATCCCTTGGTTCTCCTCCCCTAAATCAATCCCCGATGATTCTTAAGGCCTTTGATGGCCGTCGGTTTCATCCTTTTGGCATTCTACAAGATTTGCCTATAGGGGTTGAAGGAAAAACCGTTAGTCTAGATGTGGAGGTGGTTGATGCCCCTCTAGATTACAACCTTCTCTTGGGTCGAAGTTGGTCCTACGCTATGACAGCAGTCGTTTCAACAGTCTTTCGGGTAATAAAGTTTCCACATAATGGAAAGATCGTAACAATAGACCCGCTGGCTTACTTTTCATCCGACCCAGCCTCTTCTGAAAGTATTCAGCATGTCGGTAAAACGACTATCCCATATAAGGATGTTGGAGTAGGACTAGTTAAAGATGCCGGTTTACTGGGAACTTTTCTTTTCCTCCGATCAATGCATCGTCTTCATTTGCAACCATTCATATGATTACATCAGACACCATTTTTTATGATGATCCTTGGATCATTCCTTCTGAATCTGAGATAGACTCATTTTGGTGATGTCATGCCTTTGAGTCCATATGAAATTGCATATGAGGCCGTGCAATCGTTTACTGACCTATCTTCAACCGAAATTGACTTCATGAATGTGGTCTGTGAGGAATCACTTTTCACATCAAACTCGGATTTAATCACGTTTTCTGAACTTGTTCACTCTTATGAGCACATTCGTGAAATCCTATGTGTAGATGATTTACCATGGGAAGATCTCCATCACAGATCTTCGATTCTACCCGAGAATGATCGTTTTGAAAATGATTTCTCATCAATTTTTACAACTGAATATGTCAAGGAACCTCAGAATCCCATGAAACATCCTGATTCAGAGTTAAATTTGGGAAACATCTCTCGAACTATTCCTATTGACATTTCGGTTAAGCCTAGAATTGTTGAGAACATTCATATAGGTGCCTCGTGTACAGATGACGAAATTCAGCTATATAAGGCCCTATTTCAAGAATTCCGTGATGTGTTTGCCTGGTCCTATGAGGAAATGCCAGGAATTGATCCCACGATTGTTGTTCATGAGATCAAGACTTACATGGACGCTAAACCCGTCCGGCAACGTTTGCGTCAGATTCACCCACGAAAAGCTGCTGCAATTAAAGCAGAAGTTGAAAAATTACTGAAAGCAGGTTTCATTTATCTGATCCCGTTAACGGATTGGGTGTTGAATATTGTTCGGGTTAACAAAAAGCAAGGAACAATAAGAATATGTATCGATTATAGGGACATTAATCGAGCCTGTCCAAAGGACAATTATCCAACTCCATATATCAATCAAATTATTGATGATTGTGCCGGCAGCGAAATATTCTCCTTCATGGATGGTTTTTCCGGATACAATCAAATCAATATTCTACCTGCCGATCAACCAAAAACGACTTTCATTTGTCCATGGGTAACATTTTCTTATTGCAAGTTACCTTTCGGGCTTAAGAATGCCGGAGCAACTTTTCAAAGGGCCATGTCTTATGCGTTTCATGACATCAAGCACATTTTGCAACCGTATCTCGATGACTTGCCTGCTCATTCATTACATCGAGCTGATCACCTCGTCCATTTACGAGCAATCTTTATGAGGTGTAGGCATTATCGGATTCGGTTGAACCCACACAAATGTGTCTTTTGTATAGAAACGGGTCGATTGCTAGGATTTGTAGTTTCGAAAGTCGGCATTCGCGTCGATCCCTCGAAGGTCGAAGCTATTGTAAAATTGCCTCCTCCTTCGAGTCTTCACCAACTCCAAAGTTTGCAAGGGAAAGCAAACTTTTTACGACGATTCATTCCTAACTACGCCGAGGTTACAAAGGGTTTTACCCGATTGTTGAAACAGAATACTCCATTCTATTGGGATGAGATAGCTCAGAAATCTTTTGATGCACTTAAACACGCGTTGACCCATGCACCGTTATTGCATCCTCCCAACTACAACCAACATTACTTCTTGTATCTCGCCGCCTCTCATTCCACCATTGGAATGGTCTTAGTTCAGGAAGATGAATTCGGAACTGAACATGTGATATATTACCTTAGTTGAACTTTAAATCCAAGTGAGCTAAAATACTCACATGTGGAGAAATTGGCATTGGAAGCCGTTCAAGCTGTCCAACGTTTTTGTCACTACATTTTACTACGTAAAACTACAGTAATTTCGGATTGTAACCCTATGATCTACATTTTGAACAAGAAATTTCTAGGGGGCAAGTACTCTAAATGGATTGTTATCCTGCAGGAGTTCGACTTGGAATTTGAGAAATCCAAGTCTAAGAAATCTTTAGTTTTTGCGGAGTTAATGTGTGACTTCCCGCGTGCTGACACGGAAACTGTGGCGGAGGAGCCCATTGCGGACGAATCCTTGTTTCTAATCATCACTTTAGATCCGTGGTATGGAGATATCATCGTTTATCTCTAGACCCAATCCTTTCAGCCAGAAATTTCAAGGTGAGAACGTCAAAAAATTCGATTCCAGTCTCAACAATTCAGGATTATTGGAGATACTCTTTATCGCCGTGGGGCGGACTCTGTGTTTCGACGTTGCTTAACTCACGAGGAAGCTAAAAGGGTTCTAAATGACTGTCACTCTGGAGTGTGTGGTGGTCATATGTCTGGGTATGCCACAACCCAAAAGATATTGCGCGCTGGCTACTTTTGGCCGTCTTTATTTAAAGATTGTATTACGGCAATTCGAAAATGCCACAACTGCCAAATTTTTGATCGAAAGATGCGCGCTCCACCTACTCCTCTCCACCCTATAATTGTCGTTGGTCCTTTTTCCAAATGGGGTATCGATTTTATTACATGTAACCCTCACTCGGCCGGGGGGCATGCGTATATCATCCTTGTAGTAGATTATTTTTGGCGCAGCGCACAGAGACCCAAAGGCCAAAATCACTCCCGCTTCGCGAAATTTTGATTCGCAATTTTCTCCAATTGGGCCCGCTCATTTACAATACATTTTTCCCAGCATCAAAGGCAAAGTTTAGAAAGCATTTTTGGCTTCTATCCAAGTGGCCAAATGAAGGTGAACAACCACCCAAAAAATCTGCGCTCATATTTGTTTTTTTCTAATTGGTCCTCATAGAAAATTGAATGTAACTACTGATGGTTGGCTCTTCATCTCCTGGGTGGATCAAATTTCTCATGGCAAAGCTTCTTTATTGTATTGAGAGTCCATTTTGTAAAGGGTTGGAATTTCTAGGAAACTGTGGGAGATAAACCCAGTCACTAACTGTAGAATTTGACAGAGAATTAATGAAAGATTGCAGCTCTGGTTCATAAGATTCCTATGGCGTGAGTTTAGAAAATGTATCTTCTTTATGTTTCATATGTATTTCGTTATGTTTCGTATTTTCATTCATATTCATTTCTAGTGAAAGCTTTCTGAGTAAAAAAAGGTAGAATTCAGTGTACTGCTCTGCATTGGGATAGTTTTCACGTTTTATGTTTTCTTCTGTTGAAAAGGATTCATGTATTTATGCCCTTTTCACACTCTTAAACAATCTCTCCACTTCATATTATTTCGAATCTAATTGCTAGACTTTCCGCCTGTCTTGCCTCACAAAATAATCTGCGTCTTTGAGTTAAATTCTCTGCTCATGTTGTTCCTTGGCCCCACACATCCCAGAAAACTCAGTCATTCTTCAAAATACCTCCATCATATTTGTTTACCTAGCCTAAAATTAGTATCCATTTTTGCGTCATCTCAGACCCTGAGAGAGCCCTCTCTTGTTCTGGTAGGGCTAGCTACCAAACTGAGCGTGGTTTGTGGTTACCCTGAATTTTTCCTTCCTTCAGCCTAAGGCAGATTTAGGCACTAACAGAAGGTATGAGTAATAGCTCTCTAGATTTTGATTTCTGTGAAAATTGTGTATATGGGAAGCAGAATCGAGTGAGTTTCCCCTCCGGTGGTAAGAGGGCGAAACATATATTAGAGCTTGTGCATAGTGATGTGTTTGGAACTATGAAGGTTCCATCACTGGGTAAGTCTATGTACTATGTATCATTTATAGATGACTTTTCAAGGAATACATGGATATATTTCCTTAAGAAGAAATCTGAAGTCTTTGACAGATTTAAAGAATTCAAGGCTCTGGTAGAAAACCAAACAGAGAAGAAGATAAAGGTGTTGAGGACAGATAACGGTGGAGAGCTTTGAAATAAAGAATTTGAAGAATTTTGTAAGAAGTGTGGTATAACATGGCAGAAGACTACTCCATATACACCTCAACAAAATGGAGTTGTAGAAAGTGTTAGCACCTAAATATACCTCGGGCTGAAAAAGGCAGGATCTAGGGTAACATCAAACCATGCTTAACCTAGTAGCTAGCCCTACTAGGTCGGGAGAGGGCTCTCTCCTTGTCAATCTCAGAAAAGATGGCCAATGAAAGCTTGAGATGACTGATGTAATCACTGATTTTAGGCTAGATATATGTTCAGAAAAGTTTTGATTGAATTTGATGATATTTTGTTGGCTCAAATGTGAAAGGCAGATTTGGGTTTGGGGAATTAGGCTCAGTTTTGTAGAGATCTCTATGGGGTGAGGTAGACAAATGGTTTATCACTTCAAAATGAATGAAATGGAGAGCTTTTAAACTGGTGAGGAGTTTGATAGGGCATGAAAGACTCAGGGATCCTCTTCAAACAACTAAAAACATAGATAACTAAACAAACCCTAGGTAGAGCACTGCAATTTCAGTGTATTCTACCTTTTATCCTTGTTTGGTTTAGTTAAAATGAAGTAAAGAGAGATAATGGCATACATAAAACACATGTAAACTTGTAATTACAAAAGGAAACACAGTACCAAATCAATATGCCACAAGAATCCCATAAAGTGTTGCAAACCCTGGTCAATTCCTTTGCGAAATTGTTGAAAAGAGTGTACAACAATGCTCAAAGCATTCACAAGAGTACAACCTTTTCTAGTGACTAAAAAATTACAATATATAGGCAACCAAAAACTAATCCTAGCCTCTAGGGGTCAATCTCATAAGTTTAGGAGCTGTTCCAACAAAGTCTAAACTGAGAACTAAAAAGTAGGGAGTGGAACAACTTGCCTCTAAAATCTAAGGAACTTATTCATTCAATTGCAAACTACCTTCTCATGGATGAATCTACCTCTATGAGTGAAAATTTAGCATAATTACATCAAAATCCATCAAGTCACATTAAATTACATCATGAGTTTGACTATTAGAAAGATAAAATTCAAACTGTGAGGAAACTAGGCGAAAAACAGAGTTTTTTGGCCAAAATGAGCAAAATTCCTCTAATGCACTGCGCTGATTTCCCTATGCATAGCTCCTTTTTGCAGCTAATTTTGGAGGCCTTCCTGGTGTCCAAATTTGTTCCAAGTGGGATTGTTGGAAAGATTTGCCTGTCTACTTTCCAGAACAAGTGGAATTTTTGAATTTGGCCTCCATTTTCCCCTCCAAAACTGAGTTCTCCCAACACTACTTCCAGTGTGTCCAAAAAGGGGCAGAAAGGTCATTTTTGAGGTGTTTTTTTACCTTTTTGGAAGCTCAAAACCTGTTAAAATTTCTTGTCCATTTGTGGGCATGCATATTTTTTCATGAAAAATCTAAAAATACTGAGTTTTTCTCAAAAGGAGGTCCCCATCAAAAGCGCAAGCTAGGTGGCGCGACGCATCGGGCAGAAAAACCTGTTTTTTAGGCCAAAAATTACAAAATTGAAAAAAGTGTCCCAAATTTCTTGAAATTTGGGCTAAGTGTCCCCCATTAAGTGCTATGTTGGGCCAAGGAAGCCTTAGCCAAGATCTGAAATCTATCTTGCTCTTTTCGCTTCCTCGATGCTTTCTTCAACTTGGTCTTCAAAACCCTGATTCTTGCTTTACACACCTTGTTTCTCGCCAAGTAGTGATATGCCATGTTCCTCAACATATTTTTCTCTTTGTTGGCTTTCTCTAGCATATTTTCCAAGTGTATATTTTCCCTCTCAAGCCAAGATTCTCTATCAACATTGATTTCTTGTTCAAGTGGTGTCAGCTTAACTTTCCTCCTCTTGGCAGCTTGCCGGTTTTCTCGTATGTTTTGAGCTCCATGGATGAGTGGGACTGATGAGGGGAGGATTTGATGCTAGCTATAGGTTTTTGGGGAATGAAAGGGTTTAGGGAATAACATTTATGGATTAGGGATATTTGATTAGGGTTTGGGATAGTGGGATTAAGGATTTAGGGTTGGTAGTTTAGGGATATGGGGAATAGGGAGTGGGTAGATGAGAATGTAAAGAGAGGGAGAAAATGAATGAGGGAATGAAGGAGTGAGGGAGTGAGAGATGGCTAGGAGTGAAATTGGCAGCAAAACACACAATTTGCAAACCCTATGCAACTATTTTTGGCAAGAAATGCAAAGAGGTAGGGTTTTGATTTTTTCTCATTAAATCACCATAAACACCAAGGTAAACTCATTCACTGGCCATGGAGAAATGTTAACTTACTTGAATCAATGAGGATTGAGCAAATTTAGCAGTTTGGGAGGTGGTTGTGGATGAAATCAGGCTTGAAGACCTGTGAGCCATGCCACAAACCCAGTGCGCAACGCCCTCTCAATGCGTCGTGCCCGTTCAAAATTTACACTGCAGAGCGCTGCCCAATGTGTTGCGCCTCAAACCCAATGCGTCGTGCTTTTTGCAGGAGACTTTTGGAGGCCTTCCCACTGTCCAAATTGGGCATAAGATATCTTGTTCGAAATATTATTGAGTCTACTTTCCAACCCAACTAGAATTTTTCAATTTGGAGTTCATTTGCTTTGTCAAAAAGCAAATCTCCCAAGACTGGTCAAAATGTGCAAAATGTAGAAATTTTGAATAATTTAACACATATTCACAGAGATTATCTTGATCATACAATTATAAGCGAAACATGTATAATAAATAATCTCCTCTACGTTGATCATCAATTTACAGAAGTAGAAACATTCACAGGCACACATAGAAGCATCAATCAAACTCATAAACACAGTATGTATCCTGGGGAAAGCATCTCGCTAAAAACCCCAACTATCTGTATATTATATTAATTGAATCATGTAACATTACAAAGTACAATGCTTATCACAAGCAATCCAGTACTAGCTCCACTTGTTACACACAATACAACTCAGATCTGATCTCCAAATCTATTCCACTGCTTGCCTGCCTCCACTGCTCAATACCTGCTCAAGAACTGATGAGAATGGCTTGCCAAACTCGTATTTCACCTCAAAATAATCACTCACACTTTGTTGGACGTGAGCAAAGGCTACAATACTGGGCAAATACGTGAGTAAACTCATTGGCATCCTCAATCCCTTGATTGTGCAAGATCTGGTGCACAACTATAGTCACAACTGATAGCAATCTGATTCTCTACCACCTGTCCCTGTTGAACTGAACATGCACTGACATGCAACTGAGTTAACTGATGTATTCTATAGTTGCATTATGAGTTAATAACTTGTGAATTAATTAATAACTAATTCACCCAACTCATCTCTAGTCTATTGATCAGTTACACTAAATACAACTAGTTTAACAAAGCTAAACTGAACACAACTCCATCAACTGCACAATCAACTCCACCAAACTCAACTGATTGAGTTCTAACTGAAGTCATGCATGCAAAAACTCAACTAACTCATAAGAAAAGCGTATTTCCTTCTGACAGCTGCATGTGCCACCTCTGTAGCTCAAACTGAAGTGCTCCAAGAGAATAAGATCAAGTTTATAGTCCAAATATTATTATGAGACAATAATATTTGACTTTTCTATTTTTGACAGCCAGTCTAAAAATAGACTTTGATCACTCACACTGTGATCACTTACACTTTAGTCAAAAATAGAAGTCCATCTATTTTTCCCAACTTGACCAATCATCCATAAATAGCAACCTGCAATCCATAGACATGATCCATATGTCTAAAAAATAGACATAGTCTAAAAATAGACTTGCGCAAAAAATAGCCTGCGGGCCCACTTAGTGAAGGCGACTCTTTTCACTAAGCTCCATCATCTTGTTGCACTCTCAACAAGCATTTCTTGTTGCACACTTTTCAACACTCCCTCTCAACAAGAAAGGCTTCCTCTCAAACCCGATCCTGTAACTCTGGAATGTTCTCCATGCAACACATCTGGCCGGTCCACTTGCTCTGTCATCAAAGTCTCTGACTGCTATTTCCTCTGTCGACTAAAACTCTGCATCTCTGTGCTCTTCAGTATCTAACTGCTGTAGCCTCTGTCACTTTGATCTCTGACTGCATCCGTGCTGCTGCTGGTTCTATCTCCCAGCATTGCATCAGCACTGCACCTCCCAACTGACCTCCCCGTTGGGATAGAAACATCCTCTGATGCTGAAGCTCTACCTACTGCTGACAAGTGCTCCCTCTCTGACATATGCGCTACTGCAACATCTCCATGCATCTCGCACCATTGCACACCTCTCTGTGCCACCTAGCACTGTGCAAAACACTTGTGCCTCTCGCATTGTTGCAGCCTGCTAGCTATGCGCTGTCTTGGGATTCCCTGCACTGTCTCTCTCTCTGCTGCTCCATCCGCATCTGTCTCTACCCAATCAGTCCGTTCCTGCTACTACACATTAGGGCTCCCGTAGCAAGGTATCATCCAAGAGGTTGGGTACCTCAAGGATCCTTCCCCTCCTCCTTGGGACAATCAATCCACATCACCCCACCTCCTACCTGGAGGTATGGCTGCATGCGATCCCTCAGCCCACCTGGCTCGAAGTTTCCTGCTACTGGAGGTCTCTGGATGAGTAGATGTCTCTACTCGATCTCCTCTCAGCTTCCCTTGTTGTGGCTGCTCCACAACCTCCTGAAGCTGCTGCACCAATCGTGGCTCCTCCACAATCGTCTGAGACTTCTTCTGGCTCTGCATGTTGAGAGGTAATATACGCTCCCTCTCAACCACCAAGTCTCCATCAGTTGCCTCGCTGCTCAAGGCTTTGCATGCATCTTGAACCTCAAGAGCATACAGGTTCTTGACCCGTGAACCATTCTGCTTCACATGTCTAGTGATGATGTGTCTAAGGAAAACCTTTCCCTTACTGAAGACTACATCATAGCCTTTGTCTTCCAGCATCGCGATCGACACCAAGTTTCTCTTCAGTCCTGGTACATACTTGACATCGGTCAAGGTAAGGCGAGCTCCATGCTCCCTCTAAAAAATAACCGTGCCTACACCTGAGACACTATACTTCTCATCATTACCCATCCCTATGAGTATCTGGAGATCTTTCTCCTCCAAAGTACTGAACAAACTTTTGTCACCGGTCATGTGGAAAGAAGCTCCACTGTCAAGAAACCAAGCACTTCCAATCATGGATGAAACCATGCATGTGAAGAGTGTGAAATCCAACTCAAACTGTGAATCAAGTGCCTCACCTTCAGATCCTTCCCCGGATCCCTTCTTGGACTTCTTCTTTGGGCAATTAGTAGCATAATGACCCCACTCATGACAACGAAAGCATCTCACCTTCGCCTTGTCAACCTTCTTCCCATCATTGGAAGAATTGGATTCGGAAAGAGAAACCTTCCCCTTCCCCTTCTTCGCCTTACTCGCTAAGGCACAATTCTCCTCATCCTGCATGGATGAAGAACCGTCTCTGGTGCTCCGTCTAATCTCCTCCTACAAAAGATCCGACCAAAGTCTCTCCCATCTTGGCAGTTTCTCCCTTCCATTCACCGAGTCCTGGTAGCTATGCCAACTCTTAGGAAGGTCAAGGAGTGCTAGACTCACCATCCTCATCCGACAATCACCCCCACACTTCCCGGCTCATCCTGGCATTGGGAGAACTTCGTGAGATACTGGGGCATACTGTCTCCATTCTCACACTGAATGTTTTTGAGTTTTATCTCTTGCTTTGGAATTAAATTCAAATTCCACCAGCTCAAAAACTCAACCACTTCTGATCTAGAATTCGTGAGAACAAAGTATTTCTTGTACAGAGATTGACTTTCTGGGCATTCACCGGATATCTCACCTTCCAAAAGAAGGATGAATCCAGAGGCTACCTGGCCCGATTACAGACTCTGCCTGAAGAAATAGAATGTAAACACTTTCTGAATAATAGATCTGATGATCAATCCTCGCTTGATATCCTGTAAAAGTCTCTTCTACAAATCAAGCAGCTCCGATACCATGTAGAAACTTTTTCTACAAATCATCTAGCTTCGATACCATGTAGAAATTTTTTCTACAATTATCTAGCTTTGATACCATGTAGAAATTTTGAATAATTTAACACATATTCACAGAGATTATCTTGATCATACAATTATAAACGGAACATGTATAATACATAATCTCCTCTACGTTGATCATCAATTTACAAAAGCAGAAACATTCACAGGCACACATAGAAGCATCAATCAAACTCATAAACACAGTATGTATCCCGGGGAAATCATCTCGCTAAAAACCCCAACTATCTGTATATTATATTGATTGAATCATGTAACATTACAAAGTACAATGCTTATCACAAGCAATCTAGTACCAGCTCCACCTGTTACACACAATACAGCTCAGATCTGATCTCCAAATCTATTCCACTGCTTGCCTGCCTCCACTGCTCAATACCTGCTCAAGAACTGATGAGAATGCCTTGCCAAACTCGTATTTCACCTCAAAATAATCACTCACACTTTGTTGGACATGAGAAAAGGCTACAATACTGGGCAAATACATGAGTAAACTCATTGGCATCCTCAATCCCTTGATTGTGCAAGATCTGGTGCACAACTATAGTCACAACTGATAGCAATCTGATTCTCTACCACCTGTCCCTGTTGAACTGAACATGCACTGACATGCAACTGAGTTAACTGATGTATTCTATAGTTGGATTATGAGTTAATAACTTGTGAATTAATTAATAACTAATTCACCCAACTCATCTCTAGTCTATTGATCAGTTAGACTAAATACAACTAGTTTAACAAAGCTAAATTGAACACAACTCCATCAACTGCACAATCAACTCCACCAAACTCAACTGATTGAGTTCTAACTGAAGTCATGCACGCAACAACTCAACTGACTCATAAGAAAAGCATATTTCCTTCTGACAGCTGCATGTGCCACCTCTGTAGCTCAAACTGAAGTGCTCCAAGAGAATAAGATCAAGTTTATAGTCCAAATATTATTATGAGACAATAATATTTGACTTTTCTATTTTTGATAGCCAGTCTAAAAATAGACTTTGATCACTCACACTGTGATCACTCACACTTTAGTCAAAAATAGAAGTCCATCTATTTTTCCCAACTTGACCAATCATCCATAAACAACAACCTGCTATCCATAGACATGATCCATATGTCTAAAAAACAGACATAGTCTAAAAATAGACTTGCGCAAAAAATAGCCTGCAAGCCCACTTAGTGAAGGCGACTCTTTTCACTAAGCTCCATCATCTTGTTGCACTCTCAACAAGCATTTCTTGTTGCACACTTTTCAACACAAAATGAGGCTGCTGAAAGGCAGAGTGCTGTTGCAGTCAACTTTTGAAGGTCTTCCTCAACCCCAAATTTATCTCATGATATCTCATTGGAAATCTCTTTGTGTCTAATTATCATTTGACTCATCAAGGAAGTCATTAGGCCAGCCAAGCTAGGAGAAATCTTGATTTTCCCAAAGTCACTTCAGAGGTGCATCAATTCTCCTGAGGAAACTGTATTTTTGACATTTCTCTAAAACCATGACACCTGTGTAAAAATTCAAAGGTGTTTTTCTTCCTTGTCCTATTGTGGACAAAAACCTCTCTCAGTTTTCCCAAATTCTTATTTTCTTGCTCAGAAACATCATTGGAGTAAAACCTATCCCGATGTGTGGAACAGGGGATTTGTCGAAATTAAGTGAAATGAAGAGGATAAGGGGCTTCTAAATTCTTGAGAAAATTTTGGGAAGTAGGGAGAGATGTTAGGAAGTAGGGTAAAGTGTAATTTCAAAGATTGAGTGAGCGGAAGGGGTCCAAAACGGAAAAACACAGGCCTAGCCTAGAAAATTGTCAAGTTGTAGCAAGAAACTAGGGTTTGTGTGAAAATGAGGAATTTAGGGGATCTCAGTGATGGGAAGTGTTTAATAAGGTAAATTAAGGATAGGGGAAGGTGTATGAACATCCAGATACACGTTTTGCTAATAATTTTACCATCCAAGAGAAATTACCTTCAAAACCCTAGGAGAGGGAAATGAACCTTACCTAGACACAACTAAAGCATGAACAAGGTGTAAAATGACCCATTGGAACCTAACATGATGATGATAACCCTCTAAATGATGGTACACTCAACTGAATGGTGGCCTGGACCAGAATTTGGACAACTTTGAAGGAGTGAAAACAAACCCTAGACCTAATACCTAGTGACCAAATTTTGCATGAAGACTCACTGAAATGACAAAATTTGACCTTGACACCTTAAAATCACTTTTTAAGAGGATGTTTGATCATTGGAGGAATGCTGCAAAGACTGAAACTAATAGAAAGAATGAACAAGACGTTGATGGAAAGGGAAAGAAGCATGCTCAGTGGTGCTAGGTTAGGACAAGAATTCTGGGCAGAGGTGGTGGAGACAACATGTTACCTGGTCAACAGATCACCTTCATCAGCGTTAGAGGATAAAACTCCACAAGAGGTATGGACTGGTAAGAAACCCTCTTTTTCACATCTGAGGGTATTTGGATGTGATCCATATGTACATGTTCCAATGGAGAAATGAACCAATTTGGATAGTAAATCTAAAAAGTGCATCTTTATTGGGTATACAGATGGTTTAAAGGGTTATAAGCTTTGGAACCCAGTAACAAGGAAGGTTGTGTACAACCAAGATGTGGTGTTCAGAGAGGTGAAAGATGTTATGAAACACGAAGTCCAACCAAAGGAACCTGAGAAGATAGAGTTTCAGCTAAAGGAGGAAGAATCAGACTCTATAGCAGAGGAGGAATCAGAAGACGAAGAGCCACAAACTCCAAGTGTGAGAAGATCAGTTCAAGAAAGAAGGCAGCCAGAAAGGTATAGTCCATCTACTTTCTGATCAAATATTGCTTTATCTATTATTGATGATGATCCCAGAACTGTGAAGGAAGCAGTAGATTCAGAGGATGGAAAACCCTGGAAAGAGGCCATGGTTGATGAAATGGCATCTTTGCACAAAAATGAGGCTTGGGATCTGGTGGAGTTTCCGGCTAGAAGGAAACCCATTGGCAGCAAATGGGTGTTCAATAAGAAGAAAAATGTAGAAGGAAAGGTGGAGAAATACAAAGCTCGATTGGTAGCAATAGGTTATTCCCAGGTGTCGGGAATTGATTTTGGTGATATTTTTTCTCCTGTTGCCAAGATAACTTCTATTAGATTACTTTTACCTGTTGTTGCTGCTTTTGATTTTGAGGTAGAACAGATGGATGTGAAGACAACATTTCTTCACAGGGATCTGGAAGAGGAAATCTACATGAAGCAACCTGAAGGCTTTGCGGTGAAGGGTAAGAAAGAACATGTATGCAAGTTAAAGAAGTCTTTGTATGGGTTAAAACAGTCACCAAGGATGTGGTATTAGAAATTTGATACATTTATACAGGACTTGGATTCACCAGAAGCAAAAAAGATCACTGTGTGTATTTTAAATTAATTGGTGACGGTGTTATTTATTTGGTCTTGTATGTGGATGTTAACGGGAAATCTATTGTCCACTCGGAGCTGCTAGTCCCACTAAGACTAGTAGCTATCTTAGAAACAAACAAACTAAAACTACTTTCGTTTTCCTTTATGAGAAGTAGATAAGAGAGGAATGAAGGACACCAACCTCAGTCTTGCGCTTGGTTCCTTGCTCGGTTCCTCTCCCTTCTCACAGATCCTTGCCGCTTCTCCTTCGTCTACCCAACTTCAAAGAGCACCTGTGGAATCAAAGCAGCATAATACTATCGAAGAACAGAGATCTACAATCATAAACATATAGTACCAGATATATATTGACCACACAAATGCATATATCATTAAACATACAAGAATGTGGAGGAAAACTTGAATATCTTTATTAATATCAAGAATAAGAAAAGAGGATTACAACCAATTGTTCTAACCCAGCGTCATCCTCCAGCATGAAAGCCCTTCTTTCACCTCATGAAAAGCTTAGATCACCCAACACTGTGATGTTCCACCAAGAAACCAACAACACTTCCTTACAAAATACAAAATTCCAGCCTCTAGATCTCTAGGATGAGGGATCCATATATAGATGATTGCAGGGGGGTGAGTCAGCTTCTAGGATTTTGATTAGTGTCCTCTCTCTGATAGTTTTTTATTCCACTTGGAGATTGATGATCTCTTACTCATCCCTCAGCGAATTTAGAGAGGTAAGTGTCACAGGAGAAGTTTATGGAAGATTCCATGATCATCCACCTCGCAAACTGTCTCTGCCATTTGTCCACTCTCGCCCATCACACCCTACAAAAGGGCTTTTCAGTATGCATCACACCCTTTTCACTAGGCAGGTTGGATGCATCGCACCCTTAGCATTGAGCAACCTGTATGGTCCAGTTTTGACCAGTTCTGAGCAATTTCCTGTGGAGAACTTCTGGGAGATGATGTAATCAGCTGACCTTGTTCCTTTAGGGTATTAAACAAAACTTTTAGGAAATTAGGAGCCCTTGGCTTATGGACATGTTTGATTGGGGTTGCAGTGCCCAAAAATGTCTATAACAGTTGCCCCCTAAAGCATGAGGTCGTTAATCTTTTGATGTCGGGTGAAATGCTTTATCATGAGGATCTGAAGTTTTTTCAGGCGACCTGTAATAAGATACAAGAAAATACATTATCTTCATAATATTTTTCACGATCTAGCTAAGGCAAGCATTCCCATGCTCAGCTTTATAAATTCATTTTCATGTACATAAGACAAAAAACCGTCTATTCGAGAGACTGATGATTCTGATAGAGTCATCATCCTTCGATTCAGATGATCATCTGTGCAGCAACAATGTACATTTGATGTCATTATTTTCCTGAATATATCGCAGCCTGGATGGATGAAACTAGATCCAGGGTCTTCAAACTCGTTCAATCTTCACTCGGAGTACAAGTCGATCCATGTGAAAGATGTTCTGGAGTCGAACATGGGAGGACATCGCCTGATTACCAGCCAATGATGTAAGTTGTTAACAGGCACGAGAGGAATCACTGATAATGATGATGACCCTCAAGGTACTACAGTACAATTCACATGGTGTGAAAAGGGACTTGGCATCGAACACCACGCAAAATCTTTCGGTCAAAGGCCAATGATGTAAAACCTCTCGCCGGAAGTGAGAAACTTGTCATTGAGGCATGCAAGCTTAAAAGTATTGAAAGGGTTGTTCCTAAGTCGACTTCTTGGATAATGAGCTGATGTCGACAAGAAGCGACCCATCATAGGAGGGCCTTAATGAATCCCACATTTACGACATGGAACGGAGTAAATGATTTTGGAGGTGAAAATGATCTGATGATACAGGGTTCAGGGTGGTGGTCATGAAAGAATGGAGCGTGAATGTATTGCAGTGGATGAGACACAAGTGAATTCTCTGGGAACTTCTCTTGAACATACCGGCGACACTGACATGGATTGGTAGTGTTAACCCCAAATATGGATGGTGTGATGGACCAATGGTGATATGACCAGTGAACGGAACAACCCAACCCGACTTGGATGCGGAGTGAAAGTGTCATGTTCAAGACCGACTTGCTACCAATAAAGTTTCTTCAAGTTTTCTTCCCAATTTTTCCCCAGTCATTGCTGCCCAATACCTCTTTATTTTTGTCAAGTTTGAGGAGGATAACATATGCTTGTTCTATAATTTGCCCTTCGGGCAAACCCGTCGCTATGTTTTAACGAGCCCAGCGAAAGTGAAACTCGTTCTTGTCTGTATGGACAAGTTTGTCGCTATTGATTTTAACGAGTTTAACGACAAAGATAACTCGGTCCTTTTCAATTTTAGAGAGTCTGAAAGGGACGTAAAGGAAACTCCAATAATCCATTTTTGTCATATAATCCCTTAAGTCTGAAAAAGTATAAAATAATACGAAAGGGATGAATTTTCAGTAATTTTAACGAGCCGAACAAAACAAGCACTCGAGCTTTTTGTGTAATAATCCTTCAGGTCCAAAAAGATTAAAATCTAGATGAGGGATAACACTCTCGGTAGCTTTAACGAGCTGTAGAGGCCAATTGCTCGACAATATTTTCATATTTTACGAGTCAGATGAAAAGAGCTTAAAGGAGACTCGTTTTTTGAGGAACGAGTGATAATTCCAGGTAGCAGCTGATTCCAGGTAAGGTTTGGAATTTTCCAATCACGGCAGTGTCACAAGGATGGCTAACAGGATCACTCTTCGCAACTATTCCTCAAAAGGGGTAAACAATCAAATAGAGGTGAATGATCAGCTAAAACAGAGTGGAGGTGATGATGATAACACCACCAGGGCTCAAAAGCTGATGATAATGCATTCACAATGGTTATTTATCGGAAATTGGTTCATTTTTTAATGAGCTTAAACTCTGGGGGAAACATTTGCTCATTGCTTAGGTTTAACTTTTAACGAGCTTGAACTTCACATAAAAACTGCTCGTGGCGGGTTTATTTTTTGACGAGCTTGAACCCTGCGGTAACATTGCTCATGATAAGTTTGCATGCCTCCAGCATAATAACGCAAATCGAGGTGCATGCCCCCCAAGATTCATTGCATTCAACACGGTTGTTGGAATGAAGGTTTACCTTCGAGATCTTTGAAAGACTCGATTTGGATTTTACGAGATCGTAATCAAAGACTCGATTTGGAAAGGGAGTTGTTTCATTTTTTAATGAGGTTGACACAGGAAAATAACTATCCTCAGTACTCCTTGTTTAATTTTTTAATGAGGTCGACACGAGATAAGAATTGTCCTTGGAATCCACCGTATTTACAGTATTTGATAGAAAATCAAAAACTAAAGGATGATTAAGGTCGCTGGAATAATCTTCATGGTAATCCGGAAGATGGGAACGATGGTGGTGATCTTCCCATGGTGTCTCTCCTATCATCATTGACTCAATGATTCCTTTGTCTATATAATGTACATGCGACCAAGGATCTGAAGAGGTACCATATTCCTTAGACCTATCTATCCAAACACTCGATGAGCGTTGATTTGGGTTTGACCCCCAGGCCAAGAAAATTGATTGCTACAATATTTCTAAAATGGCGATGATCCATGCTGTCAAAATGTTTAGGAATCCTCTAAATCTAGAAGATACCATATTGTAGGTCCCCACCGTGGCCACTTCCGCCAGATTGTTTGTAGACGGTAGGGCAAAAGTCCCCATCAATGTAGGCTCTTTTAGTAGACCTGCTCCTATATTTGAAGCGAATGAGGGCTTCCGTGGATCATCGGAATGCTTCACGTAACTTGTGAACTGTTGGGGAGAAATGTTTGTTGGTTGATGATTGTAATTCCTCCTTGGAAGGGAAATGAAATCTTCCTGAAGTAGGTCAACACAATGGTAGCCATGGCATATATCCAGAGCCTTCCCAGTAGGATGTTGTAATCGAGGTTTCCGTCGATAACTTCAACATCAATTTCTACTGTTTTGCCCCCCAGTTCGACTTGCAAGTTACTTAAAATCTCATATGGGGTGTATGTTCATCCATCAAATGCTTTTAATGTCGTCGAATATCATGACAAGGGTGGAGATCCTAAAGTTTTCCAGCAACTCATCGACATAATACATGTAGATGCTCCCTCATCAATAATTTTTCAATGAACAGTTTTGCTGAGGGCTTTCACTTGAATCAGGAAAGCTAGTTGAGCTAGTAACTGAGGGTCACATCCTTTGTGATTAAAGGATACAAGATTGGAATCCATTGGGTCAATCCCACCTATCGCTGATAATAAAGCCTGCTTTTGGAGGGGAAATTTTGCAGTACCTCAAGTGTCGACATAGCGGATGGAAATTGGGCCAGATCCTCCACTATATTATAATGTTGTGCTACTCTAGCACAAGGATTAAATGTTGATTTGTGTACTACTCCCTTTGGCAGCTTTATCGTTAGTTCAAGAATGATGGGTGGCACAACTTCGGTCGAAGTTGTTGTCGAACTACTAGGTTGATCATTAGCCTTGTTGTCCAACAGCTGTGGATTCCCGTAATTTTTATTCCTTGTCGATATCAAAGCATCATTTTGCTGCTTCGAAACTGACAACATTAGCACTTGGGACGGGGAAGCATTGTCACTAGCAACCAGATTTGTTCCTGGATTTGGAAACGGATCAGTTAATACCGCCGAGGTTTTTGAATTCTTGAAGAATTTTCTAAGCTTAGCTTTATACGGACACTCTCTTGTCCAATGATCCTCATCACATATAAGGCATGGACAATTTGGTTTCCTATCTCCAAAAGGGTTTGCAGAAGGTTTTTCAGGGGATGACTCTTCCTGTTTCTTCTTTTTCCCTTTCTCTTTCTTCTTGCCTCCTAGTTGCTTGGTTTCTTTGCCTTTGTTAGTCGATACGGCATTTACTTCCGAGGTGAGAAGTTCTTCATTTGCATTTTGACCTGAAACCGTACGGGCCTTCTTCGACTTAGCCTTTACGGTTTTCGTGCTGGTTGTTCCTATCACGCCGCCCCCGGCATGAGAGTCTTTGTTCGATTTAGGAGAGGGAGGAATGGAAAATTCCGGTCTAGGAGCATCAAGGATTTTATTGTAGAGCGTGCCAGGCTGAGTATAGATCAATTCTAAATATTGCGCACGAGCAATTACTTGCTCTTCAGTGATGACTCCTCCCTTTGCCACATCTTCCGTAATAGAAGGTAACAACGACTTAATAAACCATTCAGCCAACAGCTGATTAGGAACATATTTTTTTACCATTCTACGACGACATCGCCACTCATGAATATGATCGGATATGTGAGTGGTCGTTGTTTGCTTGAAATTGGTAAGAAGCTCTGTTCCCATTTCATACCTTATGGGTAACTGAAAATGGGTTAAAAAGGTTGTGGCTAGAGTACTGAAGTTATCAAACGAAGCTCTAGGCAATTTGATATACCATTTTGCTGCCGGACTAGTTAACATTCGTTGAAAAAGGCGAAGCCTGATCGAATCATCATTTAGAGTGTTAGATGAACACCATAGATGAAAGGTCATCACATGATTCGACGGATCTTCACCCAGATTTCCATTAAATTTAGGAATATCTGATGGAAGTTTATGAGTTATCGCTGACCACCAAGGGGCGTAAGCGATTGGATCATTTGTTAGTCGGTTTAGATCCAGTAACTCTAAAGTTGCCACGAAGGGCAACTGTTGATTCAGGTTCGACGAAGCATACCCAGGATAAGATGGGATTGCCTGAGCATTGGGTCTTTGCATACCAGCATAGTGCATTTGATGCTGATAACTTTGATAAGGTTGATGGGCATAACCATTATGAAATGGTTGATTTTGTCTATTTTGAATATACGGCTGCCCATTACTTGCAAAGACTTGGTGCTCAGTTCCTTGGTAAACTTGTTGGAATTGTGGTTGTTGATATTGCACCAGCCATGGTTGTGAGACCATGTGCTGTTGTCCAATACTGGCTGTTTGACCGATATGAGGGGTAATGGTACCCATTTGAGCCTGGGTCACTCCAGTTAAGGAGCCACTAACCGATGATTGTGGTGGCATCGCAAGTACAAGGGGCTCTTGGATTGCGACCTGAGAGACTTGAGGTTGGCATACAACAGGTAACGCTTGTACTTGCGACACCGTCACAATAGCCGATGTAGTGGGGATATATGACATAGGCGTACCTTGTTGCATTGAGTATACAACTCTTGGTTGTTGAGGCAGTATTGGTAAACAACCACTGGATGTAATTCTAGCATAACCTGAATTATGTTGCGAACCCTCTTATGTTTGACCTCCCGGAGGAGACAATGAAAGGGCATATTGCCCTCCATACGGCGGTAGTCTGGTGCCCTCCAGTGATTGAGAGCTAGTTGCGACAGATGGTATGGCGGCGAACATTGTTGGAGTGGCAGCAGGAAGTTCTGCCGCTGCTGTGTCAAATGACAGTCCTAGATGTCGACAGTTGTTCAGACATATCTAGTCTATCCAAAAGATTTCCTAGCGATTCTACAGGAACTTCTGATAATGGTAGACTAATTTTTTACGAAGAAGGATATAGGGTGATCCCAACTCCAAAATGCGACGGAGTAATAGATGGTGGATCCTCCACAATCTCTTCTATAGCAATCAAACCAGGTGGAAGATGTAGATCGTCAGGTCCGTAAAATATTTCCAGTGTCGAAGAAGGTATAGATTCTACAACGACTGATGTTTGGGGAACAACACCTTCCGAATCAGCTATAGATGGAGCTGGTTCAGGTATACTAGGATCAGTTCTACTGTCCTCTAGTGGCTGCGGAACTTCTTCTGTAAAGGCATAAATGTTTGGAGTAACCGGAGTCTCCAAGGGCGTCGGAACACTTGTCCCAACCAGACCAGGGGATTTTGAGCCGGTTAAACGAGTTTGCTTTGTCCGGAATAGTTTTGCTTCTGGGGACAAAGACGGTTGACTCGTAAGTCTCCGCGAACGACGGGGTTTCAATTGACTTTCTTCCACGATTTCGGATTACTCTATCAACTAAAAATAAAGGGGAAAATGTTTCCGAATTAAATGAATTTTAGACGCTTTGACACAACTTGTTTTTTCAATTTTTAAGAGTCGAGAAAAAAAAATATGACTCTAGTCACCTTCGATTTTTAATGAGCCTGAAGTGACAAGTGCTCAGATGGACCTTTTCCTTTCAGGAGTCTGAAAAGGAATGAAAGAGACTACTCTAGAAATCTAGACAGAGGGATTCCCAAACCAATCGCAAAACTGCAGAATACTTTTTACGGTACGACAGTCAACCTTCCCAAATGCTGTGTTCGGTGCATTGCGACCGATAGGGCGGCAGACACGGCTTCCTATGGATAAAGGATATAGCCTATTGTGGTCTCCCAATGTATACTTGATGGTACGTGGGAGCACAAGTCCGTACTGGCACTTGTCGTCTCAAAGAGGAGGAATCACCCAACCAACATTGAAAGCGACAGTTACCAGGCTTTACGACGCCAGAATACGTCTCTAGCCTAGACTTCTAGATGTTGTGCGTTAGGTTCCAAAGCTTTTTATGTTCATTGAATTTATTTTAAGTTGATCTTTCTTAAGAAATTTTCCTTTCAGGTTCAGCGCGTGATGTAGCTATAATTCCTAAAATGCAATCTAAGATGATAAACAATCGTTTAATCTTCTTTTTGCAATGAAAATCACAGCTACTAAAGAAAGAGAGATGATATTCTTTCAACATAGAGCAGAGAGCACACACTAGATGCACTATCCTAAATCAAACCAACAAGGAGTCTAAATGCAAATGCACATGCATGTATTTGTTTTCAGCTTTCTTAATGTGTGAATGACAAGAAGAATGCCAAGTACAAATCTGAATTATCTTTTCAAAGCGAGAGTACTAACAAATTTCTCTTCAAAAATGAAAGGAAGATAATGACGACCCTTTGCTATTTTGAATTGTAAATTTCTTTTGACACTTGAAAAACTACTAATTCAAATCAAATACAAGAGTAACTGTATAATCGACCATCTAGAACAATAGAATTCTTTTCTTTGATTGAAAACGAAACTTGCGACACTTCAAATCAAAAGATGATAGTTTGATTATGCTACTTCTTTGTAAAAGAGAACTGAAAATGGTGCACAATACATAAAAACATTCATAGTTCTTTTCACAATGGAGGAGGAATGATGGAAAGGAAGGGGGTTTCCACAGTTGTATACTGATCACACACAGCAAAACTCCTAAATAAAGCTGAAGAGAGTGAACACAGAAACCAAAATCTGAGGGCAGAAGAGATCTTGTCTGATCAGCGCACCTGCAACACAGCGAAAGTGCGATGCAGCGCACCTACTGCACACGGGAAGTGCGATGCATCTAGATTCCAAAGAGGAGAAGGTGCGATGGTCCAAGGACGAGACTTTAACTGGGTTCCGGGTCACAGTTTGCAGCTCAGTTCAGGTATTTAGGCCAAGCAAGTGATTTACAATAAATAGAAATCACAGGGCTGATCTAATGAGGTTACTAGAGCCACCACTAGGGCAATTAGAAGGTTTTCAAATCAATTGTTCAGTTTATAAACAAATCCCAGAGATAGACTGAAGCAGCATTGATCTACTTTGCACTTTCATAGAAAATGCAGTTCGAAGGCTAGCTGGCTTGACTTCAGGCTCCGTCTGTAAGTTTATAAACCAAACAAATATAGACAAACAAACAATCTATTCGCTCCCCAGTGGAGTCACCATTTTGTTATCGGGAAATCTAGTGTCCACTCGGAGCTGTTAGTCCCACTAAGACTGGTAGCTATCTTAGAAACAAACAAACTAAAACTACTTTCGTTTTCCTTTATGAGAAGTAGATAAGAGAGGAATGAAGGACACCAACCTCAGTCTTGCGCTTGGTTCCTTGCTCGTTCCTCTCCCTTCTGACAAATGCTTGTCGCTTCTCCTTCGTCTACCCAGCTTCAAAGAGCACCTATGGAACCAAAGTAGCATAATAGTATCGAAGAACAGAGATCTACAATCATAAAAAATATAGGACCAGATATATATTGACCACACAAATGCATATATCATCAAACATACAAGAATGTGGAGGAAAACTTGAATAGCTTTATTAATATCGAGAATAAGCAAAGAGGATTACAACTAATTGTTCTGACCCAGCATCATCCTCCAACATGAAAGCCCTTCTTTCACCTCATGAAAAGCTTAGATCACCCAACGCTATGATGTTCCACCAAGAAACCAACAACACTTCCTTACAAAATACAAAATTCCAGCCTCTAGATCTCTGGGATGAGGGATCCATATATAGATGATTGCAGGGGGGTGAGTCAGCTTCTGGGATTTTGATTAGTGTCCTCTCTCTGATAGTTCTTGATTCCACTTGGAAATTGATGATCTCTTACTCATCCCATTCAGAGAGGCAAGTGTCACAGGAGAGGTTTCTGGAAGATTCCATGATCATCCACCTCGCAAACTGTCTCTGCCATTTGTCCACTCTCTCCCATCTCACCCTACAGAAGGGATTTTCAGTATGCATCACACCCTTTTCACTGGGCAGGTGGGATGCATCGCACCCTTAGCACTGAGCAACCTGTATGTTCCAGTTCTGAGCAATTTCCTGTGGAGAACTTCTGGGAGATGATGTACTCAGCTGACCTTGTTCCTTTAGGGTATGAAACAACACTTTTAGGGACTTAGGAGCCCTTGGTTTATGGACATGTTTGATTGGGGTTGCAGTGCCCAAAAATGTCTATAACAGTGGATGATATGTTGCTGGTTGGAAATGACAAAAAAATTATCCAGGATTTGAAGACCCAATTGTCCTCCAAATCCGACATGAAAGATCTTGGTGCTGCAAACTATATTTTGGGCATGGAAATTAAAAGAGATCGGGCAAACATGAAGCTCTGGTTAAACCAGATGAAGTATTTCAAGACAATATTGTAGAGATTTAATATGCAGGATATTAAACAGGTGAAGGTTCCTATTCCTGTAGGTGTAAATTTATCTGCCGAATAGTGTCCCAAGACATAAGAAGAGGAAGAGGACATGTCTCGTGTTCCATATGCAAGTGCATTCGGTAGCCTGATGTATGCAATGGTCTTTACTAGACTAGACATTGCACATGTAGTTGGAGTATTAAGCAAGTTTATGTCAAAACCAGGAAAGGAGCATTGGACAGCAGTGAAGCAAGTTTTCAGGTATTTGCATGGCACTAGTGATTATGGTTTGTACTACCAAGGAAGACGAGGATTTGAAAAAGTGTTGGATATTCGTGGCTTTGTTGATGCAAACTGGGCTGGAGATCTGGATCAGAGAAGATCTACAATTGGGTATGTGTTTAACCTATTTGGAGGTGCAGTCAGTTGGATGAGTAAGAAACAATATGTAGTGGCACTATAAACTACAGAGGTAGAATACATGGTAGCCACTCATGCAAGCAAGGAAGCAGTTTGGTTGCAGAGATTGTGTTCAAGTATGGGGTTAGTACAGGGAGCTATAAGGATAGACTGTGACAACCAAAGTGAAATTTTCTTGGCAAAGAACCTTGCATGTCATTCAAAGACAAAGCAAATTGATGTTCAGTATCACTTTTTGAGGGATATGATAGAAGAAAAAAAGGCGTTGCTCGTAAAGGTGGACACTTTGAAGAGTAATGTAGATGAATTGAACAAATCTGTGAGCTCTGAGAAGTTCTCTTGGTGTAGAGAAACAATGGGCATTCCAGGGATAGATAAATCACTAAGCTCTCCTGTGGCCCCCTATGGAAAGAAAACAAGTGGGAGAATGTTGGGTTGTGTTATATGCTTTCCACGACTAACCCACATAGTTAACTGGGGGGTTAGAGGGCGAGCCCCCCCTTCATTGCACCGATTGCATAGTTGGGGGGTGTTTCTGGGAAAAGTAGTATTCCTAAAGAATGCTAGCCCTCTAGGTTTGGAAACTACCCTAGAAACAACAGTTTAAAGCAATTCAATGATTTCTTCTATGTGTAATAGATAAGAGAAAGATAATGGAACCAACCTGGAACTTCTGCTTAATACCTTGCTTGATCTCTCTCTCCTTTGGCAGATCCTGCAACTCCTCCCCGTATTTAACATGCTTGGAGAGTACCCGTAGAAGTACAACAAAAAAGAACCCTCAAAGCATCGTGATCTATTACAACATAAACATTACAGAATTAGATATATAATGAACAAATGATATCATTCACAATTGCACAATCATATGGGAGAAAACTTGAAGAGATTTATTAATAGAAAGGAGAATTACAACCCAATTGTCTGATCCAGCGCCATAATCCTAGCTTCAATCCTTCTTCACCTCATGCAATAGCAAGATCACTCCAACAAGAATACAATGCTCCTCCTCAATTACAAACTATCAGCACTTACTTTCAATTCACAACATTTCAACCTTTAGATCTCTTAGATGAGGGATCCATTTATAGATGTGTGCAAGGGTGTAAGGCTAATCCTAATGTAATTGAGGCTGATCTAAGTGATGCAAGTAAGGCTCAGTAAAGAGGCATTATTCATTTGCAGCAAAAACAACCAAACAAAACTGAAAACAAGTCAAAAAACCCTCAATTTCTAGATGGAAAAAGAGTTCATTCAATCATCGCACCTAGGCTTCACAGAAATTGAGATGCATCGCACTTACTTCACTCGGGAGGTGCTATGCATACTGAGTCACAGTGGAAGACAATGCGATGGTCTAGGGAGCGCAACTGAAATAGGTTTTGGCTCAAATGTGGAGCTGTTTTCAATGAATTAAGCTGGGTTTTGATGAACAAAGATGAGAAAAGTATGCTGGAATGTCCTAAGAGGTTACTGAGCTACCAAAAGGGTATCTAGATGTGCTTGCAAGTCAAATGTTTAATTCATAAACCAAACCAGAGATTGACTGAAGCAACATTCATCTACTATGCAATTACAAAGCAAGAGCAGTTCGAAAGCTACCTGGCTAACTTCAGACTCTGTCTATAGTTTATCAAATTGAACATAAAACAAACAATAACAACAAAAAAACATTTATTCATTCCCCCAGCGGAGTCGCCAATTTGTTTATGGGAAAACTAGTATTCCTAAAGAATGCTAGCCCTCTAGGTTTGGCAGCTACCCTAGAAACAACAATTTAAAGCAATTCAATGATTTCTTCTATGTGTAATAGATAAGAGAAAGATAATGGAACCAACATGGAACTTCTGCTTAATCCCTTGCTTGATCTCTCTCTCCTTCAGCAGATCCTGCAACTCCTCCCCGTACTTAACACGGTTGGAGAGTACCTGTACAAGTACAGCAACAAAGAACCATCAAAGCATCGTGTCCTATTACAACATAAACATTACAGAATCAGATATATAATGAACAAATGATAACATTCACAAATGATAACATTCATACTTGCACAATCATATGGGAGAAAAATTGAAGAGCTTTATTAATAAAAAGGAGAATTACAACCCAGTTGTCTGATCCAGCGCCATCCTCCCAGCTTCAATCCATTTTCACCTCATGAAATAGCAAGATCACTCCAACAAGAATACAATGCTCTCTCCTCAATTACAGACTATCAACACTTACTTGCAATTCACAACATTTTAGCCTCTAGATCTCTTGGATGAGGGGTCCATTTATAGATGTCTGCAAGGATGTGAGTCATCCATGGGGTTTGATTAGTGTCATACCACTTGTTACAATTGGTTCCACAAGAGAAGGGATTGGAGATTTTCTTAGATCCCTTACTCATCATTGGGCAAATTCAGAGAGGCAAGTGGCACAGGAGAAGTTTCTAGAAGATTCCATGAGCAACCACGTAGCAAACTGTCCTGGAAATTTGTCCATCCTCACCCATCGCACCCTATAGAAGGCCTAAATAGTATGCATCACACCCTAGCAATGTACCACTCAGTATGCATCGCACTTTGCCAGTGTAGCAGTTAGTATGGTTCAATTTAGGCAATTTCTGGATGGTTTCTCAGATGGAACTTTTGGGGAATGATGTATTCAGATGACTATGTTCCTTTAGGGTATGAAACAACTCTTTTAGGGGTTGATGAGCCCTAGTTTATTGACATATAATTTTTGGGTTGATGTGCCCAAATATGTCTATAACAGGGGGTCACAGGGGGTTTGAGGGGTGCAAAATTTTGGTTTTGAAACATATGTTAGGTTGCGCGAACCTACCTATGGTTTTGTGCATGATTTTCGCACATGTTTTTGTACGTGATGGTTTTCCATCAGTGGTTTTGGATGCAATTCTTTTCGGTCCACGGTATTGGAAGCTTCGACATGTATAAATATGTATTATAACATTGAAAGGAACATAATGAAAAATCAAGCTGGTAGTCCCAGTTTTAGGATCTAGGGGAAAATCTCTGTGTATATGTGTTTTATGTGTTATGCTCTTGCATTTTTTTATTTTATGTGTTTTAGAATTCTTATGCAGGTAATTTTTGTACGGGGTTAAAACCTACAATCTATTTACCAGGTAACATGTTGTCTTCATCGCCTCTGCCCAAAATTCCTGTCCTAACCTGGCACCACTGAGCATGATTCTTGCCCTTTCCATCAACGTATTGTTCATTCTTTCTGCAACTCCATTTTGCTGAGGTGTATATGGAGTAGTCTTCTGCCATTCTATACCACACTTCTTATAAAATTCATCAAATTCCTTATTGCAAAACTCTCCACCGTTATCTGTCCTCAGCACCTTTATCTTCTTCTCTATCTGGTTTTCCACCAGAGCCTTAAATTCTTTAAACCCGTCAAAGACTTCAGATTTCTTCTTAAGGAAATATATCCATGTATTCCTTGAGAAATCATCTATAAATGATACATAGTACACAGACTTACCCAGTGATGGAACCTTCACAGGTCCAAACACATCACTATACACAAGCTCTAATATATGTTTCGCCCTCTTACCACCAGAGGGGAAACTCACTCAATTCTGCTTCCCATATACACAATTTTCGTAGAAATCAAAATCCAGAGAGCTATTACTCATACCTTATACCATACCTTTACCATGAAGTATTCAAAGGCCCTTCTCTCGAATATGTCCAAGCCTTTGATGCCACAACATGGTCTTCTCTCCAGAGACCACTAGATTTTCTGCTCCACTTTCAGGAACCATGGAACTGTTGCACCCATCAACAACAGTGCTACCTTGCAGCTTGTATAGAGTTCCAATTGAACTCCCTGCATCAATACCAGTGCCCCCCAAACCATCTTGCAGGTATCCTTATCGAACACTGTTTTTACACCTGCATCATCCAACTTCCTTACAGAGATCAGATTTCTGGCTAATGCAGGAATATGAAGAACACCTGGAAGTGTTCTAACCCTTCCAACTTGCAACTCCAACTTTACTTTTTTGCGACCAACGATTCTAGCCTTCCTGTCATCCCCCAATAAGACATCACCACCATCATATTTCTCATACTTGCAGAACCACTCTCTATGGGGAGTGAAGTGAAAGGATGCACCTGAGTCAATCAACCATGCCTCATGATCTACATGTGTACTTGAAGAAGCCAAGTACACATCCCCACCTTCATCTGAGGTGGTTTTTGCCTCTACAAAAGGAGCATCATCAAATCCCTTTCCTTTATTAGGAGCTTTATATTTACAGTCCCTTTTGTAGTGCCCTTCCTTTCTGCATTTCCAACACACCACCTTTACAGGTTTTCCTGGAGATTTAGATCTCCCACTCGATGACTTATTTTTGTTTCTGTTCTACAACCATCCTCGTATAGAAAAGGCATCACCATTATGGCTCTCCATATTTTTCCGTCTCATCTCCTCCATCAGCAAGGATGAGACTATTTCATCAAATTGCAAGGCAGTGTATTGCTACCTATTGCAATAGCCAGACTATCCCACAAATCTGGTAGAGAACACAAAAAATTGATGCACTTATCTTCATCTGAAATTTTAATATCAACAAATGATAATTGACTTACCACAGTGTTAAATTCGTTCAAATGCTCTGTCACTGAGTCTCCGTCTTTCATCCTCAGGATATACAACTTTTTCCGTAGGAACAATTTATTCATTCACCAGAGACTTAGATTGGTACAAAGTCCCTAACTTGTCCCACAAAGCCTTTGTCGTAGCTTCCCCTGATACATTCAGCAATACTGAATCTGAGATACACAATCGCATTGTGCTGTTTGCCTTCCGATCCAACTTCTTCCATTCTTCATCGGAAACTCTCGTTGGTTTAGTACCCGGATCTACCGCGATCCACTGATCTTTATCCACCAACAGATCCTCCATATTGAGTTTCCATAACTCAAAACTCTGACCATTAAATTTCTTGATCTCTATCTTTCCACTTCTCGCCATCTTCTTTCACCACCAAAATTGATCTCGCAGATCTCCCACTAAACAAGGTCTACCACAAGCCCGAGCGAAACGCCTCAGCAAAAAAGGCGTCCCCTTGAAGCCAAAACAACTCTGATACCAAATGTAGGTTTTAACCCTATACAGAAATTACCTGCATACGAATTCTAAAACACAGAAAATAAACAATGCGATAACATAACACACAAAACACATATACATAGAGATTTTCCCCTGGATCCCAAAACCAGGACTACCAACTTGATTTTTCATTATGTTCCTTTCAATGTTACAATACATATTTATACTTGGCGAAGCATCCAATACCATGGACCGAAAACTATCGCGTCCAATACCATGAACCGAAAACCATCGCGTCCAAAACCATCTACGAAAAATCATGCACAAAACCATAGGTAGGTTTGCCCAACCTAATATAGAGTCCAAAAAGAAAAAAATAGGGGCGCTACTCCAGACCCCATAGAGTGGGGTTACCTGCACCCCTCAAACCCCCTATGACCGCTACGCAATTGGTGCAATGAAGTGGGGCTTCGCCCCCCTTCTAACCCCCCAGTTAACTACATGGGCTAAACGTGGAAAGAATATAACACAACCCAACAAAATAATTATTTTTCAAATTCATTGAAACATAAAAGAAAAGTCACCTTCATGATTGGATCATCAAAAGGTTTTTTGAAATATAATTTTTATCTCAATCTGATGCCTAGATCAAAAGTTATGCTTATTCAAATATTAACCATTTAATTCTCTCAACACATCAGCCAACCATCCACATGGCCCACTAAGTGGCATGGGTGGAACTACCACATCATATGCCACATCAGATCGTACCAGTCCTCATCATCATTCCAACGCCATTTCACCCAAACCTAGGAGGGTGAAATTGAGCAGGACCCCAGAACGATGGCGCAACTCTTGACCGACTATCAGAAATATCTTTGTTTCCTTTGTTAACATGAAAATCCAACATAACATGAGGTTAAACCCCTAACTACTTCCCCACGTACATGAGAGAGATGCAACATATATGTGACCCGTATTCATTGGGGGCCCCCTTCATCTTCTTGATGAGTAATAAGGGGGGGATCTGCAATTTTTCATGTATATAGCTAAACCACTCATAGGTTTCCCTCTATCACTTTTTCCACGTGGACACCTACCCCCATTGGAAATCTACATTAAGTGTAGGCTCCACCTTCCTTCTACCAGATAATGAGAGGGGGGTGGGGGGCGAGGGTTTACACTCATCACTTGTTGGACATCATTGATAGACCAAATTTCCATCATGTGCTTTCTATCAAGCGCACTCACCACCATGAAGGCTCTCAATGAATATTAGCACTATAGAGAGACACATAGCACCACCTAGTAACCACATCACCTAGTGCCATGTCACATGTCACCCAGGAACCTGTAACTCACGATATGGGTGGTTTATTAGCTTATGTGTCAAGCCTTGAGTGACTTATCAACCCTCTTAGCCAGCACTCGATGGTTTATGAACCCTTTTAGAAAGCACCCCAATGAATTACTACCATGCTTAGTTGTTTATCAAGAATATAGTAAGCACCCTCACCTTAAAATATCCTCTAAACCTTTCAACTAACCATTCTAATCTCACACACACATTGTCCATGGATTCATTACATAAATACAAGGAATCACATCCCACCAACCTCAACATGCATTCTCTGGTGCTTAACATTCATGTTATTGCACTGCCAAAACTTATTCCCTCCCTAATGTTCTCTCATATGTTGTTCCTCTCACTAGATTTTGTTGTCCACATGAACTCTCTTTGTTCTTCTAGATCTTCATGTCCCCATAGTACTATTATCTTCCATTACCCCACATTGAGGGAGCATGAGAAATGTGGGAATTTTCTTGACCCATCTTTCCTCACCAGTTGTAGATGGTGGTGTATTTAGTTACACCAGTAGCCACCATCTACTACTCTCCCCTCATATTTTGGATCTATCGCCCCACTCATAAGGCTATATCATTATAAATTATTTTATATTTATATCAATTACAAAAACATGGGAATACACAAGGTGTGTTACGGTTGATATCCCATCATGTCACAATTTGTGACCTTAGCTTTTGGCTCTTGTAGGTGGCTTATTGTATCTTTCAATGCCCTCAGAACTAATGATTGAATTTATTACCATGTTTTTTAATAAATGGTTTTGTTTTAAATATTATTGTTGATGTTGTATATGCATGTGCATGGGATAAGGCATTATCCCCAGTTCTCCTCCTTGAGTGGTTTATCATCTTGAATTTGAGTAATTGATGTTGGTGATTTGGGAAGGTTTGTTACATAGGTGACGGATATGCATCCCATTCCTTCTTACACCTCCAAGTTATAATTACAAATTTTAATGTTTATTCAATTAATCAAGTTGTTTATATAATCTAATTCTACATCACATATCATAAGCTTTGGTTTAACATATGGTTCCCTCGTTGCGCCATAGTGACTTGAATAGCTCGATTGTTTCCATGTGCTAGCTTAGTGGCAAATGTTTTTAGGGAATTTGGTTGAAATTATAATTTTCTTCGTTCCCTTATGGTTGGAAATTATTATAGGCTACTTATTTAGTGGTGAAAACCCAGGTGGTATGGTTTTATTTATGTGGTGATTGGAAGTGCAAAATTGTTATTGTTGTCATCATCAACCATGTTTTGTAGCAACAAAAGAAAATTTGTCAACATGGTGTTATTAAGATGAGTGAAATATTAAAGGAACTTCATGAGAAGAAGGAAATGGATCATTTTCAAAATGAGATCCCTCATTTGCGGTCTATCATTATTGTCTTACAAAACTAAAATTTCAAACTTAAGAACCAGTTGAAAAGCACTCTCACTAAGAAAATCAGGAAGATTGAAAATTTGGAGTCAACCATGGGGAATTATTTTCATAATATTGTAGATGAGTTTCAGGAAATGATTGACCTCCTTGATGATTTGAAGGAGGAAGTTAAGTCTGCATCTGACTCAGAAAATATAATTTTGAGGAAGCAAAATTGCAAGTTGGAGGAGAAAAATAATCAGCAGGTTATGGGGTCTTTCTATTTAAAATCCTCAATGGAATTACTTCATGAAGAAGAATGTCCTCTTTAGGTAGAGAACAATATATTTTTGCATCAATATCAAACTTTGAAACAATATTATGATGCCTTATCATAATCGTTGATTGAGAGGGATGACGTCATTTGAGACTTGCAAGATTGAAAGAAGCACCTTGAATTGAAAGTTAGTCACCTTCATAATTCTTAGAAGGAGAATTCCATCGTTGAGTTTTCAATCTCTCTTTTGATGTTGATAATCGTTCTTTTGTTTCACCCATATTTGAAAACTACACTAATATTGGGTCCCGATTGTTGAGAAAAATGGGATATATTAGAGGAGGACTTAGGAAGAATGGCCAGGTCATCATTGTTCCTATTAACCCTGTATTACATACATAAATATTAGGTGTTGGATATGATCCTACTACTACCTCATTACCTACATATTTCTTTGTTGAGACTAGAGAGGTGCCGTTTGTTGTCATAGGACTTTAGACTGAGGTGTTAGAAGAGCAAGCTCATGTTGATTGTGATAAACATATTCATGACATGGTTTCTAATTTCATTCCATATGATAGTGTTACTACAACCAACTCTGAGTTTGAATAAATAAACAATTGAGCCATATCAACATCCTCATAAGATTTGGAGGAAATAACCCTGGCATCAACATTCTTGGTGACATAGTAGCACTGCATTCAAATAATTGCAAAGGAGATATGAAAGGATGAATCATGGACTAGTTCCAACCATCAGGATTGATTGTGGTTGGATTGATGTATGTTTGCGGAATCATTTCAAAATATGTGTGTAGACTCCATATCGTTATGTCTCTTTGGTTGTGTATTCATATAGAGTTCCTCTTGTTAGTTATTGATTGTTACTTCTCCCTCAATTTTGTTTCAAGGGTTTTTTTTTTTTATGACAAAGATTGTTGGTTCCTACTCCTATAGTTTTGCTTCAGGATGGGGGGGAATTTTTATGATGATAGATATTATTGTTGTTGTTGTGTTGAATGCATTACTAGTATTTTCTTCTTTTTGATGGTGATGGTGTTAAAACATCTTCATGAGTTTTGTTATATCATGTTTGAGATGATTTTTCCATACTTACAAGCCTCATTATTCATTTGTTGGTTGATGGTGTTTCTTCTATATGAATATTTTGTCTCGATTATTTACCACACCTATTTTCTGTAAATATTTTTTTTCGTAATTTGACAATGTTAACTTCTCTTGTGTGTTTGCAACATTCTCTACTTCAAATATAAACCAACCTGATTAAGGTTTCATGGCTCTCATCTTCACAATTTTGGTACTTCAACTTTTCATACTTCTTTACTGGACTGGGCATCTATTCTTACCATTAAGTGGATAATTTTGGGATCTACATTTTCAGCTCCATACTTATCTAAAGGCTAGTAAGTTTCTCTCTTTTGGAGAGGAGATTTTTTTTCCTATGGTTTTTCCTCCTTTCTCTTCGTATGAGAGTTTGTACTTAGGTACCTTATCAAGCCTCATTGTTGGGGCCCAATGTTTTTCTTATGTTTACTCCCTAAGTTTCACTTAAAGGGGGGGGGGGGTGTTAGAATTAGTATTTTCCAACACTAGTTTTCCTAATTGAGCTAGCTATAGTGAGTTGTAATCTCACTTAGGGATTTGTATCTACCCAGTTTTCATAGTTATATTTAACTAACACTGGGCCTCCTCCATTATTATATAATGGATTTCTTCTATGTACTTTTACATGAGTAATTAATACTCTTACATATCACCTCTTTATAATATATTTTTTTCCCTTTTCCCTCTAATGCTATATTTCCCCAAAACTTCTCCTTAAATTTGGAAGTAATAATATTTCAATATTATTCGGATTTTGCTAAATGATATTCTCCTTTATTCCCCAATGGTCCAGCCAAGACTGACCATCCTTATGCCACCCTCACCTAAGTCAAAGGTGGGGCCTTTAGATAGATCTAGAAGCAATTTTAGGAAACTTATTGGTGTCCATGTTGTATAACTCTTCTTATACATAAGATACCTAGTCATAGGCATGCTTTCAATGGGGGGAAGGCTTACTTCAATCATAAGCATAGGCTAAGGAGGATTTACTTTAATATTGAGGTTGTAGGTTATAAAATGCTTTCGGATATGTTCAATAATCCTCCATGACTCACATCTATAAATTAAGAAGAGTGTAAAGAGTCTTAAAGAAGATATTTTTTCATTCCAAATCCAAAGATCTATCGACTTACAATTGTTTTCAAGCCCATATTATGCTTCCTATCCTCCATTTAGCCTTTCTGAAAGCTACAATTCTAATTGAGCTTATGATGGATGTTCATTCCCAAATATTTGTATGAAGTAACATATTATAAGGAGTTTTTATCATAAATGAAAGTATCATAGGTGATATTTTGGATTTAATTATCATGATTTATCAATATTTACAATCATATCCATCTTGGAGTAGATATCTTGGATGAGTATGAGTTTCTTTATAATCATGTAATGGCTCCTTTCAAAAGAACAATATCATCAGTATAAAGGAGAATAATTATGACCATACCAGTAAGCATGGGGCCAAGACAACCTGCATCTTCCAAACACTCTTCTAGCTTATCAATATATGAGCCAAAAAAGGCATGGGGTAAGGGACACCCTTCCTTGACTCCAATATTGTATTTAATATCTTATGGTCAACCCTTATTGGTCCTAAGCTTGGAAATAAATTTCTCATATAGATTTGTCACAATGACCTTCAACTTGAGAGGAACCATTATCTGTTCTAGCCTTTCCCATAGCTTTGTTCTAGGTATGGTGTCAAAAGATTTTATAAAGTCAACAAAACAACAAAAGAGATCATTTTTATTATTGTATGATTCCTCTCCAATTATCCTAAGAGTAACAAGATGATCCATGTGTGAATTATATCTCATAAATCCGACTCGGCATTTATCCCTTTTACCATGGCTTTCAAGCCAAGGGGTAATCTTGTTTTCCAACATAAGCTTGTACAACTTGGTTAAAATGTGGCTAATCATAATTTCCATGTTATTAGAAGGAATGATATTATATCCACTATTAAATATGGGCACAATAAGGTTTTTCTTAGAAGGCTTAGGGAAACTTTGCTTCACTACTACAGTAAAGATCTTGTGTATGTGCAGGATTAGGATAAACTCTCCCATATTAAAATTTTCAGCTAAATAGTTTTTGGGGCCTTCATTTAAATTTTGAAAAGGTTTTGACCAATTTTGGTTGACCAAGGGACGAGAAGGAAACGGGTAGCAGCAATGGTTGGTTGGCGGAACAAGCAGTTGCGAAAGAGTCGTTGCAAGGTGGCAGCGGAAGGCAAAGGCAACCAAGGTGGCGGGAAGGTGTAGAAGCAGTTGAGGGGAAGAACTTCCATTCCAAGTAACAGAGAAGGATATAAAAGGAGAAGACCAGCAAAAGAGTGGGGTTAGATTTGGCAAGGTTGAGAGAAGGTGAAAGGATCCATGTTGCGGCAGAGAGAGGGAAGGTTGCAGGAGCCGGGAAGACATGGTCCATGAAGCTAAACAGAACCCGTGGAACTGAGCAGGGTATGTCATGTAGTTGTTTACGGTGGAAGCTGAGTTATATTGTAATGTTTGATTGTTATTTTTAATATAAAGACCTGCTAAGATCAGTTACGCTTATTATGCATCTGGGCCCTGTGTATGATGGATATTTAAATTTTTTGAATGTATTATCAATTGCATGTAATCAGTAGTTCATATGATATCATGAGTATGTTGTTACCTCTCTGTTACTTATAATGTATCTATATATTTGATCGAATGCAACCCAGTTAAGCCTTCCGTGACTCCATGCTGAACCATTCTCCCTTTTGGTCGCGACACGCCTCGGGTGAGACTCCTTGCCTTTTGGGGTAAGGTGAAAATGTTGATGCTATCCTAGACTACAATGGACCATTGTTGGCCTCCTGTGTCCGAACCCAAGGTCTCCCCCTCTGGTGACTCTCACAAGCCAACAAATGGTTTTGTTGTCGAGACCTGAAGGTACGAAAACTGGTTCAGACTATGGTTTCGAGGATATTTAAGAGAGAGATCAGGGATTGGTTGAACCATAGAGTAGATCATTTTGTACCATAGCAAGCTACCCATAGAAGTCAACCGATCAGCAATGTAAGCAAGGAAATTTTATATGCTGAAGACACTAACGATCAGTATGAAATTTTCTGGTGTAAGTTCCCAGAGGACCTATGCAATTGGTTAAGAAGGATGAAGGGACAGACTCATCCAGGTGGATTGGTGATAGCTCGCCGAAGCTAGATTCCGTCAGAGGTCGCCCTGCTATAATAGTTGGATAATGAATTGACTAGGGCATTCAACTTTTGGGTAAGGACTACGGTGGAGGGATACGTAGTTGAGTTTGTCGCGAAGAATTATCAGTATTTCTCAAAAGCAGAACCTGTGTTCGGCTCGGGACTAAGAGGTGAGTTGATGAGGGAAGTGTCGACATGGATCAAAATGTTTATGGTGGAAGAAGGATTGTTGTCTTCGCCCGCTACAGGGATGGAAGCGTAAATCCCCAGTACTGAGGGAAGACGTAGAGGGGGAAATGTTGTCGGTTGAGAGATAGAGATGCTGCTAAAGGGATGGATGTCAAAGAACTGAAGAAATCAATAGATGTTAGGGTGAAAAGAAGGGCACTGCTAGTGGATAAGTGGCGGAAGAGAGTGATTCAGACTCTAGGGAAGAAAAGGATGGGGCCCCACCAAGTAGGAGCAGTCAAGGGAAAAACCCAAGTCGAACAGGAAGGAGAAGAAGGTGCTGGGAAAAGAAAGAGTGGTGAAGGAAGATGGAGGAGCCGAGGAAATGTGGACGGACCTTCCCTACAGGTTGCAAAAGCCGTATCACAAGTACATGTTGTGATAGATGAATCGCAAGAGAAGAGGCTACATGGGCATGAAGAAGGAAGCAAAGAGGATACGAGGGAGGTGATGAGGAATTTATTCAGGGAAGAGGAAGTATCTGTTAAAAGTCAACATTAATACTCCCGAGACATAGGTGGCATTTCCCCTGATCTTCCCCTGGTACTTTATCACAATCCAGAGGAATTTATTATTAGCTTAGCTAAGGCAGTGCAAGTATATAGTGCGCGGGAGAAATACCGAGTCAATTTCAACATTGGGAGCGGCACAGGAACTAGTAATATTAGTAGCTTAGGATTATAGGGTTCCTAGTAGCCGGGGAGCAAAGGGTTCGTGCTAATAACTCCTACCTAGATAAGTATGGTAGGATCTTTTACTAAATACCCCGAATTTGCGAGAAGAGGAAACAAGGATGTAAAGCAACACTAGTATCTCTGCGAAGCTATTTGGAGGGCCCGTCAGACTCTAAATAATGTAAGGGCAGTAGAATTCCAAACCACGCTGAGGGAAAGGGCTATGCACTAGTTTATAAAGTGGGCGGAGCAGAATCAAAACCCCATAGTAGATGATATTAAGAGAGGATTTGTGTAGAAATTCAAGGTACCGCAGACGGATCAGAAAGAGCTATCGAAACTATGGGAAATTAAGTAGAGGGAAGGAGAGATGGATTGGGAGCTCATGCAAATGTTTAAGGATGCCATTTCCAAGTTGAGTTACACTCTGGACCCAAACCACCAGCGGGACTCGTTCATTAAGGCACTACTGCCTTTGACCAGAATGCCACTAACACAACAAAATATAGGAACCCTCTAGGATGTGTTGGAACAAGCATCATGCATAGAAGCTATGGCGGGATACTTGCATGAGTATAGGGGAGGGGCGAACCTGCAAGACCCATCGATTTTAGGCCTGTAGAACTAGATCATGACCTAGACGAAGAAATTGAAATGGGTAATTATATGGGCTCATTTTGCCTCTCATTTCGAATTAATCCAACATTCTCATTAGTTTATTGCATGTTTTTGAATATATTTATGTAATAAAGTGAATTGGGTTAGTCATTTTGCCATGGAGTCTAATGTGTGCTTTATGAAAAAATTTTGGTCAATTTTGGACAAAGTCAAGGGATTTATGAGCAAATGGCAGCCAAAACTCGAGGAAAACAAGGAAGAGGATTTGTAGGGGGTGTCTCCTTCATTTATGACCCCTTTCCTTGAATCCTCCATCAGAAACTCAAAGCACAAAGGTCCACATTGATGCATCCAAGGGACAGCCGAGCAAGTAAAGTAGGACTGTTGTTTATCTCCAATTCTAGGAAGCCGAGTTCCTTGATTTTAGGAGGATTGTTGGAGGACTCCATTTATATAAATAAGGGGGCTTAGAGCCTCAGTAGGTTAGCCAATTATTAGTAGAATTTTCGCACTCTTGTGCAGCACATTGTTCAGCTTATTTTCGAGTTCCTTTTTTAGAACAGTTTATGTAATGTGACTGCTATTTTTTATAATAAGGATGAAACAGTTTTTGAGCCAGCACTGATCTCTTTCAGAGGGCTGATGCTCTTGGCTTAGGGCACAACCCAAGCTTCCCAGCACCTCTTACTTTGTATTTATATTTTTTTGCTTAAGTTCATGAGTTAATTTCTGTTACATAGATTCATTTTACTTTGTTAGATTAGGTTGCTTTTGATGGTTTGCATAGTTGTTTTTGTTTCAGTTTCTCAAGTAGGTTACTGCAGTGACAGAATAAGATTAAAAAATGCCAACAATAGGCCCTAATCTCCTTTCTCCCTTCTTGGGACTATGATTTGAGGTCAAGGCACTACTGCTACCACCAAAAACACAGTTTTTGCTCTTCCATGCAACTGTTAGTGTGATACTTTGATTTGGAAAGATTGATATTGGTTCAGATTCAGTTGCCTAGATCATTTCCTATTATTTTACCATAGATCTCTCTGCATTCTTTTCTGTTCAAAGGTTACTGTTCAACATTTTCTGTTTGTAGGTCAGAAATTAGGTCAAGCTAGAGAAATCTTTGTTTTCATGGCATAGTTAGTTCTTTCTTTGATCAGTTTTTGTAAGTAGATGTGCAGATCTCTTGTAGGACACCTCAGCTCACCATACATCCATAAAACAACCAGCACCAGCTCACTTCTCATATATTTCCCAAGTCATTCGCAACATTTCGCCAATCTGCCCTAATTTCTGCGTTTTTCTCCATAAGCTTCTTTCTTGCCATTTGAACAAATCCAACCATCCTGTTCTTTCTTGATCTTCCTTGACCAACTCCAAACACCTCAACACCTTCATCTAGCCTTCAGTTACCCTTTCCCATCACTTTTCCACCTTCAAGACTCCAAAAATAGCTCTCGGCCTCCTCCTGTAGAACCTCCTGTAGATCCCCTGCAGCCTCCTGTAGAATTTCCTGTGAGTGATTTTTTGAAGTCCGATCGCAATGGAAGTCTTCAGAAGGGTACTAGGGGCTTCTTAGGACCTCTCCACACCTTCCTCCACCTCTGCAAAAGCCAACTCCACCTTCCTTCACCACCAAACCTCTGCACAATCACAACCAGATAAATCACAAGCATAATAATTTCACATAAAAACACTCAAAAGCATAAAAAGGATGTTTTCTTTTCATTTCTTTTCAGAAGTAGTTTGAATAAATGTAATTTAGTAGTCAATGGCACTCATTTCATTAGTTTTGATCTCTTTTCCTGCAACAGTAGGGTTAGTGGGTAAATTAGGGTTTTCTAGGGTTTGCGTTACATTCCAGTCTTCTTTCTCTTTTTGCAAGTAGAATAGTCCTCGTAGAGTTAGCTTTCTTTTATCACAATTAAAAGCTTCTTCTAAGAATTCATAGAAGTTGGCTTAAGCTCCTAGTGATCTTGCACTAGCTGACCAAGTGACAGCCTGCAATAAGAGCTAGTGTTTGTGCATACAGCACCATCGCTTCCAAGTTTGTTACGAACTACCAGGTTGATAAAAGTAAAGTAGGAAGCCCCAGGGGTTGCAGCATTATTGCTGCAATATTGGTGCTCACCACTTTTTGGCGCCGTTTCCGAGGAAGCGTCAAAGTATTTTGTGATTATTATTTTTCTTCTATTTTCTACTGCAACACTCTTCTAAGTAGTTATTTCAGCAAACGTAGATTAGGCATTTCCTGCTTTCATTTCAATTCTGCAATTTCCATTTCAGCAAACGTAGATTATGACTTTCATACTTTCATTTCCATTCTGCAATTTCCATTTTAGCAAACGTAGATTAGTCATTTCCTGCTTTCACTTCAATTCTGCAATTTCCATTTCAACAAAAGTAGATTAGTCATTTCCTGCTTTCATTTCAATTTTGAAATTTCCATTCCAGCAAAGTAGATTAGTCATTTCCTTGCTTTCATTTCAATTCTGCAATTTCATTTCAATAGTTGAAATTTTTTGTTCAATTCATTTCAGTTATGCAGGTACAAATAGAAAAAAAACAAAAATCACCCAAAAAGAGGTTTCCTTTAATGGCTCGTAGGAATAGAGACAATTCAGGAAAATTCCTACCCAACACCCCCACCACATCACAAAGTCACCCTTCTCTCTTCTTCGGTGGCAGTGATCCAGAAGAACCTATAGGTGAACCACCAGAGATATACGAAGATCCTATAGCAGAAGAAGAGCAAGAAACCATTCCACTTGAGACCATGGCTGAAAACAGAAACATTAGAGGAAATGGGGAAAGAGTAGAGGGTACCTTTCCTATCTGATAGACCAATGGGGACACTAAAATGAATAATATAGGTCCCTCAGCCTTACCTCACTTCCATGGATTCACCACCAAAGATCTTGATACCTTGTTGTTTGAATTTGTTGTTATTTGTCGAACCTATGACTATGCAGAAGATGAGCAGAAGTTGAAACGGTTTCCTTCTACCCTCAAGGATGCAGCATTGCGCTGGTTCATGGGGTTACCTAGCAACAACATCACAACTGGGGCTCAGATGCAGCAAGCCTTTAACAACAAATATCAGGACTATTGTAGTTCAAAGGATACCAAGGAATAAATCTTCCGAATGACCATGGGAAGTGATGAATCCTTGGAGGATTATGAAGCGAGGTTTTAGCTCAATTATAAAAGGGCCAGGTGCATAGTTGACCCCGAATCGCTGAAGTTGGTCCTGCTCAGAGGGGTCCTGGAAGACCTTCTAGATACCCTCCATTTGCTGGCTGGGGGAGACATCTACCAACTACCTTATGATGACATAAAGACTGTGTTTAGAAACCATTCTAGGGCAGCCAGAAAGAGAGGTAGGGGAAGTCAACATTTAGCCAGTACATCCTCATCCAGTTCATCTCTTAGAGGTGAATTTGAGAATCTACTGGAAGATTTCAAGGGCGAGATGAGGCAGACTCTTGCCATGCAAATGGATACCTTGCATATCAAAAGAAAACAAGAGGATTCAGAGAGGGCTTTGGCCATATTTTGTCCTAGGTGCACCACAAGGCATCCTAGGAACGAATTTCCGTTGAACTCTATAGAAGTGTGTTCAGTCTGTGAAGAAAACCATTCTACGAATCAATGCCCTTCCTTGCCTGGACTTAAAGATGCATACCAGGGGGCTAAAGGAGCCATTGAACCACTCTATTTCATGAACCAAAGGAGGCCACATGGACCCAAACCTTACCAGCGGGGAAGGGACATCCCAAACATATTACAACCCCAATAAAGCCACTTCCATGCCTTCTTGGGGTCCCCCTACTCATCCTTCATGGTCCACACCCCCTCATTGGTCATATCCATGCTCAACCAACTGGTCATTCATTTCACTCTTATGCTCAATCATAGCCTTAGTGGAATGCACCTCATCAAGGGTGGAGGCCCCAGTATAACTCTCCTCCCGCTCTTTTGCCTCCACCACCTACTCAACCACAACCATTGCCTCCTGCTCCACCAAGGCAACCCCAAATACCTGCTCAACCGAACTCGAACCCGAATAACAGACAGGCCCAATAGGTATATAGTGGAGAAACATCATGCCCGACCTATGTTGTGGAGATTCAAGAGATTAACCTACGATCTAGGAAGGTCCTCCCAAATAACAAACCTTCACCTAAGGAAGATGAGGAAGAAAAATAGGAAAGTGAGCCAAAAGCCATTCCTCCATTTCCCGAGAGATTATCTAGAACAACACAGCCTACCCCAGAAGAAACTAAACTTCTGGGAGAATTGAAACAATTATGTGTAAAGATACCACTTCTCCAAGCCATAAAGGATGTGCCTATGCACAACAAGATGATCAAGGAGAAGTGCTTCAGGCACCCAGGCAGGCACAAGAGAGATGCTCCAACTATCAATGTCATAGGACAACTGTCCAACCTGATGTTGGGGTAGGTAATCTGTTCGAAACACCTAGACCCTGGAAGTCTTGTAGTTGATGTCCACATCAATGGCACCATAATCCCCCATACCTTGATTAATCTAGGGGCTGCCATTAATGTTATGACAAAGGAGACTATGCTCAAGCTCAACCTTCAGGGCTCCCTGAGAAAGACCACAATAGTACTTCAGTTAGCAGACCGCTCCACTGTGACCCCTGAAGGGATTGTGGGAGTTGTAATGGTCTCCATCAATTCTTGGAAGTACCCTGCTGATTTCCTGGTTCTCCAACCAAAGGAAAAGCTCACTGGGTATCCTCTCATCCTGGGAAGACCCTGGTTGGCTACTGCAGATGCCTACATCAGTTGTCGAGCTGGGAACATGAAAATCAAGAATGGGCACATGTCCAAGTAGCTAGTCATATATCCTCCTACCCAACCTTTGTTAGAACATGATTTACCTCTCTGTTTGGAGAAGGAAGATGAGGATGAAGTCTATTCCGTACCACTGTGTGCAGTAGAAGCTACCATGGGGGGCCTACAAACCGAGGATGATCTTATTGAAAACTTGATTCAGAATCCACCCCCCAGTGTGTTGCCATTAGAAGAGCTGGTGGAAGAAACCCAAGCCAATCCTTTAGTTGATCTCTGTGTGGCTGATACGACCTCTCTCCGAGTTAAGAATGTGGAATTCGGCCCAGAAAGAACCTTGAAGATCAACTCATCCCTATCCACCTCTCAGGAGAAAGAACTGTGTAGCTTATTGAGAAACCACTTGGATGATTTTGCTTGGAGCTATAAGGAGATGAAGGGAGTGCACCCTTCAGTCTATACTCATCACATTTACATTAAGGAAGATTGCAAACCAGTCAAGTAGCCTCAAAGGAAGATGAATCTAGCCCTTAAGGACATTGTCAAAGAAGAACTGCAAAAGTTACTAGGCGCAAGATTCTTCTACCCTATCTCTGACAGTGAATGGGTCTCTCCTGTGGTGCTAGTGCCAAAGAAAAATTGGAAGTGGAGAATCTGTGTCGATTATCGGGAACTAAACAAGGCCACCAAGAAGGACCATTTTCCTTTGCCTTTCATAGATCAAGTGTTATATGGCCTGGCGGGGAAGAAGTTTTTCTCCTTCCTAGATGGGTTTAGTGGGTACAACCAGATCCAAATCATCCCAGAAAACCAAGATAAGACCACTTTCACTTGTCCTTGGGGTACCTTTGCATATTGGGTCCTTCCTTTTGGATTGTGCAATGCTCCCGCCACTTTCTAGAGAGCAGTATTGAGTATATTTGTTGAACTAGTTCAGGATGCAGTGGAAATCTATATGGATGACATTACCCCTTATGGTTCTAACTTCCAGGAAGCTTTGTCTAACCTGGGAAAAGTTTTGGACAAATGTATTGAAATGAACCTATCCCTCAATCCTAGAAAATGTGAATTCCTGATGACTGAAGGGACCGTGCTAGGTCATGCAGTCACTCAACAAGGATTACAGGTGGACCCCAATAAAATTTCCATCATCCAAAGGGTCCCACCGCCTCAAAAGGTAAGAGATGTTCAAAGTTTCCTAGGTTTAGCAGGGTATTATAGAAGATTCATTAAGGATTTCAGTAAGCTAGCCTCTCCATTGTTTGGTCTTTTGGGAAAAGATGTTGAGTTCATATGGACTGACAACTATCAAGAGGCTCTGGATACCTTGAAAAGTAAACTGGTGACTACCCCAATTTTGAGAGGTCCAAACTGGGCCCTACCTTTCCACATTCATACAGATGCCTCGAACAAAGCGATAGGAGCAGCCTTAGGGCAAATTGATGAGAAGCTACCTTATGCCATATATTTTGTAAGTAAAAACTTGTCGAAGGCATAATTGATGAGCCCCAAATTTTGGTAACATTTTGGGCTCATTTGGCCTACTTACCTTGCTCAACCCTTCATTTTTCATCACTTATGCATCATTTCTTAGTATATTCATGTTATTTGTAGGAAGGAGGGCAGTCACTATGCCTAGGTGGCTAATACATGTTTATTTCAGGTTTTTTGACATTAAATGGAGCAAAACCACGCAGATGAAGGCAAGGAGAGAGCCAAGGTGGCATTACGGTTTTATAGGAAGGTTGTCCACAACCTTGAATGACCTTCCTCGTGATCTCCACCCCAACTCCGAGCTCCAACAGCTATCACCACCGAGCTAGAAGGCAGCCAACGGATTCTAAGGGAACAACAGTTTACTTTTAGTTGGTCAGCCAAGCCCCACTAATTTAGGAGGCCAGCTTGGCCCTCATAATGTATAAATATTGAGGTTGTAGCCTTCGATGGGAACTTTTGAAACTTTGTTGTTCATTCTAGACTACGAGCTGATAGCTCTGTTTTGCTTTTTGTAAGCCATTTTTGGCATGTTATCAGACTTTTGACTATTATCTCTTAATGAATAAGCAGACATATTTGAGGCAGCTCTGAGTTCTTAGAGGAGCTATAGCTCTCAGGGTTGGGCCCAACCTAAGAACAATATGTCTCCTTTCTTTGTATTGTTACTTGTCTTTCTTTCAACATTATATTTCTTTTCCTTTACATGCACTTGGAAACACAGTTTGCTGATTCAGATTTCTTGGTGTGGTTACATAGGTTAGTGTTATGAAAAAAATTGCTTCAGTAGTTTAGATTAGAGTAAGAGGATTGGAGTTAATCAGAGTTCCAAAAAAGGTTGAATGCACACTCACTTTCACCTCTGTTTGGGGACCGAAAGTGCAGACCGTGCCAACTACCAAAAACACTGTTTTATATATTCATGCAAGTCTTGAGGTGATGCTTTCGGTTGTAAAAGTGTCCATGCATTTAGATCTTGTGGAATAACTCTTTGTTTCAGGACCATGCACGATTCCCCTTTAAACTACATTGTTGTTCTTTGGTTTTTAATAAAACAGTTAGAATAGGTTGATGAATTCTCGGTTTTGTGCAAGACACGGGTGATTTGTTTCATTTACACTGCGCAGCACCACTCTATCATTTCCTTATCCTTCTGAGCCGTGCCTAAGCCATCTACTTATCTCCCAGCTAGATCATTTGCCTCCCAACTCTTCTATTATCCATGTTGTTTTATCTTTTCGGCCTTCCATTGCCTCTACCCTCCTATCGACCAACCAGCTTTACACACCCCCTCTCCATCTCATCTCTCTGTCCATAAGCCATCACAAGCTCTCCTCTCATCCTCCCTATCCACCCATACCGCTCATTCACTCATCCATCACCCAAAACTCTGATTGCAAAACATCCTGTAGAAGTTAGCAGACTTCCTGTAGAAATCCTGAACTTCCTGTAGAATCCCCTGCAGACATCCTGTAGAAGCTTGCAAACACGGTTGCCAGGCATCTGAACTTTGTGAACTTCTGTGGAATGATGTAAGGGATCCCTTAGACCCTCTCAGAGTCCTCCTGCCCTTTCCAAGCCTTCCTCCCCTTGATCTACCCCTGCACAGTCAAGAACCAGTAAGAAGCACAGTCATAATAACTCCAACCACTTGAGAAAAAGTACAAAAACATGTTCTCTTCAGATGAAAGTAGTTTAGACCCATGCATCTCATCTCACTAGAAGTAATGGCATCATTTTTAGAAGTTGCATTCCCACCATTGCATCGTAAGGATTAAGCTGGTCAAATTAGGGTTTACTAGGGTTTCCATGTTTTGTTGGCTTTCAGTTCATTCTTGCAAAGTATGTTAATTCCCTTTGAGATAGCTTTCGTTAATCACTTAAAAAGCTTCTTCTGCGAACATATAGAAGTTGGCTTGATCCCTAGCGGACTTGTGCCAGCTGACCAAGTGACAGCTGCGACAAGAGCTAGTACTTGTGCATACAGCACCGTCACTTCCAAGTTTGTTACGAACTACCGGGTTAATAAAATTAGAGAAGGAAGCTCCAGGAGTTGTAGCATTATTGCTACAATACTGGAGCCCACCATCTTTTTGGCGCCGTTGCCGGGGAAGCGTAAGAGTATTAGTAATTGTTGCTTTTCTTCTATTTTCCTACTCTCACCTTCTGCCAAGTAGTTTATTTCATTTCCTTTCTGCAAAAGTAGCATAGACATTTCCTGCTTTCATAGATTAGCATTTCAATTCTGCAAGCGTAGACTAGCATTTCCATTCCTGCAATTCCATTTGAGCAAAGTAGATTAGTTCTTTCCTGCTTTCATTTCAATTCTGCATTTTCATTTCAGCAAGATAGTTAGTTGTAGATCAATTTGTTTCAGTTTTTGCAGGTACCAGAGAAAAAAAAACAAAATCAATCAAAAGTCTTTCCATTTCATGCCTCGTAGGAATCGAGATAAAACAGGAAAATTCTTACCCAACACCCCCACCACACCACTGAGTCACCCTTCTCTCTTCTTCGGTGATAGTGATCCAGAAGAACCTATAGGTGAACCTCCTGAGATATACGAAGATCCTATAGCAGAAGAAGAATTAGAGACCATTCCATCTGAAGCTATGGCTGACAATAGAGGATAAGATGAGAGAATAGAAGGTGCCTTCCCCATCCGAGAGACCAATGGAGACATGAAAATGAAGAACATTAGCCCCTCCGCTTTACCTCACTTCCATGGACTGACTATTGAAGATCCTGATACCTTTCTGTTTGAGTTTGATGTCCTTTGTCGAACCTATGACTATACTGAAGATGAGCAGAAGCTGAAACTCTTCCCTTCAACTCTTAAGGATGCAGCATTACGCTGGTTCATGGGCTTACCTGGGAATAGTATCACCACTTGGGCTCAGATGCAGCAAGCTTTCAATACCAAGTACCGGGACTACTGTAGGTCCGAGGAAACCAAGGGAGAAATCTTTCGGATGACCATGGGAAATGATGAGTCCTTAGAGGATTATGAGGAAAGGTTCCAACTTAGCTATAAATGGGCCAGGTGTACACTTGACCCTGAATCCCTCAAGTTGGTCCTGCTCTGAGGAGTCCCTGAAGACCTCTTAGATACCCTTCACATGTTAGCTAGAGGATATATTTACCAACTGCCTTATGAGGACATAAAGACTGTGTTTAGAAACCACTCTAGGGCAGCCCGGAAACGAGGTAGAGGAAACCTCCTCTCAGCTAGTACTCCTTTCTCCAAACATGAGTTTGCAAATCAATTAGAGGATCTCAAAAGTGAGGTGAGATAGACCATTGCCATGCAACTTGACACATTCAGGATCCAGCAGAAGAAGGAAGAAGCTGAGAGGGACTTGGCTATCTTCTGCCCTAGGTGTACAAGGAGACACCCTAAGAACGAATGCGCATTGCATTCGGTTGAAGTATGTTTCGTTTGTGAGGAGGACCATCCCACAAATAAATGTCCAACCTTACCTGGGCTTAAAGCCATGTACCAAGGGACAGAAGCCCCCACTGAACCTCTCTATTTCCTCAACCAAAGGAGGCCACAAGGACCTAGACCTTACCAGCAGGGGATGCAAGGGGCACCCCAAGCTTATTACAGCCCCAACCAATCTACTCCTATGCCTTCCTTTGGGTCCCCCTGCTCATCCTTCCTGGTCTGTGCCTCCTCCATGGTCTTATCCACCTCAGTACCATCCTCAACCCACTACTCATTCATATCACTCACATGCCCAGCTACAGCCTCAGTGGAATGCACCTCAGTCGGGGTGGAGGCCCCAGTACAACACTCCTCCCGCCATTTTGCCTCCACCACCAGTTCAACCTCAACCATTACCTCCTGCTCCTCCAAGGCAACCTCAAATGTCTGCTCAACCGAACCCGAACCCCAACAACAGACAGGCCCAGCAGGTATACACTGGGGAAACATCATGCCCTACCTATGCTGTGGAGATCCAGGAGATCAATCTTCGATCTGGAAAGACTCTTCCGGATCGCCAACCTCCTCCCCCAGAGGATGAGGAAGACAAACAGGAAAGTAAACCAAAGGCTATTCCACCCTTTCCTGAGAGACTAACAGCCACCACACAACCCAACCTAGAGGAGGATGAGCTTCTGGGAGAGCTCAAGCAGTTGTGTGTGAAAATACCACTTCTCCAAGCCATCAAAGATGTACCGATATAAAAAAAACTGGTTAAGGAAAAGTGTTTCAGACACCCAGGCAGGCGAAAGAGAGATGCTTCAACCATCAATGTCATAGGACAACTGTCTGACCTTATGTTAAGACAAGTCATCTGCCCAAAGTACCTAGATCCTGGGAGTCCTGTAGTAGATGTCCACATCAATGGCACCATCATACCTCACACCTTGATTGATCTGGGGGCTGCCATTAATGTGATGACCAGGGATACCATGCTCAAACTCAACCTTCAGGGTTCCTTGAGGAAGACCTCGACAGTCCTGCAACTAGCAGATCGCTCCACCGTGACTCCCGAAGGGATTGTGGAGGATGTATTGGTCTCTGTCAACTCTTGGGAATATCCTGCAGATTTCTTGGTTCTGCAACCAAAGGCAAAGCTTACTGGATACCCTCTCATTTTGGGAAGGCCTTGGTTAGCCACTGCAGATGCTTACATAAGTTGCCGTGCAGGAAACATGACCATAAAAAATGGTCCTATGTCCAAGCAGCTAGTCCTATACCCTCCTGCCCAACCCTCATGAGAGCATGACTTACCACTTTGGTTGGAGGAAGGAGAAGAAGATGAGGTGTACTCAGCACCTTTGTGCACCCTAGACACCACTAGAAGAGACCCCCCAACCGAGGATGACTTGATTGAGACCTTGATCCAGAATCCACCTCCCAGTGCACTATCCTTAGAGGAATTGGTGGAGGATGCCCAAGCCAGCACCTTAGTGGACCTTTGTGCAACCAACCCTGTCACTCCCAGAGTCAAGAGTGTGGAGTTCGGCCCTGAGAGGACGTTAAAGATCAGCTCCTCCCTATCTCCTTCTCAGGAAAAGGAACTGTGTAGTCTGTTGGCCAGTCATCTAGATGCTTTTGCTTGGAGCTATAAGGAGATGAAAGGAGTCCATCCTTCGGTCTGTACCCATCACATTTACATCAAGGAGGATTGTAAACCGGTTAGGCAACCCCAGAGGAGAATGAATCCAGCCCTTAAGGACATTGTCAAGGAAGAATTTCAAAAACTATTGGATGTCGGATTCATTTACCCCATCTCAGATAGCGAATGGGTGTCCCCTCTGGTGTTGGTTCCCAAGAAAAATGGGAAGTGGAGAATCTGTGTGGACTACCGAGAACTAAACAAAGCTACCAAGAAAGACCATTTCCCTCTACCTTTCATAGATCAAGTGTTGGATGGACTGGCAGGAAAGAAGTTCTTCTCTTTCCTAGATGGGTTTAGCGGGTACAACCAAATCCAAATCAGCCCGGAAGACCAAGATAAAACCACCTTCACTTGTCCTTGGGGTATCTTTGCCTACCGAGTTCTTCCCTTTGGGCTATGCAATGCTCCTGCTACCTTCCAGAGAGCCGTTTTGAGCATCTTTTCTGAGCTGGTCCATGATGCAGTGGAAATCTATATGGATGACTTCACTCCTTATGGGTCCGACTTCAAGGAAGCATTGTCCAATCTGGGAAAAGTCCTAACCAAATGCATTGAGATGAACCTAACCCTTAGTCCTGAAAAATGTGAATTCCTGATGACTGAAGGGACCGTGCTAGGCCACACCATTTCTTGCCAAGGGTTACAGGTGGATCCTAACAAAATTGCTCTCATCAAGAAGGTTCCACCTCCCCAAAAGGTAAGGGATGTTTGGAGTTTCTTAGGATTAGCGGGGTATTACAGGAGATTCATTAAAGACTTCAGCAAGCTAGCCTCACCATTGTTTGCTTTGTTGGCAAAAGATGTGGAGTTTAAATGGACTGACGATTGTCAGAGGGCTTTGAATGAATTAAAGGACAAGTTGGTGTCTACCCCAATCTTGAGAGGTCCCAACTGGGCCCTACCTTTCCACATCCACACTGATGCCTCGAACAAAGCCATAGGGGCAACCTTAGGACAAGTTGAACAAAAACTTCCGTATGCCATTTACTTTGTCAGCAAAAACTTGTCCAAAGCAGAACTGAACTACACTGTAACCGAGAAAGAATTCTTGGCTGTGGTCCATGCACTGAACAAGTTCCGACATTATATCACTGGCTATCAAACATTTGTACATACTGATCATGCTGCAATTAGATATTTAATGAATAAACCAGATGTGAATGCTCGTATTATTAGATGGTTACTTTTTTTGCAGCAGTTTGATTTGACCATTGTTGACAAACCAGGTAAAGAAAATTTTGTTGCTGACTTTTTATCTAGATTGGATCTATCTGCAGATGAGGATGGAACAGTGGATGACCAGATGCCCGATGAACATCTGTTTTCTATCTCAGTACTCTCTCCATGGTTTGCTGATATAGCAAACTACCTTGTTTCAGCATAGTTCCCTCCGCACCTATCCTCAAGAGAGAAGAGCAAAATCATCAGAAAAAGTGCCTCATTTACTTGGATCGGGGGCAACCTGTTCAAGCTTGGCCCTGATCAGATCTTAAGGCATTGTGTAAGGGAGGAGGAAGTCTTTGATATCCTCCTCACCTATCATGATGGGCCTTGTGGAGGACATTTTGCAGCAAAGAGGACTGCCTTCAAAATCCTGCAGGCAGGCTACTATTGGCCCACACTTCATCAAGATGTCAGAAGGTATATCAGCCAATGTGACCGATGCCAAAGAATGGGGAAACCGACTCAAAGGGATGAAATGCCTCTCCAACCTCAAGTGACTCTTGAGCCATTTGAGAAGTGGGGTATGGACTTTGTGGGTCCAATCAACCCTCCTTCGAGGCAAAGGTATCACATCATTGTGTGCACTGACTACCTGACAAAGTGGGCAGAAACTAAGGCAATCAAAGCAGCAACAGAAGAAAAGGTGGCTAAGTTCTCAAGGGAAAACATCTTCTACAAGTTTGGCTACCCAAGAGAGCTAGTCACCGATCAAGGAAGCCAGTTCACATCCAACTTAATTGAAGACCTACTAGCTCATCACAAAATCAAGCATAGGACTTCCACCCCCTATCATCCACAGGAAAATGGGCAAGTGGAAGTCACCAACAGAGCATTGGAAGGGATTTTGACTAAGGTGGTGAGCAGCAGTAGGAAAGATTGGGCAGATCGCCTGGTTGAAGCCACATGTGCTTACAACACCACCTGGAAGACCACAACCGGCTTCACACCTTATGAGCTGGTCTATGGGAAGAAAGCTTTGCTGTCCATTGAATTTGAATACAACACTTTGAGGATGGCAGCTCAGCTGGACCTAGATCTCAGCCATGCACAACAAGAAAGGTTATTGCAGCTGAATGGACTGGATGAGCACCGAATGCAGGCCCTCCTTCACTCAGAAGTGGTTCAACTTCATAGGAAGGTGTGGCATGACCAACACATCAATGACAAGCAATTCCAGCCAGGAGATTGGGCACTGTTGTATGACTCCAGGCACAAAGATTTCAAAGGGAAGCTGAGAACCAGATGGCTGGGACCATATGCAGTGGAAAAATGTCATGGCAATGGATCTGTTCTTATTCGGACCATTGATGAGGAGGCCATCCCCATGCTTGTCAATGGGCATCGACTGAAGATCTATAGGAAACCTCTCTCAAGACAGGAGTTCATCAAAACTGTGGAGAAATCAATGTTGGTCATAGAGAAGGGTTCTGCCTCTACTTTAGGCATACCCTGAAAGATCTAAAAAGAAAAAAAAAAAAAGATCCTTGGGTGAAAACCTTTATGAGGCTCCCAAGGCAGGTGGTAGGGGTGAAAACCTCATTGAGGCGCCCCTATTGTGTTTCAAAAAAAAAAAAAAAAGATTTGAAGAAAGATCCTTGAGTGAAAACCTCTCTGAGGCGCTTAAGGCAGATGGCAAGGGTGAAAACCTCATTGAGGCGCCCCTGCTATCTTTCAAAAAACAAAAAACAAAAAAAAAAAGAGAAAAGAAAGAAAAATAATAAGCAAAAAAGACAGGGACAACAAGTTTATAGTGTGGAAATGCATGCAGGTTGCAGGTGTTCTATGAAGGAGAGGAGGTCTCTCAACTCAAAGTCAAGGATCCTTATCATGCTTCCAGGAGACCTCACCAGCACCTCCTCCAAGAATACTCATCTTCTCCAAGGTATGGGCACGATTTCATCACAGCTTAAGTCTTCTACAGGAAGGAGCAGACTTAAGGCAGACCTTCTACAGGAAGGTGCAGACTTTCTACAGGAAGCTCTATATTTCTATAGGAAACTTCCTGTAGAAGTTTGGGACGGCCCAAAACTGATTATATGAGGAGATCTAATGACCAAGGCCCGGTATGGACGCATGCAAGCTACCATTTTCTCCCTCACACACTGTTGTCGCCTCCTTCTACCACCCCTGTCGACATGCAATGAAGATACCTGCACCATCAAAGCAGATCATTGAGTTATCAAGAGAAAGCAATTTTTAAATGAAAAAACGCTAAGATGCCATACCATATCCATCCCAGCTATCCAAGAGCCCTGTGAGCGTGATCGTGAGGCAACTGTCTTCATCGTGCAGCATGCACCCGAGGAGGAAAAACTGCTACAAGACATCCTGCAGGAGTCCCGTAGCAGTTAAGCCAACTAGAGTGTACACCATTCAAGCACCTGAAACATGCAATGAAAACGCAGGCACATGAAGCCGAATCATAAGATTCATCGTCAGCGACCTGTGGAGAAGAACCTCTGGGCGTCTGCAATCAAGCAGCAGCAAACAAACCTACTCATCATCGTCCAAAAGCCCGAAGAATCATGTCGCGGCTGCACAGGTAAGTGCCTCGACCCTTTCTTCCGTCGAATTGCATGAATTTTACTTTGAAAATGTTTGCAAGTGTGAAGTGAATGGGTTGAGCGGTTGTATGGCCAATCGACTGGCCACGTCGGCCAGTCAGATGGTCTAGTCAGATGTTTGAGCAGTGGTCGTGGCAAAAGGAACGGGCAGTGCACACGTGAGAGCCATCCAGTCGGGGAGAAATGAGTTGTAACAGAAATGACGGCGGCGGATCTGCGGGGAATGATGCGGCAGTAAGGGAACTTGCAGAAGAATGATGGAGTGACGTCGTCCAACGGTCCAGCAGGGACATCTCACCCCCGCGCCATGGATTCCGCCGGATTCAAATCTAATCGGCTAGATTGCCACCCCACGCATTTATCATTCGTCGTTTGAAAGTCGAGTGAGCATCCGGATCCCTCTGAAGCTCGACACTCCAAGTCTTCGGCTGTTCAAACGCCTGTTAAGCATCACAGAGAGCGTAGACCCACTGCAGTATCCTCCAGAATTCGTGCGCTGCTTCTACAGGAAAGCTGCTTCTACAGGAAATTGGGTTCCTCACGTCAAAAGGTGGCGGATTAAAAAGGTAAGCCTGAACCTTCCATGCAATTGGTTTCGAGGGTGGCAGAGTCGACGTTCTACAGTCTGGTCGTAAAAGAATTTGCAAGTATTGTCTGCCATTGCATGAATTGTCGTCCTACAAGATGTCAGTATAATTAAGCTGTGTGAAGGTCCTCGGGGATAAGTTTTCGTGAATTGTATGCGTGACAGAGGCGTAATTCTACGCTCTGTCCTAGTAGGCCAATTTTCTTCCGCATTCGCCACCTCCAGCTAACGCAACAGTTTTTTCACCATGCCGGGTGGGTTCATCAGAAGGGAACCAACCGATTCAACGAAGTTAAGAGAGAATCCTGAGGTGGTGGAGCTATTCACGCAAGCGCAATGGATGTCGTTCTGCGACAAGTTACAAGGCTATGACAATGAGGTGGCAGAGGAGTTTTTGCAAGATCTGAAGCCGAAATCCAAAACATTGGCCACCGTTGACTTCAGGGGTTTGAGTCTCAAACTCACCCCACAATTCATCAGCCGAGTTACTGAGCTCCCAATGGGATTACCATGGGATAAAGAAGAAAGGAAACTGGGCCAACAGGCTAAGAAAGAATTCTTTCCACCAGAGGAGGAATTCTCAGAAGATAAAAATGGGGTTCGTAGAACCAGCTTACTGCCACTGTGGAGTGAAGTTAGTCTGCAGATTATGAAGTACATCACCTGCGAAGGTCGTTTTAGCATTGTATATGGGTACCATTTTCGGTTACTCACGGAATTAAGGAACCAGATGGACCTACCTGTAGAAAACAAACTGAGTATCCCCTACTTTCTACTACATTCTATGATTGAATATGCCGCCAAGTTAAAAGAAGGCACACCAGACCAGGTAGCGCACCATGGACTCATTAAACTCCTCATGGAGGATGCGCTCCACACATACAAGGTTCCTCTCTCATGGGAAGCCTTCAGAAATTTGACCAAGGATGGTGATATAAAGATGTTATTCGAAGAGCTTGGTTCATCTAGCAGTGAGGAGAAAGGGTCAGTGCCCGCAGGGAAGAAAGAAAAAGGCCAGAAGACCACGACCACGGAGCAGAAGAAAAGGCAAGAGAAGAAAAAAGGGAAAAAGGGTGCCAAAGAGAAGGATGACACACCCATGTTGACGGTTAGAGAGAAAAGATTACAAAGCAGAGTGTACAAGGCTGAGCAGGTCCACATCAGCAAAGGCACCTCGTCAGCAGCCGCAACCAAGTCAAAATGTAAAACGCCCTCAGCAAAGCAATCTAAAGTGGTGCCACCTGTTTCTATAGGAAAACCGAAACCGGCTTCTACAGGAAGCCCGAAATCAGCTGAAAGAGGGCCTTCTACAGGAAGCCCGAAATCAACCGAAAAAGGGTCTTCTACAGGAAGCCCTGAGAAAGCGAAACCCAAGGAGAAGAAAGCTGACATTCTTGCAAGGGAGGCAGCAACTGTGCTGGCCGCCCTTAGCACACCTCCTAAGCCAAAGGAGAAGAGAAAGAGGGAGACCCCTCTATATTTTAAAGCTAGGAGAAGTGTGAGAATAAAGACGGGCAAGCCACAGCCTCCGTCCAGCAGCCCAATCACTATAGATGATGCCCCTACTTCGCCCAAGGAGAGGTCCCCCTCAAGGATATCAGTCACCTATGAGAGGGGGAGCCCGAAGAAAACTACTTGGAAAGAAAGGTTAGACCAATTGGCTTCAAAAGCTTAGATTGCAGCTACAGGAGCTGAGGACAGGAATAGGTACACCCTCCAATGACACCACAGCAGAACAACAAGGCAATGAAGGATGAGGAGCTGGACTAGTTGCTCAAGGATGAGCAAATATTTTAGCTGGGGGGTGATGATGAGCCCCAAATTTTGGTAACATTTTGGGCTCATTTGGCCTACTTACCTTGCTCAACCCTTCATTTTTCATCACTTATGCATCATTTCTTAGTATATTCATGTTATTTGTAGGAAGGAGGGCAGCCACTATGCCTAGGTGGCTAATACATGTTTATTTCAGGTTTTTTGACATTAAATGGAGCAAAACCATGCAGATGAAGGCAAGGAGACAGCCAAGGTGGCATTGCGGTTTTATAGGAAGGTTGTCCACAGCCTTGAATGACCTTCCTCGTGATCTCCACCCCAACTCCGAGCTCCAACAGCTATCACCACCGAGCTAGAAGGCAGCCAACTGATTCTAAGGGAACAACAGTTTACTTTTAGTTGGTCAGCCAAGCCCCACTAATTTAGGAGTCCAGATTGGCCCTCATAATGTATAAATATTGAGGCTGTAGCCTTCGATGGGAACTTTTGAAACTTTGTTGTTCATTCTAGACTACGAGCTGATAGCTCTGTTTTGCTTTTTGTAAGCCATTTTTGGCATGTTATCAGACTTTTGACTATTATCTCTTAATGAATAAGCAGACAGATTTGAGGCAGCTCTGAGTTCTTAGAGGAGCTATAGCTCTCAGGGTTGGGCCCAACCTAAGAGCAATAGGCCTCCTTTCTTTGTATTGTTACTTGTCGTTCTTTCAGCATTATATATCTTTTCCTTTACATGCACTTGGAAACACAGTTTGCTGATTCAGATTTCTTGGTGTGGTTACATAGGTTAGTGTTATGAACAAAATTGCTTCAGTAGTTTAGATTAGAGTAAGAGGATTGGAGTTAATCAGAGTTCCAAAAAAGGTTGAATGCACACTCACTTTCACCTCTGTTTGGGGACCGAAAGTGCAGACCGTGCCAACTACCAAAAACATTGTTTTACATATTCATGCAAGTCTTGAGGTGATGTTTTCATTTGTAAAAGTGTCCATGCATTTAGATCTTGTGGAATAACTCTTTGTCTCAGCACCATGCACAATTCCTCTTTAAACTACATTGTTGTTCTTTGGTTTTTAATAAAACAGTTAGAATAGGTTGATGAATTCTCGGTTTTGTGCAAGACACGGGTGATTTGTTTCATTTACACTGTGCAGCACCACTCTATCATTTCCTTATCCTTCTGAGCCATGCCTAAGCCATCTACTTATCTCCCAACTAGATCATTTGCCTCCCAACTCTTCTATTATCCATGTTGTTTTATCTTTTCGGCCTTCCATTGCCTCTACCCTCCTATCGACCAACCAGCTTTACACACCCCCTCTCCATCTCATCTCTCTGTCCATAAGCCATCACAAGCTCCCCTCTCATCCTCCCTATCCACCCATACCTCTCATTCACTCATCCATCACCCAAAACTCCGATTGCAGAACATCCTGTAGAAGTTAGCAGACTTCCTGTAGAAATCCTGAACTTCCTGTAGAATCCCCTGCAGACATCCTGTAGAAGCTTGCAAACACGGTTGCCAGGCATCTGAACTTTGTGAACTTTTGTGGAATGATGTAAGGGATCCCTTAGACCCTCTCAGAGTCCTCCTGCCCTTTCCAAGCCTTCCTCCCCTTGATCTACCCCTGCACAGTCAAGAACCAGTAAGAAGCACAGTCATAATAACTCCAACCACTTGAGCAAAAGTACAAAAACATGTTCTCTTCAGATGAAAGTAGTTTAGACCCATGCATCTCATCTCACTAGAAGTAATGGCATCATTTTTAGAAGTTGCATTCCCACCATTGCATCGTAAGGATTAAGCTGGTCAAATTAGGGTTTACTAGGGTTTCCATGTTTTGTTGGCTTTCAGTTCATTCTTGCAAAGTAGGTTAATTCCCTTTGAGATAGCTTTCGTTCATCACTTAAAAAGCTTCTTCTGCGAACATATAGAAGTTGGCTTGAGCCCTAGCGGACTTGTGCCAGCTGACCAAGTGACAGCTGCGACAAGAGCTAGTACTTGTGCATACAGCACCGTCGCTTCCAAGTTTGTTACGAACTACCGGGTTGATAAAATTAGAGAAGGAAGCTCCAGGAGTTGTAGCATTATTGCTATAATACTGGAGCCCACCAATAATTAAACTACACTGTAACCGAAAAGGAGCTCCTAGCTGTAGTCCATTCCCTAAATAAGTTCAGACACTACATCATCGGCTATCAAACATTTGTACACACTGATCATGCTGCAATTATGTATTTAATGAACGAACCAGATGTAAATGCTCGTATTATTATATGGTTACTTTTATTGCAGCAATTTGATTTAGCCATTGTTGATAAGCCGGGTAAGGAAAATGTTGTTGCTGATTTTCTGTCTAGAGTAGATCTACCTGCAGGTGAAGAAGGAATGGTGGATGATCAAATGCCAAATGAACACCTATTTGTTATCTCAGTACTCTCTCCATGGTTTGTTGATATAGCAAATTACTTGGTTTCAGCATAGTTCCCGCCACACCTGTCCTCAAAAGAGAAGAGAAAGATCGTGAGGAAAAAGTGCCCCTTTCACCTGGATTAGGGGCAATCTCTTCAAACTTGGCCTAGATCAGATTTTGAGGAGATGTGTCAGGGAGGAGGAATTTTTTGACATTCTCCTAACTTGTCATGATGGGTCCTGTGGGGGCCATTTTGCAGCAAAGAGGACTGCCTTCAAAATTCTACAAGCAGGTTACTATTGGCCCACTCTTCATCAAGATGTAAGGAGATATATCAGCCAATGTGACCGATGTCAAAGGATGGAGAAACCTACTCCAAGGGATCAGATGCCCCTGCAACCTCATGTGATTTTCGAGCCATTTGAGAAGTGGGGCATGGACTTTGTGGGTTCTGTCAATCCTCCTTCAAAGAAGAAATCTTACATCATCATGTGCACTGATTACCTGAAAAAATGGGCAGAAACAAAGGTGATCAAGGCAGCAACAGAAGAAAAAGTAGCAGAGTTTTTGAGAGAGAATATATTCTACAAGTTTGGATATCCAAGAGAATTAGTCACAAATCAAGGTAGTCAGTTTACCTCCAATCTGATTGAAGACCTACTCCAACATCACAAAATTAAGCACAAAACTTCCACCCCTTATCATCCGCAAGCAAATGGACAGGTGGAAGTCACTAACAGAGCTTTCGAAGGAATTTTTACCAAGGTAGTGAGCAGTAGTAGAAAATATTGGGTAGATCGATTGGTTGAGGCCACCTAGGCCTATAACACCACCTGGAAAACCACCACATGGTTCACACCCTATGAGCTGGTTTACGGGAAGAAGGTTTTGTTGTCAATAGAATTTGAATATAACGCACTAAGGATGGCAGCTCAGCTAGACCTAGATCTCAGCCATGCACAAAAGGAAAGGTTACTTCAACTAAATGGATAGGATGAACAAATATTGCAGGCCATTCTCCACTCAGAGGTAGTCCAGATTCAAAGGAAAATATGGCATGACAAACACCTTAAAGAGAAACAATTCTAGGAAGGAGATTGGGTGTTGCTGTATGATTCAAGATATAAATATTTCAAGGGCAAACTGAGGACAAGATGGTTGGGACCATACACAGTAGAAAAGTGCAATGACAATGGTTCAATTTTGATCTAGACCATCGATGAAGAAGCCATCCCCAAGCTTGTCAATGGGCATAGGTTGAAAATCTACAAGAAGCCCCTCTCCAAGCAAGAATTCATTGAGAATCTAAGTAAAACAGTGTTGGCAGTGGAGCAAGTCTCTGCCTCCACTCCACCCACACCCTAAAAAAAAGAGATAAAAAAAAAGAAAGAAAAAAGAAAAAACAGAAAAGAAAAAAGAATAAAGGATCCTTGGGTGAAAAGCTCCCCTTGGAGGCGCCCAAGGCAAGTAGTGAGGGTGAAAACCTCCTGGAGGCGCCCCAAATATCTCATAAAAAAAAACAGAGAAAAAAGAAAAAACAGGAACAAGAAAATTAACTTTTCTTTGAATGATTTATAGATTGCAGGAGGGCCACAAAAGGAAAAGGAACATGGCCAAGTTGAATACACCCCTGATAGATCATTTCTCCATCACCATTGTCTTTTCCTAGTCCATGGTCTCACTTGTTCTGGAAATTATGCATCCTACAGGAAGCTCTGTGCATTCTACAGGAGGCTCCTGTAGAAACCACAGAGAGCTCGAAATCAAGTCCAGAAAAGGATCAGAGGGCTAGAGACTTGTTGAGAAGGCCTATGGACCTCCCTGCCACCATTCATCCTCCTAAATTTCCATTCCATACCTGCACCACTACCTTTCCACTCACTTATTTCCTCCCTGCACAGAAAATATAGAATCATGTTTCTTTTGTTTTTCAAAAAAAAAAATGAAGAATAAAACAACAGCACTCTTAACTTATCTCTTAAGTCGTGCATACTAGCTGTTTTTCCTTGTCCTTTAGAACCTTCCGCAGCTATCTCTCTAGCCCCTGCTCAAGCCTCAGCCAAAAGTTTTAGAGGGAGAAGCAGTTACAGGAAATCCTGTAGGATTCTTGTAACAGCTGATCCCCTTAAAAATCAGGCTCCAGAGGTAGGGTCAGTGTAGCCACAAGTGTATAAAACGCGCAAGGAACCAGTCTTAATTAAAAGATCACTAGCCTGAGGTAGCCGAGCCAGAAACTCAGAAGCCATGGGTGCCAACAGCCGCAGCAATCCATGAACAGAGTGCCAAAGTCTGAGCATGCAATATCACGGTAGCGACTAACAGGTAAGTGACGAAACTCGTTCCTCTGTTGCATGAGTATAATTTAGAAACTACATGAATAATTGAGATGGTCACGATTAAACAAAATTGGTGGCCAGCTAACTGGCCACCCTCGTCCAGTTCAAACAGAACCCCTCGTCCAGTTCAAACAACACCTCATCCAGTTTAAATAGCGCTCAGTGGGTGCAGTCGGCATGTGTGTTCAGTCAACTCGTGAAGAAAACTCAAAACAGGTAGTAGTGGTGGTGTATAATGGGAATGATGGAAGTGATTGCGGGCAGGCAGCATGAAGTATCATAATGGCGCTAGAGTAGGGACCAATGGTCTGAATGGGGATAACATACCCTTCATGCCACCTCACCTCGTCACCGCAAAACACGCCCGTAAGCTTAAGTACGCCACAGTCGACACCTTCATCACCTTTGTTTTCATTTGCATCGTCGTGCTCTCGACTGCAACAACTTACCTACCACCTTCAGAACCTCGAACTAGTAGCTCTCTGTCAGTTTCAAAACCCTTCCAATTATCAGGCTCTACAGGAGCATTATCACACTCTACAGGAGCAGAAACACAATGCTACAGGAAGGCTAGTGAGCAACTCCGCAGAGGAAAAGTTGGGATTTTATGCCAAATTCGAGCTCAAAAAGGTAGGCTCAGTAAAACCCACTCTACATTTCATATATCTACAAAAGGTGGTGGGATTCGAAGCGAAGTATTGAGTTGAAAAGAAAGGAAAAGTGAGAACAGAAGTCTGCCTATGTTTTTTTAGAAATATACACAGTTTCTCCATTTACTTTTTTCATTGAAATTTTGTCTCTTTCTCCTCCGTGATACTCTCCTATGTAAAAAGATGATGCAGCTCTAGAAAATTAAGCCTGAAAAAAATTGAATTTGCATTGGGTAGCCTACTTATTTTGTGAAAGGAAAAAACATTGTCTTGTATACTCTCTGCTTTTTAAGATATTTTTCCCCTCAAACAGACCGAGAAGTAAATTAAGTTTGAGAACAAAGTTTGAAGGGAATGCAAGATGCAATTTGTTTTTGTTAAAAAATGAAGAACACGAAAAACTCTCTCTCTGGTTCCAGCAAGAAAACCTCAGCTATTCTTCTGTTCCCGGGTTTGAAATTTGTTGCCTTCCTCCTCACCTGAAACATTCCAGCAGTCTCTGAACATCATGACAGGGGGTTTTATGAGGAAGGAGCCTCTGAATTCAACTAAACTGTATGAACACCCAGAAGTGGTAGCCCTCTTTACCAGGGCAATTTGGATGCTTTTCTTTGAAAAATTTCATGGGTATGATGAGGAAGTCACAGAGGAATTTTTATTGTCTTTAAAACCTCACTCAAAAACCCATGCCACAGTCAGTTTCACAGGTCTAACCATAGAACTTACACCGGATTTTATCAGCAGGATTACAAGCCTCCCACTTGGACTCCCCTGGAGCAAAGAAGAAAACCACTAGGTCAAGTGGCCAAGAAGACCTTTTTCCAGTCTGATGAACATCCTGTGGAGGATAAGAATGGCATCTGGAGGACAAGTATACCTTATCCATGGGGTGAAGTTAGTTATTAGTTCATGAAATATATCTCCTGTGAAGGAAGATACAACATAGTCTATGGGTATCATTTCAGACTGTTACATGAACTAAGATATGGCATGGACCTTCCTGCATCCATAAAATTTAGTCTTCCATATTTTCTCCTCTAATCCTTAATAGAATCTAGCACCAAACTGAAGGCAGGGGTTCCAGACCAATTGGCCCACCATGGGCTAATTAAATTGCTGGTGGAGGATTCCCTCCACACTTACACAATCCCCATAGCCTGAGAGATTTTTAGGAACATGACTAAAGAGGATGATATAAAAACTCTCACTGATGACCTTAGTCCATCTAGAAGTGAAGAGGAGGAACAGAAAGAGGAACCTGAGAAGGAAATCCATGAAGAAGAACAGAACATTCAATTGGAAGAAGAATAAGAAGAAAAAAAGAGAGGAGAGGAGAAACATGACACCACCACAGATGAGCCTAAAGCAGAGAAGAAGATAGCATCAAAAGCAGAAAAAGGTAAAACCATAGTAAAGAGAAAGAAGAGGACAAGAACTGAAAAGAAGAAGCCTAAGATAGCTCAGAAAAAGGTTGCCATAGGAAAGGTTGAAACTAAACAAGAAGAGGAGAAAACAGAGTCAGAGACAGCAGACACAAAACCAACAAAAATAGGCAAAACAGTAGATGAAGAAGATGAAACACAACAAGAAGAAGTGTCTCCTGAGACACTAGCAAGAGAAGAAGCATTTGTTCTTGCTGCACTTAGTACTCCAGCCAAGCCCAAAGTCAAAAGGAAGAGACAGCCATCTATGTACTTCAAAGCTCGAAAGAGTACTGGAATCAAGATGGGAAAGCCTCAACCACCTTCAAAAGAGCCCATCATCATTGAGGATGTCCCTACTGCAATAAGGGAGGAATCTCCCTCCAAAACCCCCCATCACTTACGAAAGAGGAAGTCCCAACACCTCTACTTGGAAAGAAATGATTAAAATAATGGACTCTAAAACAGTCCTACAGGAGGCATATACCTCTCTACAGGAGACATTGGAAAAGCTCCAAGAAACTGAAAAACTTGAAAAGAAGGCAGAAGAACAGACGAAAGAGGAAGACAAGGCAAAAGAGATACCAGAGCCTGGACCTCAGCCTAACTTGGGCTCTTACTATAACCTTTTGGAAGGTGGGAAGATCATCCCACAAAAGTTTGCAATCCCTCTTTTCTTTGAGCCGGAAAAGGAAAGAGTCAAGACCCATACATGGATGTAGATTGCAAAATCAAAAGGGGTGGAAGACATAGGGCACATGGAAAACAAGTTGAGAGAGATGGGCAAAGAATTGAGCATGGTCATGCATACAGAAAACATCAGAAGAGCTCAATTGGAGGAAGAAAATGAAATGTTGAAGAAGCAACTACAAGAAAGGGAACCTCAAGGAGGAAATGAGCTGTCAATCTTAAAAGGAAAACAACAGAAAGAGGAACCCCAGGCAAACAGTGAGCCATTAATACAACAACAATAGGAAAGGGAATCCCAAGAAGAAAATGAGGTGTTGATTTTGAAAAGGTAGCTACAGGAAAAGGAAGCCCAGTTAGCCTGCATGGCCAGCTGGGCTATGGATGCATTACAGTGCAGGAAGCTAGCCAAATCATATGCAGTGTACCTCAAGGATCAGTGGCTCCAATTTCATATTAAGACACTAGCCCAAAGGGGCACAATACCTTTTCAAGATTATGGCCAATTCATGCATTTATGTGATCACAGTTCAGCTGAGGACAAAGCAAAGCTAGCAGCATTTTAGTTGCACAACATGGCACTTACTAACATGAACTTGTGGGATCCAAATGCTGCGTTGCGAGACTTGCAGAAGATGGCTATGTCATCTTGGATGAGCCATGAAGAGAAAAGGGCAGTGTAAATCCAGAAAATTATGGCAAAAGAATTGAGTGAACCCCTGATGATTAGAGAAGAACCAGCAGAACCTATGGCTCTCATCTATGCCCACCAACACCTTGCAGCTAATCCTCAAGTTGTCCCAGACTATGTTGATAAGCAGTCCCAGGCTATTGCTCATTTCGAGGACATGGAGAGATTGTTTGGAGATGACTGCATTCATGCCTACATGAGAAGGTGGAACACATTGCCACACAGCCTACGGATCAAGGAGTATCACTCCCCAAACAAGATGAGGGAAGCCATGAGGAGAGTACCCCTGTATAAGAACTCAATGCAAAGTTTGAAGGCCAACTGGATTGGCCTTAAATTCAGTCCTCCACTGCTGCTAGGACTGCTGGAAGGAGTAAAAGAGGAGGAAGAACATAAACAATGGGAAGAAGTGGATAGGAAGGTAGGTTTCCATGATAAAGAGGAAGATATCACATCAGAGGCATGGGATGTCAGGGAATCTGTCAGAGCCATCAAGGATGAAGAGTTAGATTAGTTGCTCAGAGGATGAGCAACCCATTCAGTAGGGGGGTGATGATGAGCCATAGAAATGGGTAATTATATGGGCTCATTTTTCCTCTCATTTCAACATAATCCACCATTCTCATCAGTTTATTGCATGTTTTTGAATATATTTATGCTAATAGAGTGAATTGGGTTAGTCATTTTGCCATGTAGTCTAATGTGTTCTTTATGCAGATTTTTTGGTCAATTTTGGACAAAGTCAAGGGATTTATGAGCAAATGACAGCCAAAACTCGAGGAAAACAGGCAAGAGGATTTGTAGGGGGGTGTCTCCTTCATTTATGACCCCTTTCCTCGAATCCTCCGTCAACAACTTGGAGCACAAAGGTCCACATTGATGTATTCAAGGGACAGCCGAGCAAGTAAAGTAGGACTTCTGTTTATCTCCAGTTCTAGGAAGCTGAGTTCCTTGATTTTAGGAGGATTGTTGGAGGACTCTATTTGTATAAATAAGGGGGCTTAGAGCCTCAGTAGGTTAGCCACTTATTAGTAGACTTTTTGCACTCTTGTGCAACACATTTTTCAGCTTATTTTCGAGTTCCTTTTTTAGAAGAGTTTATGTAATGTGACTGCTATTTTTTTATAATAAGGATGAAACAGTTTTTGAGCTAGCACTGATCTCTTTCAGAGGTCTAATGCTCTTGGGTTAGGGCCCAACCCAATCTTCCCAACGCCTCTTACTGTGTACTTATATGTTTTTGATTCAATTCATGAGTTAATTTCTATTACATAGATTCATTTTACTTTGTTAGATTAGGTTGTTTTTGATGGTTTGCATGGCTGTTTTTGTTTCAGTTTCTCAAGTAGGTTACTGCAGTGACAGCATAAGATTCAAAAAGGCCAACAGCAAGCCCTGATCTCCTTTATCCCTTCCTCGGACTATGATTTTAGGTCAAGGAACTATTGTTGCCACCAAAAACATAGTTTTTGCTCTTCCATGCAACTGCTAGTGTGATACTTTGATTTGGAAAGATTGATATTGGTTCAGATTCAGTTTCCTAGATATTTTCATATTATTCTACCACAGAACTTTCTGCATGCTTTTCTGTTCAAAAGTTACTGTTCAACATTTTTTGTTTGTAGGTCAAAAATTAGGTCAAGCTAGAGAAATCTTTGTTTTCGTGGCATAGTTAGTTCTTTCTTTGATCAGTTTTTGTAAGTAGATGTGCAGATCTCTTGCAAGACACCCCATCTCACCATACATCCATAAAACATCCAGCACCAGCTCACTTCTCATATATTTCCCAAGTCATTCGCAACATTTCACCAATCTGCCCTAATTTCTGCATTTTTCTCCATAAGCTTCTTTCTCGCCATTTGAAAAAATCCAACCATCCCGTTCTTTCTTGATCTTCCTTGACCAGCTCCAGACACCTCAACACCTTCATCTAGCCTTCAATTACCCTTTCCCATCACTTTTCCACCTTCAAGACTCCAAAAATAGCTCTCGGCCTCCTCCTGTAGATCCTCCTGTAGAACCTCCTGTAGATCCCCTGCAGCCTCCTGTAGAATTTCTTGTGAGTGATTTTTTGAAGTCTGATCACAATGGAAGTCTTCAGAAGGGTACTAGGGGCTTCTTAGGACCTCTCCATACCTTCCTCCACCTCTGCAAAAGCCAACTCCACCTTCCTTCGCCACCAAACCTCTGCACAATCAAAACCAGATAAATCACAAGCATAATAATTTCACATAAAAACACTCAAAAGCACAAAAAGATGTTTTCTTCTCATTTCTTTTCAGAAGTAGCTTAAATAAATGCAATTTACCTTTTCAGTAGTCAATGGCACTCATTTCATCAGTTTTGATCTCTTTTCCTGCAACAGTAGGGTTAGTGGGTAAATTAGGGTTTGCTAGGGTTTGTTAGGGTTTGCGTTACATTCTACTCTTCGTTCTCTTTCTGCAAGTAGAATAGTCCTCTTAGAGTTAGCTTTCTTTCATCACAATTAAAAGCTTCTTCTGAGAATTCATAGAAGTTGTCTTAAGCTCCTGGTCATCTTGTGCTAGCTGACCAAGTGACGACCTGCAGTAAGAGCTAATACTTGTGCATACAACACCGTCGCTTACAAGTTTGTTATGAACTACCGGGTTGATAAAACTAAAGTAGGAAGCCCCAGGAGTTGCAGCATTATTGTTGCAATACTGGTGCTCACCAAAGTTCTGAATCAATGCGCAAGTGGCAGGATTCCAGATAAGGGACACCATGTTAGACTTAGGGTCGGATGTAAACATCCTACCTAGGAAAACTTGGGAGGAAATGGGGAAGCCTCAACTAAAATACTCACCAATTCAACTAACAATGGAAAATCAGTACTACATACTACAATTTAGGAGATTGGAGAATGTATAGTTTGATGTGGCAGGGATGAAGACACACACGGAATTCGAGGTGATTGACATCATGGGTGATAAGGATCCATACCCAACATTCCTAGGGATTGATTGGGCATATGAGAACTATGCGGTCATAGACCTAAAGAAGGAACTGATGATTTTTGAAGCAGATGGGCTAAGGGTCATCCAACTGTTAGACCCCTACCAAGGACCTAGGTTCACAGAACCAACAGATGACAAGGATGATCCAGGAGGGTTAGACCAACTATACACGCTCACAGCAGAGAAGAGGGAGGACTACATCAACCCCACGGCCAGAGGATTAGTAACCTAGCGAAGTATCCAAAGCTCGGAAACCGGTTCAGAAGTTGCATGGGATGCATGGAAGCAGGGGGGATATGAACTAACCACTAGATGATGTGCAATGATAAGCCGAGTAAACCGAGGAGAAATGGAGATAGCTAAATACTTGAGGTATCATGGCCTTGAACCAGTGGACACCTTCTTAGAAAGAGTAGACTGGGAAATAATAGAGGATCAAAGGATCTCCTATCTAAGTATCGGCCTCATGGCAACTCTGGCAAGATGGTGGAGAATTCATTGCAATACACTAAGATACTGGGCAAGTGTCAAACAAGCCATGAAGGAAAGATTTGCCCGGGATGAAGATTAGCCACAGGATCAGGAAAAATACAGGGGGGATTCAAGTCCCGAGGAGCACATCAAGGATTGCATAATCAACTAGAAAAGAATAGGAATGTCGAAGGATCGATGGGTACATGCATTTATACATACCCTCCGAACTGTTCCCCGAGCTTGGTATGTCCAAGAGGAGCTCTGTCAACAGAAAGTAGATTGGGATATAGCGGAGGTACAGTTTGTCGGTAACGTCTCATTCAGAGGAGACAAGGCACAAATGACAAGGGCACTCTAAGTAATAGAGGGAGTTATGTTCACACCAGAGTTGTTGGTTGAGGGAGGGGCCGACAAATTTTTTTTGCAGTATTTGTATGAAATGGAGTCGCCAGGATATGTAGCGTGCAATAGGGAAGATGCAAAACCAAATGACGATGACAGGGTTGAAAGACCGAGACACCTAGACTTTAGGGAAACGGAAGGGGAGAGGGACATTCGGGAGAGCCCCCTCACGGAAGGTGCTCACCTTCTACCAATGAAGTTTAGGAAACAAAATGTTGGGTTAGAGGATAAGCCCAAGATAGCATTGGTGGGAGACTACTAGGATGAGAAAGCCATCAAAGAAATTTTTGACCTATTGCACGAATATCAAGACCTATCCCGGCTTCAGTGGAAGAACTGAAGGGAATAAAAGAAAATATTGGGGAAATGAAAATTGTCTTGAGACCGGATGCCCGGCTGGTGAAACATTCACCATACAAATTAAACCCAAGGGTGAAAGAGAGAGTTAAGAAGGAAACTGACAAAATGCTAGAGGCAAGAATCATTTTCCCGGTGGATGAAGGTGAATGGATAAGTCCAATAGTTATTCAAAACAAGAAGGATGCAACTAAAATCAAAGTATGTGTCGACTATAGGAGCCTGAATAATTTATGTGTGCATGACCCATTTCCTATGCCCTTTAGTGATGCGGTCCTAGACAATGGCGCGGGGAACGAAGCATATTCGTTCACAGATGGGTTCTCGGGTTACCACCAAGTCAAAATAGCTGAAGAAGATAAGAGGAAAACAACATTCACTACAGAGTGGGGGTCATATGCCTATAATGTGATGCCATTCCGACTAAAGAATGCACCAGTAGTTTTCTCAAGGATCGTCATAGCTACATTCCGAGATTATATTCATAAGCTCCTGGAAGTTTACATGGATGACTAGACAGTATACAATTTGTTGAAAAATCACACCAGCCTATTGAGAATAATGTTCAAAAGGTCCATACAATTGAAAATCTCTTTAGATCTCAAGAAATGTATCTTCATAGTCCCCTTTGGAAATCTACTAGGCCATATCATTTGCAAGGATGGAGTATGTGTATACCCTGCAGAGGTTGCGGCAATTATCCACATGGAACCACCACACAACGTCAAACAATTAAGAGCAACTCTGGGGAATACAGGATACTACAAGTGATTTATTAGAAATTACGCATCCATCATAGCTCCAATGGAAAAATTAGTAAAGAAAACGGAAGAGCTCATTTGGACTGCGAATTCCCAAACAACCCTGAATAACTTAAAAGAAAGACTAGTAAGCGCCCCTATATTAGTGTATCTTGATTGGAACAAAATGTTCCATGTGCAAATCGATGCGTCAGGAATAGTGCTGGGAGTAGTCTTAGCACCACTAGGGGAGAAAAACATGGACCATCCAGTCTAATATGCTAGCAGGAATTTTTCTACTGTGGAAAGAAACTATACAACAACCGAAAGAGAAGCCCTAGCAATGGTTTACTCTCTCCAAAAGTTCAGACACTACTTACTGGGTGTGCCATTCAAATTATTCACAGACCATTCTGCGCTCAGGTATTTAGTAAAAAATATATTACTAGAAGGGAGAATATGTCGATGGTTGTTACTGTTCGAGGAATATATGTTTGAAGTAGTGGTAAAGCCCAACAGACTCAATGTCGGACCCGACCACTTGTCACGGCTAGAAACAGGGGAAAATGAAGGAGCAGTGGATGATCGATTGCCTGATGTCGATTTATTCAGAATAGAGGCAATCTCGGACCACCTGGAACAAATCGCCTCATTCTTAACAACTAGTCACTGCCCAACAGAATACACAGCAACACAGAGATGACACTTAGTAGCTAGGGCAGTAGATTACCAGCTGATTGCAGGACACCTTTACAAGATGGGCTTAGATAAAATACTGAGGTTTTCCTTTAGCATGAAAGGAATTATGTCTTATGGGAGTGTCATGCAAGGGTCGTAGGAAGTCATGTAGGAGGGAAGGCCATCACAAGAAAGATATTCCACGTAGGACTATGGTGGCCAACTATCCATAAGGATTCTAAAGAATTTTCCAGGACATGCGACATCTGTCAAAGGGTCGAGAAGCCATCAAGATGTGATGATCTGCCTCTACATCTAGTCCACATAGTGAAAATATTTGATAAGTGGGCGGTAAACTTCATTGGACTCATTTCTCCACCAGTGAAGCATTCACAAGCTAGGTACATCATAATAGCAATAGAATACCTCACAAGGTGGGAAAAAGAAGCACCCGTAAAGGACTGCACAGTAGAAATAGTAGCAAGGTTCATATTTGAGAACATCCTTTCACGGTTCGGCTGCCCGAGGAGCCTCACAAGCAACCAAGGCACGCATTTCCTAAATGAGACTATTGAGTCTTTGCTAGACATTCATGGTTAAACACAACAAGAGAAGCCCGTACCACCCACAAGCCAATGGTGCAGTATAAGAATTTAACAATATATTGGAGAAAGAACTCACGAAAGTACTATCTGCCAATAGGGATGATTGGTATGAAAGAATACTCGCGACTCTTTGGGCATATAGGATGACAGTAAAAAGACTCCATAAGAAATCTCCATTTCAACTTGTATATGGAAGGGAAGCGGTAGTACCAACAGAATTTATACTACCTAGCATGTTCATCTCAAAGGAAACGGGAATGAAAGACAACAGTGCCTTACAAGATAGACTAAACCAGCTGATGGAACTTGAAAAAACCTAGTTTTTAGCAGAATTCCATCAATCAGTGGAGCAACGAAGGCAAAAAGTTTGGCATGATAGGCATATCAAGAGGAAATCGTTTGAATTTGGGGAACATGTGCTCCTTTATGACAGCAAGTTCCAGAAGTTCCTAGGGAAATTGCAGATGCACTAGCTGGGTCCATTCATAGTAACAGAAATTAGAGATTCGGGTGTGGCAAGACTTGCGCAACTCGATGAAGTCTTACTTCATGGATGGGTGAATGGCGCACACCTGAAGCCCTTCCGCAATTGGAAAAAAAAATAATATATAATAATAATACTAATAATGGGTGGCAGATATAAATAAGTTTGCAGCAAAGTCTTCGATTACCGCAACCCATTTGTGGTGGGGCGGGGGGGGGGGCAAAGTAGTGTTAGTGGGAACACATGTAGTCCTTGTCAGCAGAGTCAGTAGGGGGTAACATCAATGGATACACATGTAATCCCATTAAATAGAGTCAGGGGCCACACACGTACTCCTAATCAGCAGAATACACATAGGCATGCACTTTTTCCAACATTTATGATCACACAAATACCGTCATGTCCACCGTACTAGTAGTCATTTCCTAATTAAGTAACTAAATAAGCAGCTATCAGAGTAGGAGCCACAATATCTTTTCCCATTAAGCATAAAGTTAGTTAATAAATAAACCCATCACGGAAAAATAAATACGCCATGCAACCCACTTTGTACCTTCGAGTCCATGTTAGGGTTGTCACATCCAAGTCAGATGGCGGCAACAAGCTCTAGCTAAAATGCATGGGGAGATCGACTAAGTAATTAATTATTAAGGCCTCGTCATTCAGGGAACATCGTGTTACGACCAGCTACTTAAGTCGCAGAAGAATGAAGGGAATTCAACAATTCCAGTTGCAAACAACATAAGGGTTACAACTTCGCTCTAAAGAACAAGTATATAGATAGAGAAGGAGGAAGCCTCCAGTGTAGATAGTTTATCATAGGAGAAAGGAGATGGCCAAAGGACTTGTATCAGTTCCACAAGATGCATTGGATGCACGAATCGAAGTAGTTGATAATCTATATGGAAAGTATGACAAGGCAAATTTGATAGACAATGACTTCACACACTATTTCCAGTTCAGGTCAATGAAGAGAGAAGTTTACAAAGAGGATTTCCAGAAGGAGGATGGCACTAAGTCCTCTAGGGCCAAGGAAGAATGTAAGGGATTACAGATATCAACAATACTCCATTTGAGGAGCCTACCTGTGTTCGGCACTCAATTTGCCGCGATGCAATGTACAAAGCTATTAGTGATCAGCACGCATGGAGGTTCAATGTTTGGACAAGGATTACCCTATCAACGTGGAAGATATCAGTCGGCTCAACAGGACTAGCCGAGGGTGGAAATGCAGTTAGCACCGTGTTCCAAGTAGGGGCTAAGCGGGGCAATAAGTAGACTAAAGACAACATTTATGCCAGATATGGTACTGAGCAGGGTGGGAGAGGAGCGAAGTTAGATAAGATTAACAAGGATGACATTAGATTTTCATGTTAACTCATTGCAGGAAAAATAATGCGACACTTCACAAAGAACAAATGCACCTTGGATGCAATCTTAGTTGTGGAACATTTCTACCGAGGTGAGGTGCTCAACTGGTCAAGCTATGTTCTCATTGAGCTATTTGAAGCATGTGAGGATGTGTACAGAAGGTGTATTGGGTTCGTGTTTGGATATCTATTGATGTCGCTAGCGATGTGGAAGTGGAGGCTACTGAAGGAGAGACAAATGGCACCCATCCTTGAGGGCCAACCTATTGCGCTACGATATGACCCATGGAAGGTATCAGGAGACCCCAGCGCAAAGGATATCAATGAGATAGCCTTCAGGGACTGGTACGAGCAGATGCTGGCCACCATAAGGTTGACAGAGGGGATACCCAAGGCTCTGTTAGACGAATTCTCAGAAGACCTTTGGTTTGGTGCTTCCCACGCGCATATGTACCTGAGACCAAGGTGCGTCCACCCTCAAATGTTTAAGATGAGACCTTTGAGGTTTGTCCTAACTCGGGAAGCACTACACAGAGATGTGGGCTCATGGTTGGGAGTGGCCTGTGAGATAACAGAAGGCAAGCACAAGTACCTTTTTGGAGCACTGACTTTGTAGGGGCAAGGGGAAGATGCGCCTGAGAGCAGCAGGAAGTGACCAACCGAGGACAAAATCGAGCCGATGGTGCTCCAGATGGAGGAAAGGATGTTCAAGCTCCGATGAATAATTGCTAGCTTCGGGTCAGGTGAGAGAAACTACCCTACCACATTTCAGGGCTCCACCACTTTTACACATATCGTCATGACATCGCTAGCCATGAAGCTCCTAACAATAGTAGCACAAGCCCCCTCCCAGCCCACGGTCTCCAAGCCCAAGAAAAAGCAAGTCACCCGCACCTCAACTGTCAAGAAACCGAAAGTTACTCCGCTAGATACGAGCGTCGACCTTGCTGTGGAGGTCAAGCAATCAATCCCCGCAACCACCATCATTGAAGAGATCCCCACCACCACCTCCACTACATTACATCAGTCGCAGGAGTCGTCCCCGCACACTACCTCAACCTCTGTGACTTTAGCCGAGACCCTTTAGCCTGGATGGAGAGGGACGACTGTCGAAGCAGAAGTCTAGTCAGCCAAGCGGACAAAGGGCACCACTCACACCACCAAGACGTATCCTATATATCTCACCACATTCCCGATGCTTAGGTTAAACCCACGAGAAGGGGGAAACTTAGATTCTACTCTACAGGGGGAAAGGGTTGAGCCATACTTGCCACCTTTCCCTATGAGTCTCATAGTCCACCAAATTCCCAACATCATTCCACCCACTCCAAAGTTCACCCTGCCATCACAATAAGCCCATTCGCTCGCCTCCCATTCTGACAAATCCATTGCTAGTGGCCTACCCTACAACAATAGTTTCCAGACCCTAGCACAATGCAGGCTGAGATACTCTAGCACTGGTCATCAGCCCAATTGTTTTCATTTATTCAGCAGGAAGCACACAGGGCCGAAAGGCTCCATGCGGACCTGGCCCAGGAGCATGAACAGTAAACGAAGTAGTTGCAGATGGTGACAGAAGAGCGTGATCACCTGTGGAAAGCAAACACTGTATTACAGGCCCAAGTTGACCAAGTCACTAAGCAGTTCAGATCACTATGGCCGACCATCATTGAGGCGGATACCTAAGTACTGGCAGACATGGCTACCTACATGCTGGTCAGCTATTGCAACCAAATTTAGGTGGAATACTCGCACCTGGCAGCCAACAGTGTCGAGATGAAGAGGAAATTGGAGATGGTGAGATTTGCACAACCGGATCCAGTGGAAATTTACGCAAGGACGGTCGAGGGAAAAGTCAGCGAACTGGAAGCAAAGAAGCAAGCTTTAACTAATGCCCTCACTAACAGATATTCCTTAATGAACAAGGTCCATGACTGGTCTAGTAGTCTAGCACTGAAGAACCACTTGGTCTACCCCCTCCGAGAGAAAATACAGACCCTGTTTGCCAGCACGAAAGACTGCACAAACCCCGCCCAGCTGCAGCGAATCAACAATCAAATGGACACCCTCCAAGCTCAGGTTGATAGTATAGAGGAGAAGTTGCGAGGATGGAAAAGATAATCAGGGATATACGACCATTGGTCTGAATGCAAGTGTTACTTCTGAAGGAGGTGTGTGACTCTAGCGGGCAGCAATGGAGCGACATTGAAAACCAGCGGCCAACTGAAATGACACCCCACTCAGTCGAGGTGTTTACTCAGGCTGCCGATGTAATTATCGCCCGGAGGGACACCACTGTTCGAAATTACATAGTGTTCAGGCAGCAGACAACGGCCTCTGTCCTGGAATTGGAGCCTTCGTTTGGAATGGGGGAACCACAGGAGCAAGAAGGTGCAACAGAAATAGATGCCACCCCGCAATAAATGATCGAAGCAAAAGAAGCACCTGCACAATAGATAGAAGAACCATCGTAGGGAATAACGTAACCACCACCCCTAGGATCAGCAGGACCGATAGAGGATGAAATGACTTGACTCGGGGATGAGTCAAGGAATTGTGGTCGGGGCCTATTAGGGCCTTCATTTAAATTTTGAAAAGGTTTTAACCAATTTTGGTTGACCAAGGGACAAGAAGGAAACTGGTGGCAACAACGGTTGGTTAGTAGAACAAGCAGTTGCGCAATAGTTGCAGCAAGGTGGCAGCAGAAGGCAAAGGTAGTCGAGGGGGCGTGAAGGTGTAGAAGCAGCCGAGGGGAAGAACTGGCAGTCCAAGTAACAGAGAAGGATATAAAAGGAGAAGACCAGGAAAGGAGTGGGGTTAGATTTGGCAAGGTTGAGAGAAGGTGAAAGGATCCCTGTTGCGGCAGACAGAGGGAAGGTTGCAGGAGCTAGGAAGACATGGTCCGTGAAGCTTAACAGAACCTGTGGAACTGATCCGGCTATTTCATGTAGTTGTTTACAGCGAAAGATGAGTGATATTGTAATGTTTGATTGTTATGATTAATATAAAGACCTGCTAAGATCAGTTGCGGCTTATTATGTATCTGGGCCCTGTGTATGATGGATCTTTAAATTTTTTGAATGTCTTATCAATTGCATGTAATCGGTAGTCTGTATGATATCATGAGTATGTTGTTACCTCTGTGTTTTATATAATGTATCTATATATTTGATCGAATGCAACCCAGTTAAGCCTTCCACGGCTCCATGCCGAACCCTTCTCGCTTTTGGTCGTGCTGTGCCTCGGGTGAGACTCCTTGCCCTTTGGGGTAAGGTGAAAATGTCGGTGCTATCCTAGACTACAATGAACCATTGTTGGCCTCTTGTCCCTGAATGCAGGGTCTCCCCCCCTAATGACTCTCACGAGCCAACAATAGCTTTTAATGTCATTAACTTTCCCATTAGTGAGTTTCTTAACCCCAAATTCAATGTTTTCCAAATAAAACATGTCATCCTCTATAGGGGATTCAAAATGGTCTCCATATTGTTAAAGGATTCATAGAGCTTTTTAAGGTAAACATTCTAGTTCTTCAAGGCAAAAAAATTATTTTATTTAGTCTTAACAAATTATAACTTTCCTCTAAAACTTTCTAGGATCAAACTTTATATTTATTAAATTAAAAATAAAATTAAATATATATTAATAATAAGTCAAATTAATAATAGATCGCAAGTTAATACTTGCTTTAAAATTTGCCCAAGGAGGGTGTCGAAGAGTGGGTATTGTGCCCCCTCATCTTGATATGGTGATAGCCCAAATGAAATGGGGTTGCAGCTCCCATTATACTTGGTGCATTACAAACACTCCATTCAATTCATTGACCATGACATGAAGCTAAAACTAGGTTAAATGTCACTTGAGAACTATGGGTAGCGAATGGAAGTATAGAAGGTCTCGATTAGCATTCATGATGGCCCCTTACCACGTTCGAACCATAATTGACATGGTTTTGGCTCTGGTTTGTGCTACAAGATGTAAACCATGGGAATTGTCACTACATTGTTATATGGTATCATGATTCGAGCAATGTCCAACCACTCTAGCATTATCGACTCCAATTTATACCTTGTTGTCTTTCTTACAAATGAAATTACTACTTTTGGCCTCTGAATCATCACGTTGATGATGCTTAGATCCTTAGCCCTAGAAATACTTCAAAATTCAACTCAAACACTATGTTTGAGGTTGATCATGCCGAGAGTCGCTAGAGTAGGGCTTTTATACACCAATTACTCCTCACCAACCTCTTTAAGAGCTCTTAAACTCAACCTCTTTGTGGAAGTCTCTCCACTCCCGGTTACCTCTTTTAGTTTGAATTTCTTATTTATCTATCTATTTTCACTTAGGTCATCTCAATTATGGGTTTACTAGTTTCTAGGATATAATTTCCTTCTTTGGTTTTATGATAAGGCTCCATATCTAGGGCTTTTCGTTCTTTTCATGATCCTAACCCTCTTCTAAGTCATTCTCTCTCCCCATGTTCTTTGTTATTTTCTTATTTTTTCCATCTCTCCCTCTCCACCTTAGGTTATCTTTCCACCAAGGTTGCCACTTCTCCACTTTTTTCTCTACCACTTCACTCTCATGTTGGTTACTCTCCCTCCTATCCCAACCTATCTTTGTCCTTCCTTAGCCCTTCTCACTCTTGGTCATCCCTCCATGTCAACCTTGTTTCTTGTTATATTTTTTATGTACCACCCTTCCTTGTCTGTATCTCTTCATGCAACTATGTCGCGTGGTATACCTACCATTAGATGCAATGATGGTGGGTAGGGGCACTCCTATGTTTCTTCCCATATGGATTTCCATGTTTCCTCGACTTCCTAACTCCATGCTGAAGTCCAGGTTCGTGATTCCATAACTCTATATTAGGAAATCATTCTCAAACTGGTTCGACAAGAAAATGAATGAGTAGAAGTTGAAGTTCACATTGATCAGCATCTCATTCCTCATCCCCATGTTGATGTTGCTACTTGTGATTGGATCCCTGATATTGGGACTTCTACTTGGTCACATTATTCGTAGTACATGTAAGCAATTGATGTTTAATGGAAATTTGAAATTTTCATGGGAAGAGTCCTCATTGACCGAGCAGACACTCGACAAGAGAATTCCATCAGAGTAGAAAAGTTGGAGGAAAAAGTTGATAATAGACTACAAGATTACTATTCTAACTAGGAGATCAACCAATATCTCCTTCTCTTAGGATGAGGATGGTGACCAACTAGCAGAGATTCCTGCTGATTCTACCCATTATTTGTTATGACTCATTGGTCTTTTGTTTGCAATTCTAGTAGTCTTTTTTGTTCACTCATATTGATGTATGTCAAGGTTTGATACAACCAACCTATTTATATTAGTTTTTATATATAATATGCACTAATTAGATGAAGTCTTAGCAATCTCAAGACTCTAAACATATGTTGTTGGTATGGTTTCCCTTCAAACAAACCAGTGGCATAAAAATTTTCTCTATGTAATCCTCTTTTGACCTTAAAAAAAAACTTATTTTAAAAGAAAGTTTAATAAAAAATAGTGATAAGATAGAGAGTAATTAGGTACTCTAGAATTTAATACGAGAAAAACATTTTCAAGTTAACATTACATTATATATATATATATATATATATATATATATATATATATATATATAAATAATTTATTAATACTTAAATTTTATAATCATTTGATTAAAAATAAAAAATAAAAATTTGGTTTTACGTAGCTTTAATTCATAACATCTCCCAATGCTAATATGTAAAGCACCTCTCTACTTTTATTACAACTATCTTACAAACCAATAAAAACACAACAAAGACCCTACTATTTTTGTCATGTTATTAGCATTTATTTTTAAAACCTCACATAATTTATCAATACTCATTAAACTTATTTGTCAAGAATGATTTACATTAATGCCAACCTACATATGGAAAGAAGAAATTCTTTATTTAACAAATTAAAGTTTATTAATATTATTTTTTTGAACAAGGGTTTTTGTATTAATAAATGCTAGATTAGGGACTAGAACCTTTACATAGAATTTTTGAAACAAAATCTATGATAATATTAGTTTTCTTAAAAGCTTGTTATCTCTAGGGGTGAAAGCATGGAGCTAGGTTATCTTTTTTGGCAAGAGAAGGCGTGTTCAAGTGCAAAAAAAATATGGCTCAATTGAGTAATATTAGCTCTCGATCAAGTTCCTTGGGCACTAAAAAAATAGCTCGATCAAGGGTTAAAAAAACCTTGATCAAGTAATATGGATCAATTGAGCTTTAGGGATTGATCAAGCCATTTTTTATTAAATATCCTGCCTACAGTCTGGACATGCCATTTTCACAAACCACGAGACATTTGAGAGCTTGACTGAGAGTGTTTCGGTAGCTCGACCTAGAGTATTGGAGTTCGATCGAGCAATTGAATCATGGAGCATTCAAATAAATCTTGCCTACAACCCCACCAACATCATAGAGGCTCAAATGAACGTAGGTATACTATCTTTTTTGTCTTTTTTATTTAATTGTTTTTGCAAAATTAAACAAAAAATGAAGAAAAAAAACAACCACCGTGAAAACCACCAAAAAACCCTTCAAAACAACTTAGGAAATCACAAAACCAACCTAGAAAACAAAAAAATCCATATATATATAAAATAAAAATAAATAGAAAAATCCCTTCAAAACAACCTAGAAAATGTTTTGAAACCACCTAAAAAACTATAGTTTAGGTTTTAATTTTTTTTTACTTGCAATGTTTTGTTTATTAAATACATATTATATTTTCTGATTTTGAATGGTAAAAACTTTTTTTTTCTAATTATTTTAGGTTTTAAAGTTTTCCTTTATGAATTTTGTGAAATAGATTTTCATTTTTTTTTTTTTGTATCTAAAATGCATTTTAAATTTCTAATAAATTTAACCAAAAATATACCCTAAAAAACTCCAAAACATAAAACAACAAAACTATAACCAACAAATAAGTACATTAGAAGCTTAAAATTGACATGATGAATCTAGTTGCTTATGGTGAACCTCTATTTATAAAATAAAAAATTTTGTTTTATTTTATTATTTTAAATCATTTAAATTAAATTAATTTATATATATATATATTTTTTCAATAATAGATAGAGTAGAATTCTAGTTTTAAAAATAAAATATTAAAGTAAAAAATCTAATGTTTGTTTATATATATAAATAATACTAAAAACTATATAACATCATGTCATTATATATAACAAAAATTTAACTTAATAATATAAAATATTTAACTATATATCATTATGACATAACATATATAAATATAAATATATTTAATTATTATTTAACTATAATATCACATAGCTATATATTATAGTTTTATATATAAAATATAACATAACATAGTTTTATAACTATTTAACGAATTATTTAACACAACATATATAACATAAAAAATTTCTCTCTCTCATAACTATATAACTCTATAATTATAATTATAATTATAATTTTATATATTTAAATATCATAAAGCTATCATATATTATATATCTATATATATATAGAGTTATGTTATGAAATATATATATATATATAGAGAGTTACGGGGATATATATATATATATATATCATTTAACATATAATTATATAACTATATATATGAATTCATGTTTCAACAATGTATCATTGATAGATACATTAAATCCCTCATGAAAAGTGCCTTTGGTTGAGTGAAAAAATATATATATTTAGAGTCTTTTCTAATTTGTACCTTATTGTTTCATTATGTAGTGTGTTGTACAAAAAACATTGTCTTCATGTGCTTGCACCTAGTACATGTCATGTGTCAAAGTCAAACATTAAGAGCTTAAAATCTGTTGGAGTATTTGGTTGGCATTAAATTTTATTAGTTTTGTAAATAGGCTTATTTCAATTTTTTACATATATATTTACATATTTATGCACTATGAATAAAATTCATTATTTAGAAACAGGAAAAAATTGTGAAGGTAGATTTGATCACTTCTTTCAATTTGGTTTACATGGAAGGCGATACTTTGGTTGATGAATTATTAAAAATGGACTCTAAAGTTTAGGACTTCAGGTTATATTATTCTGCTTGACTTTATAAATGGTTTTTTTGTCAACATTCTTTCTAAGTCAACGGATTTTTCTTGGATTAGTCTATATGCATTATATGTAATATGTTGAGGCATCCCATATACGTGCCCCAACTGTAAGCCATTATAGTGCAAGGAGTTATATTATACATGGTCGGGCTCGTGATAAATAACGTAGCCCACCCAGAGTGCATGTCCCACTCATAGATACTGCCTCTAACGCCAGTCGAAGTGTCAGAGGCAGTGTTTTTGTCTCTGTTGATGATCATGCTACCTCTAGTGGACCTTCTTCACCTATTTTAGGTACACCTCTTGCATTTTTAAATCATTTTTAAAATTTATGTGTTTATGTCTTGAAATTGTTTTTAATTTTTAAATTGTCTTCAACTGGTGTATTTGAATTTAATGTATATGTTATTATGCTTCTAGTCTGTTAATTATATATGTTAAATTATGTTTACGATTTGCAGGCTCTTAGTAGTCTGAAGTTGAGGATCATAATGCAACATCGATCTCTCCATGGGACTATGTTATAGATCATATCACATTAGAGGATGTTACGACCCATCATACATGGATCTCACAAGAGATATGTAACATCCTGTTGTAGTGGCTACAACCACCCTCCAAAATTTTGCCTTAGCCCGTTTTGGGGCCTCCCTACCAACCTTTCACAGCAACTTGTCTTGCTTCCTCAAGTTCACAAGCTTCAGTGTTTCTCTTGCACAAGACAGCTTGTCGATCACAGTTTGATGCAATCCACTCACAGATTGTTCACTCGGGCATAGTCTAGCTACAAGCTGAGTAGCTTCCTTAAGAAAATTGCGCATTTACGGACGGCAACCAACCTTCCCTCCAGAATTTGCGCAATCCTGTCAAGCAGACTGCTGGGCTCCAAGATTACGTAATTCTGCTAGTCAACACTCCCATCAGGAATTGCGTAATTTTCCCCAGCAGGGCTGCTCAGCCCAGAATTTGCGCAAATCTGGGCAGCAGTCAACTGTTCTACCCAGAATTGCGCAAACCCCCTGGGCAGCAGCCCAACTCCCAGCCAGAAATGCGCATTTTTCTCGAGCAGTCGAGAAGTGTCTTGCATGTGCAGTTGAGTTGATCGGTTCCCTCTGGGACCAAGCAAAACAGACTTTCATTCATGGGCTACTTCTCCCAAGGCAGCATGCAAAGGCATCCCTTGTTTCAGGGACCTATGTTTAGCAGTTGGAGGTTACATGCAAGGATCATTTCAGAAACCTCCCACCAAGTGTCTCTTTCCCTAGATTTGTGGCATTTGCATCACAACCTCGATGTAGCGGTCGGCACACTCAGTGTAGCAATTTTGGGGTAAGCCTGCTTTCCATGCCTTGTGTTGCATTTATGTCGCTTTTTTGGTTTTCACTTGTGAGAGTACTATTTGCTTGATTTCTTTGAATGCTTTTTGTCATTTACATGTATACTAGCTTGTCCTAGCACTGTTTCAGTTTTCGTTGTTATCTCACTGTTGTCGCCTGCATGAAACGATTTTTCACCAACAGTCGCTGATTTGGTGACTCGCCTCACCCACAAGAATTTTGTTCTGGTTTTTGAATCTGTCATTCGCTGTTTGCATGCATGATCATTCACTTACACTTACACTTAGTATCACCATGCATTCGCACTCACATTCACTTTCAGTTGCCCGTGAGTGAGTCTGGGAAGCCTTAGCCCGGATCTGCCTCACCAAGGTAGCATTGCGCAATCCTGAGAGGGAAGGCTCTGTCTCCCTCTCAAGAAATGCGCGTTTCTGCCCAGTGACTATCCTACAGGACTGTTTTGCGCATTTTTGAGGGACAGTAACTGCTGGCCTAGAAAATTTCCCAATGTAGTCACTAAGCCTGTAGCCATCGCCAGCTGAGATTGCACCTTGTGAAATTCCAACAGTCAACAGCCAGAGTGGATTATGCATTGCGCAGTTCCAACAGTTAGTCAGTCTCCTAGCAGCCCAGACTATGCCTTGTGCAGTCTTGGTAGTCAGTCTCCCGACCTCCCGGCTGAAATTGCGCAACCTTCATGATGAGTCACACAGGTATGTTGCAAGTTAGTTCTCAAGTTCATTTTCATTTTCCACTGACAGGTTTCTTGCCATGAGTGTTGCCATGTTTCTAGGTATTGCGGGTGTTCATCTGCCTCTTAGCAATACAGGTACAATGGTTTCCAGGAGAGCATATTTGAAGACACCGTTCAGAGCACACTTGGCGATGTAGTCAAGCAAGTGTCTATGAGCTTGCCTACTCACGAAGACATCAAGTTGTTCATAGGCAAGGACATCAAGATATGACAGTAGTATCATCACAGCGAGCAACATCATGAACATCAGCTAAAGGCAACATACCGAATGCAACGAATGTAAGAGGAAGGTTGTTGACAACACAGAGGCGGAACAAAGTTGCGAGCTCAAGTAGATCCACTGATGATGAAAGCAACTTTGGAGACTCAGGCTATAAGGTGACGACGTGACATGAAGATCACTCAAAGACAGAGAATGGAACAAAGGATTTTCATGTGTTGAAGCAGCCATTCAAGGAAGAACATGAAGCTGCACAAACAGACGAATGAGTTGCAACAGTAATAGGAACAACAGGGGTTACAACATGCACTCATGGATGAAACTGTACCTGTACAAGTTATAGATCTATCCCAGCAACTGGCACAGAGCAGACATGGTGAGCAGTGTTGTTGATCGTAAGCAAGGGATTCAACAACATGCATGTCATTGTGCGCAAGCATGCGATCCAACCCATTCAGCACACTCACCAAGGCAAATACAAGAAGCAAGTCCAACTGGAGCTGAACATGTACTTCGGAAAGTTGATGCACATGACCACCAACACACACTTGAATATCATCACGAACATTATGCATCAGTGTGTTTCCAGTTTAGATGCACCCAAGAATACCATGAATATGTTACCAGACGATTTGAATGAAGGAGTCGAACCAATGCACCAATTGTAATGGAGGAAAGAGGTCGCTTTAGCAAGATGTCACCATGGGGTGCATGCACACCATCACGGATGACCAAGCTTGGCATCAGCTCACCACCTTCACCATCACAAGCATGCCAAAGAGTTGGTCTCATCGTAATGGACCAAGTGTCAGTGATGTCTTGCATGGCTTGCTCAAGCCATGACGTCTCACATGGGTACATGTGCATTGTAATGTAATGTCATGTCAAGTGTAAGTCAAGTGTCAATAGTCGAATGTAAGATTCATAGAGTAGGTGAAGAGTCATGAGGGTAGTTGAATTATCACAAAGGGGAATGTCAAGGGTCACCGCACCCTTTGTTATAAATAGTCCCTCATAACTCATTGTAAGGGCTTTTGGTCAACCAAGCTTTTGATAAGACTATCTTGGAGAAATCATGGACAATATTGTAATGCGCCTTGGCTTCTTCACTACACAGAGCTAGCTCATCTCTTTGGAGGAGCAGGAGGATGTGACTGTAACATTCCATTGTTGGGGCTAGTAGGTTTACATGGATGTATTATATGATTGGGTCTTACACTTCTTTATATAATAAGAGCCAGCACATTTTCATGCATATGCTGTTATTGTAGTTGGAATGTTTCGGTTGCTTAGCAATGTATGTTGTTTAACTTACGTAGTTTTGTATGAACTGCTTCGTATGCGATTATATGAATCTTGTTGCAGATGTGTTCTTGGTCTAACCATCACTTTCGATTTTCGACTGATCTACTTTCCAGCTTGTGATGCATCTTCGCTCGTGTGTTCCCTTCTTAGCTGAGTACTGCTACAGGTTTCCAAGGGGCGCACTCATCTCACCCCCCATGTATTACAACCTCTCATTCACCTTCCTTGACTCACTACAACGGTCACACCATTTCTACTGATAGAGTTATCTTACTTTCCTCTATGCAACATCACGGTCAAGGCATTACCTTACGACCCACTGCTGGGACTCCTACACCAAACAATCTGAGATCCAAGTGGGACTTCTTATCATGGAGATCCCCTTGACATGTTGGCAGGTCCAGCACCGTCAACATTTTTGGCACTAGAAGGAGGGCCAGATGACAAGCTGTGTCCTCTCATCCAGTTTTGAACCTTTGCATACCTTTCATGGATTCTTGCACTCTCCTCCCTTTACGATGTTTTTCGAATCGTGAAGATGTTTCTATCACTGGGGAGTTTTTCGATCTCTTGTCCACTTTCACGTATGATGGTGAAGGCGAAGTGGCCTGGCCTGAGTACTTACATTCCTTTCTTTCCATGCTTCATGAGCAAGATGGGTGTGCTAATGAACAGGCTAGTTTTCTGCTTGCACACACACATCGCGAATCTCCATGTAGATGGCTTCTTAGCCTACTGCTGACAACATTCACTCACTTGAGCACTTTTGTGATCTTATTGAAGACACTTTCTATAATTTTGATCCATACCATCTTGACCAGAAACTGTTACATCAATGGAAGGCTCCGCATGAATCGGTTATTGATTTTTGGTAGTGCTTCCGTGACTTGCAGTTTCAAGCTCCGAGGAGCCAGGTGAAATTTTCTTATCTTTAGGACTGGTTCGAATAATGCCTTAAGAAATTTGGTCATCCTAAGAATAAGCTTGAGATCAAGCCTCGCTCAACATTATTCACTAATGGAGCTGTGCAATATCATGTGGATGTGGTCACTGTATCGACTGACTGTCCACCTCCCTCTCATTCAACATCTCCACCACTACCAAGTGATGTTGGATATCATGCTCACACACCTGTTCATCTTTCACATTCTCCCAACACAACTTCACTCAATTTTCACGCAGATTTGGTTGTGAGTCCTTTAGGTTCTCATATGCATTATATTCTACGACCTCCATATTCAAACTCAGGTGTTCCTCCAGATGATGTTATCTTGTGTTCATCCATTTCAAACTCTTCACTTGTTGTGGACGAAGAACAACCCATTGACGAAGTTGGTGTTGCACAACCAACTTGCACTGTCATTCATGAAGAGTATGAGTGGGAGCTTGAGCATCAACACTCGGTGAAGGAGGACTCCCTTCCATCCAAGCCCCCTCCATTCTTTGCTAACATCTTTGGTGAACCTTCCATCCATGATTTCACATGTGTGTCTTCATCCATGAATGCACCCATTGTTCATCACTCGCAGGACTCACCAGAAGTTGGTCCATCATTCGACAACAGAGAGGATAATTTATTCATTGAAAATCCAATTAATCTTTCATCTGTCTTTTCTGGACACAAAGAGGATGAGTTTATTTTCTTTTCATCTACCCCTCTATTTGATTCATCTGATCATGAGGATGCTAATGAAGTCATTGATTTTTCTAATCATGGCAGTCGTGATCCATTTGTTTCCATATTTGATCACGATCATAAATATATCACAAATCATCTCTCGAAGCCACCGGTTTATGATGATCTATCTAATGATGAAGTTGAAACACCCAAGACTGTCGAGGCACTTCAGCCTGAGCTGATGGTTATGTCAGGTCCTCACTCTCTTGGGGTTAGTCTCACTTTCGATCATGAAACTGTTCAATCACCCAAGGCTCCTCATCACTCATCTGTATGCATTGAAGATCCATCTCACACACAGATCACACTTCCTCCACTCAAACTACACAATCCCATCGCTCATGCATTGGAGGAATCTTACATTGCAAGCACATGTGTACGATGCAAGTTATCTTTGTTTCTTTCATTTGCTTTCATGTCTCAGTCAAGAGTGTGCTTGTGCTTCAAAGTTGCACACAGTGTCACACAACACCATGATAAGTCCATGAACTTCTCGTCATGCACTTGCACTCACTTATGTCCTGTGGGCACTGTCAGACATGAAGTGTGGTTATCTTCATTGTTATATCTTTCTTTCTTGCTGGTTCACACAACTGGGTTGCTCGCGGACCAAGCCATCACCAACATGGGTCTACCAATGCACCGGTGGATGCATTGGAAATATCACTTCACGTGATCTGGCCCATGCACCGTCAGTGTAGGAGTAGGAGTAGTGTTTCTTTCAGTCAGTTTGCTTGCATGATTGTTTGCTTATTCTCTTGTTTGCCTGTTTTTCTGCTTTCTTGTTTGCTTACTTGCTTTGCTTTCCCTTTCACTTCTGCTTTTTCTTTTCTTTGATGTTTGTTAGTTCATTTGTTTCATTCGTAGGTTACTTTTCCATGAAACCAAGTATGACTCTTGAAATGAGTTGGGTGAAGTATAAGATGGCTTGTAAAGCTATCGCTACTTGGTCATCTGTCATCTTGCCTCTGTATGAAGATCTTGTTACTTTTATTCCATGATATGTCGAAGGAAAATACGTACCGTTCGAAGTGAACCTTGGTAAAAACACAATGCTTGTGCACCAATTAGTGTCACCTTCTCTAGTCAATGGTTTTTGGGTTAACCCTTGTCATCTCAATGAAGTAGAGAAAGGTGAGGGGGGGAACATTAACAAGCAAGTCAGAGATACAAGAAACTATTTCTCTGCTGGAACAACCTCTTCTGCTCTCAATAAGTCAGGATCCCTCTTCTACCTCTGAAATGAATAAGTGTCATGCATAGTTGAAAAAATGAAAAATGAAAAATGAATAAGGCAAAAGAAGAGAATGGCTCCTTACGCAAGGAGGTGATGCAAGTAACTCCACGGCATACTGACCAGGCTTGCTGGCAGCGGAGCCATGCTTGTGTCCCTATGTGACTCCACCAGGGTACTGTCCATGCCTACTGGCAATGGAGCAACACCAGAGATGAAACTAAGACTCTAACGGCTATATTGCTTGTGCACCTATATACCCCTCAACCCCAATCAAAACAACTTTGTTTCCTTTGCTTGGAATGTGTGTCAATCGACTAAGAGCTACATCTTACAATCAAGCTAATTTGAAACCAAGATAATTGGAGAACTGAACAATACTTTCGGAGGTGTTAGAATTTATTTTCACAAACAAGGTCTATTAAGAGAGCTAGAGTTCTACCAGTGTGTCACCAAGTGTTGTAGCGGCTACAACCACCCTCCAAAATTTTTCCTTAGCCCGTTTTGGAGCCTCCCTACCAACCTTTCACAACAGCTTGTCTTCCTTCATCAAGTTCACAAGATTTAGTGTTTTGCCTGCACAAGACAACCTATTGATCACAGTTTGATGCACTCCCCTCACAGGCTGTTCACCTGGGCTTAGTCCAAGTGCAGGCTGAGTAGCTTCCCCAAGAAAATTGCGCATTTATGGAGGGAAACCAACCTTCCCTCCATAAATTGTGCAATCCTGTCTGGAAGCCTGTTGGGCTCCAAGATTGTGCAATTCTGCTAGTCAACACTCCCAGCAGGAATTGCACAATTTTCCCCAACAGAGATTCTCAGCCCAGAATTTGTGCAAATCTGGGCAACAATCATCTTCTCTTCACAGAAATTGTGAAAACCTCCTAGGCAGCTAGCCCAGCTCCCAGCCAAAAATGCGGATTTTTCTCCAACAGTCGAGCAGTCTCTTAATTCTCCCGAGGCAGCATGCAAAGGCATCCCTTGTTTCAAGGACCTATTTTTAGTAGTTGGAGGTTACATGCAATGATCATTTTAGAAACCTCCCGCAAAGTGTCGCTTTCCCTAGATTTTTGGCAGGCACGTGACAACCTTGATGTTATAAAAAATCATCAACCAGACGCTGCAGATCCCATTCCTCACATCAACCATGCAGCTCTGACATCCCACATCACATCTAGGAGCAGTCGACACACTTAGCTCAATTGTTTTGGGGTAAGCCTGCTTTCCATGCCTTATGTTGCATTTATGTTACATTTTGTGTTTTCGCTTGTGTGAGTATTGTTTTCTTGATTTGTTTGAACGCTTACTATCGTTTACATTTATACTAGCTTGTCATAGCACTATTTCAATTTTCGTTGCTATCACACTGTTGTTGCATGCATGAAACGGTTTTTCACAAACATTCGTCGATTCGACAACTCACCTCACCCACATGCATGTTGTTCCATTTTTTGATTCTTTCATTCACCATTTGCATGCATGATCATTCACTTATGCTTACATAGTATCACCATGCATTCGCACTCACATTCACTTTCAATTTCCAGTCAGCGAGTCTGGGCAGTCTTCGCCCACACTCTGCCTCACTAAGATCCTCACCAAGACAACATTGCGCAATCCTGAGAGGGAATGCTCTGTCTTCCTCTCAGGAAATGCACATTTTTTCCCAGTGACTATCCTACAGGTCTATTTTGTGCATTTCTGAGGGACAGTGACTGTTGGCCCAGAAAATTGCGTAGTGCAGACACTGAGCCTGCAACCATTACCAGATGAGGTTTCGCATTGCGCAATTCTAGCAATCAGCATCTATATTGGACTGTGCATTGTGTAGTTCCAGTAGTCATTCAGTCTCCCAACAACCCAAATTGTGCCTTTCACAGTCTTAGCAGTCAGTCTCCCGAACTCCCGGCCGAAATTGCGCAACCCTCATGATCAGTCACACAGCTATGTTGCAAGTCAGTTCTCAAGTTCATTTTGGTTTTCAATTGACAGGTTGCTTACCATGAGTGTTGACATGTCTCCAGGTATCACGGGTGTTCATCTGCCTCTCAAAAATACAGGTACAATGGTTTCCATGAGGGAAGAGTCGAAGACACCATTCAGAGCACACTTGGGGATGCATTCAATCAAGTGTCTATGAGCTTTCCTACTCACAAATACATCAATTTGTGCATAGGCAAGGACATCAAGATATGACAACAGCAACATCACAACGAGCAACATCATGAATAGCAGTTGAAGGCAGCATACCGAATGCAACGAATGCAAGAGGGAGGTTGTTGACAACATAAAGGCGAAACAAAGTTGTGAGCTCAAGCAGATCCACTGATGATGAAAGCAACTTTAGAGACTCAGGCTATGAGGTGACGAGAGACATGAATATCACGCAAAAATAGAGAATGGAACAAAGAAGGAGTTGCATGTGCTAAAGAAGAAACTCAAGGAAGAACATGAAGCTGCACAGATAGACAAATGTGTTGCAACAGTAACAAGAATACTAGGGGCACAACATGCACTCATGAATGAAACTGCACCCGTACAAGTTATAGATCTATCCCAGTAGGTGGCATGGAACAGACATGGTGAGCAGTATTGTTGATCGCATGCAAGGGATTCAACAGAATGCATGCCATTGTGTGCATGCATGTAATCCAAACCATTCAGAACACTCACTAAGGCGAAGACAAGAAGCAAGTCCAACTAGAGTTGAACATGTACTTTGGCAAGTTGATGCACATGACCACCACCACACACTTGAAGATCAGCATGGACACTATGCATCAGTGTATTGCCAATTCAGCCACACCCAAGAAGACCATGTGCATGTTAGCATATGAAATGAATGAAGGAGCCAAACCAATGCACCAATTGCAACAGAGGCAAGAGTTCGCTTCAGCAAGATGTCACCATGGGGTGCATGGACACCATCACGGATGACCAAGCTTGACATTAGCTCACCACCTTCACCATCACAAGCATGCCAAAGAGTTGGTCTCATCACAACGGACCAAGTGCCAGTGATGTCTTGCATGGCTTTCTCAAGCCATGTTGTCTCACATGAATACATGTGCATTGTAATGTAATGTCATGTCAAGTGTAAGTCAAGTGTCAATAGTAGGATGTAATAGTCATAGAGTAGGTGAAGAGTCACGAGGGTAGTTGAACTGTCACAAAGGGGAATTTCAAGGGTCACCCCACCTTTTGTGATGAATAGCCCCTCATAACTCATTGTAAGGGCTTTTGGTCAGCCAAGCTTCTAATAAGACTATCTTGCAGAAATGTTGGACAATATTGTAACACACCTTAGCTTCTCCACTGCACGTAGCTAGTTCATCTCTTTGGAGGAGCAGGCAGATGTGGCTGTAACGTTCCACTGTTGGGGCTAGCAGGTTTACATGGATGTATTGTATGATCGGGACTTACACTTCTTTGTATAATAAGAGGCAACACATTTTCATGCATATGTTGTTATTGTAGTTGGATTGTTCTGGTTGCTTAGCAATGTATGTTGTTTAACTTACGTAGTTGTGTATGAACTGCTTCATATGTGATTACATGAATCTTTTTGTAGATGTGATGTCGGTTTAACCATCACTTTGGATTGCCGACTAATCTTCTTTCCATCTTGTGATGCATCTTCACTCATGTGTTCCCTTCTCAGCTGAGTGCTACTATAGGTTGCCAAGGGGTGCACTTATCTCACCCCTCATGTTTTAAAACCTCTCATTCACCTTCCTTGACTCACTGCAGCAGTCACACCCTTGCTACTGACAGAGTTATCTTACTTTCCCCTATGCGACATCGCGTTGAAGGCATTACCTTATGACCCAATGTTGGGACTCCTACACTAAACGGTCTGAGATCTAATTAGGACTTCTTACTAGGGAGATCCCCTTGACATGTTGGTGGGTCCAACACTGTCAACACATCCATGCCAATTCACCAACTCATTGTAGTTTGTATTTGATGATGGATAACATCAATAGGTTGATCGAGACATACTGGAGGTTACACACACAAATCCATCTCCTACATTCCATACAGAGGATTAGGAGACATGAGGTTAGAGGCCCAGATACTTGGGAGGTGGTGAAAGAGGCTACCAAGAACATTGATGTTCGTGGGGATTTTTTCGACATCCCTTTGGATCACCCTGCTAAACATATATGTCCAATTCCACTAAAATATTTTAGGAATGTTGATGCAATCCCTTTAGTGTATGATAGATACGTTGGAGCTTGGGTCCAGTACCCCCACCATGATTATGACACCATTTATTTTTCCAAGCATCTATATGTAGAGTTCATGTTACATATGAGGTCAGATTACACTGATACCAGATCTCATTATAATCGACTCGACTTGGGACGTACCTATGAGCGCAAGGGGGCTCATAGGGAACCTAGGCATGTACCACCACCTCCGAGTTTCTTGCCACTACTATTTCAAAGATTTGTATTACCGACAAAGCTAGAGGAGTTGTCACAGATCAGTGATGAGACCAAGGATACTATTGCAAGCAACATATGGACATCATTGGTCAGTGTGTGTTTTTCATTGGATGGAGAGATTAGGAGAATACCACCTTTGCCTCATGACCTGCCAGTGCCCTTATGTGATGATGCATTTCTTGTGAGTTTACTCGGTGACCAACATTTGAGATATGCATGTATCTATCATGATGTCATTCATGAGACTTGGAGGGTGCATGACCTATGTGACACAAACCAGGTACATATATATATATATATATATATATATATATTGTTAGGTCCCTCTACTACTAATGTAACCCCTTATTGTTATTACTACAACCCCCTTATTATATTTTTGTGCCCATGTAGTCCCCATATTTTTATTATTATGCCCCATAGAAGCCCACTATTATTATTATTATTATTGTGCCCTTACATTATTATTGTTATGTCAACTCTGATTATATTATGACCCCTTAGACTCCTATATATAGAAAGGAGGTCTTGTCATTTGTATCATCCAAGAATTATTCATTTGTGTAACGTAAAGGAGGTTTCCCCGTTGAAGAGGCTTATTTCTAAGACATTTATGTATCTATTCTATCTTTTTGTGAGCTCGTTCCATAACATTTGGTATCAAAGCTTTGGATTATAGGGTTTCGCTACACCAAACAAGCCATCGTGGAATTTTCGCTATAACTTTTTTCTACGACGTTTCAGAAGATAAAACAAAAACCCATTTGATAAGAAATCGTTCTGAACCATGGGTCCAATTTTTGGATCTTGTATCCAAAAATCTTGTATCTCTATATTTTCGGAGATATGATCTGAGGAAGTTAGGGTTTTTGCAAGCTCCAGAATTCCATTTCAAACAGGTCATCGTGGAATTTTCGCTATAATTTGTTTTGTACCCCATTTTAGATTCTGAAATTAAAACCCATTTGAGATTAAATCTCTCTGAATAGCAAGTCTAAATTTCAGATTTTTCTTTGCTATATTTTTGAAGATACGGTCCAAGACATTTAGGGTTTCTGCAGGCTCCCGAATTACATCCCAAACAGGTGACCTTGGGAACAACATCATAGCTTTTCTTCTGGAAATAGGATTGAAGTTCATAATAAGTTACATAAATAGGACAACCTATAGATTTATGTGTATCAGTTTCAGGTCTGAAGGTTGAAACAGTGACACGAAGAACTTCTTACAAGTTCACTCTTGTGAAAAGGTATACAATCAGGTCATTGTGGGAGATTCGACATAACTCTTCCTTGCAGAATCCAATCTTGATCAGACTTGCGGGGTTAGAAAGAGGATGCAGAGGGCTACTGCAAGATGACATTTCAGAACCTTCAAATCTGAAATTACAGAGTTACAGTCGTTTCAAGATCGAGCTCCTAAAATCAAGAAAAGGTGATATGATGAAGTTTTATGGCAAGGATCTGATAAATTGGATACTATAGATGGAGCAATATTTTTATCGACATGAGGTGAAACTATTACAAAAGGTACGTATTGCATCTTCATATTTAGAACCGGATCAATTTTTATGGTATAAAGGGCTTTGTTCTCGTAAACCACTTGTTACATGGTCAATTTTCACGGAGGAAATGATAGCACATTATGAGGATACAAAGAGCAACACCTTGTTTAGTCAATCGATAAATATCAAACAAAAGTGTTCAATGGAAGAGAACATTGAGGACTTTCAAAAATTGAATATAAGGGAAAATGATATTCCAGAGAAGCATAGGATTGATGTCCCCATAGGGACTTTAAAGGATAACATTCAACATGAAGTTCGTCTTTGGGAACCTAATTCACTGGAGAGGGCATTCAGGTTGACAAGAAAAGTGGAATGAAAAATTATGCAAACAAGGAAGTCTAACCCTCACAACTATAAAGATGTAAGTGTTGCTTTGCCTAGCCTTCCACAACATACAAGGTTGACACCACAACAATTGGAAGAAAAAAGAGCAAAAGGGCTTGTTACAATTGTGATAACAAATACATTAAAGGTCATAAGTGTGCTGAGAAGAAATCATTTTACATTGATTGTGAATAGGAGGAAGAAAAGGATCAAGAAACATCAAAATAAGAGGATATACAGTAGGAACCAACCCCAGAGAAAGAAGAAATGAATCCGACCATATCTTGTAAAGCATTGGCAAGAATTACCACTCCTCAAACTCTCAAGATACAAGAACATATCAAGAAGAAAAATGGTCAAGAACTGAAATATCACATCGAGAAAAAGAAATGAATCTGACCATATCTTGTAATGCATTGGCCAAAATTACCACTCGTCAAACTCTCAAGATAGAAGGACATATCAAGAAGAAAAATGTTCAAGAAGTGAAAGATCACATCGAGCATCAAGAAATGAATCTGACCATATATTGTAACGCATTGGAAGAAATTACCACTCCTCAAACTCTCAATATAGAAGGACATATCAAGAAGAAAAAGGTTAAGCATTGAAAGATCACATCGAGAATCAACAACAAGTTCTCCAAATTTTAAAGGATAACACCACTTTGGTGCAGAATGGAATGGAACAACAGGTAGATCAACATCACAGTGAAAGAAGTTTTGATGTAGGAAATTGGGTATTTTTGCAGCTACATCTCAAGCAAGCTATTTATGAGAAGAAAATGTTTGCAATACTACATGCACTTAAGAAATGGTGACCTTACCTAATGGGAAGACACCTCAAGGTAAAAATGGATCATGATAGTCTTAAATATTTTTTATAACAAAGCTTATATTTAGAAGAATAGAAAGGATGGGTCACAAATATGTTGGGTTATGACTTTGAAATCATCTACAAAAAAGGGAGGCAAAATTTTGTTGCAGATGCATTCTCAAGAAAGGATAAGGATGTGGAAGCATTGTTTTGTGCCATTTCTATTATCGAGCCAGATTGGATAAATGAAGCAAGGGATGAATGGAAGAAGGACGAACAAGTGTGGCGACTCATTCAAAAGTCGTAGAAGATCCCAGTTCAAACAATATTGCAAGAACTTGATGAGGAAGGAAAAATCATATTGGAACCTGGAGCAGTCACAGAAACAAGAACCCGACAACTACAAAATTGATCAATTTCAGAGTATCTCATCAAGTGGAATAACTTACCCGCTGAAGATTCCACATGGTAGGACAAGAATCTTATGCAGAAGCATCAAAAACTACTCAATCATTGAGGACAACACTTTTTGAAGGAGAGGGGCATGTTAAGTCCCTATACTACTAGTGTAACCCCTTATTGTTATTAGTACAACCCCCTTATTATATTGTTGTGCCCAAGTAGTCCCCATATTTTCATTATTGTGCCCCATAGAAGCCCACTATTATTATTATTGTGCCCTTACATTATTATTGTTATGTCGATCATGATTATATTATGACCCCTTAGACCCCTATATATAGAAAGGAGGTCTTGTCATTTGTATCATCCAATAATTGTTCATTTGTGTAATGTAAAGGAGGTTTCCCCCTCGAAGAGGCTTGTTTCTAAGGGGTTGATGTATCTTTTCTATATTTTGTTAGCTCGTTTCATAACATATACAAAAAATTTTACTCCTATTGTCAAATTATGCATAATTATTTATATTAATTTCTAGTTTGTATTAGATTGCATTTATATCAATAAGTTCATAATAACATGTAGATATAACCTACCTACATGGATGAGCTTATGAGGTCATCTAAGGGAGCAGTTGATTAGCCAGGACATCCTTGACCAGAGCATATTTCCATGGATTCTCCTCCACCTCCACCACCACCTCATAAAAGTAACGTGGAGGAGAGTCGCGGTGTACAACCAAATGGACAAAAAATTGAGGTACAAAATTTTATTCCCAAGATTTCAACTTTTTCTTTCTTTAAGTTACACATATATGTTAATTAATTTGTAGACTAATTATAATTTGTCCTTTCCATTGTGTACACTAGCCCATATGCAGAGCGTCATTGATGATGTTGTTATGTGGACACATGAGTGGGATGTTGGGTTTAGAGGCACTGATGATGTCGATCCATCGATGTAGAACCCAATCATTGAGCCACTGGCAAGGGATAACCAAACCTAGATTCATCAGACCCCCATCCTATATTACTTGCATTTAAACTCGATTGAGTTTAGTAGATTCATGTATATGTAAATAAAAATGTGGTTCAAAATCATTTATTTCCATATTGTTTATTTTGTATAAACAATGATCTAATTAGTTTAAATTTGAATGTGTTATATTTCAATACCAACTTATGGACACTTACTTGGTGTGACAGTACTCACGTAGGAGTTATGGTGGTACTTAAAGTGGATAGTTTTTATATTTTCACACTCATTTCATAGGGCACATTCATATGTAATACATACTTCGTATATTTTCATACATGGACAGTTTATGGATGTACATGGACATTATTATAGTTTGTGGATGCTTATTATTTCAATTGATGGATGTTCATGTGATATTTGTAATTTGTATATATTTTCTTAAGGATAGTTTATCGATAAATGTATTCACTATTTCATTTTATGAATTTGTATTAATATTGTGTATGTATGCTCATTAATTTTTGAAGTTTATAGATCTGTTAAAATTATTTCGCTATTTTTTTCTATATACTATAACTTTTATTAGAAAAATATAAAAAATTTGATTTCCTGTTTCATAGACTAAGAAAATAAGTACAGTCTTAAGTTATGATGCACGGAGGCTTCACTTAATGAACCTTTGACATATTGCGTGCATTTGTGGCATAGTAAACAATACTCCTAATTTGACTACATATTGGAAAATACCTCTAAAAATCACATTGTTTAACCCCCTAGAAATATGAACCCTATACACCTTCCCAATTCAAAAAACCCCTACTCTCACTTCATATTGTAGGTATCCATTTTTTCATTAACATTTTTTATACACTTTTATATTTTTTCATTAATTTCGAGATCCATTTTTTATACCTGTCAATATAAAAACCCTTTACCCCCTATATATCCCCCAATATATTATGTCATTTTCTCCTCAATATATATCCCCCAACATGAACCCACATGGTATGGTATTTCTCTCCCACTGAAGCCCCCGTGTGGTGAAGTAAAATTATAAGTGTAGACACAAAAAATTCCTCTAGACCGATAATGGGTCTAACCACAATAGATACATTCTATGGAAGATTTCCTTAGTTTAGAACCAATTAAGAGGGCCTACCTCTTAGTACACTTATCCTATTTGATGATGTCCTTACTTGCTTGCTCCAACTATCTCTCGCTTCCTTCTTCAAGCACCTGAAACAAATAAACAACAACAAACAACAACCGTGATAACAGGCAACTTGTAATTCAACCTACTTAACAAGTCAAGAAACATTAAGCTATGAATATGTAAGATGAAAAAACATGTAGGAAATCAATCGATAGTTGCATATATATTGATATCAAAGAGATATTACAACCATTGTCTTGACATTGCAGTTCTCCTTTGACAAGACTAGGTTCCCACACACTTCTGCTAGCGTTCCATGATGGCCTCAATCAACAATAGTTTTAACGCTATTCCCTTTAGGCTTCACTCCAAACCAAAACACACTTCTCCCTCACACAACTAGAGAGCTACATAACTAGGAATAGCTTGTTGTTTACTCCAAAACCAAAATAACACTAGCACACCAACGTCAACACTACCACCCTAACACTAGTTTGTGCTTGGGAGGAAGGGAGGTTTATATAGGATGAATGGATGGGAGATGGATCCACTCCTCATGGGAGAAGGTCTTATCCCTTGAGCTAGTTCCATCATTATAGGGGAAAGGAGCCCAAACTGACATCCTCGACCCAATTCGGCCAAACCATTTACCAGACTTATGTTACGAAGCTTCTAGAGCTGGAAGCTTGGGCTCTTAATTTAAAAAACTTTCCATCACAGGATTGGTGTGACTAGAACATAGCTCAGTCACTCCGGTCGACGCTAAGGATAGTTCTAATCTCTACACATCAGCACGGAGGAGACAAAGGTCATTAGCGTCGATCTTGTAAACTGAGCAAAACAGGAGTTTCAAGGGGAATGGTGCAAAAAGGAATTGATCTGCTCATGAAGAGGGACACAATGAGAGTTTCTCCATGAAGGCAAAGCATGTGGGGTTCACTGTAGAGGTCCTCTAGGATCAAGAAAGGAGGAGTACAGGGACAGTGACAAAATGTTGTGTAACATATGCCCCCTAAAGCGTGAAGGCCGAACTAGAGTGAGGGATGAAATTCTTTATGAATCAGTGTGGGTAACTGTAGTCTATCATCGAAAAAACTGCAAGAAAGTACAGATTCATATACATAACTAAGAACTCTGTCAAATGATACATGAATCATGGCGTGGATGTAGCCATCCAGAGAATGATCATGTAAGTGGGTCCAGGTATGGGCGCAGCCATCAATCAAAGAGGATCATAATGAAACCAAGGTATGGTCGTAGCCATCCAATAATGAGAAGGATCACATATGATAACTCATGGTATGGTCACAACCATCCAATAATGAGAAGGATCGCAAATGATAACTCATGGTATGGTCACAACCATCCATTTGAAAGAGACATGTATATCAACGTAACCATATCACATCACTTCACAACCTGGACTCTTGTGATCTGAGCCCAGGTTTTTGCACTCCAACACGACCTGATCAAAGTACAAATTCTAACATTTGAATACATGTGTTGACGTCAAACATGCTAGAAAATCGCTTGATTATCAACCAATGATGTAAAGTGTTAACAAGCACGAGAGAAACCACCAAAAATGACAATGATCCTCAAGGTACTATCAACACAATTCATGGAATGTGAATAGAGGAACTGAATTCGAACACCCATGAAATCACTCGATCGAAAGCCAATGATGTGAACCTGTCTTTGAGTGCGAAGAACTTTCCATTAGTGCATGCAAGCTCTAAGGTACTAGAAGGGAGTCTCTCGGTCAACTTCCCGGGTAATGAGCTGAAGTCGATGGGAAATAACCATGTCGAAGGAGGGCCATAATGTTTCCCACATCATAGGCACGAGATGAGAGGATGCAAAATGATTTTGGGTGATACAGAGAATCATAGGTAAGTGTAACTGCAGAAGGAGAACTCTTGAACATATCGGCGACACAACTGGAAGTTTGGCAGCTTTTGGATCCATGGGATCGGTGGTCATGATGACATGGCAGGGATCAAATGGAAGGAAAAAATGAACAGCCCAAACCCAGGAAGGTCAATGATACAAAGGAGGATATCCCAATCCGACACGAAGCAAAAGTGTCATGTTCAAGAGTGAGATGCCAACACAACTGATAGATTTCCAAATTCTCCCCCACCATTTCTGGCAGGTGCCCTAATTAGTTTTTAATTGCAAGCTTGAAGGGGATATCATATGCTTGCACTGTAAGTTCATCCTTCAGACAAATCCGACCTAGTAAGTTTAATGAGCCCTAGGAAGGAGAAGCTCATGTTCGTCATGGTGACGAATCTGATTGTTGTTTAATATTTTTAACGAGACCGAAAAAGGTGTAACGTAGTATATTTTTCATGTTTAAAGAGTTTGAAAAAGACACGTAAAAGAAAACTCCACACGGTCCATTTTCGTACATTTGTGTCTCTCAAGCCCGAAAAGGTAGAAAACGATACTTGAGAGAAACGCTTGACCATTTTAGTCAAGGAGTAACTTTTTTCGTAAATAGTGCATCCCAACACGAAAAAGGGGTAAACTTATACTGGGTAAATGACGTTTCGTATCCTTTAACGAGTTCAAATGAAAATATCTTGGCAATATTTTCGTGTTTAAAGAGTTGGAAAAGAGTTTGAAAGCATACCCCCCATTTTATTCTCTTTTATGAGTCAAAAAGGGAAAAATACTCGGTGATCTTTTCATATTTTATGAGTCAAAAAAGAGCTTAAAGATGACTCGTCCCGGAGGAACGAGTGGTATAAAGGGTAGAAACTGGTTCCGGTAATGGAGGAACTACTCAAAACATGTAAGGGTCAAGAGGCTGGCTAATAAAACCACTCATTGTTGCGGTTCCTCAAGAAAGGAAAAACAACCAAGTGAAAGCATATGCTCGGCCAAAGAGATGGTGGTGATGGAATGAAACAACCAAGTCTCATCTAGCATAAATTAGCTGATAAAATTTGCAATCACGAGATGTAAATTGGACATGGGTTCATTTTTACACAATCTTGAACCATGGAGAACTCTGCTTGGATTTAGTTTCATGCTTACACAAGCTTGAAATGAAAAACTATGCTTGAGATAAGTCTTCATGCCCCCAGCATAATGACTCGATCGAGGTACATGCCCCCCAAGCTTCATTTCAGTCAACTAGGTGTATGGAATGAAGGTCCACTTTCGAGATCTTGGAAAGACTCGACTGGGATTTTATGAGATCTTAACCAAAGACTCGATGTGGAAAAGGGAGGTGCTTCATTTTTTAATGAGGTTGACACAGTAAAAGAACTATCCTCACCACATATGTTCATGAACCATAAGAGAACATGGCTCCCAAGAGGCCTTCACTAGATGGAAGAACCACGCTCTGGGAGAAATACATGTCATTTGGTACCAAAGACAGATCGAGTTCCAATGCCCCCAGTACATAATGTACAATACCATCTGTGTGATCATCAACATAAGTGGAGACAGAACGGGTAGCCACATAGTTGACCTATGGCGGGGAAGGTATTGCTTGCAAACAAGAGCCAATAGGGGATGATGGTTGCAAAGGAGGTGCCTCATGACTAATGAACGATAGTTGATCAATAGTCACAATTCTCCCTTCGTGCGGAAAATAAACCACACGGAAAAGCAAAGAAACAAGGGCTCCGATGACATAAACATAGTCGCGTCCAAGGAGAAGATTGAAATCTAAGGGACCTTGGACTACCATCACGTCTATATAGATGGTCTTTCCTCCCAAATAAATAGGGAACTTCGGAAGGACCCCCAAGGGTTGACTGGTTCCTCTGTTGAAAGCCAATAGATTCTAAGTGACAGGCACAAGCTGTGGGGAGCCCAAATCTTTCCAAGTAGTAGAAGACATGATGCTAACAAATGCGCCTTCATCTAATATAGTTTCATGTGCTACCATATTATAAGCTTGTACTATGATCTAGAAAGGCACATAATATGGGAGGCAGAAAGTAGTCAAGTGACTCCAATCGAAAGAAACAACAGAACTACTTGGTGGGGGAATCATATGATCGCCCCCATGCTTGGCAAGAACAGAAGGACTCTCCTAAAAAACCAGGGTGGGAGGGTCACCCTTCTATGCATGAGAATCTAAGGAGACGAGAAGAAGATGAGCAGCATGATCACCACTCTCTTCCGGAACAGAGTGAGAAACTGTTGGCAAAACCAAGTTGACACTCTTTTCCACCAATGGTTGCTCGGGAACAGAGACAAGAGAGTCTCACTCAGGAAGAGCAGGATGGGCAAGAGATGAATCCAAGTCAATCTCTTTACCAACCGTGACAGGGTTAAAAGTAAGCCTCTGATAACCAACAGGAAGTTGGGGTTGAGGAGCTGCAAGGTTTTCCAAAACTTTGGAAGCTTTATCCATAAGACGACAAAGATGAAGAAGATGTTGTCTTCACATAACTTATAGAGGAATCTAATCTTCCCTTTCTTCTTACCATCGCTAACCGAGGGTGCAACATCGACATGATCTCCAGAGGTCAATGGGATGGGCGATCCAGATGTTGAGACCATACCTCTAAGACTTTGGGAATGCCAGGATAGTCTCAAAGGAGATGGCCACCCTTACACAACTTACAAGGGAATCTAACCTTCCGTGGAGGATCAAAAGATTTTTCTATAGGAGGTGCATTTGGAGTAACAACCACACAGTTTTCTTCTCGCTTATCTAACTTCTTCTTCTTTGTCTTCTTCTTCTTCTTAGCCTCCTGGTTACTAGATTTCAAACTTTCACCAGGAGAAGTAGAAGAGGAAGAGGAAGAAACAGGGGCAGAAGGCAAGGGGTCATCCTTAGAATCATCGTGACGTGATTCAAGTGAAGGAGACATTTGGATAGGAGTCGAAACGCTCGGGACCACCGAGGTCGAAAACAACCAAACAGGTAGACCAATGGTTAACTCAGGGAGGGACAACATTGCCATATAAGGAGCACCAGCATTTCCAAAAGAAGGAAAAGGACCAGGATTCCCATCGAAGGGGAATCCTTGACTGGTAGACTCTCAAAATGTTGCCATTGGAATCAAACCTAAATAATCACTAAGCAAGATAACTTTTACCAGGAATATCTCGTGGACAATTAATTTTAAGACACTGGAACAAAACTTTGCCTTTTCATATTTTAAGAGTCAAGAAAAGGATGAAAGGCGACTCTAGTCTCTTTCGTAATTAACAAGCTCAAAATGACAAGTTCTTGATGATCTTTTAAATTTAAAGAGTCAAAAATACCAAAATGACTGCTCAGGATAATCTAGGCAATAGGAATACCAGGTAACCGTGAACTGCAGAATACCTCCTGGCGAACAGAGAAGTACAGGCAGGCAATCTCCCTGAATGTTGTGTTTAGTGTATCACGTTTACAAGGTGGCAGACTCAACTTCCAATGAATAAAAGATTGCAAACCTAGTGGGGTCTCCCTTTACATACACGACAGTACGAGGAGCACAAGTCCGTACTAGCATTGTCTAATGTCGAAGCGAATGACAACTGCTAGGTTTAAAGACGTTGGAACACATCTCTCGCTTAGACCACTAAATGTGAGTGTTAAGTTTCAATGCTTCGTTAGATTAATTTGATAAATTTAACGGTTGATCTTGAATTAGGTTTCAATTACAAGGCCCTACCACTGTCATCTGAAAAATTCCTATATGCAGCGATATGAGAAAAGAGATCTTTGTTCGATGAAAGTTAACACTAATTGAGAGATAGGGAACACAAAATCAATGCAATAATCAAAGAATGAAATGTTTCTCTAATAAATCTCTTAAATGCACTTAATCTTCCCTTAACAACAAAGTAAGTTTCATTTCATTTCCAATGCTTATGATGATGCAATTCTAGCTTCTCAATGACGCTACTAATATAATATTTTCTCTTAAGTAAACTAGAATGATGTTCTTCTTTTCATAAAATGTCAAATGAATCTTTCACATAAAGCACTTTAATGAAAATTTCACAGTTCCAAACGAACAAGCATCAATCAAATCCAAAGCATGATAAATGAAACTGAAAGTAACTTCTTCCCTGAATCGAACAAACCAAACACATAAATGCTTTAATCGACAAGCCAAGCAATGTAATCTATGCTTGGAAAGAGAAAAGAGACACTCGAAATAAGAGAACAAACGATACTCCTTCACTCATTCAATTGAAAACAAAGCATCCTAGTCACTTCTGGGTGGGAGAAGAGAGTCTGAGGGTCAAGACACACTAGCACTGGAATGGGAGAAATTCTGATATTTTTAAAACTCGGAGACCAGATCGACTTTCAGGCCAAAAGTAGCGCTGATGGGCACGACCGGCACAACTTTCAAGCTAAAACTAGCGCTGATAGGCCTGATCGGTGCAACTGTTTGGAAAAAAATAGTGTTGATTGAGGGATTCAAAGAAAAATAAAAAATAAAAAAGAAATTCACACAGGGCCAGACTTAACACATTGGAGGGTGGGCTAAACCAAGCAACCACATAAAGCAAGCTAAATGAAGCTTTCTAGTCAAGGAGAAGACGGTCTAAAAGCTTACAAGGTCAAAATCATGAGAGCAAAACACACTGGCCAAGATTTGGGGCAAACCCTAATCTTCACATACAGGCATCGGCGTGATTTCCTAACCAACAATAAGCACCATAGGATAGTCGGCGCGACTGTTTCTCAGTATATCGTGCTGATTGGTGCGACTGGCAGCGGATTAAGCACATTGATCGAGGGAGCCAAGAAAAAAAAATTGAAACAGGGACCAGATCTGCTACTATGAATTTCAAACTCATACTAGTAAGCAGGAGAAAAGAAACAGAACCAAAGGGAAAAAGTGGAACTAGGAAAGTTCACACGAAATCATGAAATCCAAGACAAACAAAAGGATTGGTTCCCTAGCGGAGTCGCCAATTTGTGGTGAAGTAAAATTATAAGTGCAGACACAAACAAATTCCTCTAGCCCGATAATGGGTCTAGCCACAACAAATACATTCTATGGAATATTTCCTTAGGTTAGAACCAATTAAGAGGGCTTAGTGTGACTAAGAACTTTACAACCTTGGTGCCTTGATGTTGTACAAGCTCCTTTCCAGGGTCCCGCACCCCTTGGTCATGTTACCTGCGGACCTGTCTGCTTTGTCTCTAAAGGAGTGGGTGCGGACCCCTGTGAAAGTCAAAAAGGCGCAAGTTTATTCTTAAAAACTCACTTATGGTTAATTTTGGATGATTCTAGAAGGAATCTTGATGTGGATGGTTCGCTCCTAGGTGGTTCATGCATCCCAAAATTAAAGGAGCTAATCCCTTGATGAGAGGAGCTTATCCCTTTGAAGGAGGGCTTTATCCCTTTGAAGGTGGACCTAGTAACTTCCCTCCATTGCACTATAAATTAAGGCATTGGGCTAGTTGCTAGGGAGGTTAGAAGCTGAACATTTTTTAGGGTAAATGCTGTTGGAATTGAGACTTCCTAGTTGAGCTTGAGAGGAGAGATTACATACCTTTTGGCTTCATTGGGAAGAGAGTGAAACTTGTCAAAGTAGAGGAGATTCTTGCTGGACCCTGGAAAGGAGCTTGTACAACATCAAGGCACCAAGGTTGTAAAGTTCTTCTTTGATTAAAGTTAATACAATCAGATTCATTTTTCTCAATAAATTGTCTTATATGGTTTGTTTCATGAATTTATTGATCATCATGATAAATATGTTTTATTATATTGGCTTTTCAGGTGCTATTTAACGTGTGTGCTTGTTTGTGTTTGCAGATTCTTTACAAGGGATCTCATTTGGATCAACGGAGCGTGGCTTCCACAAACTTGCACTGGACCCGAGGTAGGCCTAAAACACTTGTTTGCCTTTATTTATAAATTGCATATTTAGAGAAAGATAGAATTTTTTTTGTTTGCTTGTCGCTAGATATCATTAAATACTAGGGAGGTCGGTCTTGTCCACAAGAACGACTTATCCGGCCGACAAGAAGCTTAAATTCAAACATAAAATGAACTAAAATATATCATGTATCAATTTAATATTGGAATGGAAAGAATTATAATCGTGCTTCATATTGACTTGTAGAAAGTGTCTTTTAGTGCAATCAACATACAATTCAATTTTAAAAATAAATTATTTGAATTATAATGTCATCCATATATATATATATATATATATATATATATATATATAATGTCATCCATATATATATATATATATATATATATATATATATACATGAAACATTTTGTGACCCACCCATATACCATTGCATGGATAACTTTTTTAAGTATTTCAATAAATTTCTTGTCTCAAGGTTCAATTAAAAACAACAATAGGATTGAAATAAGTTTTATTCAATTTTAAAAGATGTCATGTAAACAAAAAAATAGGTTTTATTCAACATTATTTCTTTTGGTATTATTTGCAAGATCTTAGTCATAACATGATATAATTCAACCATATTGAAATTTAATATATAGGTCAAAAAACAATATATGAAAATATTTCTATAATTTTATATAATGTTATCAACTTTCCTAAATTTACAAGTAGTTATCCAAATATTTCAAACAATTCCCTATGATTGAAATATGTTTTATTCAATTTTTAAAAACTCAAATATGAATGAAATAAGTTATATTCAATTTTAAAATATGTAGAAATGTAAAAGTTACAAACACATGTTTTATTTTGTTTTATTTTGTTTGAGGTTATCTACAAAAGCTTAGTCATAATGTACAATGTCAATAATTTATTTGTGCTTACACTGAAACCAATGCACAATGTTAAACTTATTACCTTGAAATTAATGTACACCATATATCTAGTTACATCAAATCAATTCTTCACTTAAATAAATGCATCTAATGCAAGCGATCGAATAGAATGAGAAATCAACTTCTACACTAAAATCAATGCATCTAATGCAAACAATCAAATAAGATTATAAATCAATATCTACACTAAAATCATTGCATATAATGCTACAACCAATCAATTAGGATTAGAAATCAACATCTACACTAAAATCAATGCATCTACTGCTATCCATCAAATAACATTAGGAATCAACATCTACATTGAAATCGATGCATCTAATGCAAGCTCAATCAAACAATATTAGAAACTAACATCTTTAATGAAATTAATGCATCTAATGCAAGCAATGAAATAGAATTAGAAATCAACATCTACATAGAAATAAATGCATCTAATGCAACAAATCAAATAGGATTAGAAATCAACATTTGTACATAGAAATCAATGCATCTAGTGCAAGAAATTTTCTTACCTTTCTCTCCCCACTCCATCTATATCGATATCTCCCTCCATCTCTCCTTCTTTGTCTCTCTATCTCACCCCCTAGACACACATGATGTCTTTCTGTATATCTATTTATCTCTCCCTCCCTCCCTCTATCTCTCTCTTCTTCCCTTTCTCCCCCTTCCATTTATATCTCTATCTCCCTTTGTCTCTCCTTATTCATCTCTCTATATCACCCCACAAATATAAACATTGTTTCTCCATATCTATATCTCTCTCCCTCTATCTATTTCTTCCCCTTCTCTCCCTATGTCTCCCCTTCTATCTCTCTTCCCTCCTGCTCTTCTTTCTCCCTCGTCACTCCCTTTCTCTCTCTCTCTCCACCTTTCTCTCTCTATATGTCTTCCTTCTTACCTCCCTTTATCTCCCCTTCCAACTCCATCTCTCTCTCTCCCTCCTTTTCAAGTCCTCTCTCACTTCCTTTCTCTCCCACCTCCCTCTGCCTCTCCCCTCGTCCCTTTCTCTCACTCTATCTCTCTCTCAAGCCTCATCGTGAAACCTTGTTGACTACCTCCCTCCCTCTCTCATTCTCTCTCCCCCTTCTCTCCATCTCTCCTTTCCATTTCTATCTCGCCCTCAAACATAAACACTATCTCTTCATCTCTCCCTATTCACTCCCCCCTCTCTCTCTCCACCTTTCTCTCTCTATATTGTTGGCATTGTGGCACTGATTTAGAGCTATGGCACAAGTGTTGCCCTTGATGGTTCCTCACTGTGGTGACAGATCTCAGAATGAAGGAAAAAGATATATACGCAGGTTCACCTAGACAAAGGCGCGTATACACGCGGGTTAGACGTTACAAAGGTGTGTATGCGTATACACGCACTTTCACGCAAGGAAAAGCACGTATATGTTGGAGAACTTACTTTTGGTCCGTGGTATTTAGTCCTTGGTATTTGAACCTATGGTTTTGGACCATGGTATCTCGTCAGAAGTGTTGATCCCAAGTATTGGGTCCATGGTATTGTTTTGTTATGGTTTTGGACCGTGGTATTGTGAAAAGCCTAAGACTATAAAAGGGGAAGGAGATGATTTGGCAAAGGATCATCTGAATTATTGAATATCTGATAGAAGGGCTAGATCTGGAATATTGGTGATTATGTTATGGTGCAGATCTGGATCTGAATGAAGGAGGAACCTGAGCGCAAAGAGAAGGATAATTTTTATTGATGGTTCATAATCTTAAGGCTTGAATAGTAATATCTTTATCTGTATGCAGGTTCATTGAAGTGAAGGCGCGTATACATGCTGGTTCTGTGAGTAAAAACAGCGTATATGCGGGTTGGTCCAAACACAGAAGCGTATGCACGCAGGTTTCTTGTTATTGAAGTAGCGTATATCTTTTGAGTTGTGATCTAGCTGCTTCTGTTTATTGCTGTAGTGTTCTGGGTTCAGAATTTGGTGTGTGGTTACTGTTACTGTGTTTTGGGTACAACTGTCAGAGAAGTATCTACTTGATTCAATTCTAATTGGTGAAAAGGAGATTGTTTGATGCAAAAAAATTTTATGATTGAATGATGTTCATGGATCCAGTCTAAAAATTTATGAAACGTGGTCCCTGGAAGAAAGAGAAGGTTGTAGCCTTCTGTAGGCCAGCACCTACGTACTAGTATCTTCGCTAGTGCAAGAGCTAAGGGGGTTGTAGCTCCCTTCTAGGAGAAGCTGGAGAACGAGAGAGGGTTGTAGCTCTCTGCAGGTCGCAGCCTGCGTACTGGTAAAGGACTGCACCAGTAAATTGTAAAAAGGAGTTTCTAATTAAAAGAAGATAGAGACGAATTGCAGCAGGTGGTTTTCACCCACATTGGGTTTCCACCTTATATCTTATGTTCTTGTGTGTGATTGTCTTCAACTCTGTTTTATTGTTTCTAGTTACTATTTATTTGATTCTGATACACAGATTAATGATCAACATCTGTAAGATAAATTAAATTATAAGTATGCATTGTATACACGGGTTTCCTTCTTTGTAGTTGCGTATATACGCAGTTTTATCTAACTGAAGTAGCGTATATGACCTGGGTTTGAAAAAGAAAATAAGTGACTTGATAATACTGATTCACCCCCCCTCTCAGTATTATTTCCAACAATTGGTATCAAAGCAGGTCCTTCTGAAGAAGCTTGATCGCTTGAAGGAAGATCCATCATCATGAGCAACTACGAGAGAGAAGCATCTATCAGGCCACCAATTTTTGATGGGACCAACTTCGTCTATTGGAAGGTAAGAGTCATAGCCTATCTGCAATCTCTTGGTACAAAAGTCTGGGATATCATAGATACAGGGTACACTTTTCCATCCTCAACTCCTACAGATTCGGCTGGTAAGAAACTATATGAAACAAATGCAAAGGCTGTCAATACTCTATTAGGATGTCTATCTCAATCAGAATTCGTCAAGGTTATGCAGTATAAATCCGCAAAATAAATATGGGACAAGATTGTTTTGAGCAATGAAGGAGATGAAAAGGTAAAACGAGCAAAACTTCAAACCCTCAGAATTCAGTATGAAAATCTCAGAATGCACAATGATGAAAGTGTGGCTAACTATTTCCTTCGTGTAGATGAGATTGTTAATTGTATGAAAAACTTGGGTGAAGAAATAAAAGAGGTTGTTGTGGTTGAAAAAGTTCTAAGATCTTTGTCCCCTAAGTTTGAATCAAAATTTTCTGCAATAGAAGGAAAGGAGAATCTACAGAACCTTACCATGTCACAGTTGCACGGAATTCTGACTGCTTACGAAATGAAGAAAGGAGGACCATCAGACAGGAGAGAAGCTACTTTCAAGGCTTCAGGCAAAGGAGATTACTATGAGTCAGGGCATATGTCAGATGAAGAGGAAGAATCAAATTTTGTCAAGAACCTTCAACGGGGTGCTGGAAGATTCAGAGGTAAGTTACTGTTCAAATGCTTTGCTTGTGGAAGAATCGGTCACTATGCTGCCAAATGTCCTCATAAGGATAAACTTGACAAGGGTAAGGAACCTGTTAGATGGAACAAGAAACAGAATGTAAATAAGAAAAGCTATTACACTCATGAAGATAGTGATGGACTTTCAAATAGTGATGAAGATGAACAAGGTAATAAATATAGACTTTTAATGGCTTTTGAAGATGATGATTTTGTGGATGCTATAGATGAAGAAGGTCTTTATGAAGAGATTTCTAGACTCAAAATTTGTTTAGAAGAGAAGAATGTGATCATAGACACTCTACAATTTCAACTTGCTGAAAAGGAAAAACATCATGAAAAGTTAGAATGTGAAATTGTGGGACTTAGAAAAGAGATTGAGAAAACAAAAGCTCTTAATCTTAGATTTGTTAAAGGATCTGACACCTTAGATGAGATTATCAAAGTGCAGTGTTCTCCACTAATCAAGACAGGTCTGGGATATAATGAAGAATCATCTCAAGTGCAGAAGGCATCCACCTCCAAAAGCTATCTTGATGCAGCAAGGAGAAGTGAAAAAGTCGACAATCAACAGCAAAGGCACAATGCTGCTCACTAGGTAAATCAAGGAAAATTTACCTCAAGAATGAACAAAGACTACCAGGTAAATCAGGGGCAATCTATTTTAAGGATGAGTAGAAGCTACAACCAGCCACAGGTAAAACTTTCTCAATTTGCCTCAAGAATGGATATCAATAGAAACTACAATCATTTGGCTGGTAGATTTGATAATCACAGGAGTTTCTTCAATGGTCAATGTTTTTCTTGTCATAACTTTGGTCACAAAGCAGCTCAATGTGTTTCCTATAAGACAATCATGACTAGAGAAGCTCATAAACAGAGGAGTATGACTGGGATCATGAAAAGGACCTACAATAACTTCTCTACTCTTGAAAATGAAATAGAATGTTCTATTAGTAACAATTTCGGTCATGAAGATTCTGAATGCAGGAGCAGGTTTCGACAGACAACTCAAAGGGAGCAAGCCTCAAGTGCCAAATCATGGAGAATAAAAGAACCACAACCAGAAAGATTTGGTATAGCCTTATATGCGGAAGGGTAGGAAAATCAATGGTACATCGACAGTGGATGTTCGAAACATATGACAAGTGATAAAGAAAAACTTCAGTCATATAGTGCCTTAGAGAAGGAGAAGAAGGTCTCTTTTGAAAATGACACCCCTGCTCTCATAAAAAGGTAAAGGATCTGTTCAGTTGAAAGAAAGGGTCAAAGCTGGAAATGACATGTATGTTGATGGCTTAAAGCACAATCTATTAAGTGTTAGTCAGATGTGTGATCAAGGAACTGAGGTAATATTTCGATCAAATGGATGTAGTGTTCGTGATCTTGATACAGGAAAAACAGTGATCAAAGGCGTAAGAAATCCAAATAATTTATACATATTCAAAGAAGGACAACATCAATGCTATCTAAGCAAGAATGATGAACGCTGGCTATGGCACAAAAGATTGGGGCATCTTCGCTTCTCACAGATAAGGAAAGCATGCAAATACCAAGCAGTTCGTGGTCTTCCAGACATCAGAATTCCAAACAATACAATATGCAAATCATGTCAGTTTGGTAAGAAAACCAGAACTAACTTCCCTGAGAACGAAGGATCAGCCAGCAGGCCGCTTGAACTTGTCCACACTGATGTATGTGGTCCATCTAGGAAAAGGTCACCTCGAGGAGAAGAATACTTTATATTATTCATTGATGACTATTCCAGGATGTGTTGGATAGGACTTATGAAGCACAAAGACGAAGCCTTTGAAAAGTTCAAATCATTCAAAGCCTTGGTGGAGAACGAATCAGATCACAGAATCAAATGCCCCAGGTCTGATCGAGGAAGAGAATTTACCTCAAATGAATTTTTCGATTTTTGTGAAGAACATGGAAGAAGAAGGGAATTTTATACAGCTAGGACTCCTCAGCAAAATGGAGTAGTGGAAAGGATGAACATAACGGTTCAACAAATGGCTCGTGCTATGCTTGATGAGTCTGGAACTCCCGCAAACTTATGGGGAGAAGCCGCATTTGCTGTAGTTGTTATTCTCAACAAGACAAATGTCCGAGTGAACAACACTCAAACTCCTCATGAGCTCTGGTATGGTGAGACTCCTTCGGTAAAATATTTCAAAATTTTTGGAAGCAAATGCTATATCAAAAATAATGATGAAAATCTTGGAAAGTTTAAACCTAGAGCAGATGAAGGCATTCTCCTTGGTTATTCTCCCCATAGCAAAGCATATAAGTGTTACAACAAAAGACTTGGAAGAATTGTTGACAGAATTGATGTAGTGATTGATGAAGAAGGAAACATTCCTAGGCAAGTGAATTTCAAAGATTTTGAAGATGATGAGGACTATCCTTCAACATCAAATCGGACTTATGATGAAGAAGAAGCTCAAGAGGCACCATAAGAACAGATAAGGATAGAAGATAAGACTCCATCTAGGTACGTTCAGAAGAATCATCCAGAAGCTCAAATTTTGGGGCAAAAAGAGGTAGGTATACAAACAAGAAGAACAAGTGCAGCAGCCTCAAGCTATTTGGCATTGCTCTCCTCCACTGAACCACAAAATGTAAAAGAGGCATGCAAAGATGAATGCTGAGTCAAGGCAATGGATGAAGAACTTGAGCAGATCGAAAAGAATAACACTTGGGAGTTGGTTCCTAGACCAAAAGATAAGAATTTCATAGGGACAAAATGGATTTTTAAAAACAAGTTGAATGAAAATGGGGAAGTTATTAGAAACAAGGCCAAACTTGTGTGTAAAGGGTATGCTCAACAAGAAGGGATAGACTTTGAAGAATCTTTTGCTCCCGTTGCTAGACTTTAGGCCATCCGAATGTTCCTTGCTCTCTCAAGCTTCCAGAAGTTCAAAGTATTTCAAATGGATGTGAAATCAACTTTTCTGAATGGAGACTTAGAAGAAGAAGTGTATATTGAGAAACCAGATGGATTCATCCTTGGAAATGATCCAAAACTTGTATGCAGACTTAAGAAGGCTCTCTATGGTCTTAAACAAGCTCCAAGGGCTTGGTACTACCTTCTGGACAAATATCTTCAACAACAAGGTTTCTCAAAAGGATCAGCAGATAGCAATCTTTATATAAAAATTGAAAATAACAAATTGCTAATACTTGTTGTGTATGTTGATGATATCATCTTTGGCAGCAATGAAGAAGCTATGAGTCAAAGCTTTGCCTTGGTGATGCAGAAAGAATTCGAAATGTCCTTGCTTGGAGAACTAACATATTTTCTTAGATTACAAATCCAACAAAATGAAAGAGGTATCTTTTTATCTCAAACCAAGTACCTCAAGCAGATTTTGAAGAAGTATGGCATGGAAGATTCAAAACCAATATGTACCCCTATGGTTACAGGATGCAGCCTCAGTGCAAATGATGAATCAGCAACAATGCATCAACCAACCTATAGATCCATGATTGGAAGTCTACTTTATTTGACAAGTACCTTACCAGACATCATGCATGCAGTGGGAATAGTTGGAAGATTTCAGGCAAATCCTAAGGAAACCCGTCTTCAGGCAGTAAAGAGAATTTTCAAGTATCTTCAAGGAACTCAAAACTATGGCTTGTGGTATCCAAGAGATACAAATCTCACTCTTCATGCTTATACAGATGCAGATTGAGTTGGAAGCGTGGATGACAGAAAAAGCACAAGTGGTGGTGCATTCTTTATGGGTTCCAGATTAGTATCTTGGTTCAGCAAGAAACAGAGTTCGATTGCTCTATGTACAGCTGAAGCAAAATATGTGGCTGCCGCATCTTGTTGCACACAACTCCTTTGGATGATGCAAACTTTGCAGGATTTTCAAATCACTTGTACTCCACCGATCTCCATCTTATGTGATAATACAAGTGCTATCAGTATCTCAAAGAATCCTATCATGCATTCAAAGACTAAGCACATATCGATCAAGAATCATTTTCTCCGGGAACAAGTGTTGGAACAAAAGGTCAAATTGGAGTATGTTCCCTCTAAGGAACAAGTTGCTGATATTCTCACCAAACCACTGCCCAGGGAAACTTTTGAATACCTCAAACAGAAGCTGGGAGTAGTTGATGCATCATCTTGCTGTTGAAACTTGTCAGTTTCAGAGAAAAATGGGTGTACGCGAGTTGGTTGAAGAGGATCCGAGTACATATGCTGGTTTATATAGATACAGTCGCTTGGATATCAGTAGGGATAGGCTCTGGTTGAAGATAGTCTGATATGGGTCTGACAGAGACCATCTGGCACAGGTTCAGGGGGAGCAGATAAACTTCTAATGATGCATTGTTGGCATTATCTTAGAAGCTTTTGGTTCTAGTTCATAGTTGTTGTTGGTTTCAGGTGGAACAAATGCAGAGGGAGAACAGAAGAAAATCATGGTTGCTGATCTGAATGGTGATTGACAGATGCTGCTGATATCAGTTATTGGTGACTTTCATAAGTCTTGCTTTAGATATTTCGTCTCTATGTCATGTATCTCTTTTATGGTGTCAAGGGCATGTAACGACCTATTTTTGTTTCCCCACTATGCCTGAATGAAGATGTAATGTACTTGGTTGTCATATGTAAATTTCTGATGTATCCCCACTTGGTTGGGTGGATGATCCCCACTTGGTTGGGTGATGGATGTATGTATTGAGTCTTTTGGTGATAGGAAGGTCTTTTATGATGTATAAGTCATGGTTCTTCTTGAAGAAAATCTTTTTGCAGATCTTGCCTACAGTCAGCGGGAGCATGGTCAGCACAACAGGGCAGAGATTTCAACATGTACTCAGGGGAGCACAACCCTTTACCCTTGATGAAAAAGGGGGAGAATGACTTTGAGGATCTTGGGGTTGCCATCAAGTCCAAAGGGGGAGATTGTTGGCATTGTGGCACTGATTTAGAGCTATGGCACAGGTGTTGTCCTTGATGGCAACTCACTTTGGTGACAAATCTCAGAATGAAGGAAAAAGATATATATGCAGGTTCACCTAGATGAAGGTGCGTATACACGCTAGACGTTACAAAGGCACGTATGCGTATACATGCACTTTCACGCAAGGAAAAGCATGTATATGTTGGAGAACTTACTTTTGGTCCGTGGTATTTAGTCCTTAGTATTTGAACCTATGGTTTTGGACCATGTTATCTCGTCAGAAGTGTTGATTCCAAGTATTGGGTCCATGGTATTGTTTTGTTATGGTTTTGGACCGTGATATTGTGAAAGGTCTAAGACTATAAAAGGGGAAGGAGATCATTTGGCAAAGGATCATCTGAATTATTGAATATCTGATAGAAGGGCTAGATCTGGAATATTGGTGATTATGTTATGGTGCAGATCTGGATCTGAATGAAGGAGGAACCTGAGCGCAAAGAGAAGGATAATTTCTATTGATGGGTCATAATCTTAAGGCTTGAATAGTAATATCTTTATCTGTATGCAGGTTCAGTGAAGCGAAGGCGCGTATACACGCTGGTTCTCTGAGTAAAAACAGCGTATACGCGGGTTGGTCCAAACACAGAAGCGTATGCACGCAGGTTTCTGGTTATTGAAGTAGCGTATATCTTTTGAGTTGTGATCTAGCTACTTCTGTTTATTGCTGCAGTGTTCTGGGTTCAGAATTTGGTGTGTGGTTACTGTTACTGTGTTTTGGGTACAGCTGTCAAAGAAGTATCTACTTGATTCAGTTCTAATTGGTGAAAAGGAGATTGTTTGATGCAAAAATTTTTGATGATTGATTGATGTTCATGGATCCAGTCTAAAAATTTATGAAACGTGGTCCCTAGAAGAAAGAGAAGGTTGTAGCCTTCTGTAGGCCAGCACCTACGTACTAGTATCTTGGCTAGTGCAAGAGCTAAGGGGGTTGTAGCTCCCTTCCAGGAGAAGCTGGAGAACGAGAGAGGGTTGTAGCTCTCTGCAGGTCGCAGCCTGCGTACTGGTAAAGGACTGCACCAGTACATTGTAAAAAGAAGTTTCTAATTTAAAGAAGATAGAGACGAATTGCAGCAGGTGGTTTTCACCCACATTGGGTTTCCACCTTATATCTTGTGTTCTTGTGTGTGATTGTCTTCAGCTCTGTTTTATTATTTCTAGTTATTATTTATTTGATTCTGATACACAGATTAATGATCAACATCTGTAAGATAAATTAAATTATAAGTATGCATTGTATACACGGGTTTCCTTCTCTTTAGTTGCGTATATACGCGGTTTTATCTAACTGAAGTAGCGTATATGATCTGGGTTTGAAAAAGAAAATAAGTGACTTGATAATACTAATTCACCCCCCCTCTCAATATTATTTCCAACATATATGTCTTAAACTTCTTCCTTCCCTATATTTTCCTCCAACTCCATCTCTCAAGCTCCCTCTCTTTCTCATAGAATCTCTCCTCCTCTCCCTCTCTCCATATTTGTGTCCCCCCCCCTCTCTTACTCTTCTATCCCATGTTGTGTGTGGAGCCTAATTATCTTCTTTATTTAGAAGTATCATCGCGTTGGACCCCATTTCCTAATGGGGTGGTCTTCGTGATTCAGAGGTCTTTGTTTCAGCCGATTATATACCCCAGGAAGACTATACAGCCCTCCACACGAGGGGGACTTATCCCCCCACGGGGGTTCAGGGGCAACGCCCCCAAAGCTAAAAATAGATGAAAAGTTTCCTTGTAAAATATTGTAATTTCATAGTCAATCTGAGTCGTTCATTAGGCAGATGATCTGATTGTATATGTTATGTTTAATTTAGGGTTTTTTTCCCCTAGAAGGAAACCCCTCAATTTATATGAGGGAATTGTATTACGACTGCGTATACGTGTATTGTGAATGAGAAAGAGAGAGGAGACTATGTGAGAGTGAAGGGAAAATTACAACGAATTTTTTGTAGGTTGTATCTTTTTATTTTGCTAGATAATATAAAAGGGAGGAATGGTTGTTTCTTTGTGGACATAGCCCAAATTGGGTGAACCACGTATATTTGTGTCTCTCTTGTTTTGTATATTTTTTTTGTTTGTGTTTCTGCAATATATTATGTGTTCCATTTCTCCGTAATATATAATTTTCTAACATCCAACTCTCTCTCCTCTATATTTCAAACATTTTAAAATACTTTGACAACTAAAATATTATGTTTAAATAAAAAATAAAAATAAAAATTGATGTCGTACAACAATTTAATTTTTTTATATAATACATATTTAAAATGCAAGATTTCAAATGTGTGATGTACATTCACCTGAAGGGAAAATGATAATTTTACATGGAAATATTATCTAAAATTTTCCAAAATAATAATGTTCCAGCTACCTCCATCAATGATACATAGAGTGCTTCATGTCTTCCAATTGAAACTATTTAGGTTTTATTTCTTTAGGTAGCTTTAGTTTATGATTACTTCGGGATTTTAAAAATATTATTATTTGATTATGTTAAATTTATAAAAAAAATTAGGTTAAATAAAATTAACATATTGAGTCAGCTTGTATGACTCTTTTTGTGTTAATGACTCTTTTGCTGATGCTTACGACATATATCAACCACATTTATTAATTTGGTTATGCTAGTATATATTATAATATAAAAAAATTATATTATATTAATCCAAAATTAATAAATTTAATATTAACAATAAAATATATTAATATTTTTTTTTTTTATTAATGACACATTTCATAATTTAATTTAATAATAATAATATTTTTTTTAATATTAATATTAAATTTAATAAGGTTTCTACATGACATGATAAAAACAAATTATAATAAAATTTGGAAATTTAAAATATGGTAAAAACTTAAATTTTACATCTTTATTGATTCTAAAATCTAAATTATGGTATTCAAATTTTTTTTTTTGAAGGCTTGATCAAGCCCTTGTTAACCATGTAGATGGTTCAATCAAGGGTTTATGAAACCCTTGATCAAGCTATTCGAATTTGATATTTAAATGCTCGCTCAAGTGCTTAAGAGGCCCTATCCTAAAATCCACAATGTTAGTATCCCTTTTGCAAAAATTTTAACAACACCTTTTTGTCCCCTAGCAAACTTAGGGCAAAATTTGTCCTTAGGTGGCAGAGTTAGATCATGTTGGATTCGTGAAGGAATCCTCTATCCAATGGCATATGAGTTTGACATTTTCGAATTCATGTGATATTTTTCATCTAGTTTCTTTTAAACATAATGCTTGAATTTTTTTTTGAACAATTTTAAAGAGGTTTAAAAAAAATCAATGTCATCAAATATACACAACGAAAAAAATTCAAAAAATACCACTATATTCATTTACGAGTCCTCTTTAAAAGGGTACTATTGGTTTTTCAAACTATTTAAATAGTTGAAAAAAACTTACGTGAACACGTATCTGCAAAATGCAATTGAGATATTACTTTGCTAACTTTGAAAAATGTAAATATATATATATATATATATATATATATATATATATATATATATAATTTTACATTAGAAAAAATGTTTTTTAATATGAAAAACTCAACCCTCTCTGTGTAGATCATGCCCATGTATATATTTTTTTTAATTACACATTTTAGACTAATTTATGCTACATGAACACAAGCATACCTCTTAAGATCTATGAAAATTTGTAAGGACAAGCATTTCATTTAATGGAAAATTGACATAATTATATGACACTAAATTTTTTCCCAAAAAATATCATTAAGACAACAACATAACTCTCCATAATTTGTCTTTTTACTTCGAATCAAAATCCACGGTGCTTATATGAATTTTGGGGGCTCCAATTCGATAAAAGAGAAAAAACTTCAAATTTCATCGCCACATTTGGCCCAAAAGTGTAACCCATATTCATGCATTTACCCTAAAGCTACAATTCCATCTTAATCTAAAGATATGTCCATTGTAGACTCTATAAAAATACCCAAGTATGCAATAAAATTTACATAGTAACATAGGATAACATATTTGCAAAAGGAACCACCCAAAGACTCGAACCTCAAGTTTCAACGATGGTTTAGGCCATTAACATCACACCCCCTTAAGCGATGGGTTTTTTTTCCTTTCAACAAAGACATTGGAACCAACACCTCCCAAAACCAGTTGTGCATTTCCAGTCCTAGAGACTTCCAAAGAAGTTACACAAACATAGAGCAAATGCAACTCCTCACACAAAATTTCCATCAATTATTCCATATTTGCATGGTGCCTGTGCAATTTGCTTCTAAGAAGAGATGAAAAGATCTTCATTGCCTTTCAACCATGTACTCAAGTTTCTGGATAGAAACTAAGAGAGCATAAGAAGCATCCAGAATCTTGTCAAGAACAAGGTTGGCATTAACATTCTTCGAGGGAGCTATAAAGTCCATCATCACATACTAGAGACCCAACACCCATCAAGATAATCTAGTGATAAGAAATCAACTAGCTTCTGAACCGACAGGGATTAAAAACACAAAATACCTAGGACGGATCGAAAGGGTCTACAGCCAGAAAATGAAAGGTCACTGAATCCCTAGGCCGTTCTATTTCTAGAGACAAACCACATAAAGTGAATCGATGAAGGGCACTGACCATGTATCTGATCCAAATATTTTCCCTTTGATGACCAAATCAATTAACAAATGATTTCTTTTTGGAGTACTCAATATAAAAACACAATGGGGAATAATTACACTCACATTATCCTAAGTATATTGTAATAATTACACTCACATTATCCTAAGTATTTTGTAGACAATCAATCATCATTAAGGAATTGGAAAAGTGCTAAGTCTATTATCAATTTCCATATCGCCTTGTCCCAAGGTGGAGCCTTTTTTAGTTAAAGCATCGGTTGTCGACTTCAAATGCATGTATATGTGAATGAATTCCAATTTTTCAAACTGAGAAGCGGAGACAAGAACCCTGTCATTCAAGGGAGGAGAATCTAAACATATCACCTTCTTGGCCTTGGTCATTTGGTGAATGAGCAACATTGAGTCTCCAAATACTAATAGGCTAGAAAAAAAATTTTCGGTAGCCATTTCCAGAACTTTCCACAATGCAAGATACTTAGCATAATTGTTGGTCGTTGAGTCAATACCCCAAGCAAATTGTGATACGATTTTTCCGTCGAGGCTAAATAAAATCCCTACTGCTCCTGCCTCCCCCAACAAATTAAAGTTTATTATTAAAGATATTATCCATAATAAAATAATTATATACAAAATTTAAAATAAAAATTAATTAACTTTTTGTAGAGATGAAAAAATTATTTATTCAATGCATTAAAACTTATTATTAAAAATATATTATTATTAGCAAGATAATTACACTTTCAGAGTTAGCCCTCAGGGTTAGCTCAATTGGTCGATCCCTTGTCATTAAACCACCTCTGCTATTGAGAATTCATGGGTTCAATTCTCTCGACACTCTCGAGATTAGACTATGTGGTTGAGCCACCAAGAAGTGATCCCTTCATGTGGATCTTCCTGGTACAACTATTGATCCCTTCAAGTGGATCTTCGTGGTACAAATATTCAATGGAGCAAGTGATCCCTTCAAGTCTTCAAGTGGATTTTCTTGGTACATATTCTGTGGAGGAAGTGATCCCTTCAAGTCTTTAAGTGGATCTTCCTAGTACAAATATGTTGTGGATGTAGCGAGATCTTCCTACTACAAATATTTCGTGGTCATAGCGGATTTTCGTGGTACAAATATTTCGTGGATGTAGAAATTTAGTTTAATTATTAATAATTGTATGTGAATGGTATGAATTTAATCTCCATGGAATATTATCTAATATTCTTAATAGTAGTCACATATCAAATGTCGAGATTGATCTCAAAAGTAGTTATGTCATTTTTTCTCGTTCAATTAAATTCATTAATTAATTAAAATGTTATGAGTTATCCTTTTTTCGACATTTGGTCTTAGTAAAATATGTTCAAAATCCCCATGGTAAAGTTATAGTGAACTATTATGTGGATTTAGCAATCAACAGGTGTGTGAGCCAAATAGAAAAAGAAATTACACATGCAAAATTGAATTTCAAAAAAAAAAATTAATAATTATTGTGTAAACTTTACAGACTTAATCTCCCTAGAATATTCTTAATAGTAGTCACACATCAAAGGTTGAAATTTATCTCAAAAGTAATTATGTCAATTTTCCTCTTTTAATTAAAATGATTAATTAAAAAAAAATGTTATGAGTTCTCATATTTTGAGCATGTGATCTTAATAAGACATGTTATAAATCTTGTTACATGTTTTTTAAATCTTTATATGTTTGAATTTTTTTATTTTTTGAATTGATTATATATTAATAATAATTTAAAATAAAGTTATAATTTAGTTAATTTTTAAAAATTTAAAATTTTGATAATATAAAATGTATTCTAAAATAAATATTTTTATTATCTATTAACCATTTAATTTATATTATTGATTATTATATAAATTTAAAAATAAATTATTTATTTATTTTAAATCTTATATCCCATCACAACCTTAATGATTTGTTTTCCTACTTTTCTTGCTGCATTCATTAAGGTCAACCCACATTTTTGTTTTGTTCCTTACTCTTTTGTGTAGATGTGCAGTATGATGGGAGCTTACAATATGTTATGAAGTTTTTTTTTTTTTAAATAATTTCTATAAAGTGTAATTGGAAAAGTTATTTTTTATTTTTATTTTTAATTTATTAAAAAAAATTAACAAAAATTTTAATATATATATATATATATATATATATATATATATATATATATATATATATTATTTTTTTTATTATATAAAATTTAAAATTATTTTCTCAATTTCTCAATTTATTAAAAAATGAAATAATCAAATTAAGACATTCTATTAACCTAGTATATGCCTTCCTTAGTTAATGTTAAAAATTGAATATATTAACTAAAAGACTCTCCAGGTGAGATACCTGGAGAGTGTATAAACACTCATACACGCTATATTAAATCAGGAGAACAACCTAATACATATAGGCTTTCACACTAATAGGGTAGTTTCAACCACTCCCCAAATAGTAGGATCTGAGACCTAATCTTAGAGTCTCAATCCTATCCTTAAACAACTAACTGTAACTTTCTCCATTAATTCTAACACTCCCCCTTAATGGAGAAAAGGTACTGAAATAACATACGCCTGCTGGTCTAGTCTCAGTGAGGCTTACAATTAAAAACATGAAAAAACTTGGTAACAAAGTTTTCATTTTAGTCTTCTTGCAGCAGAGCCCATACTTGTTCATCTTAAGTCGAGGCTCCATCTTTTCTTTCCTCGCCATGAGGTAGTCATATCTCTTCACCTCATTTCTTCCGCAGTGATGGAAATTTTGAATTCTTATTCTCACCCTTCTCAAGATTATGACGCACTAGATAGGAGAATTTTACCTCTCACTATTTCCAGTGTCAACCATCTAAAATTCAACTATGATGTCTTCATCATTCATTGATGTAACATCTACACACACAGAAATATTAATTAGATCATCACAATTTAAATACTCTCAAGATTTGTCTTCTTCTGCCACGTCTTTGCAATCAGCTTCATGTGCTCATCCCATTGATCTTCAACACTTTGTTCCTCTTTATATCCTTCCTAAAGATCAGCACGTGTGTCTTCAATCTCAGGATCTTGCACAATAGATTGTGCCTCTTGATCGTCGTGGTCATCAACAGAACCACATTGTTTTTCTGAAATTTCTTCTGACTCGAACATACTACCTATGCTAATGCTTCCAAATGCCCACATGAGAAAATCATCATCATCAGAATCAAAAATATCTAAAAATATAGACATGATGTTAAGGTCCAGCTTATCTCACTTCGAGATTCCTTTTTCGGCTCCACATTGCCCTCTAACAAGCTCCAACAACTCGGTTACCACGCAAGCGAGAAACTTCTCCCTTTGGCAGCTCTTCAACTGTAGAACCTTGTAGACTATGGCTTCTATGCCACGCAGGGCTTAGTGCCCTTGGCTCTGGCGACGAGCAACAAAACGACCTCTCACAAGCTGGAAACGTTCTCAATATCTAATTCTGATATATGTAATTAGCACTTTCTGATAACATATATTTCTGAAGATGGGTTCAAATCAGCAAAAAGTTTCGCATTTTCTGTGGCATATAATAATTCAGAAGAAAATTTACCCAATTGAGTTTCAAATCCCAATTGATTTTCAGATCTCCACAATCTACAACATAAGTTTCTCAAACAATAAAAATTTCCAAAATGATAATTAAAAAATGGCATAAGATGAATTCAATCCACCATAGGTAGAACGTTGCCTTTGCAGCAACGCCTCAAGTTCCACACCAATGTTACACAGGTCTTTCGGCTTTCTCCACGCAGCAAGCAATTCCTAGTTACAGGGTCGATCCACGCAATTTTAACACACCCCTTTTTTTCAAAATAGATCCATGCTCCACACTATTGTTGATCTCCTCCATGCAGCCTCCATGCAGGCCTCAACACTCTCCTCGAGCTCCACACACAGCAAATAATTGTTTAATGTTATGTCAATAGTCCTCACCACCGCATCACGCCTTCCACAAATGTTAAAAAACAATGCAGCAATCACACCAAACTCGGGCCACTAATGTTACTCCACCACAGAGCAGATCCTTCACCCACGGGGTTTTTCTTAATACAGGATGAGTGCACTTCACCCACGCAGCTCTTCGAGCACCACGCAACCATGGTCACCACGCAGCTCTTCTCCTTCACCATGCAAATCCAATCTAGAAATGACGTTTCTCCAACAATCTGTTACCACGGTCTTTACCACGCATATGCAGGTCCACGGTTTTTACCACGCACATTGATCCAGCGTATCTTTTGTTTATAGATGCATTAAAAGAATTACATATACCATTTGTAGCTTAACCAAAGAGAAACTTAAATGTGCACATGTAAGAGAAAGAAGAAGAAGAGCATAAGAAGACAAGAAGACAAGAACTTGATAACAGAGTTCGTCCCTCTTGGACTACGTCTCCGAGCCCTGCGCGATCAATGGGGAGGCCTTCATTCATTAAAAATGGCATCAAAAGAAGTTACATTCATCAGTTACAAAAATGGAGCATTATACTTCCATGCTGAAAAATGCCTGAAAATTTGAGAGCTCTGCTGCAGAAACTGACACCACCATCAAATTCCTGTCGCCGAGAAGTGTAAAATCAATATAAAATTTCCCCAATTCTGAGTCTGGACAAAACTGCCAAAATTTAGCCAAGCATGGTTCCACTAGTGTTTTCTGAATGCTCTGGTTCCACTGCCTCTATCTTGGTTTCCGTGCCTGGACTGTTGTATCTCTGCTCTCCACCTCGTTCTCTGTGCTGGTTAAAAACTTTGGGGTTTAAAAGGTGTATGTTATAACAATACACATATCTTTTTTACCATGTGTTTGTTTTAAGACAAACCAAATCCCAACTGCATACTATTTACAACCCATATATATATTAATATATTAACGGTGGAGGGTGGGCACCTGCACCCATCCCCATCCGACTATATCCAACATACGACCGCATTAATTTGGTTGGCGCTTGTACATGTTTCATTGTGGGTGGCTTTGGGTGGCGAGACCACCTATGTGGCCTCCTACCCAAGCCCCAACGTACCCCATCATTGACCGTTATGTTATGTGTTGGCGCTGGGTAGTCCCCATATATATATATATATATTGTTATAACCATATGTGTTTTTGTAAAAACAGTTGGATAGTTTTGTTTAATAATATATGTATTAACCATTTTAACGACCCTCCATGTGAATGTCACGTTGGTTTTTGTTGTACTATTTTAATATAACAAAAAATGATTTTTTTATGTAGTTTGATTTTGGTTAATATATATATGGTTGGATTTTGACATATATATAGTTTTGTTTTATATATATTTGGGTTTGTTTATATAGTTAAGGTATTAACGATATAAAAACTATAACCAAATGTTATTTGTCTCTTGTCTAGGTTTAGGAGGTCATTGGGGAAAGCCAAGTGTTGAGACTTGAAGGCTGTCATGTGGGTCCCACATGCTGACTAGGATGTCATGTGGCGCACTGTGGGCCCCATTTTTCGCCTGCCATACCAAACTTTGAAGAGCTCTATCTTTTGCATACAAGCTCACATTGGCGAACCGTTCACGCCACCACGATCATGAACACGAGCCCTTTCAACTGATCCCACCAAATTCTCCTTTTTTCCATTTTGAATTTCGAGCCTTATCCATCCCCTTAGTGTGTCGAGATCCTCCTGGATCACACATGCACGTTCATGGTTTTTACCACGCACCCTTCTCTTCGGCAGTGAAAAAAAAACAGCCACGGCCACGCGACCATGGTCACCGTGCAACTCTTCTCCTTCAAACGCAGCGACATTCAACGCTCCCCCCGGCGATATTGCAACCTTCTGCACGCTGCAAAATGCAAAACGCAGCCCACCTCATGGCTTAATTCCGCTCGCAGATGTTTAATAGTATAACAATTGTCAAAATATAGCCGATCGATCTCAGGCTTCTCCGATCATCAATCAAAAAAATCGGCCTGAATGCCTCCTCCTTGCAGCCTCTTGAATGAGGATCTCACGCTGCTCCGTCAAAAAAATACTACAGTGACTCAAGCAATCATACCAAAACCGAACAAAGTCCAGCCTCCTCCTCGACGCTGGTTAAGTCTACTCTATTCCATGTAGGCCTCCACGTAGACCTCAACATGTCAAGAAGCCACCCTTCTCATGGTGATGCCAGTGAATCCTTCTGCGCACAACCAACACATGGAAATCTGCACCAGATCTGGATCACTGCACCGCACCAGATCCGCTCAGCACACCAAATCCGGCCTCTCTTAGTGCACTATGCACAACAATCAGATGTCAACGCCTCAGCCATGACCTTCAAAGGAAACCAGGCAGCTACAGGGACGCGCAACCACCACGCAGCGGAATTTCACGGCAATCTCACTATGATCCCTCCGCGATCTAGCCTTCTCTGCACCACTGGCTCCTCCACACGGCACACATACATGGCAATCTCAAATACTCAGCAAGCGCCCTTATCCACCAGGGAGTCGCAAAGCTCGTCGCAGCAATACACATCGGAGTTGTGACGCTCCACCCAAAGCTCGCGTCGAGTTTCCAAAACGAAACTACGAAAAGTGTTATTGTGTGCTCGTTGCACTTTTCCACCCAAATCTCGCGATGAATTTGCTTCAGTCATGCCCTTCACTCAGTTTACAGGATTAACAGTCCTGCAGCTCTGATACCATGTTAAAAACTGAATATATTAACTAAAAGACTCTCCAGGTGAGATACCTGGAGAGTGTATAAACACTCATACACGCTATATTAAATCAGGAGAACAATCTAGTACATATAGGCGTTCACACTAACAGGATGGTTTCAACCACTTCCTAGATAGTAGTCTTAGAGTCTTAATTCTATCCTTAAACAACTAACTTTAACTTTCTCCATTAATTCTAATAGTTAAGAATTGGTTCAATATTGTTTGTGTTAAGTTAAAAGCTAGTCGAAAGTCTTCTTTCTTCCATTAACAAGGTCATTGATTTTACTTAAATAATAATGATAAAGTCACCTAGTATTAAAATGGTAAACATAAATAATTATCATCACCATTAATTGAACAATTAAATTACACACTATCAATCTAACATTTCACACACCATCGTAATAATTCCAAAGTCTTTCTTCTGTCTCACACACAATTGGTAATAATTCCAAAGTCTTTCTTCTTTCTCACCCACAATTGCCGCAATAGCGCCAAAGCCTTTCGTCTTTCTCACTCACAAATTGCTTATGAGTAGATGCAACAAATTCACTTGCATTTCTTTCCAAATTTTATCGTTTATTTGACGTTTAATAAAGGTAGGTAAGAATGGTAATGGCTTGAATTTAAGTATCAACTTATCACGCTGGGATAGATAATAAAGAAGCCAGAATAAGTATGTGTCATGATTTCATCCCCAGCTCTGGCATCGTTACAAATAATATAAACAAAGCTCGAAGTTTACTGTCCAGTACTTCAACTTTGCCATAATTGATGGCACAACTGGTGTTCCTCCCACAACCCGATATTAATGCTCATTCCTCAGCAACCTACCCCCACACGGGGATAATAAAGTTCTTCAATATCTCCAATGAATTTCACTGTGACTGTACAATCCCCCATGGTGCTTTATTATTCTTTATAAAGCCCCGAGGTTCTCAATTTCTTAACTACAGTCTGTCGTTTGGTTAGCATAGATTGTTTGCAGCTCTGAAGAAATATGGGAGGTCGATCGAGATTGTTCTGGGTTATTATAATATGTTTCATAGCATTGGTGTTGTATTTAGATTCTGTGAATGGGGCTGGGGCGCTGCCTCCTCCTCCCTGCAGCCCCGTGTTTCTGCCCAACTGCATTGGGTGTCACAAGGACCACCCTTCAGAAAAATGCTGTGCATCTCTGAGAAGCATTGCAGACGATAAATGCTTCTGCGCGCGTCTGCGATCTGGTGCGGTGGATGCTGCTACTTACATCCCTATCGCTCAAGCTTGTGGTATACCTGTCAATGTTACTGCCAAATGCAAATGGTACGTCAGTAGTAAAGATTTTATTAGTTTTGATTATTTATTTTTTTATGACTAATGAAGTGCCCAACTGGCGAATCCGACTGCAGATAAAAGTGTTAGCTCGAGCACGGGGATTAATACCGAAAGTTAAGTTCCAGTATAACGAAACGTCATGTAGGGATTTGTATTTCGGAGATAAGAACGTTGTTGTTAGGTCTGTACGGTGAGGACTATGTATGCAATCATATTATATGTAGTGTACCGTTGGGATCTATGCTTAATAAATAAGCTGTTGCACAAGTGTTATGAAGGCCAAATGCTGCCGTAATATGTAAAAGCAATTTGCTATAAATTGTTGCTTGATTGATCTATTTGCTGTACTGTTTTACTTTTCTTTCGCAGCTTGAAATATAGAGAGCAAACCTGCTGGAGTGATCAAAACTTGTAACAGGCGTTATAATACCTCCCCATTATTATTTATTATTTTTGAATAAATTTTGTTGCGAGCAGATTGGAGATAATTTGCGTTTAGAAGTAGATGCAAAAGAAAAACATAAAACATATCATCATTATGAATGATAATGATAATAAGATATTGAGGGTTTATCATAAATATATAAATGATGAAATGATATTGAGTGTTTATGGTAAATATTTTATTAAGTATACTTGTTTCAACTTTTGGATGTGGGCTCGCTGAATTTTATTTTTATTTTAAATCAATGGACGTCATTTTTTCTGATCAAACCTTCGATGGCTGTGATTTGAGTCAGCGTTTTCATGCGGTACAAGAGTTTAATAAATATTTAATATGAAATTTGGCAAGGCGAAGCGGTGTTCACCATCTGTGCCTTAGAATTCTCGCGACGCTGAAGAGTCATTTAGAAATTTCTGAAGAGTCGTTTAGAAATTTCTGCAGGTGGTATGTTTCTCACTGCACATCGCTATGTCTGAATATCGTAATTTCCGGTTGCTGTATGTTTCTTCGATCAATAGTGATGAGAAGTGAACAGGATTAACTCAAATATGTAACGAATTTTGATTAGCTGTTTACAAAAGCGTAAATAATTCATTGAAGCTGAAATAAATTTGTAAGCCCGTTGTCTGCTTTGACAGCATTTTTTTTTTCAAGGACAATAACGGGTAACCGTTATTTACATGGGTTCATCATGCATTTGTCTTGACATCGAGAGCAACAAGAAACCACAGAAAGTAAAGAAGAGCGGAACCGTAGTAAAGGAAAGTAATGAAATTGATTGATCTATTCTAAAGAGTTAAAAACTAATAGTATACTAATGACAATAGATTAATTATATATATAAATACATTAATTATTAATTGAAGATAAAAACTCTATCTTAAACACACAATTATTTAGTTGAGCAAATCTCTCGACCAAACACTAAACTAGGAACTATTTTAGTTGGACTAAATATCTCTTATGTAGCTAATTAACAATTAACCAAATTATATTTATGATGAGGATCAATGTGCACAAGACAAGTAGGAGTAATCTCCAAGTAACTCCCTTAATTGAGTACTTGTCTTGGATCTTCTTGTCTGCAAAGTCTTCATCAACTTTTTCAAACATTTCCGAAATCATATAGAGCGAACTCCATCAAGTTGTCTCATAACCCTCGTAAAGGTGTAGTGGCAAATTGGTTCCTGAGTTCCACTCTTGAACTCCTGAATCACGAATATCTCGAAGTCAATTACTAAAGAGCGTCCCAAGCTATCATATAACCTCACGAGAAGACCACTCCCATGTCTTCAACAAATGAGAGATCCTTCCCTAGATGCACAACTGCCAAACTATGTAGACAACCATCCATATTGAGTTTTACACCACTCAATCTTTTAAAGAGTTGGTTCAAACACAGTCAATTATATGTGTGCAATACTTGAACTACTAATCATTCTATAGACAAGCTTCCATCTACTGAGATACATAGTGCCAACCTCTATACTCGCTAGTTGTATAGGAAAACTGTCTAGATACAGAATGTATCTAGACTCAGTTTTACAAAATGACCTCTAATTCATCATAATGTATATTTATTTTATAGAAAAAACAGTGATAAATAAATATTTCTACTAAAAATAATTGAACTATACAGCCAAAGAAACACACCATTTTATGTGATTGTCTATGGACATGTTGGTCACCTATCTTGTCTTTGTCTCACTTGTTGGGCATTGTAAACATGTTCAAATGATCCGGACCTTGAACTTCATTTCATTAGAAACCATCTATATGTGTGAGCTCTTGCTGATATGAACTTGCATGCCTCTAGTGCATCAACAAGGAGTGACACAGAGTAAAAGGAAAAACACCGAGTCATCCACAAAGGCTTTCTTTCTGATTGGGTATCTCTATATGATAGGTCTATCCCAAAATTTGTTGACTACATACATACACCTAAGCTACCTTATTTTTACAGAAAATTAATCTCACATTTCTCTCACATATACCTAGGCCCTCCCTTAAGGGAGTTAACCGAGAGCCGATGGCTCTGATACTAAGTTAAGAAACCAATTGCACACTAGAAACTTTAATTATATTACATTAATCACACATAAATACATCAATCATTGGTTGAAGATAGGAACTCTATCTTAACCACACAATCATTTAGTTGAGAAAATATCTCAATGAAACACTAAACTAGGAACTATTTTAGTTGGACTATATCTCAAATCCAACTAATTAACAATTAACCAGATTACATTTATGATGTGGAATCTCTTTCAATGTGCACAAGACAAGTAGGAGTTAAATCTCCAAGTCTCTCTCTTAATGAGTACTTGTCATTGATCTTCTTGTCTACAAAGTCTTCATTAGCTTCTTGAAGCAATTTCAAAATCACATAGAGTGAACTCCATCAAGTTGTCTCATAACCCTCGTAAAGGTGTAGGCAACAAACTGGAACCTCTAAATCAGGGATCTCCCAAAGTCAATCACTGAACAAGTCCCAAGCTATCCCATAACCTCATGAGAAGACCACTCCCACGTCTTCAACAAATGAGGGATCCTTCCCTAGATCCACAACTCCCAAACTATCTAGACAATCATCCATATTGAGTTTTATACCACTCAATCTCTTGAAAGAGTTGCTTCAGAGACAATCAATTACTAGTGTGCAATAGTTGAATTATTAGTCATTCTATGGACTAACTTCCATCTACTGAGATACATGGGTGCCAACCATTATACTCGCTAGTTGCATAGAAACACTAATACTGAATGTATCTAAAGTCAGTTTTACAAAATGACCTCTTTATTTGATTTTGGAAATACGTCATCATGTATATTTGTTCTACAGAAAAACCAGTGATAAATAAATCTTTCTACTAAAAATAATTGAACTATGCATCCAAATAACCACACCATTTTATTTGATTTCCTATGGCCACGTTGGTCACCTATCTTGTCCACTTGAATTTGGCTCACATGTTGGCATTGTAAACATGTTTAAATGATAGAGATCTTGAAATTCGTTTCATTACAAATAGTCTAGATGCGTGAGCTCATGCTGATATGAACCTGCATGTCCCAAGCACATCAACAAGGAGTGACACAAAGTAAAAGGCAAAACATTGATTCATCCACAAAGGCTTTCTTTCTGACTGGGTATATATCTATATGACAAGTTGTTGACCTATGCCAAAAGTCCTTGTCATGATACACAATGTGCGAAAGAATCAAGGAATAACAAAATTGATTACATTCAATAGAACATGATATCCCATCATGTCGTCTAAGGGGTTGCCTTTGGTAAGAAGTTTGTATTTCTTGCGATTAAATCATAGAAACATATGGAAGGAGAGATGCAAAGAAATTCTAATTTATCTATTCTTAATGACCATATTAAACAACAATGAATGAAACACCTATCAAGGTTTATAACTCCAACCCTCCATATAATATTTAGCATTGCAACAAGTTATAATATAGATACACACACCACCGATCTATAAGAAATTTGCTCAAAGTACTAGAAGTCTTCCCTTAATGTCCTAGATGTTGAAGCATAGTAATAACACACGAAAGTAAAGTAATGTGTTCCCCTAGTGTGTTGCAATGTCTACAAGGTTGTCCATTCCAGGGCTTCTTCTTAACACATAATCACAACTGCAAGAATACATTAGCAACCATAGCAACCTCAGAAATCCAAGGTGGTTGTACACATCCAAGCGACACAGACCCCAACCGAACCAATTTATTCACAATAAGAAATTCAACAAGCCATAGATCGTGTACTTTTCCAATTCGCATTGTGTGAGTTGCAAAATGGGAAACTCAACCAATCGCTTTTTCCCAAAATCTACAATTAGAGTATCGGTCCTTTCTGTAATTATAGTATTAGTCTTTTACTCATGATTACAAAGCACCTTAAAGAATTTATCCCAAGTTTAATGTAGCCTCATATCAACACTCAAACAAGCTACTTACCCACACCTAAGCTAACCTATTTTTATAGAAAATTAATCTCACAGTTCTCTCATAGATACCTAGGGCCTTCTTGTTGGGTTGTGTTATATTATTTCCATGACTAGCCCACCTAGTTAACCGAAGGGTTAGAGGGGGGGAGAAGCCCCCCCCCTTTGTTGCATAGATTGTACAATGGGGGGATCACAGGGGGGGATGGTAGCCCCCCTCTACGGGATCCGAGGCAGCACCCAGTGGAAAAAAAATTGGACCCTATATTAAGTTGGGCGGACCTACTTATGGCTTTGTGCATGGTTTTCGCACACGGTTTTGGACGTAATGGTTTTTGGTCCATGGTATTGGATGCTTTGGCATGTATAAATACGTATTGTAACATTGAAAGGAATATAATGAAAAATCAAGCTGGTAGTCCCAGTTTTGGGATCCAGGGAAAAATCTTTGCGTATATGTGTTTTATGTGTTATGCTCTTGCATTGTTTATTTTTTGTTCTTAGAATTCGTATGCAGGTAATTTCTATATGGGGTTAAAACCTACATTTGGTATCAGAGTCGTTTTGGCTTCAACGGGATACCTTTGTTGCTAAGGGGTTTTGCTCGGGCCTGTGGTAGGCCCTGTTTAGTGGGAGATTTGCGGGATCTATTCTAGTGGTGAAAGAAGATGGCGAGCAATGGAAAGATAGAGATCGAGAAATTTAATGGTCAAAGTTTTGAATTGTGGAAACTTAAGATGGAGGATCTATTGGTGCATAAAGATCAATGGCTCATGATAGATCTGAGTATTAAACCAACGGGAGTGTCTGATGAATAATGGAAGAAGTTGGATCGGAAGGCAAAGAGCACAATACGATTTTGTGTCTCAGATTCAGTATTGTTGAATGTATCAGGGGAAGCTATGGCTAAGGCTTTGTGGGACAAGTTAGGGACTTTGTACCAATTTAAGTCTCCGGTGAATAAACGGTTTCTACATAAAAAGTTGTATAACCTGAGGATGAAAGATGGAGACTTGGTGACAGAGCATTTGAACGCATTTAATACTGTGGTAAGTGAGTTATTATCTTTTGATATTAAAATGCGGAAAGGAAAGGCACTACAAAAGGGACTGTAAATCTAAATCTCCTGACAAAGGAAAGGGATCTGATGATGCTCCTTCTGCAGAGGTGAAAACCACCTCAGATGAAGGTGGGGATGTGTACTTAGCTTCTTCAAGTACACATGTAGATCATGAGGCATGGTTGATTGACTCAGGTGCATCCTTTCACTTCACTCCCCGTAGAGGGTGGTTCTACAAGTATGAGAAATACGATGGTGGTGATGTCTTCTTAGGGGATGATAGGAAGGCTAGAATCTTTGGTTGCAGAAAAGTAAAGTTGAAGTTGCAAAGTGGAAGGGTTAGAACACTTCTGGGTGTTTTGCATATTCCTGCATTGGCCAAAAATCTGATTTCTATAAGCAAGTTGGATGATGCAGGTGCAAAAATAATGTTTGAGAAGGATACCTGCAAGATGGTTCGGGGAGCACTGGTATTGATGTGGGGAGTTCATATTGGAACTCTGTACAAGCTGCAAGGTAGCACTATTGTTGATGGGTGCAACAGTTCTATGGGTCCTAAAAGTGGAGCAGAAAATCTAATGGTCTCTGGAGAGAAGACCATGTTGTGGCATCAAAGGCTTGGACATATTGGAGAGAAGGGCCTTCGAATACTTCATGGTAAAGGTATGGTAGAAGGTATGAGTAATAGCTCTCTGGATTTTGATTTCTGTGAAAATTGTGTATATGGGAAGCAGAATCGAGTGAGTTTCCCCTCTAGTGGTAAGAGGGCGAAATAGATATTAGAACTTGTGCCCAATGATGTGTTTGGACCTATGAAGGTTGCATCACTCGGTAAGTCTATGTACTATGTATCATTTATAGATGACTTCCCAAGGAATACATGGATATATTTCCTTAAGAATAAATCTAAAGTCTTTGACAGGTTTAAAGAATTTAAGGCTCTAGTGGAAAACTAGATAGAGAAGAAGATAAAGGTGTTGAGGTCAGATAACGGTGGATATTTTTGCAGCAAGGAATTTGAAGAATTATGTAAGAAGTGTGGTATAGCACGGCAGAAGACTACTCCATACACACCTGATCAAAATGGAGTTGCAGAAAGAATGAACAAGATATTGATGGAAAGGGAAAGAAGCATGCTCAATGGTGTCCGGTTGGGACAGGAATTTTGGGCAGAGGTGATGGAGACGACATGTTATCTGGTCAACAGATCATCTTCATCAGCATTAGAGGATAAGACTCCACAAGAGGTATGGACTGCTAAGAAACTCTCTCTTTCACATCTAAGGGAATTTGGATGTGATGCATATGTACATGTTCCAAAGGAGAAAAGAACCAAGTTGGATAGTAAATTTGAAAAGTGCATCTTTATTGGGTATAAGGATGGTTTAAAGGGTTATAAGCTTTGGAACCCAGTAACAAAGAAGGTTATGTACAGCCGAGATATGGTGTTCAGAGAGGTGAAAGATGTTATTAAACATGAAGTTCAACCAAAGGAACTTGAGAAGATAGAGTTTGAACTTAAACACGAAGAATCAGAGTCTACAGCAGAAGAAGAATCAGAAGATGAAGAGCTATAAACTTCCGGTGTGAGAAGATCAGTTCGAGAAAGAAGGCAGCCAGAAAGGTATCGCCCATATGCTTTCTGTTCAAAATTTGTTTTATCTATTACTGATGATGATCCTAGAACTGTGAAGGAAGAAGTAGATTCAGAGGATGGAAAACTTTGGAAAGAGGCCATGGTTGATGAAATGGTATCTTTGCACAAAAATGAGGTTTGGAATCTGGTGGAGTTGCCGGCTAGAAGGAAACCCATTGGCAACAAATGGGTGTTCAAGAAGAAAAAAAATGCAGAAGGAAAGGTGGAGAAATACAAAGCTCGATTGGTAGAAAAAGGTTATTCCCAGGTGCCAGGAATTGATTTTGAAGATATTTTTTCTCCTTTTGCCAAGGTACCTTCTATTAAATTAATTTTATCTGTTGCTACTGCTTTTGATTTTGAGGTAGAACAGATGGATGTGAAGACAACATTTCTTCACGGGGATCTCGAAGAGGAGATCTACATGAAGCAACCTGAAGGTTTTGTGATGAAGGGTAAGAAAGAACTAGTATGCAAGTTAAAGAAGTATCTGTATGGGTTAAAACAGCCACGAAGGATTTGTTATCAGAAATTTGATACATCTATATGGGGACTTGGCTTCACGAGAAGCAAAGCAGATCATTGTGTGTATTTTAAATTAATTGGTGACCATGTTATTTACCTAGTCTTGTATGTGGATGATATGTCACTGGTTGGAAATGAAAAAGAAATTATCCAGGATTTGAAGACCCACTTGTCCTCCAAATTCGACATGAAAGATATTGGTGCTGCAAACTATATTTTAGGCATGGAAATTAAAAGAGATCGGGCAAAGAGGAAGCTCTGGTTAAACCAGAGGAAGTATGTCGAGACAATACAACAGAGGTTTAATATGCAAGATAGTAAACCGGTGAAGGTTCCTATTCATGTAGGTGTAAAGTTTTCTTCTGAACAATGTCCCAATACACAAGAAGAGGAAGAGGACATGTCCCGTGTTCCATATGCAAGTGCAGTCAGTAGCCTGATGTATGCGATGGTTTGTAGTAGACCAAACATTGCACATGCAATGGGAGTATTGAGCAGGTTTATGTCAAAACCAGGGAAGGAGCATTGGACAGTGGTGAAGTGGGTTTTCAGGTATTTGTGGCACTAATGATTATGGTTTGTGCTACCAAGGAAGACCAGGATTGGAAAGAGTTTTGTATATCCGTGGCTTTGTTGATACAGACTAAGCTGGAGATCTGGATCAGAGGATATCTACAAGTGGGTATGTGTTTAACCTATTTGGAGGTGCAGTCAGTTGGATGAGTAAGAAACAATCTGTAGTGGCACTATCAACTACAGAGGAAGAATACATGGCAGCAACTCATGCAAGCAAGGAAGCAGTTTGGTTGTAGAGATTGTGTTCAAGCATGGGGTTAGTACAGGGAGCTATAAGAATAGATTGTGACAACCAAAGTGAAATTTTATTGGCAAAGAACCCTGCTTATCATTCAAGGACAAAGCACATTGATGTTCAGTATCACTTTGTGAGGGATATGATAGAAGACAAAAAGGTGTTGCTGGTAAAGGTAAACACTTTGAAGAATTCTGTAGATGCGTTGACAAAATATGTGAGCTCTGATAAGTTCTCTTGGTGTAGAAAAGCAATGGGCATTTCAGGGTTGAATAAATGACTAAGCTCTCTTATGGCCTCCTGTGGAAAGAAAACAACAAGTGAGAGAATGTTGGGTTGTGTTATATTCTTTCCACAACTAGCCCACCTAGTTAACCGGGGGGTTAGAGGGGGGACAGAGTCCCCCTTTTGTTGCGCCGATTGTGCAATGGAGGGGTCACAGGGGGTTTGAGGGGGGCGGTTAGCCCTCCTCTACAGTGTCTGGGGCAGTGCCCCAAGGAAAAAAAAATTGGACCTTATATTAGGTTGGGCGGACCTACCTATGGTTTTATGCATGGTTTTCACACATGGTTTTGGACGTGATGGTTTTCAGTCCATGGTATTGGATGCTTCGGCATGTATAAATATGTATTGTAACATTGAAAGGAATATAATGAAAAATCAATGTTGTACTCCCGGTTTTTGGATCTAGGGGAAAATCTCTGTGTATATGTGTTTTATGTGTTATGCTCTCACATTGTTTATTTTATGTTCTTAGAATTTGTATGCAAGTAATTTCTGTACGGGGTTAAAACCTACACTTCCTTAAGGGAGTTAACCCAGAGCCAATGACTCTGATACCAAGTTAAGAAACTAATGGAACACTAAAATCTTTTTTCAGGGGGGGAAGAATCCCCTCTGAAGAAGCAACATATACTTTATATACAGAATCTGTACAATCGGAATTCTTACAATCGTTGTGTCATTCTGAAGTCAACTCAGCATAGTCAACATATGATGTGTAGCATGCAACATATTTACATATGTACAGAAGCTCGAAATGAATCACAATGGCTGCCAGGCAGCGTGAACATACGACAAAGTTCGAACACGGGTGGGGAGCGGGAAAGCCATCCATCCCGAATTAATCACATATATAAATGCATCAATTATTGGTTGAAGATAGAAATTCTATATTAACCACACAATTATTTAGTTGAGAAAAACTCTCAACCAAACACCATACTAAGAACTATTTTAATTGGACTAAATATAGCAAATCCAACTAATTAACAATTAGTCAAATTACATTTATGATGAAGAATCTCATTCAATATGCACAAGACAAATAAAAGTTAAATCTCCAAATTAAAATATAACTAACATTATTTCCATATAATTTTGGTTGCCTTCAATAATCTCTTTGCCATGTTCAAACACCATACTTAACCTGTGGTTAATATTTTATTTCTATCCCCAAACTACTAAAAAATGTAGAAACTTCCATATATTCTTAAGATGATGCAAGATATTATTTTTATAATTGATAGGTTTTGTGTTAATATTATTTATAAATTTATAATATTATAATATCTGTATAAGTAACAGGTTTTTAAGTTAATTGTTTTTGTTCATATTATTTTTGTCATGTAGATCTGAACTTTGATGTAGAATATGGATTATAATTAGTTGTTGTTTTGATACAATACAATGTATATTTACCATATTTGTTTTTATGCCATAAAAACAATATCAAAATATTGAAAAAGAATATCACAATAGTTGTTTTTAGGTTTATTTAGTATATTAGTTTTGCATAATATTTATTGAATTCAAAATAAAAAAAAATTGGACTCTTGACCGAGTGCAATATGTTTATGGGTGTATATCAATAATAATTAAATTTTGGAGAGAATTATATCTGCATATCAACCACATTTATTAATGTGGTTGTATTAGTATGTTAATAATAATTAAATTCTGCAAAGAATTATATATGCACCTAAGGGTCAGTGAAAAAAATAACTCAATGACATTTTTTGAAAATGAAAAATATCTAAATAAATTTTCAAAAAAGGTGGTAAGAAAAAATGAACTACAATTGATAGAGAGTTGGTTGTTTTCCCAATTTGGTAGGTGTGGGAGACAACTCTCCTCAATTTTTGGAACCACTCCATGTGAAGGAGGCCAATGTAAGGAGGGGGAGATAAGGATGAAAGCCCTAGGAAAACGATTACTGAAGATTCAAAGGGAGATAAGGATGAAAGTCCCTGGAAAAAATTTATTGAAAATTCATTATTTATTGTTCAAGAAATGAATTTCAAGAGAGAGGAAAAAGGGCAGAGTGCAGTAAACTGCATGAATAATCTTATTCTCTTCAAGAGATTGCATTCTTCTTAGCGTATTATTATTTAGAAAAATAATTTACTGACATTAAGGAAGGGCTTGGGGTGAAAGAGTAGGAGGTTTATGGATGGGTAGAAAAATTTCTCCAGAAGTTGTTGGAAGCTTCATTTGTAGATATGTTAATTATTTAGAAGTTGTTTGTATCATTAAAATTATTTAGATCAATCTAGGTTTAGATCAATGGACAAGTCCCCTCTTACATAAATGATCATATGATTTATTGTTTTTCTCAGTGTTGCGGGGGAGCCCCCCCCCCGGAACCTGCTCCCAATCTGCGCTCCGGGCGGGAGCGGCTCGGGAGCGTGCTCCATGAAAAAAATTTGCACTCCCTGCCAAAACAAGGAGCGACTTCGGGAGCGATCGCTCTCGATCACTCCCGAGCTTTATTTTTCACTCCCGGAGCGATGTGCACTGTCGCCGGGAGCGAAACTGGCGAAAAAAATCCGCGCATAAAAAAATTGTTTTAAGAAATGTTTTTGTTATATAAAGGCTTTGAGGGCTTTTGTAAGTCATTGTGACTTGAGAGAGTTGGAGGAGAGCCAAGGAGCTAGAGCCAAGGAGCGAGGAGGAGCAAGGAGCGAGCACCGAGGAGCAAGGAGCAAGCCTGCAAGGAGTCTTGGATTTGAGGTAGGTTAGTAACTTAGTAATTTAGTAGGTTAGTAACTTAGTAACTTATTTCTAGAATGATGAATCTAAATAAATAAAATTAATAAATAGTAAATTCATTTTTAATTTTCTCATTCCCATTCCCATGAAATTTTGCAGATTCAAAACTACAAATTTCAAACATCATGGACCTGGTTATATTTCTTGGCATTTTCTTCTTCTTGGTTCCTTTTCTGGCTATTATGGTGCTGGAGAGTAGGAAAAGGAGGGGTCAAAATGAAGAGGGGGATGAAGAAGGGGGACAAAGTGGATTTGATGAAAACCGTGGTGAGGAGGAGCTAGAGGAGGGCGAACATGATTCAACAACTGAAAAAACTAAAGAAGACCAAACCCCATTGTGGAAATATGTTAACAGGCCTGAAGCAGGGAAAGGGGGTGGAACCACTAAATTTCATTGCCCCCATTGCAACAATAATTACACAGGTTCACACACCCATGCCAGAAAACACCTCTGCAGGAAAGGGCCATGGGATGGAGATAAACAAATAGGAGTCAAAACTTGTGCAGCTGTGTCAGCAGCAGATAGAGCCAAATACATAAGGGAAGAGGAGGAAGCCCAGTACAAATCTAAAAAAATCAAGGGGTTTTTTTGAACCAAGCTCACAATCACAAGCACAAAGAACTCCTTCAGCATCCTCCCAAGGCAGTGGATATGGAGGCATAGGGTCACCAGCTTTAAGGCGTAGAACCATATCATATTTCCTTGATGAGGGGTGTAGGAATGATGTGGATTCAAAATTTTATAGGTTTCTCTATGCATGTGGGATACCATTCAATGTTCTTCACTCACCTTATTGGGACGAAATGGTTTCTACCATAAATGATGCCCCTAAAGGATACAAGAGCCCTGAGTATGACAAGGCAAGAACCGTTGGACTTGATCATGAAAAAGAAAAAATATCACATTCTTTGAATAGAATGACAAGTTCTTGGACTGGCCATGGGGTATCCATTACATTTGATGGATGGACAAATGTAAAAGGCAAGCCATTGATAAGTGTTCTTGTTGTGTCTGTGGTGCCATCTTTCTAAATGCATATGACTACTCAAAGAAGTTCAAGACTGGCATCAACATTCCAAGCTAGCATGCATGTATACGACAACAATCATTCCAGAGATACTAAAAAAACTGAAATGGTGCTATTCCAAGCTAGTATGCATGTAAACGACAACAATCATTCACAGAAATCACGTAAACAACACTCACACAAGCCAAAACACAAAAAGCGACAGAAATGCTGCAAAAGAAAAGTTAAGCAGACTTACCCGTGAATAGCTGAGCTGGATGTGTCAAAGACTCTTGGATATGTTGTGGGATGTCAAAGCTCCAGTATAGATGTGAATAAGTGAGCTCTGAAGCGTCGAATAAATAAGTTTGAGGCTCATGATGCTCCTGCCACAGATCTAGGAAAAAACGACACTTAGATGAAAGATTCTAAAACGATCTTTGCATGTAACCTCCAGCTGCTAAAAATAGCTCCCTGAAATCTATTCCGGGAAAAAGAAGCCCATGCATGCAAGTCAAGTTTTCTCAGTCCTGGGTGGAATCGGTCAACTCAATGGCACATGTAACAACCTACTCAGCTGAGGAGAAAATTTGCGCATTTCTGGGAGGGAGTTTGGCTGACTGCCTAGAAGGATTGCACAATTTCTGGGCTGAGCAGATGACTATTTCCCAGAATTGAGTAATTTTTGGGTTGAGTAGCCCTGATGGGAGGAATTGTGCAATTTTTCAGTGAAGGGTGACACGTAGATTTGCGCAATTCTGGAGCCCAGCAGGCTGCCAGATAGGATTGTGCAATTTCTAGAGGGAAGGCTAGTTTCCCTCCAGAATTGCGCAATTTCTTGAGGGATCTGGTTAGCCTGTAGCTAGACCAAGTCTGGAGAAACAACATGTGAGGGGGATGCAGCAAGCTCTCATGCACAGGCTGGCAGTCTGCTAGAAAAACACTGAAGCTTCTGCAACTGACAAGGAAAGATATGTTGTTGAGGAAGATTGGTAGGGAGGCTCCAAAATGAAGCTAAGGAAAATTTTTGGAGGTTGGTTGTAGCCACTACAACACTTGGAAACACACTTGTAGAACTCCAACTCTCTGAACGGACCTTGTTCGTGAAAATCAAGTCTAACACCTCCAGAAGTATTATTCAGTTCTCAATTTGTCTTGGTTTCCACACTTTCTTGATTGTAAGATGTAGCATCTTCCAACATCTTGGTCGATTGACACACATTCCAAGCCCAGTCAACACGTTTGTTTCGATTGGGGTTGAGGGGTATATTGGTGCACAAGCAATATAGTCATCAGAGTCTTAATTTCATCTCTGGTGTTGCTCTGCTGCCTGCAGGACTGAATAGTACCCTGACGGAGTCACGCAGGAACACAAGCATCACTCCACTGCCAGCGAGCTTGGTTAGTACCCCGAAAAAGTTACTTGCATCACCTCTCTATGCAAGAAGCCTTTCTCTTCTTTCGCCTTATTCATTTTGAAATTTTTCACTTTTCAATTTTTCATTTTTCATTTTCATAACTGTGGAAGAGGGATCACCGACTTATTGAGAGAAGAAGAGGTTGTTCCTTCAGAGAAGTAGTTTATTATATACCTCTAACATGCCTGTTAAGAGTTTCCCCCTTACCTTGCTCTACTTTACTGAGTTTCCAAGGGTTAACACAAAAACAACTGACTAGAGTAGGTGACACTAGTTAGCGTGCAAGCGTTGTGTTTTGCACCAAGGTTCACTTCGAACAGTATGTATTTTCCATCGATGTATCATGGACCAAAGGTATCAAGTTCTTCACACAGAGGCAGGATGACACATAACCAAGTAGTGATAGTTGCACAAGGTCTCTTGTACTTTACCCAACTCATTTCAAGGTTCGCGCACAATTTCATGTGAAACTAACCTACGCACAAAAACAAGCAAACAAATAAAAACAAAGCGAAAGTAGAAGCAAAAGTGAAAGCAATCAAGTAAGCAAACAAACAAACATGCAAAGCAATAAATAAAACAAACTGAAAGCAAACACTACTCATACTTCTAAGCTAACGGTGCATGGGCCTGATCACGTCAAGTGATACTTCCAATGCATCCACTGGTGCATTGGTTGACCCATGTTGGTGAAGGAATGGTCTGCGAGCAACCCGGTTGCGTGAACCAGCAAACAAGAAAGATATAACAATGAATGCAAACACACTTCATGTTTAAGAGTGTCCATAGGACATAAGTGAGTGCAAGTACATGACATGTGGTCCGTGGAATTGTCACGGTGTTGTGAGACATTGGGTGTAGTCGTGAAGCATACACATACTCTTTACTATGACATGCAAGAAAACAAAAGAAACAAAGACAAATTGCGTCGTGCACGTGTGCTTTCAATGTAAGATTCCTCCAATGCATGAGCGATGGGATCGTGCAGTTTGAGTGGAGGAAGCATGATCTATGTGTGAGATTAATATTCAATGCATACAAATGAGCGATGAGGAGCCTCAGGTGATTGAAAAATTTCCTGATCGGAAATGAAAACAACCTCAGGATAGGAGGGCCTGACATAACCATCAGCTCGGGATGAAGTGCCTTGATAGCTTGGGGTGTTTCGACTTCGTTGTAATATAGATCATCATAAACAGGTGGCTTCGAACAAACAACTGCGATAGAATCATCATCGTGATCAAATATGGGAGTAAATAGATCACGACAACTACGATCAACAAAATCAATGATTTCATCGGCATCCTCATGATTTGATGAATCAAATATAGAGGTAGATGGGAAGCAGACAAATTCACCCTCTCTGTTTCCGTTAAAGGCAGATGAAAGGTCAAGTGGATTTTCAATGAATAATTTATCCTCTCCATTTTTGGATGATGGACTAACATTAAGGGTGTCCTGCGAGTGATCGAAAATGGGTGCATCCATAGATGAAGATACACATGCGAAATCATGGATGGCAGGTTCACCAAAGATGTTAGGAAATAACATAGGGGGCTTAGACAGAAGGGAGTCATCCTTCACCGAGTGCTGATGCTCAAGCTCCCAGTCATACTCTTCATGAATGACATCACATGTTGGTTGTGCAACACCAACTTCCTTGATGGCTTGATCCTCCTTCACAACAAGTGTAGAGTCCGGAATGGAAGAACACAAGACAGTATCACCATGAGGATCATTTGAGTACAAAGACGGAGGTTGTGGTACAGAATGCATATGACAACTCGATGGACTCACAACCAAATCTGTGCAAAAATTAAGCGAAGCGATGTTGGGAGGATGTGATAGTTGAATTGATGTATGTGCTTGATCTCCCGCATCACTCTACAGTGGTGGAGTTGTTTGATGAGGGGACGACGGACAATCACTTGTGATAGTGACCGTATCCATCTGTGATTGCGCAGCTCCATCACTAAAGTATGATGAGTGAGGCTTGGGCTCAAACTTCTTCTTTGGATGGACTGATTTGTTAAGAAAGTACTCAAATCTATCCCAAAGATAAGGAAATTTCATCTGGCTCTTTGGAGCTTGAAATTGCAAATCACGAAAGCGCTACCAAAAGTCCATAGGCAATTCATGCTGAGCCTTCCATTATTGTAATAGTTTGTAGTCAAGATGTTCTGGATCAAAATTATAGAAAGTATCTTCAATAAGATCACAGAAGTGCTCAAGTGAGTGCACGTTGCCATTCGGTAGGCTGCACAACCACCATTGTGGGGATTCGCAAAGTGTGTATGCAAGCAGCAGACTAGCATGTTCGTCAGAACATCCATCTTCCCCGTCAAGCATGGAAAGGAAGTCATGTAAGAACATAGGCCAGGCCACTTCACCTTCACCATCATACGTGTATTTAGACAGGAAATCAAAGAAATCCCTCGTGATGTGGATACGTTCGGCATGCGAAAAACATTGTGGAGGGTTGAGAGTGCAAGACTCCATGATAAATATGCAAAGGTTCAAAATAGGATGAAAGGACACAGCTTGTCAACTGGACCTCCTTCTAGCGCCAGAAATGTTGATGGTGCTAGACCCGTCAACATGTCAGGGGTTCTCCCTGGTAAGAAGTCCCAATTAGACCTCAGACCATTTGCTGCAGGAGTCCCAGCAGTGAGTCGTAAGGTATTTCCTTAACCGTGGTTTTGCATAGAGGAAAGTAAGATGTCCCTGTTCGTAGCAAGGGTGTGACATATGCAGTAAGCCAAGGAAAGTGCATGAGAGGTTCTAACACACGAAGGGTGAGGTGAGTGCACCCCTTGGAAACATGTGAAATCACGCAGTTAAGAAGGGAACACATGAGCAAATATGCATCAAAACACAGAAGGCGAGTAAGCTAGCAATCCAAAGTGATGGTTAAATCAACATCACATTTCAGATAGATTTATACATACATATATAGAAAATAGCTAAACATGCATGCGTGAGAAAACATATACATATATCATTTAGAGTAAGCAAGATAGCTGAAATACAATACGAAATATGCATGAAATGTGTTGGCTCTATTATATTATGAAGTGTAAGTTCCAGACATACAGTACATCCATGTCCAATCACTAGTTCCAACAGCGGAACGTTACAATCACTACTGCCTGCTCCTCCAAAGGGCTATACTAGCTCTATGCAGTGGAGAAGCCAAGGCTTGTTACAATATTGTCCAAGCTTTCTCTAAGATACTCCTATCGAAAGCTTGTCTGACCAAAAGCCTCTATAATGAGTTATGAGGGACTATATATAGCAAAGGGTGGGGTGGCCCTTGACATTCCCCTTTGTGACAATTCATCTACCCTCATGACTCTTCATCTACTCTATGACTGTTACATCCAACTATCGACACTTGAACTTACACTTGACAAGATGTTACATTGCAATGCACATGTACCCATGTGAGACAAAATAGCTTGAGAAAGCCATGCAAGACATCCCTATGACTCAGACAACTGTCGGAATACCAAATCTTCGACATGCTCATGGCGGTCGACCATAGCGAATTGATGCCAAGCTCGATAGTCTGCAATGGTTTCCGTGTACTCTAAGGTGGCATCATTCTAGAAACAAACTGTTGCCTCCATAGAATCCGGGTACACTGCTCGGGCTCCTTTGTCCAACTCGTTTGATAGCATACACATCATTGCCTTGAGTGTGGCCGGACCAACAACATACTTGTGCATGATGTCTACTCTGATTGACAAGTCTGGGTTGGTGGCTATGCGCATCAACTCGTCAAAGTATGAGTCAAGATCCAGTCGGACCTATGCCTTTGTCTTCGCCTAGGTGAGTGTCCCAATAAATGTCATCGCATGTGCTCGCACAACAACATCCATACTCTTGAATACATCTACATGGGAATCCTGTAGACTAGTGATGAGTTGTGGGAGATCTTTATAGTTCCGGATCTAACTCTAGATGCGTGCCTTCATCTCAATCACTCTGGGCTTCATCATCTTAGGCAAGTGTAGAAGGGCTCCCTTGTGTCTCATCATCCATGTTTGCATGTAATCAACAACAGCTTGCACATTCGAGAGGATACGTGCTCTTCTAGCACATCGCTACTACCAACTGCTGAGATGGACGACTGCCTTATGCATGGTACCAAACTTGGAATACAACACATGCATGAATGTGTCAAGGGACAATACTTCATCCAGTATTTCCTTCTTCAATTCTCCTCGGGCGGATGTTGTAACCAATTCTCCTCCATACTTGGCTGTATGTGGCTCCTTATCCATTCGCTCGTTCTCAGCTATCAGGAAGCGAACACTCGAGCTAGTGGCTTCAACATATGCTCTAGTATCACTGACCAATATTATTGGATGTTTGTGCACGTCAGACACGATCACTCGTTCCTCAAACTACGCATGATATGTATGATCCTCTTGAGTCGACACTTTGCGAGATTGCACAAATCTATGTTGAGACTCGTTGAATGAGATGTTGTGCATCTCTCCTTCCGGTTGATCTCCAAGGATCTCAGTGTCTCCTTGGTCGCTTGGGACTTTCTCCTCTTCTGGATGCAGTGAAGCTGGTGGGTCGACCTCTTGCTGGTGAGGCATGAGGTCGATGTCTTTCTCTAACTCATGTTGCTCCATATCAGTATCCATCGGTTCAAGCGATTTCTCTATCTCTTGAGAAAAGTCTTGTTCCTGCGATGGTTCACCCTGTCTGCCGGATGCCAGCTGTTCTGATGAGTCTACTACCTGTACAGGCACAATTTCATATGTCTGTGAAAGTTGTGCCCCCTGCTATACCTATTCCTGCTACACTTACTTCTCTTGTCTGCGCAGCTCTTGTTCCTTCTGAAGTTGCTCCTTCAACTCATGCAACTCCTTCTTTGTTTCCTCCATTTTCCATTTCTCCCTTTGTCTTTGCGCATTTCGCTTGTCGCGTTGTTGCCTCTTTGCCTCCATTTCCAAAGTTGCTTTCTGCAAAAGTGGGTCTTCTCGGAACTTGCAGCTTTGTTCTTCCTCCATACTGTCAACGATCTTACTCTTGCCCTTGGCGCACGCTGGTATGTTTACCTCTACTGGTGCTCTCTGGGATGCTGCTTCACTACCCATTCCACAGCGAAGCCGACCGGTTCATTGGGTCTGGAGAAGTTGTAACAATATCTCCATGGGTCTTCCTTTGCCAAATGACATGCTCGGTGGATCCAGTTAAACTGTACTCTCGTGCAGTGGTCTTTCACGAGACAATGCGGGTTGTACGGATTGTAACTCCAGGTGTCAAGTGGATATTTCTTCATCTCCTATGCTTCGACATGTGCATGCTTGAAACTCCGTATCTTGTATAACCAGATGCGCAACGAAAGAGTGGGCCAAGGTGCCTTCTTTTTCTGGTGCAGCCTAGCTGATAATCGTGCTAAGATGTGATATGATACTTCCTGCATGACAATTTTGTCCAAGGCAAACTTTAGTAGAACATGCAGAGGATTCTCCGCACTATACAAACATATGAAGGTACCGAACAGTGAGGCATACCAATCAGCTATGTCGATCAATGCCTCCATTGCTGCCTTCGACATGCAGGGTGGATCATGTTCGAATATCATCTTGTAAACCGAGGTGACAAAATGATCAGACAACTATATGATAACTCCTCTTAAGCTGCATTAGGACAACATCTTACAATAGGTGCTCACAGAGGTCTCCACCGATGTCCATGACCACTTCAAGCCCAGGAACTCCTAACGGGCACAGATTGCATCCAAGATGTAAGCAGACACATAGATTTCTAATTGCATACTTTTGGGCGGCTGTCTAGCCCTTGTTACTTGTTCCTTTAGCTGGTGAGCCAATATGTCAGACCAATTGCATGCTTTGCCTTCTCTGGCCAGTTGGTCCAACGTGATCACCCAACTCTATGGGAAGGTTTTCATGCTTTCTTGGGCATACAGACAACATGCAAAGATGACCAAGTATTGATAAGCCTTCCGTAGTGTATTCATCTTGTATACCCAGTTGGGTTTCATCCTAAATTTTGCTAGCTCCTTCACCCAGTTCTTCAAGATATCTCTCGAGTTGGCATTGTTGATGCGTATGCTGAAGGGTGTCTCCATGGTGATCACGGGCTTTGACATATAATACATCTCATCATAATCTTGTGCCCTGAAGGTAGAAATCTTTGTCCTGCTAACACTGCTCAATGCCATCGTCTTGGGATCAGTGTGTGAGACAATCCAATGTATCATGTCTACGCATGGGAGCACAGGATATCTACATGAAATCTGGTATAAGCCAGACTTGTGGATGTTCACATAAACTTGGCGGTCTTTGAGGTCTTCCTCAAATGTTCCTGAAAATGCATCATTGATCTCCTGACATTTTAGCTTGATGTCCTTGTATACAATTAGCTTGGTGTCTTCATAGATCGACAGACTTGTAGACACTCGCTCAACTGCTGCTCCAGTTGCACTTTCGTCAATGTCATTTGATATTTCTCTCTTAGAAGCCATTGATCCTGAACTGCGAAGAGGTAGACGAACACCTGCTAGATCTGGAGATATAGCGACATGCATGGAAATAAATATGTCAGCTAAAACCAAAGCAAACTGAGGAACGACATGCAACATACCTGAGGATTGACTGGCAAGAATTGTGCAATTTTTCCTAGGAGACTGGCTGCCAGAATTGCGCAAAAGGAAGTCTGGGTTGTCTCGCGAGGTTGGTTGGCTGCTGGAATTGCACAATGTGCAATCCAGACTGGCCTGCTTTCTACTAGAATTCTCAATGCGCAATTTCAGTTGGCAATGTTTGTAGGCCCAGTGACTGCATTGCGCAATTTTCTGGGCCAACAGTCACTATCCCTCATAATTGTGCAATGCAAGACTGGAGGATAGTCACTGGGCAAAAATGCACATTTTCTGAGAGGAAAACAGAGCCTTCCCTCTCAGGATTACGCAATGTTGTCTGGGTGAGGCAGAGTCCGAGCCAAGGCTACCCAGACCCACCGGCAAGCAACTGAAAGAAAATGTGAATGTGATTGAATGGTGATACAGAGTGTAAGCAGGAGTGAATGATCATGCATGAAAACAATGAATGAAAGATTCAGAAAACAGAACCACATGCATGTGGGTGACACGAGTCACCGAATCGGCGACTGTTCGTGCAAAACAATTTCATGCATGTGACAATAGTGAGATGCTAACGAAAACTAAAACAGTGCTAGTACAAGCTAGTAAGCATTTCAATGACAACAAGCGTTCACAAAAATCAAGCAAACAACACTCACACAAGCCAAAACACAAAAGTGACAAAAATGCTACAAAAGACAGGTTAAGTCGACTTACCCGTGAATAGCTAAGTTGGATGTGTTGAAGACTCCTGGATGTGATGTGGGATTTCATAGCTCCAGGATCGATGTGAAGAAGTGAGCTCTGAAGCATTGAATAAATAAGTTTGAGGCTCATGACGTGCATGCCACAAATCTAGGAAAAAGTGACACTTGGAGGAAAGATTCTAAAACGATATTTGCATGTAACCTCCAGCCGCTAAAAATAGCTCCCTAAAATCTGGGGATGATTTTTGCATGTTGCTTTTTCTATTCCAGGAAAAAACAACCCATGCATGCAAGTAAATTTCCCTCGATCCCGGGTGGAACCGGTTAACTCAATGCACATGCAACAACTTGCTCAGCTGAGGGGAAAATTTGCGCATTTCTAGGAGGGAGTTGGGCTGACTGCCGAGAAGGATTGCGCAATTTTTGGGCTGAGCAGCTAACCGCTACCCAGAATTGCGCAATTTCTGGGCTGAGTAGCCCTGCTGGGAGGAATTGCAAGTGAAGGGTGACATGCATATTTGCGCAATTCTGGAGCCCAATAGGCTGCCAGACAAAATTACACAATTTTTGGAGGGAAGGCTAGTTCCCCTACATAATTGCGCAATTTCTTGAGGGAGTTGGTCAACCTATAGCTAGACCAAGTCTGGAGAAACAGCCTATGAGGGGGATGCATCAAGCTGTCATGCATAGGTTGACATGAATATTTGCACAATTTTGGAGCCCAGCAGATTTCCAGACAAAATTGCACAATTTCTGGAGGGAAGGCTGGTTCCCCTACAAAATTGCGTAATTTATTGAGGGAGTTGGTTAGCCTACAGCTAGACCAAGTCTAGAGAAACAACCTATGAGGGGGATGCAGCAAGTTGTCATGCACAGGCTGGCAGTCTGCTAGAAAGTCACTGGAGCTTGTGTAATTGATAAGGCAAGACGTGCTGCTGAGGAAGGTTGGTAGGGAGGCTCCAAAACGAAGCTAAGGCAAAATTTTGGAGGGTGGTTGTAGCCGCTACAATAGATCTTTGGGTCCCAGTACTCTTGTGGTAAAGAGTACAGCCTGATCCATACTGGAAGATAGGAGAAACCCTCTTTCTCGGGGTCAAATCGGGGAACCCATAGTTTTAGTAAAAGGCCAACAGAGCCTCCTTGCAAGATCTAGTCTCTATCTTCAATAATATTGAATATCACTATGAAGAAGCATTGTGCCCCCAGCTTGAGTTCAATGTTGCCTTTGTTGATTCAGTTCTTTCTAATCCAGTCGAGAAGAAGCCGCTACAACAGATCTTTTGGTCCCAGTACTCTTGTGGTAAAGAGCACATCCTAATCCATACTTGAAGATAGGAGAAATCCTCTTTCTCAGGGTCAAATTGGGGAACCCATAGTTTTAGTAAAAGGCCAACAGAGTTCATGAAGTAGGGCCCTCCTTGCAAGATCTAGTCTCTATCTTCAATAATATTGAATATCACTATGAAGAAACCTCGTGCCCCCAGCTTGAGTTCAGAGTTGCCTTTGATGATTCAGTTCTTTCTAATCCAGTTGAGAAATTTTTTTTCAGAGGGTCAAGGGCCAATGAATTTGCAAATTTAATGTGTGTTCCTTTATCCATTTGATGGTTGATCGCAGTTTCTCTGTCAGAATCTCAAGAAGCGGGGCATCTTGGGCTTGAGGACGACATAGGATGGTGGTTAGTTGATATTTGGCAACGTGCTCCTGAGAAGAGTCGTTCCCTTGTCATTGGTTTGGGCCTGCTGTGCAGAGGGGCTAGACTGCTTTGAAAAATGTTGTTGAGCATTGATTCGTAGAGATAGCTTGAATGATCATCCTATTATGGCATTTTTGAATGAGGGGCCTCCTCTAGCCCCCCCGGGGGTGCCATATAGGATGTGGCAGTGGCTGCAGAAGTCCTATTCAATTAGGATTTGAACCCTATGCAAAATCAACAGAATGACTCATCATCACTTTTATTATCTTTACATAAAGACATATAAATGCGTAATGACCAATTTTTCCACATAATAGTAATATATATATATATATATTTCAAAAAAATATATCAAACATGAAAAGAAATCAAATTTCATAATCTATAATTATTTAATTATCTAATAAATTTAATTTTTTTTTTTAAGTTTAGTTTTAAACAATAACATCTCTTCGTGCTAGTTTCTAAAGCACCACCCTACTTTTATTACAAATATGTTACAAACCAATAACAAAATAACAAAAAAAAAACTCAACCCTATTATATTTATTTTTAATTTTTTTATATTTATTTTTAAAATATTATTATTATTTTTAAAATTTAAATTGTTTATCAATATTTATTAAACTTATTTATCAATGAATATTAACGCCAATCTACATATAACAAGGAAAAATAATTTATTTAATAAATTAAAATTTATTATTAAAAATGGTAAATCCAATTAAATAATTAAATAAAATTTCCATTCCTTTTCTAATTTTCTTCCTTGCACTAAGGTGAAGACTCTTCTTTGTTTTAGATATATTATGTTAGTTCGTTTGTTTTAAAATTTATTATTAAAAATGGTAAATCCAATTATATAATTAAATAAAATTTCCCTTCCTTTTATAATTTTCTTCTTGGCACTAAGGTGAAGCCTCTTCTTTGTTTTAGATATATTATGTTAGTTCATTTGTTTTAGATATATTATTTTAGTTCATTATTTTTGTAACGGGACCGGAATTTATAATAAATCATAAACTGAATTTAGTTTTTCTTTTAAAGTTAATAATATAATTTTTAATAAAATTATTATTAAATTAGATTTTTAAATATAAAGATAAATTTAACATTTAACAAATTTTTTAATTTAAATTACGTAAATTCTGCATTTTAAAATTACAATTTTCCTCAAAATCTACTGGAAATAAATTTCAAATATGACATCAAACTAAACATTCTATCAACAAGGCAATCCACACGGAATAATAGTTCCAAAGTCTTTTGCTTATTAGTGAATTCAAGAAATCCACTTGGATTTGTTTCCAAATTTTATCCTTTATTTGGTATTTAATATAGCTAGGTAAGAATAATAATGGTTGGAATTTAAGTATCAACCTATCAAGTTAGGATAGATAACACAGAGGCAAGAATGAGTATGTGTCATTCTCTATCGTTAATATTTTGAATTAATTATGTGTATGAAATAAAACATAAAATTATTAAATATTTATAAATTTTAATTTTAAAAAATATGTAAATTTTAATCTTTATTATACATTTTGAAATTATTTGATGTATGGTTTTTTTAGTAAAATTTGTTAAAATTATATAAAGATTTATTGAAATTATAAGTTTAAGTGTAATTTTTTCTTAGATTTTTCAAGTATTAAATCTATATAGTAAGCAAAAATACATTTTAAATAATAAAATATCATAATTTAAGAAAACAATTATTTTTCTCAAATTTCATGATTTTATCTACATCTATGTCGTGATTACAAATAATATAAACAAGCTCAAAGTTTTATGTCCAATACTTTAAGTCCTATATTAATGCTCATTCCTTAGCTACCTATTCCCGCACTAGGATAATTAACATTCTTCAACATCTCCAATGAATTTCATTGTGATTGTACAAATTCCCCACAGGGCTTCATTATTCTTTATAAAACCCGAAGCTTCTCAATATTGTTAATTGCACTCTGTGGTTTTGTCAACATAAATTTTTTCAAGCTCTGAAGCAATATGGGAGGATGATCGAGATCGTTTTGTGTTCTTATAATGTGTTTCATAGCATTGGTGTTGTATTTATATTTTTTTAATGGGGTTGGGGCTCTAGCGCTTCAAACTCCTCCTCCTACATGCAACCTTGTCTTTCTACTCAACTGCATTGGGTGTCGCAAGGACAACCCTTTAGAAAAATGTTGTGCATCTCTGAGAAGCATTATAGACGATAAATGCTTATGCTCATGTTTGTGATCTGGTGTGGTGGATGCCTTTACTTACATTCCCATTTCCAAAGCTTGCGGTATCCCTATTAATGTTACTACCATATGCAAATGGTACGTTAGTAGCTAAGATTTTATTAGTTTTGATTATTTATTTTATATGACTAATGAAGTGCCCAAATGGAAAATCTGACTATATATAAAAGTACTAGCTCGAGAACGTCGATTAATAGATATGATTGTTAGTCTTGGTAAAGGTTGATTTCAAATTAATAAATATGCCTTCTTGATCTTTGGAGCATGTGACTGACATGTGTGAACAGTTGCAGGGCAACATGCTTGGTATTAGCATGACAAGGTTACAACTGATTTGTTTATAACACTAACAACTAGGTGATGTGATGACACATAATAAGACTTAATTGCGGCAAGGAGTTGGGTGAGAATTCCTTTGGCTATGTTTGGAAACCATGATTCCAAATGAATGAGTGCTTTGCATGAATACATGAAGTCTTCTTAACCTTGATTTTGTCTGACATTATGTGGATATGTGTTATATTCATGAACATGTACTTAACAAGTATAACAATTGGTTTTCAGTATGGGTGGATTCATCAAGGAATTGGAGTCCCTTAAGAGGTAATATATGTATGTGTTCAGTTACAAGTCAATGTATTGGGTAGAACAAGGTAGGGTAGCTGGTATATTGTATATTTATTTATGCACTGATAGTTAGGTGTTTAAGGCAGTATGATGGAGGGAATTTCCTGACAAAAGAGGCTACCATGAAACCTTAAAGAAGGCTTGGGTTCGGCTTTCCCTTTGAAGCATTGGGAACCCATGGCTTTAAGTCATGTTGAATGTTTCTAGTTTTGTGATTTCGGTATTTTTTGATTTGTTTGTGTTCGACTTATGGTTTTGCTTGTGTTTGGTGTATGGCCATGCCACTTTGCTTGTGGTGTTGTATTGCTATTGGGCTTTCATGGTTTCTTCTTGTTTACTTTTTGCTCTTGCCTTTTATGTTTTGTGGGAATTGGGCATTAGTTGGGGAAGGAGGGAAGTTAATGGATCTCAAGGAGAGCTAGATGAAACCCAACATGTAATGTAAGACCTGAATGAAACTTGATTCATGTATAAGGGCAATTAAAGGAAAGAGTATGTCAACTAGCTAGATTGGTTGGGTCCATTGATGTAAATAGACGATGGCACGATAGTCATGAGAAAGGTAACAAGAAAGGTAAAGTAAATGGATTTCAGGCATAAGATGCCTTGGCTTTGTTGGGAACTATTGTTCTTAATGTTGTGCATGTTGTGCACGGATAGAGGGAGTTCTCTTAACCTTGACCTTATGGTATTTTATAATTGTGTTGTGATCATGATTATGCTATATATATATATATATGTGTGTGTGTGTGTGTGTGTGTGTTTCTATGTATGTTGTTGTCTGACAGGGTCATCAGGGATCATGATTGTTTTATGCTAATGTTTATATGTATATATGCATGTATGTATGTCTTTGTTTGACAGACTCGTCAGGGATTGTTCTTGTGGAGGAATGATTGCTTATGTAGGTGAATGGCATGAAAAGGTTCCTGGTATTATGAAAAATCAAGTGGGAAGAGTATTCCCGACAGATCTATGAGGTTAGTATCATGTGGATATGATTTGATATTATGTGCTTGTATTATGCCTATGTTTATGGTATGGTTGGTAATGTGGAGGGATACATAAGTGGAATAAAAGCAGTGTGATCTGTGGAAAGACACTAGAAGCAAGGTTGCTTGGTAGAGATAGTGTGGTATTTGAATGTGCAGTACTGGTGTTGTGTGGATGTTGCATATGCGGTGTTGTGTACATATGGTTTTTTCTACATGCTGCATATTTGTTTTCATTTACATATGGTGTTGTGTGCATGTTGGATATGTGATGTTATGTACATATGGTGTTGTGTGCATGTTGCATATGTGGTGTTGTGTGCATATTGTATATGCGACGTTGTGTACATATGGTGTTGTGTGCATGTTGTACATGTAGTGTTGTGTGCATATGGTGTTGTGTATGTGTGGTACATCTGTTATGCACACGTTGTGATGGTGGTGTTGTGTACACGTTGTGCAAGTGGCGTTGTGTACATGTGGTGATGTGTACATGTTGTACATGTGATGCTATGTACATGTGGTGTTGTGTACATATTGTATACGTGGTGGTGTGTACATGTTGTACATGTCATATTGTGTACATGACGTACATGTTTTGTTTTGTAAATGCAGTATTGTGTTGTGTGCATTGTATAGTCGTTGTATCATGACATGTGTATTCGTTGTGTTGTACTTTATGTACGTATCTGTATTGTGTTGCACATCGGGTGTAGGTGTATGTATTATGTTGTGATGTACATTTTGTGTGTGTATGTGATTGAAGCAAAGAGAAGTACTAGGTGTTTGTCAGGTGTGGAAACTAATCCGAGGTGTGTACGGAAAGGATAAAGAACAAAGGTAGAAGAAAAAAACAAATTGAAAGATAGGTATCAATATTCTATTTTAGTTTTAATTATGCATGTGATATATGACTATAATTTATGATGGTTACATATAATCCATGATTTTGATTTATGACGGTTGTGTTTGAGCTAACTAGATGTGATATGTTTATACATGATGATTTGATCAAATACCTAGTTTGACTTGTTGTGACAAGAAGTACACAAAATTGCAAGTGTGCTTTATTGATGAGCCACCAATGAGGTATGATTTGAATTAATTTCAATTCTTTTGAATTTAATGGTAACTATGTGCTTTGTACAAGAAAGCATGGAAAAATCCCAGGTTGGGTAGTTGGAACTCATTGCAAGAATGTTAGCAGCAATAATGAAAGGAATTGGAACAGACAGTAGTATGTTGGTAAAGCATTCTGGAGCAGGGCCATTGTGGGACACTGGTACCCAATAGTATCCAGTGATTTCCATGAGCATTCTATGACCGATATAGTTTTAAGGTAGGAATATGCCTTGGTTTTTGGACCTTCTGATATGAGGAAACCTTGCCAAGGGATGGATTTCCTGAGGGAATGTGTAACAGAGAAGGGGATGCTCGCGGAACTTGGAAGGCATGTGACTACATATAAGGGGTGATCGATTGGCCAAGGGATTGTGTATCAGAGAAGGGAAGGGTGAGGAATGAATTTGTTTTGGTCATTAGCATTGCGAGATGGAATCAGAAACACATTGGGAGTGTGCCATAGAAAAATAAGCCAATAACTATTTACTGAGAGAGCAAGTGGTGCAAGGATTATAGTATTGGACATTTGATGCAGGTTTGAATTTGGAAATGGATTCTAGACTTCCTGGGAAGGAGGTGAATCCTGGTACTACTTGTGAGGGTGGAGGTGTGAGCCTCTAGATTCCCTTGTTGATTGATGCAGACATCGTATCCTTTTATTTACTGGTTAGAGAAAATGTGTATATGTATATGTGTATGTTATTGTAAATATTGTATTGAGTTGTGGTTATAAAAATCCATAGAAAGTATGATTATTTGCTACTAGAAGCAAATGTGTATGAGTATATGTGGTTGTGATTGTAAATATAGTAATGAGCTATGTTATAAAGCTCCAAGAAACAGTATGATTGTCATATTTTCAGAAGGATGTCATTGTAAATACTACATCAAGTTATGTTATAAATGTCCATAGGAAATATGTTTTGTTTTCAACAGTTTTATGGTCGCAGGTGTCATAGAACACTGAGGACGATGTTCCCCCAAGGAGGAGGGGTTTGTAACAACCCTTGGTTGACTTTCCATGTAAAAAATAATAACTAAGGTCATGAGACATGTATTCCAAGTTGAATGGTGGGAAAAGCATCCTAATGGGTGTCACTTTCGGTTTATTTATGTCAAAGGAAATTGGAAAAGGCAAAGTGGCAATAATTGCCATTTATTTACGAAAATAAAGGAAAATAGGAGAAAAGGAATGTGAAGAGTCACATATTTGCATGAGAGGTAAATTGAAGGAAAAATAAAGGAAAGTGAATAAAATAGAGACCTCAATGATAAAAAGGATTATGAGGATCAGTTCAAGACTTTTGTCAGTTGACACTTTAGCTAGTTTATTTTTGTAGCTCTCTTTTATTCTCTTGTTCTCTCATACTCTTGCACACTTAGAGCATTCTTGGAGCATGCTTGTAGCACTCTACTATTCACTTGCATTTGGAGAAAGAAGGCATAGGAAGGCGAGAAAGAGCAAGGGAACAGGTGGATCAACAACTACAACTGGATTGCTTTGTAGGTAACATGTTGTATGTATTTTTTCCTTTCTAGTTTTGGCATGCATGGTACATGCATGTGATTATCAGGTTATGTTCTGCCATTGGCACAGAGGATCGCCTAGATTGACAGTGGTTTTAACCTTGCTTTGCCATTTATTGGATAACCATGGCGTTATGGGTTTTTCAAATTGATTTTTTTCTAGTTGGTGCTCATAATTCCTTATGGTTGCGGGCTAGAACAAAATCTATCGAAGCCCTGGAACAACTTGGGTTGAGTTACCAATCCTGGAACAACTTGGCTTGAGTTACCAGTCTTGGAGCCTAGGCTGGAAAAAAACTCTAGAGACCTCAGTGGGTTGAGTTACTAGTCCTGGATATGGGTTGGATAAACGCTTTGGATCCATGGAAGGTTGTTGATTGAGTTACTAGTTCCTGGAGCCCTGGACAGCTTGTGTAGAGACCGATTTGGTTGGTGTTAGTGATGTCCGACCATGAAGTGGAATCATTGGTTGAGGGTTGAAGTGGCTTGGCCTCTAGAAGTCTTGATTTGGTTTTGTCTTGGTTTATTCCAAGAGATCCCACAATCATGCTTGGAATATGGTGCGGGGGTGGTTGGCTGAAAGAGAGATTTGGTTTAACCCAGTCTATGGCCAGGTGGTACGTGGAAGTCCTTGACTTGATTGTCATTTTCTTATGTTAATAATATGTATTTTCTATTGTGATCTATGAGCATATGTATTAATTATGATGTGATATGATGGATGAGTTTCCATGTTTTATATGTTGGTTATTTTCTAGTATATATGTTGGTTATATGCCAGTTAAATGGTGTATATTGTCTATGGATCTTGACATGTTTGATGAATGGATGGAATAAGAAGTGCTATTGTAGCTAGCTAGAGAGGGTTAGAGTCTTCTCAGTGATTCTCAGGTGAATATTATCATTTCATGATTAGATATTCATTCATGATATATATCTTACATGTTTGCCATATGTTTGATGAAATGACTGTCATGATTAGGCCTGGTTAGGTCAAGTTTTCTTATTCAAGTTTTGAATGAATGATTTTTTCTTGATGTTATCTATCATTCTGGAAAGTCTCACTGAGTTATGGGAAGTGATTTGGAGGCTAGTTTGAAATGGTGGCTCAGAATCTAGGACTGCACCCTCTGAACTAGAATTTTTGGGCCATAACCGTGCTTTGGTTGGCTTATGCATGCGGTTAGAGGCATGTAACTGCATGGAGGCCTTGTCATGCATGCAGTTGTGGGCCAAGGTCATTAAAAAGGAAATCTAGCTCAAGGTTTTGGCACTAGGAGTGGGTGCTCTGCCTCTGAGTGTCCTGTAATCCCTATAGGATTTTAGTTTGTGGCTTGTAAGTTCCAATTGTTGGTCCCACTTCCTTAATTGGACCTAGTAGGTCGGGTCATGTCATAGTAGCTCTTTGTCTCATGTTTACCCTAGTAGGCCGATGAAACTGGGTAAATGTGGGAGGGGTGGTTACATACATGCACTCTATCCTGACTATATCTTAGACAACAAATCATCATTAAGGAATAGGAAAAGTGCTAAGTCTATTATCGATTTCCAGGCTACCTTGTCCTAAGGTAGAGTCTTTTTTAGTTAAAACATTAGTTGTTGACTTCAAATGCCTATATAGGTGGAAGAATTCTAATTTTTCAAACTAAGAAGAGAGAACCCTCTAATTCAAGGGAGGAGAATTTGAATCAATCACCTTCTTGGCCTTGGTCATTTGACGAATGGCTAACATTAAGTCTCCAAATACTAATAGGCTAGAAAATTTTTTCGATAGTCATTTTCGGGCCTTTCCATAATGCAAGATATTCAACATAATTGTTGGTTGAGTCAAGACCCCAAGAAAATTGCGATACAATTTTTCCATCAAGGCTAAATAAAACCCCTTAAATTTTATCATTAAAAATATATTACCCATAATAAAATAATTATATATATAATTTAAAACAAAAATTGATTAATTTTTTTGTTCATATCAAAAAATTATTTATTCAATACATTAAAACTTATTATTAAAAATATATTATTAATAGCAAGATAATTACACTTTTAGAATTGACCCTCAGGGTTAGCTCAATTGGTCAATCCCTTGTCATTAAAGCACCTTTGTTATTGAGAAGTCATGGGTTCAATTCTATCGACACTATCAAGGTTAGGCTCCGTGGTTGAGCCGATAGGAAGTGATCTCTTCAAGTGGATATGTCTAGTACAAATATTATGTAGACATAGCGGGATCTTCCTAGTACAAATATTTTGTGGATGTAGTGGTCACTGATCTCTAGGGTCAGTGACGCACATAGAAAAAATAAAAATAAAAATAAATTAGCGATCAATTTGTGAGCTACATAGAAAAGAAATTACACATTAAAAATCTAATTTCAAAAAATTTAATTTAATTATTAATAATTATTATGTGAATAGGGATTTAGTCCCCATAGAATATTCTAGAATATTCTTAATAGTAGGCACATATCAAAGGTTGATTTATTTTTTTTTATATCTAGTGGAATCGGCAATGGCGGTGGTATCGTACTTGCATTACACAGGGTCAAATCCCACCGGCTGCGACTATAACTGCTAGGAGGAACCGCCCGACCCGCAAGAATGGCCCTCAGGTTAAGACGAGACTTGAACCCGTGACCTACACAGTGGCACGAACGACTTAGCAGACTGTCCGCTGGCCACAAGACCAAACCCCTACGGGCTAAAGGTTGAAATTTATCTCAAAAGTAGTTATGTCATTTTTACTCTTTTTAATTAAAAAAATTGTTGAGTTATCGGATTTTGGGCATGTGGTTTTAATAAGACATTTTAAAAACACTTATGGTAAAGTAAGAATAAATTTTTATGATTAAAAATTATTGAATTGAGGCTTCTGTGATCATATCAAGTTTATGAGAAAAAGTTTTTCGGCATAAATCACATGATAATACATTTGTCGACGCGTTCCGAACCAACAAGTGTGGTTCATAGTCAGGACAAGTTGAAGAATCAGATCATGGCTGCAAATTAAATAGGGAGAGAAGATCGCCCAACGGCTAGGTTTGACTGCAAAACGGTTATATTGGGTTAGACAGGACAAACGGCTATAATTGACTAAGAAACGGCTAGATTTGACCAATTAAATTGTTTAACTATAATACTATTATTATTATGTTAAAACAAATATTATTTTAATATTTATCAAGAGTTATTTTGAGTAAAAAGGATTTTGGGTTAACACTATTTCATTTAGGGAATATTTACCCTAATTTATATAATAACTATTAGTGAATGAAAGGTTTTAATCTAAACTAATAATGATAGATTAATAGTATTAATATTCTTCTTAATGGCTTGTATAACTGATTAATATAAATTTAACAGTAAAGGAATTAACTATTGTTTAAGCTAGGTTGTTCAAATTAGACGTGTATAATTAGTAATAGTATGGATATAAATATTAGTTATTATTATATTAATGTAGTTATAATAAAGTATTATTCTTATCATTAATGGTTAGTTTATCTAGTGGGAATAGATCTAGGGATGATATTACTAGTAAGGATTAATATAATAGTGGTATAATAAAAGTATTATTATTAAAGGTTTGTGTAACTAATTAATAAAAAGATGTCTGATGGGAACATCAACTTGTGATTAAAATATTAGACAGTCTCTTAAACCAAGGGAGAATTACAAAGAGGCGTAAGGAAGGAAATACGGTTAAACAATCAAGAAAAAAATATTAATAGAGGAAGGGGAGGAAGGGAAAGTAACGACTAGGAAGAGAGACCTGTGGTGTTGCCATGGGCTCGTCCTTATCCCATGTTGTTGCAAATCTTTTTATGGAGGATTTTGAATCCAAGGCTTTGGCCTCAGCCCGTCTCCTACCAAAGCTCTGGAAAAGATATGTAGATGACACTAATGTCATCTGGTCCCATGGCTAAGAGGAGTTAGATCTCTTTTTCGATCATCTCAACCGTTAATCATATTGACAGTTCCCTCTCCCACCAAGTGTTTCGGAAGAAAACACATATGGAACAATATCTTCATGCCAGTTCCCATCATTTCCCAGCTCAAAAGTTGGGCGTTCTCAACACCCTCACTACTCGTGCCATAAGGATCTCTGATGAAAAGAGCTTTGATAAAGAAAATTCCCATCTCCTTAATGTCTTTGTTGAGAACAGTTATAGTAGACACATTGGTCATAAGGCTTTCCTTAAAGCTTCCAGAAATTCGGTTGTTAAAAAAGAGCCTAAAGAACGAGTCCCAAGGGTCCATCTACCTTTTGACCAAGGGACCACTAATAAGATTTCTCGGGTTCTTAAGAAGCATAATGTTCCCACGACCTTTAGACCCCTCAACACCATTCGTAAATCCCTCCGGTCAGTAAAGGATCCTATTAACCCTAAGGACATGAAGAGTGTTTATATTATTCCTTGTTCCTGTGGGACCCCCTATATTGGTGAGATAGGATGCTCTATTAATCAAAGGATTTATGAGCACGTTGTTGACCTAAAGCACGAGAGAACAAAGTCTTCCGCACTAGCGGAGCATGCAGAGAAGACCAAGCATAATGTGTGTATTGAGGAGGCCAAGGTTATTGCAAGGGTGGCGCAATTCCATCACCGAAAATTTAGGGAGGCAATTGAGATTGAAAGAAGACCAAGCAATCTCAATAGAGATGATGGCTGGAAGATTAGTAGTTGCTGGATCCCGGCTCTCTCTTCCTAGTCATTACTTTCCCTTCCTCCCCTTCCTCTATTAATATTTTTTTCTTGATTGTTTAACCGTATTTCCTTACTCCTCTTTGTAATTCTCCCTTAGTTTAAGAGATTGTCTAATATTTTAATCACAAGTTGATGTTCCCATCAGACATCTTTTTATTAATTAGTTACACAAACCTTTAATAATAATACTTTTATTATACCACTATTATATTAATCCTTACTAGTAATATCATCCCTAGATCTATTCCCATTAGATAAACTAACCATTAATGATAAGAATAATACTTTATTATAACTACATTAATATAATAATAACTAATATTTATATGCATACTATTACTGATTATACATGTCTAATTTGAACAATCTAGCTTAAACAATAATTAATTCCTTTACTGTTAAATTTATATTAATCAGTTATACAAGCCATTAAGAAGAATATTAATACTATTAATCTATCATTATTATTTTAGATTAAAACCTTTCATTCACTAATAGTTATTATATAAATTAAGGTAAATATTGCCTAAATGAAATAGTGTTAACCCAAAATCCTTTTTACTCAAAATAACTCTTGATAAATATTAAAATAATATTTGTTTTAATATAATAATATTATTATGTTAAACAATTTAATTGGTCAAATCTAGCTGTTTCTTGGTCAATTATAGCCGTTTGTCCAGTCTAACCCAATATAGCCGTTTTTCAGTCAAACCTAGCCGTTGGACTATTCGCTCTCCCTATTTAATTTGTAGCCAAGATCTGATTCTTCAACTTGCCCTGACGATGAACCACACTTGTTGGTTCGAAACGCGTCGACAAATGTATTATCATGTGATTTACGCCGAAAAACTTTTTCTCATAAACATGATTAAAAATCTTGTTACATATTTTTTAAATATTAAGTCATTTTTTTGTAATTAATTATATGTTAATAATAATTTAAAATAAAATTATAATTTAGTTAATTTTTATGTTTTTTTATTTTTTATTTTTTTGATAATATGAAATAAATATTTTAATTTCTATTAACCATTTAATATATATATATATATATATAGTTTAAATTTTTTATTATTAAAAATCTATTAAAAAAAGGAAATAATTAAATTAAGATATTTTCTCAATTTGTTGTATGCTTTTTTTAGTTAAGCGTTGGTTTTCTTTAGATATAAGGAAACATGTTAACAACCTAAAGACTCCCTCTTACGGACCACATAAGGAAACATGTTAACAACCCAAAACCCAAAAGCATGTAGTAAGAGTGAAATGCTCCCTCTCACAACCACCAACATAGTTCATAGATAATAAACAAAAATGATTATGACATGACAACTAAATTATAATAAAAAAAAATTACCTTATAACAAAAAACACCTATCAACTAAACAATTCACACATCATCATAGTTCCAAAGTATTTCTTCTTTCTCACGCACAATTGCTATAATAGTTCGAAAGTCTTTCTTCTTTCTCACCCAAAATTGCTTATGAGTAGAGGCAAACAAATTTCCAAATTTTATTGTTTATTTGATATTTATAAGAATAGTAATGGCTTGAATTTAAGTATTAAATTATCACGTTGGGATAGATAATAAAGAAACCAGAATAAGTAGGTGACATTATATAATATAAACAAGCTCGAAGATTTCTGTCCAGTACTTCAAGTTTGCCATAATTGAGTGACACAACTGGTGTTCCTCCCACAACCCGATATTAATGCTCATTCCTCAGCGCCCTACCCCCACACGGGGATAATTAACGTTCTTCAACATCTCCAGTGAATTTCACTGTGACTGTACAAATCCCCACGGGGCTTTGTTATTCTTTATAACGCCCCGAGCTTCTCAATTTTTTTAACTGCACTCTGTGGTTTGGTCAGCATACATTGTTTCAAGCTCTAAAGCAATAAGGGAGGACAATCGAAATTGTTCTGGGTTATTATAATGTGTTTCATAGCGTTGGTGTTGTATTTAGATTTTGTCAATGGGGTTGGGGTTCTGGGGTCTCAGCCGCCTCCTTGTGACACCCCTTGTGAAAAGTTAATGTTAGTAAAATAGTAAAAGTAATTATTGAGCAAAGACTTTATTTGAAATATATATATATATATCCTGTTGTTAATTTTATGTTAATAAAAAAGAAACAGTTGTGTTGGTACTACTTGAATTGAGTTATGACTAATCAGGGTTAGTAACTGAGGAATCAGTTACAAGGGAACCCTAACTACCTAGAGGTAGTTGAGACCCCAGGGAAAAGGGGAATTGCCAAGTCTGGTTGGGATCAGATGGCAGAGATGAGAAAAAGAAATATTCATGCTATGTCTGGTTGGGATCAGATGGCATAAGAGGAAGGAATTTCCTGTGTACGCTACGTCTGGTTAGGATCAGATAGCGTTACTGGCGAGACCAGTGTGATTGCGGTCGAGTAGGACCTGCAAGTGCTTGGGGGTGGAAGATTAAAGAAGGACTCTTCCTACGGATGGGTGGATTGACAAGCATTACAACAGGTTTGGCACAGAAGCAGGTATGGCTTATTGCTTATACAAATGTTAAAAGGTTTAATGTTTACCTTCTGTATTGTACAAAGAAAAGTGAAACGAGTTAAGTGTTATCTGCTTACTATTATGAAACAGTGTCAAGAAAACAGACATGACACTCTGTGTGCATTGTAGATAAACAAATTCAGCGTTAGAAAACATGTAAAATTTACTGTGTGAATTATAAAACAACAGAGTCGAGTGCATTAACGGATTTGAACAGAAATCTGAAGAAAGAACCTAAAAATCTGCATGAGAAGTATTAACAGAGTCTGCGTTTACAGTACTCCACTAAAAACCCTAGAATATACTCTATAAGGGTTTGTAATCACAGTGTAGATAACCTATTCAGAACAGAACCCCGTATATATGAACAGGAACGGAGAAAACATAAACAAGTATAAGCGAGGAGCCAGAATAAACATATACAACCATTTAGCGAAAGTAAGAAGTCATACAGCCGTTCTCTATAACAACGAATGGGGTAAAAACTCTGATAATATATTATATACACAGAAAATGAATCTAGAGTCTCACGTTCAAGCGAGTTAACAGAGCAATGGTGTCATCGTTATATATATTGCAATAAACAAAAAAACCCATTACCACAGCACCTTATTTATGGACAACCGAACCATAAAAATTACAGAGATTTCAAAGGAGATACATTCCCGAAGATAACCTGGATATATACGTATTCAAAATAAACAAATGTATTGCATGACATGGAAAGCACAGTATTCATCTAACGAAACAAAATAAGGGTATAAACATGAACGCCGAGACAGGGGGAAACTGTAACCGTAAGTTCATGACCCCTGGCTGTTCTTCATATCAAAATGCCGCTTGGTGAACCCCTTCAGGCTGAGCCGTAGCTTGCTCTAGGCTGGTCGAGGCACCAAGCCGGTGTCCACAATTTAAAAGACGTATTCATAAACATTAAAGGAAAAGAAATATACAGTGCCTCGACAGATATACGTGCAATTATTTTAACTGGAACAATGCTATTCATTTATATTGAACTGGTAAAAGACCCAAAATAAATATCCATACATATTAGACTGAGTATATATATTAACTGTGCGCTTGAACATACATATACCACAATCAACCAGTGCAGGGACGTCTTATGGTTCGAAAATCAGATTTAACATTAAGATTACAGCTGGGTTCAAAAGAACCAGCCTAGAATCATGAAATAGAATAACCGTATACAATTAGGAATATACATATATCATCTGAGACTATTCTGCCTCTTAGCAGAGGAGTTCCGAGCTTGAACAGAGAAGAAACTGAATCAATCCGGTAATCCCTGCCAAGGGAATAGTGTTTTAGCTAAACCTTGAAAACCCACATAAGAATAAAGTCCAGTGTTCAAAATCTTACCCGGTGCTGGGTAACCGGCGAGAAGAGGGACCCCCTTGCTCCGGAGGTGAGGACGATAACCATCTGCACACCACCATGAATAAAATGTTAACAGAAACCCTGGCAGAACTTAGTTAAAAAAAAACTGTAAAACAAACATCGGAAAGCAAGGTCCATCACCTGTAAAAACAAGACCTGGAGGAAACAATGCCTTCAACGATGAAGCATGCCGAACCTGGAAGCCATGGCTGCATGCCTGTGGACCTTGGAAGACGGAGGATGTGGAGCAGCGTTGGAAGGTTGCGGAGCTGCAGCTGCAACGCTGTGTATGAAATGGAAAAGACCAAAGCCGTGTTACAAAACCCGACATACAAATAGCCCAGCTCAATTACCGACTCATGGCTTAACTTGAGTCGTGGATCTGCGGTGAGTACATCCGCACCGTTCGTTAGCCGGTGATCCTCGGGATGGGTTTTGGCGCGGAGACAGCAAGTCCAATGTAACAGTACAAGCACATGGCCGCACGTCAACTAACCGTTGATCTATCCAGATGGACATCATCAACGCCACCAAGTGGATCGATGCCAGAGCCGGACTTGCCAACTCATCCATTAGATTTCTCGGAATATGAAAAGCGCAGTTGCCATAAATAATTCAATGAATGCCTTGCCAACTGTGGTTCCGTAACATCAAATCATGTAATTGCATAGAGTAAACCTTACCTTTTATACCGTGAATCATATGTGCGGATAATCAACAGTTGACTTATACATATAATATGCTAACGCATACGCATTGACATGAAATATATACATTATGATTATTACATAACTTAGGTTATGATTTCAGATGCGGGTTTAATTGATATGTTTTAACATGTTAAGTAATGGTAATAGTAGATGTGAAAGGAGTTAATATAAAAAAAAATTATTTGCTTGTAGTTTACTTATGGGAACGTGACAAATTGGTATCAGAGCCCAAGGTTTACAACTCTGTGACCTTTGGGAAAATTTTTAAGATTACAGCAACATGAATATAAACAGTATTATGCTAACAGTTCAGCAATACACCAAGATAAATTAAATCTGTTTAATGAGTTGTTCTGAAGCAGGTAGTAGCAGAATGAGAAGAGCAAACAGTGCTCCTTATGGGAATCCGGAACCTCCGGATAACATGGAACAACCTCAAGGGAATTCTGAGTTTTGGGTACAGCTGGGAGCAGCAGGTCGCACTACTGACTCAACGCTATTGAGGACATTGCAGGAGCTAAAGGATGAAATGGCTCAGCTGCGTGCGGATAACGCAAGATTGAATGTTGAACAGGAGAGGATCCTGAAAAGCTTATCTGATAAACAACATCAACAGCAGTCACATCCGAGGCCGGAACAAGCACAAATAACAGATGAACAGAGCTATCATACTGAACAGGAGGAAGCAGAGGACAGAGGAGAGACGCGAGGAGAGAAGTCTGTTAATGCTTCTGAATATCAGACTCCAAAGAGACCCCGGATGGAATTACACGGAGAATTCAGGAAGATTAAACCACCTCATTTTGACGGAGAATCTGAAGAAGCTGCAGAGGCATGGCTGATTAATATGAATAAGTATTTTCAGGTGTATGAATACGATCATCATCTTAAGGCAAGGTTGGCTATATTCCAGTTGCAAGCCAAAGCCACGCTATGGTGGGAAGAGGTCAAGATGGTGCGGGGAATAAGTGAACAGGATGTGACATGGGAAAAGTTTCAAGGATATTTTAAAGAGAAGTACCTGACAGAACGCTTTTATGATGAAAAAGCACGAGAATTCCATGATCTGCGGCTTGGACAGCAGACTATTGATGAATTTGTAACTAAATTCACGTCCCTGCTTCGCTACGTGCCCTATATTCGTGAAGAGAAGGCTAAAGTACAAAGATTTGTTAGTAGCCTACCTCTGATAATGCGAGAAAGGATAGAGTTCGATAATCCGAAAACCATGGATGAAGCAATACGAAAAGCAAGACTGTGTTATCAGCAGAACAAATCAAAAGGAGAAAATTCCGGAAAGCGTTGGACAGATAAGCGAGGCAGTAAAATGCCTATGGGTAGTAAGGGAGCACGCAGCAGTTTTCAGAAAGGATTTTCGAAAGGAGCCAGCACTAAAAATCCAGCAAAAACTCAGAGCAGATTCAAACCTCCTGCAGAATCCAAATACAGTGAACAGCAAGTTAGATTGGACAATGAAGGCTCAGCTCGGCCACCTGTTCAGTGTTGGGGTTGTGGCGGACCCCATTATATCAGAAACTGCCCTCATCGGAAGGACAGTGATCAGTTGTCCCAGATCTACGAAGCTTCAACAGTAGGAGATGTGGCTCGATCCATGCCTAGAATAAATGCAGCACTGGAGGATCGGCAAGCTGATTACCAGCCAATAATGATAGAGTTCGAAGGTAAGATCTTTGATCGAGCTGTTTCTGTTTTAGTAGACCCAGGAGCTACTTTAAGCTATATAAGTCCTAAAGTAGTAGAAAGTTGTGGTTTGCAAACCACTAAATTTAAAATCCCATGGTTAGTACAACTGGCCACTGGGACCAAAAGAAGAGTACTAACCAAAGTCAGCAATTGTCCATTAAGGTTAGCTGGCCAAACCATAACAACCGAGTTAAATGTACTCCCTCTTGGTTCCTATGATGTGCTGATAGGAATGGACTGGTTGGAACGATGGTGGTCTGTAATTAATTGTAAAACAAAAACAGTTTCTTATAGAGATGAGCTGGGTGTGGGAAAAGAAATTCAAGGCATCCAGAAACCAGTGCAGATTCGGCCGATCACAGCCTCCCAGCTGGTTAAGTGTATCCGGAATAAGTGCCAGATTTATGCAGTGCAAGTGGGGTTTGCAGATTCTGTGGATAAGGTTGCAACTGTTAAAGATATACCAGTAGTGCAAGAATTTGCAGATGTATTCCCTGAAGAGATTCCAGGGCTGCCACCCAGAAGGGATTTGGACTTCACCATTGAGCTGATACCCGGAGCAGCCCCAGTGTCCCGAGCACCCTATCGGATGAGTGTGCCAGAGTTAACTGAGTTAAAAATGCAGTTGCAAGAGCTGCTAGAAAAGAAGTACATCCGCCCCAGTGTCTCTCCTTGGGGAGCTCCTGTGCTGTTTGTGAGGAAGAAGGATGGGACTCTGCGAATGTGCATAGACTATAGACAGCTGAATAAACTAACAGTCAAAAACAAATATCCACTACCCCGCATTGACGAGTTGTTTGATCAGGTGAAGGGGGCGACCATCTTCTCAAAGATTGATTTGTGATCAGGATACCACCAAATTAGAATAAAAGATGAAGACATAGCCAAGACCGCTTTTCGTACTCGTTATGGACATTACGAGCTTGTGGTACTGCCTTTTGGGTTAACTAATGCGCCTGCAACATTCATGTGTTTAATGAATAGTGTATTTCATCAATACTTAGATAAATTTGTATTGATCTTTATTGATGATATACTTATCTACTCTCGGAATAGGAAAGAGCATGAGGAACATCTAAGGATAGTGTTACAGACTTTACGGGAGCATCAATTATATGGAAAATTCAGCAAATGTGATTTCTATAAAGAACAGATCCAGTATTTGGGTCACATTATTACAAAGGAAGGTATAGCTGTAGACCCCGAAAAGATTAAAACTATAATGGATTGGCCTACACCCAAGGATGTAGCAGACATTCGATCTTTCATGGGGCTGGCTGGATATTACCGGCGGTTTGTAGAAGGTTTTTCTAGAGTTGCCTTCCCCATTACCTCCTTGCAAAAGAAGGGTAAAGTGTTTAAGTGGACAGCGGATTGTCAGCGGAGCTTTGAACAGCTCAAGCATTTACTTACCACAGCACCTGTGTTATGTGTGGCAGATCCTGAAAAGGAGTATGTAGTCTGTACAGATGCTAGTAAGGAGGGCGTGGGTGGAGTGCTAATGCAAGAAGGTAAAGTGATTGCTTATGAATCCATAAAGTTAAAAGAACATGAGCAGAAATATTCTGCCTATGATATGGAATTAACCGCTGTGATCCATGCTTTGAAGATGTGGCGCCATTATTTAATAGGGAAGAAATTTTTGTTAATGACTGATCACCACAGCTTGACTAGTTACTTTAGTCAACCCACTCTAAACGCCAGACAAGCAAGATGGGTGGACTTTTTGGGGAATTTTGATTTCGAAATTAAGCACTTAAAGGGAAAGGAGAACAGAGTAGCTGATGCACTAAGCCGAAAGGTGCATTGCATTTATGAGATTGGTATCAGTCAGGGATGGTCCACTCTGGACAAAGAGATTGAGGAGGCTGCGGCACAAGATCAGATTTATTTGCAAAAGAAGCATTTGGTGCAGAATGCAGATGCCCGTTCCATACAACAAGGTTACACCTTGAATAGAACCGGCATTTTGTGTTACCAGAAGAAGATTTATATACCCAATCAGAGCAGTATCAAAGAAAAGATTCTGGATGAAAATCATAGAAGTCCTTATGCAGGACATCCTGGTTACCAGAAATTAATCACTACACTAAGGAAGGAGTATTTTTGGCCTGGTATGAAGAAGGATGTTGCTGAATACCTGGCGCGCTGTTTGGAGTGTCAGCAGGTGAAGGCTGAACATCAGCACCCTGCGGGACTACTACAGCCAATACCCATACCAGAATGGAAATGGGAAACCATAACCATGGATTTTATCACCGGTTTGCCGAAATCCAAAAAGAATAACGACTCTATAATTGTAGTAGTGGATAAACTCAGCAAGTCAGCCCACTTTATACCAGTTCAATCCACTTATCGTGCAGCCCAAATCGCAAACATTTTTATGCAAAACATATTTAAACTTCATGGGCTGCCGAAAGTAATAATATCTGATCGTGATGTTAAGTTCACCTCAGTTTTTTGGAGGACCTTATTTGAAGGTCTGGGAACACAATTGAACTTCAGCACCGCTTATCATCCGCAAACTGACGGACAGACTGAGCGAGTGAATCAAGTGTTGGAGGACATGCTGAGGTCTTATGTGATGCAGCAACCTACGCGCTGGGAGGAGTATCTGCATCTAGTGGAGTTCGCCTATAATAATGGCTATCACTCATCCTTGAAGATGAGCCCTTTCGAAGTCCTCTACGGCCGAAGGTGTCGCACACCCTCCAGTTGGGGAGGACCAGAGGACAAATTCTTACTAGGCCCTGAGATGTTGGAAGAAATGGAAGTTATGGTAAAAAGAGTTCGAGCTAATCTAAAGATGGCTCAGGACAGGCAGAAAAATTTCGCAGATCGGAAAAGAACATTTAAAGAGTATCAAGTGGGTGAACATGTGTACATCAGAATTCGAGCTAGGAAAAGTACCCTCCAATGGAATGCCTGTGCCAAATTGGCAACGCGTTTTTGTGGGCCATTACAAATTTTGGCGCGAGTAGGGCCAGTAGCTTACCAGCTCGCCCTACCCAGCCATATTCGGGTCCACAATGTGTTCCATGTATCAGTTTTAAAGAGATATGTGTATGACCCTAGACATATAATAGGTTGGCAGGACATTCAGGTAAGGAAGACTGTTATATAATGTGAACAAAAAAAAAATTATTCTAGCAAGCAGTTGACTTAATTGCTATGTGTTTCAGGTGGAACCGGAAGGAGAGTTCTTGGTCGAACCAGTGAACATATTAGATCGGAGAAGAGTCGAGCTGTGGAAAAAGGTCATCAGCCAGGTTAAAGTGCAGTGGCAGCACTTTGGGCCTGAAGAGGCCACCTGGGAAGATGAACAAATAATGAGAAATACTTATCCCAGACTGTTTTTGGATGAACAGCAACATCGGGACGATGTAGACTTTCAGGAGGGGGAGATGTGACACCCCTTGTGAAAAGTTAATGTTAGTAAAATAGTAAAAGTAATTATTGAGCAAAGACTTTATTTGAAATATATATATATATCCTGTTGTTAATTTTATGTTAATAAAAAAGAAACAGTTGTGTTGGTACTACTTGAATTGAGTTATGATTAATCAGGGTTAGTAACTGAGGAATCAGTTACAAGGGAACCCTAACTACCTAGAGGTAGTTGAGACCCCAGGGAAAAGGGGAATTGCCAAGTCTGGTTGGGATCAGATGGCAGAGATGAGAAAAAGAAATATTCATGCTATGTCTGGTTGGGATCAGATGGCATAAGAGGAAGGAATTTCCTGTGTACGCTACGTCTGGTTAGGATCAGATAGCGTTACTGGCGAGACCAGTGTGATTGCGGTCGAGTAGGACCTGCAAGTGCTTGGGGGTGGAAGATTAAAGAAGGACTCTTCCTACGGACGGGTGGATTGACAAGCATTACAACAGGTTTGGCACAGAAGCAGGTATGGCTTATTGCTTATACAACTGTTAAAAGGTTTAATGTTTACCTTCTGTACTGTACAAAGAAAAGTGAAATGAGTTAAGTGTTATCTGCTTACTATTATGAAACAGTGTCAAGAAAACAGACATGACACTCTGTGTGCATTGTAGATAAACAAATTCAGCGTTAGAAAACATGTAAAATTTACTGTGTGAATTATAAAACAACAGAGTCGAGTGCATTAACGGATTTGAACAGAAATCTGAAGAAAGAACCTAAAAATCTGCATGAGAAGTATTAACAGAGTCTGCGTTTACAGTACTCCACTAAAAACCCTAGAATATACTCTATAAGGGTTTGTAATCACAGTGTAGATAACCTATTCAAAACAGAACCCCGTATATATGAACAGGAACGAAGAAAACGTAAACAAGTATAAGCGAGGAGCCAGAATAAACATATACAACCATTTAGCGAAAGCAAGAAGGCATACAGCCGTTCTCTGTAACAACGAATGGGGTAAAAACTCTGATAATATATTATATACACAGAAAATGAATCTAGAGTCTCGCGTTCAAGCGAGTTAACAGAGCAATGGTGTCATCGTTATATATATTGCAATAAACAAAAAAACCCATTACCACAGCACCTTATTTATGGACAACCGAACCATAAAAATTACAGAGATTTCAAAGGAGATACATTCCCGAAGATAACCTGGATATATACGTATTCAAAATAAACAAATGTATTGCATGACATGGAAAGCACAATATTCATCTAACGAAACAAAATAAGGGTATAAACATGAACGCCGAGACAGGGGGAAACTGTAACCGTAAGTTCATGACCCCTGGCTGTTCTTCATATCAAAATGCCGCTTGGTGAACCCCCTCAGGCCGAGTTGTAGCTTGCGCTAGGCTGGTCGAGGCACCAAGCCGGTGTCCACAATTTAAAAGACGTATTCATAAACATTAAAGGAAAAGAAATATACAGTGCCTCGACGGATATACGTGCAATTATTTTAACTGGAACAATGCTATTCATTTATATTGAACTGGTTAAAGACCCAAAATAAATATCCATACATATTAGACTGAGTATATATATTAACAGTGCGCTTGAACATACATATACCACAGTCAACCAGTGCAGGGACGTCTTATGGTTCGAAAATCAGATTTAACATTAAGATTACAGCTGGGTTCAAAAGAACCAGTCTAGAATCATGAGATAGAATAACCGACTACATTTAGGAATATACATATATCATCTGAGACTATTCTGCCTCTTAGCAGAGGAGTTCCGAGCTTGAACAGAGAGGAAACTGAATCAATCTGGTAATCCCTGCCAAGGGAATAGTGTTTTAGCTAAACCTTGAAAACCCACATAAGAATAAAGTCCAGTGTTCAAAATCTTACCCGGTGCTGGGTAACCGGCGAGAAGAGGGACCCCCTTGCTCCGGAGGTGAGGACGATAACCATCTGCACACCACCATGAATAAAATGTTAACAGAAACCCTGGCAGAACTTAGTTAAAAAAAAACTGTAAAACAAACATCGGAAAGCAAGGTCCATCACCTGTAAAAACAAGACCTGGAGGAAACAATGCCTTCAACGATGAAGCATGTCGAACCTGGAAGCCATGGCTGCATGCCTGTGGACCTTGGAAGACGGAGGATGTGGAGCAGCGTTGGAAGGTTACGGAGCTGCAGCTGCAACGCTGTGTATGAAATGGAAAAGACCAAAGCCGTGTTACAAAACCCGACATACAAATAGCCCAGCTCAATTACCGACTCGTGGCTTAACTGGAGCCGTGGATCTGCGGTGAGTACATCCGCACCGTTCGTTAGCCGGTGATCCTCGGGATGGGTTTTGGCGCGGAGACAGCAAGTCCAATGTAACAGTACAAGCACATGGCCGCACGTCAACTAACCGTTGATCTATCCAGATGGACATCATCAACGCCACCAAGTGGATCGATGCCAGAGACGGACTTGCCAACTCATCCATTAGATTTCTCGGAATATAAAAAGCGCAGTTGTCATAAATAATTCAATGAATGCCTTGCCAACTGTGGTTCCGTAACATCAAATCATGTAATTGCATAGTGTAAACCTTACCTTTTATACCGTGAATCATATGTGCGGATAATCAACAGTTGACTTATACATATAATGTGCTAACGCATACGCATTGACATGAAATATATACATTATGATTATTACATAACGTAGGTTATGATTTCAGATGCGGGTTTAATTGATATGTTTTAACAGGTTAAGTAATGGTAATAGTAGATGTGAAAGGAGTTAATATAAAAAAATATTATTTGTTTGTAGTTTACTTATGGGAACGTGACAAATTGGTATCAGAGCCCAAGGTTTACAACTCTGTGACCTTTGGGAAAAATTTTAAGATTACAGCAACATGAATATAAACAATATTATGCTAACAGTTCAGCAATACACCAAGATAAATTAAATCTGTTTAATGAGTTGTTCTGAAGCAGGTAGTAGCAGAATGAGAAGAGAAAACAGTGCTCCTTATGGGAATCCGGAACCTCCGGATAACATGGAACAACCTCAAGGGAATTCTGAGTTTTGGGTACAGCTGGGAGCAGCAGGTCGCACTACTGACTCAACGCTATTGAGGACATTGCAGGAGCTAAAGGATGAAATGGCTCAGCTGCGTGCGGATAACACAAGATTGAATGTTGAACAGGAGAGGATCCTGAAAAGCTTATCTGATAAACAACATCAACAACAGTCACATCCGAGGCCGGAACAAGCACAAATAACAGATGAACAGAGCTATCATACTGAACAGGAGGAAGCAGAGGACAGAGGAGAGACGCGAGGAGAGAAGTCTGTTAACGCTTCTGAATATCAGACTCCAAAGAGACCCCGGATGGAATTACACGGAGAATTCAGGAAGATTAAACCACCTCATTTTGACGGAGAATCTGAAGAAGCTGCAGAGGCATGGCTGATTAATATGAATAAGTATTTTCAGGTGTATGAATACGATCATCATCTTAAGGCAAGGCTGGCTATATTCCAGTTGCAAGCCAAAGCCACGCTATGGTGGGAAGAGGTCAAGATGGTGCGGGGAATAAGTGAACAGGATGTGACATGGGAAAAGTTTCAAGGATATTTTAAAGAGAAGTACCTGACAGAACGCTTTTATGATGAAAAAGCGCGAGAATTCCATGATCTGCGGCTTGGACAGCAGACTATTGATGAATTTGTAACTAAATTCACGTCCCTGCTTCGCTACGTGCCCTATATTCGTGAAGAGAAGGCTAAAGTACAAAGATTTGTTAGTAGCCTACCTCTGACAATGCGAGAAAGGATAGAGTTCGATAATCCGAAAACCATGGATGAAGCAATACGAAAATCAAGACTGTGTTATCAGCAGAACAAATCAAAAGGAGAAAATTCCGGAAAGCGTTGGACAGATAAGCGAGGCAGTAAAATGCCTATGGGTAGTAAGGGAGCACGCAGCAGTTTTCAGAAAGGATTTTCGAAAGGAGCCAACACTAAAAATCCAGCAAAAACTCAGAGCAGATTCAAACCTCCTGCAGAATCCAAATACAGTGAACAGCAAGTTAGATTGGACAATGAAGGCTCAGCTCGGCCACCTGTTCAGTGTTGGGGTTGTGGCGGACCCCATTATATCAGAAACTGCCCTCATCGGAAGGACAACGATCAGTTGTCCCAGATCTACGAAGCTTCAACAGTAGGAGATGTGGCTCGATCCATGCCTAGAATAAATGCAGCACTGGAGGATCGGCAAGCTGATTACCAGCCAACAATGATAGAGTTCGAAGGTAAGATCTTTGATCGAGCTGTTTCTGTTTTAGTAGACCCAGGAGCTACTTTAAGCTATATAAGTCCTAAAGTAGTAGAAAGCTGTGGTTTGCAAACCACTAAATTTAAAAGCCCATGGTTAGTACAGCTGGCCACTGGGACCAAAAGAAGAGTACTAACCAAAGTCAGCAATTGTCCATTAAGGTTAGCTGGCCAAACCATAACAACCGAGTTAAATGTACTCCCTCTTGGTTCCTATGACGTGCTGATAGGAATGGACTGGTTGGAACGACGGTGGTCTGTAATTAATTGTAAAACAAAAACAGTTTCTTACAGAGATGAGCTGGGTGTGGGAAAAGAAATTCAAGGCATCCAGAAACCAGTGCAGATTCGGCCGATCACAGCCTCCCAGCTGGTTAAGTGTATCCGGAATAAGTGCCAGATTTATGCAGTGCAAGTGGGGTTTGCAGATTCTGTGGATAAGGTTGCAACTGTTAAAGATATACCAGTAGTGCAAGAATTTGCAGATGTATTCCCTGAAGAGATTCTAGGGCTGCCACCCAGAAGGGATTTGGACTTCACCATTGAGCTGATACCCGGAGCAGCCCCAGTGTCCCGAGCACCCTATCGGATGAGTGTGCCAGAGTTAACTGAGTTAAAAATGCAGCTGCAAGAGCTGCTAGAAAAGAAGTACATCCGCCCCAGTGTCTCTCCTTGGGGAGCTCCTGTGCTGTTTGTGAGGAAGAAGGATGGGACTCTGCGAATGTGCATAGACTATAGACAACTGAATAAACTAACAGTCAAAAACAAATATCCACTACCCCACATTGACGAGTTGTTTGATCAGGTGAAGGGGGCGACCATCTTCTCAAAGATCGATTTGAGATCAGGATACCACCAAATTAGAATAAAAGATGAAGACATAGCCAAGACCGCTTTTCGTACTCGTTATGGACATTACGAGTTTGTGGTACTGCCTTTTGGGTTAACTAATGCGCCTGCAACATTCATGTGTTTAATGAATAGTGTATTTCATCAATACTTAGATAAATTTGTATTGATCTTTATTGATGATATACTTATCTACTCCCGGAATAGGAAAGAGCATGAGGAACATCTAAGGATAGTGTTACAGACTTTACGGGAGCATCAGTTATATGGAAAATTCAGCAAATGTGATTTCTATAAAGAACAGATCCAGTATTTGGGTCACATTATTACAAAGGAAGGTATAGCTGTAGACCCCGAAAAGATTAAAACTATAATGGATTGGCCTACACCCAAGGATGTAGCAGACATTCGATCTTTCATGGGGCTGGCTGGATATTACCGGCGGTTTGTAGAAGGTTTTTCTAGAGTTGCCTTCCCCATTACCTCCTTGCAAAAGAAGGGAAAAGTGTTTAAGTGGACAGCGGATTGTCAGCGGAGCTTCGAACAGCTCAAGCATTTACTTACCACAGCACCTGTGTTATGTGTGGCAGATCCTGAAAAGGAGTATGTAGTCTGTACAGATGCTAGTAAGGAGGGCGTGGGTGGAGTGCTAATGCAAGAAGGTAAAGTGATTGCTTATGAATCCAGAAAGTTAAAAGAACATGAGCAGAAATATTCTGCCTATGATCTGGAATTAACCGCTGTGATCCATGCTTTGAAGATGTGGCGCCATTATTTAATAGGGAAGAAATTTCTGTTAATGACTGATCACCACAGCTTGACTAGTTACTTTAGTCAACCCACTCTAAACGCCAGACAAGCAAGATGGGTGGACTTTTTGGGGAATTTCGATTTCGAAATTAAGCACTTAAAGGGAAAGGAGAACAGAGTAGCTGATGCACTAAGCCGAAAGGTGCATTGCATTTATGAGATTGGTATCAGTCAGGGATGGTCCACTCTGGACAAAGAGATTGAGGAGGCTGTGGCACAAGATCAGATTTATTTGCAAAAGAAGCATTTGGTGCAGAATGCAGATGCCCGTTCCATACAACAAGGTTACACCTTGAATAAAACCGGCATTTTATGTTACCAGAAGAAGATTTATATACCCAATCAGAGCAGTATCAAAGAAAAGATTATGGATGAAAATCATAGAAGTCCTTATGCAGGACATCCTGGTTACCAGAAATTAATCACTACACTAAGGAAGGAGTATTTTTGGCTTGGTATGAAGAAGGATGTTGCTGAATACCTGGCGCGCTGTTTGGAGTGTCAGCAGGTGAAGGCTGAACATCAGCACCCTGCGGGACTACTACAGCCAATACCCATACCAGAATGGAAATGGGAAACCATAACCATGGATTTTATCACCGGTTTGCCGAAATCCAAAAAGAATAACGACTCTATAATGGTAGTAGTGGATAAACTCAGCAAGTCGGCCCACTTTATACCGGTTCAATCCACTTATCGTGCAGCCCAAATCGCAAACATTTTTATGCAAAACATATTTAAACTTCATGGGCTGCCGAAAGTAATAATATCTGATCGTGATGTTAAGTTCACCTCAGTTTTTTGGAGGACCTTATTTGAAGGTCTGGGAACACAATTGAACTTCAGCACCGCTTATCATCCGCAAACTGATGGACAGACTGAGCGAGTGAATCAAGTGTTGGAGGACACGTTGAGGTCTTATGTGATGCAGCAACCTACGCGTTGGGAGGAGTATCTGCATCTAGTGGAGTTCGCCTATAATAATGGCTATCACTCATCCTTGAAGATGAGCCCTTTCGAAGTCCTCTACGGCCGAAGGTGTCGCACACCCTCCAGTTAGGGAGGACCGGAGGACAAATTCTTACTAGGCCCTGAGATGTTGGAAGAAATGGAAGTTATGATAAGAAGAGTTCGAGCTAATCTAAAGATGGCTCAGGACAGGCAGAAAAATTTCGCAGATCGGAAAAGAACATTTAAAGAGTATCAAGTGGGTGAACATGTGTACATCAGAATTCGAGCTAGGAAAAGTACCCTCCAATGGAATGCCTGTGCCAAATTGGCACCGCGTTTTTGTGGACCATTCCAAATTTTGGCGCGCATAGGGCCAGTAGCTTACCAGCTCGCCCTACCCAGCCATATTCGGGTCCGCAATGTGTTCCATGTATCAGTTTTAAAGAGATATGTGTATGACCCTGGACATATAATAGGTTGGCAGGACATTCAGGTAAGGAAGACTGTTATATAATGTGAACAAAAAAAAAATTATTCTAGCAAGCAGCTGACTTAATTGCTATGTGTTTCAGGTGGAACCGGAAGGAGAGTTCCTGGTCGAACCAGTGAACATATTAGATCGGAGAAGAGTCAAGCTGCGGAAAAAGGTCATCAGCCAGGTTAAAGTGCAGTGGCAGCACTTTGGGCCTGAAGAGGCCACCTGGGAAGATGAACAGATAATGAGAAATACTTATCCCAGACTGTTTTTGGATGAACAGCAACATCGGGACGATGTAGACTTTCAGGAGGGGGAGATGTGACACCCCTTGTGAAAAGTTAATGTTAGTAAAATAGTAAAAGTAATTATTGAGCAAAGACTTTATTTGAAATATATATATATATATATATATATATATATATATATATATATATATATATATATCCTGTTGTTAATTTTATGTTAATAAAAAAGAAACAGTTGTGTTGGTACTACTTGAATTGAGTTATGACTAATCAGGGTTAGTAACTGAGGAATCAGTTACAAGGGAACCCTAACTACCTAGAGGTAGTTGAGACCCCAGGGAAAAGGGGGAATTGCCAAGTCTGGTTGGGATCAGATGGCAGAGATGAGAAAAAGAAATATTCATGATATGTCTGGTTGGGATCAGATGGCATAAGAGGAAGGAATTTCCTGTGTACGCTACGTCTGGTTAGGATCAGATAGCGTTACTGGCGAGACCAGTGTGATTGCGGTCGAGTAGGACCTGCAAGTGCTTGGGGGTGGAAGATTAAAGAAGGACTCTTCCTACGGACGGGTGGATTGACAAGCATTACAACAGGTTTGGCACAGAAGCAGGTATGGCTTATTGCTTATACAACTATTAAAAGGTTTAATGTTTACCTTCTGTACTGTACAAAGAAAAGTGAAATGAGTTAAGTGTTATCTGCTTACTATTATGAAACAGTGTCAAGAAAACAGACATGACACTCTGTGTGCATTGTAGATAAACAAATTCAGCGTTAGAAAACATGTATAATTTACTGTGTGAATTATAAAACAACAAAGTCGAGTGCATTAACAGATTTGAACAGAAATCTGAAGAAAGAACCTAAAAATCTGCATGAGAAATATTAACAGAGTCTGCGTTTACAGTACTCCACTAAAAACCCTAGAATATACTCTATAAGGGTTTGTAATCACAGTGTAGATAACCTATTCAGAACAGAACCCCGTATATATGAACAGGAACGGAGAAAACGTAAACAAGTATAAGCGAGGAGCGAGAATAAACATATACAACCATTTAGCGAAAGCAAGAAGTCATACAGCCGTTCTCTGTAACAACGAATGGGGTAAAAACTCTGATAATATATTATATACACAGAAAATGAATCTAAAGTCTCGCGTTCAAGCGAGTTAACAGAGCAATGGTGTCATCGTTATATATATCGCAATAAACAAAAGAACCCATTACCACAGCACCTTATTTATGGACAACCGAACCATAAAAATTACAGAGATTTCAAAGGAGATACATTCCCGAAGATAACCTGGATATATACGTATTCAAAATAAACAAATGTATTGCATAACATGGAAAACACAGTATTCATCTAACGAAACAAAATAAGGGTATAAACATGAACGCCGAGACAGGGGGAAACTGTAACCGTAAGTTCATGACCCCTGGTTGTTCTTCATATCAAAATGCCGCTTGGTGAACCCCCTCAGGCCGAGCTGTAGCTTGCGCTAGGCTGGTCGAGGCACCAAGCCGGTGTCCACAATTTAAAAGACGTATTCATAAACATTAAAGGAAAAAAAATATACAGTGCCTCGACGGATATACGTGCAATTATTTTAACTGGAACAATGCTATTCATTTATGTTGAACTGGTAAAAGACCCAAAATAAATATCCATACATATTAGACTGAGTCTATATATTAACTGTGCGCTTGAACATACATATACCACAGTCAACCAGTGCAGGGACGTCTTATGGTTCGAAAATCAGATTTAACATTAAGATTACAGCTGGGTTCAAAAGAACCAGTCTAGAATCATGAGATAGAATAACCGACTACATTTAGGAATATACATATATCATCTGAGACTATTCTGCCTCTTAGCAGAGGAGTTCCGAGCTTGAACAGAGAAGAAACTGAATCAATCCGGTAATCCCTGCCAAGGGAATAGTGTTTTAGCTAAACCTTGAAAACCCACATAAGAATAAAGTCCAGTGTTCAAAATCTTACCCGGTGCTGGGTAACCGGCGAGAAGAGGGACCCCCTTGCTCCGGAGGTGAGGACGATAACCATCTGCACACCACCATGAATAAAATGTTAACAGAAACCCTGGCAAAACTTTGTTAAAAAAAAACTGTAAAACAAACATCGGAAAGCAAGGTCCATCACCTATAAAAACAAGACCTGGAGGAAACAATGCCTTCAACGATGAAGCATGCCGAACCTGGAAGCCATGGCTGCATGCCTGTGGACCTTGGAAGACGGAGGATGTGGAGCAGCGTTGGAAGGTTGCGGAGCTGCAGCTGCAACGCTGTGTATGAAATGGAAAAGACCAAAGCCGTATTACAAAAGCCGACATACAAATAGCCCAGCTCAATTACCGACTCGTGGCTTAACTGGAGCCGTGGATCTGCGGTGAGTACATCCGCACCGTTCGTTAGCCGGTGATCCTCGGGATGGGTTTTGGCGCGGAGACAACAAGTCCAATGTAACAGTACAAGCACATGGTTGCACGTCAACTAACCGTTGATCTATCCAGATGGACATCATCAACGCCACCAAGTGGATCGATGCCAGAGCCGGACTTGCCAACTCATCCATTAGATTTCTCGGAATATGAAAAGCGCAGTTGCCATAAATAATTCAATGAATGCCTTGCCAACTGTGGTTCCGTAACATCAAATCATGTAATTGCATAGTGTAAACCTTACCTTTTATACTGTGAATCATATGTGCGGATAATCAACAGTTGACTTATACATATAATGTGCTAACACATACGCATTGACATGAAATATATACATTATGATTATTACATAACTTAGGTTATGATTTCAGATGCGGGTTTAATTGATATGTTTTAACAGGTTAAGTAATGGTAATAGTAGATGTGAAAGGAGTTAATATAAAAAAAAATTATTTGTTTGTAGTTTACTTATGGGAACGTGACACTCCTCCCCCCTGCAGCCCCGTGTTTCTGCCCAACTGCATTGGGTGTCACAAGGACAACTCTTCAGAAAAATGTTGTGCATCTCTGAGAAGCATTGCAATGGAAAAATGCTTCTGCTCGCGCCTGCGATCGGGTGTGGTGAATGTCTCTACTTACATCCCCGTCCCTAAAGCTTGTGGTATACCTGTCAATGTTACCGCCAAATGCAAACGTACGTCACTAGATAAGATTTGATTAGTTTTGATTATAGGGCATTAGTTCTCGTTTGTTCTTTTTTGGTGATTGGGGTTATCAAAACCATTTTCTTGGGTAAACTCTGTTCATGGGTTCCTTCAGTAGGGACAAGATCTCACTCAATCCCTGGCCGAATACTGGGCCTGAGGTATTTCAAGGGAAATTGCTCGTAGTTGGATTTGGGGACTAGTACAATCATCTTAGACTACTGTAAATGCGATGGTATATTTTACTCCAATCTCATTTCCTAGTCCACATCACTTGGATCATTTTTTAGTCCACATCACAAGGATGACCTAGAAGGGGTTGTGATCACAACTTGGTATTTGGAAAAGGTAATTCATACAGCAAACTTTACTCCAAAAACCAATATATTTAAATTCCATTTTTTTTAACTGTTTTATAAAAATAATAAATTCATAGCTTCTACATTAAATTTATCTTTTAATTAGTTTCATTACTTCGGTTTTGAATCTTATTTATTTCGCCAAAGAAGGGTACAATTCTCACGTATTGTGTAGGGAAACAAATCTTGCCATACAATTTACAATAACAATATTTTGGGTGGTAAGTGAAACCCTCATTCAAGGGTTTTGATAAAAGAAAGTTATATATTCATGAACCTCTATTTCACTTCACTTCCTACTTATATTTCATCATTAATTCAAGTGATAAATAATTTCCAAATGCTTGCAAACTAAAAAAAGTGTAAAAATAAATATGGGTTTTGACCCATGCATAAATATGGGTTTTGACCTATGCATAGTTGACCCTTTTGTTGAGGAAACACTTTCTAGATTGTATTATCATTAGTTTATAGTGTTAAACTATTGTTATTATTACTTAGTCATTTCCATAACCTTTCCACCTGTAGATATAATTTTTTAGAGTGTTTATACACTTGTGGGTGGCCTCCAGAGGGGGTTTAGCTTGTTGTTTTCTATGTTTTTATAGACTTGAATATGTAGAATAGCAAGTTGCTTTATCATTTACAACCATTTACCAAGCTCTACAACAAGGTATTCATCTCTTAATTGGTAAGGGCTAATACCCAACATTGTGCTATTTTAAGAGTTATTTCTTATATTTTGATAAATGTTTTGTTGGCTAATCTACATTTTTCTACAGTGATATTTCATTTCTATATTAGCAATAAAACAATAATTAACTCCTATCTTCACTATAGTCCCCATTATTAGGCATTGGTCTTTTAATTTCTTTGGTGAAACATCTTTGTAGGAAATCATCCCATAGCCTAGGAGTTGGGCTTAAATAGTGGGGACTATTGTCGAGGTGATAGTGGGTGCTTGTCCTGTGGGGTACCAACTTAGCCTCTCAAGAAGACCTTGACAAGACCACTAATTTGGGAAGTATAATACTCACTAATACATTTTCGTCAATGGTATACATTGATATCTTTTGACTATTGGTAGATATCGATGCATTTTCAATATATAAGTGCCAATTTACACAATATTTTATGATGAACTAGTGCACCTTACATACCTATGCATAAAAATGATGCATAAAATATGAACATAGAACTGTGTAATGTGTATCAATGTGTGTTTAATTAATAAAGTCCTCATGCTCACAACATGGGCATGATTCAAAAACTATCAACATAGATATTTATAATGTGGACCAATGTGTGTTTCATTAATAAAGTGATTATGCTCATAACATAGGTATAATCCATAAAACATGAGAATAGATGTATGTAATGTGTGCAGAGTGTATTTAATTAATAAAGTGCTCATACTCATAACTACACTAAGTGCTTTAGTACTCTTTTTAATAATATCGACATCCTTACATTTAGTAACATGGTTACCATTGCCATTATTGCTACTTACTCTTACTGTTATGTTATTTTTATAGGAATTTAATACTGCAAAAAGATATATATCACAATGGTATTTAACAATATATCATGCACCAAAATTTTGGATTATATAAAAGACATTGATATACCTTAAATATGGATGCACCAATACTCCATTATTTATTCAACATCAAAAGAAAAACCAACTAACTAGGTAGAGTTTTAATTATAATAAACACCTTTTAAAACTTATAAAAAACCTTTGCTTTTCTCGGAATTTTTTTTATAAAAATTATATATAATTAATTTTGGCAATCATACATCACATATTAAAACCTAAAAAAAAACAACAACAATTAAATTATACAACACCCACTAAAATATCTATAATATAAAGACTAAGTAAATTTATTTTTATAAACCTCTGCATCCGATTTAACTTGGGTGCCTCAACCTATGCTATAACAATTTAAACATAAGGAAAAGATGATAGTCGCATTGCTTGTGAACCACAGTTTCACTTTCAACTACAACTATTCAAACACAAGTTATCACTAATGCCATGTTCTAGGCCTATCCCATTACATGCTCCAAACAAGCCAAGTTGGAGGAGAAACTTAAAGTTTTGTGTACGATAGACTTCGGTGTAGAATTTCCTAGGTATGTTTCTCTATTACAAGGCTACAATCATAAGAAAGATTTGGCAAAGGCCAAATTAATCAAGCGTGGGACAAATATTGTTATAAATGAATACACAAATTTTGAACAAAATGTTAAATAAAATATACACGTTTGATGTAATGAGTTTTTATCATCTGTAAGAATTTAAAATATTTAATAAAAAATTAATCATAGTGTTTAATAATAATATCTAAATAGTTTGTAATTTTTAATTGTAGAAAAATAAATTTTAAACTATTTTCAAATAAATTTTAATTTTTTATTAAAGATTCATATTGAAGTTAATAAAGTTGGTTTTCTAATCCATTTATATGGTTTATTTTTATAGCATAATAATATAACCAGTCTATATTCATTTCAATTATGGATTTACTAAGTGTCAAGAGGGATCAAATATTTTTTCACTCTAAAAGAAGTTTGCACTTCAAGAGATTTAAGATTTGATCCTTCTAGAAGTTGGTAGATCCAGATTTAAGATGGATCTAGATTTCTTTATATATAGATAATATTTCTTCTTACATAAGAATACCATTAGCAAAACCATTAGTTATCAAAACCTAGAGCCCAAAAATTTCCGACACTAAAATTAATTATTTTAGCTCAATTTTATTTTAATTATTTATTTTATTCTATTTTTTTAATTTTACTTTATTCTATTTTTATGTAACTTGATCGAGTTAAAATGTTTAAATAACATAACAATAACAAAGCATGACATTACAATATATTTTCTATATTAAGTTGGAGAGTATCTCTCAACACAACAAATATTAAAAATTAAAAACTAAAAATTAAAAATTAAAAATTAAAAATTAAAAATTAAAAATTAAAAATTAAAAATTAAAAATTAAATAAAATTTTTATTAAAATTTAAAAACTAATTTTATTTTTCTTTATTTCATCTTTAAATTCAAGTATTTCAAAATTTATATATAGATATATCCACTATGGTGCTTTTAAAGGTCATCTATCTAAATTCATTTTGAAAATCTCTTAAGATATAAGAGACATATTTTAATTTTTTTGTATTTAATAAATTAGGAGACCAGATATATTTAATAAATTTTAAAGAAAAATAATTTTATTTTAGTGAGGTTATTGAATAATGAAAAAGACATCAAAGACGAAAAATAATTATATGTTAGTTGGGTTATTGAATAATGACAAAACATATATTATTCGGTAAGCAATAATTGCGAGGGAACCATCTAGTGGTCCTTCGCTACAAGATTAACTCGCTTATTTTTTTTGGCCCAAAGAAAAAATTGTCACTCATGTCTTCATTACATTTATATATTTAATATCATATATTTATATGACATTTCACTTTTGTCATAATGAAAGGTAATGCTAGTACTACTCGTTTTCCATTTCTTCATTTTAATTTCATACCACACTTAGGATGTTCTGAAGTGAAAAATTATAATTATGAGTGTGGGTTTCTAAAATGTGTATGGAGAACCAATTTTTTTAATTATAATTATGAGTGTTTATTTCTAAGATAGGTATGGAGAACAAATTTCTTTTAAATTAGATTTTTTTGATTGATGATGTCTTTTTAAGGTTTTTAGTGGGCTTCATTTTATCATTACCACTTTCAGGGAAGAATACTTAGTAGCCTTTTGTTCTTTCTTATTTTCTACACAAATGTTGATTCGTCCGGCTATGTTTTTTGATAGACATTGTTATTTTTCTTGAAACTTATTGTGTTATTATATAAAAAGTGATGATCGAGCTATAATTCACTAGGTGAATCAAAATACACTAGGTGAATTAAAATATGCTATGTAGTATGATTTTTTACACATTAAAAATCACTTTCACCTAAAAATCCACTTTTCCTAAGTTATTTCTATTAATTAATTTACCCACATTCATTTTATGTTATTCTCATATATTTACTCATTGAAGTGATTTATAATTAAAAAAAAATTTCACTCACATTTTAGTTTCCAAAGAAATAATTCAACAAATCATATATTTATTGAGTATTCCTTAATCCTTTCAACATTCTCATATAATTGATTTATTAAATCATTACTTATGAATTATTTCTAACTCATTTGATTGTTTACCTAGAAGTAACTTATTAAACCCATTTGTTTATTAATTATTTCTTATTATTTCACTCATTTTTATTAATTAACTAAATAAATCATTATGTTTTGAGTTAGTTATGTAAATAAATGTTATTGAGCATTTCTTTGACATTTTCCTCTCGCAAACAATAATAAAATATAAAAAATGGTTATATATTGATTTTTTCCAACAAATATTTTATTATTTAAACATATCAAATTTAACCCGGCATTATATTATAAATAGATAGGTTTTCCCTTCTCATTCTCACCATGACCATTATCATTGTTGAACCTTTTCTTCTCTAGCATTCGAGTACTCTTCATTAGAGTGTCACCATATACTCTTTTACTTCTTGCATAACCCAAATAATTTTTGAAAGAAGGAGCTACTATAGCCACAAAAAGGAGAAAGGAAAGAATCTCCCAAGGAGGGGGATATTGCGAGCCACATTCATGTAACTTCTCCACAAGTGAAATTATGTTTTAATAAAACACTTGAAGATTCATGGTATGGAAGTGTAGTGATTTTGTTGTGTTTTTAGATTTTGTAGTTGTTGCACATTCTTTTGTTATGTTCTTTTATTTTATGCATATATGTTATTCAAACATATTCATTATCACAACTTCTAGGGTTTTAACCCTAAGCCTACTAAAACCACTATAGGAAAAGGTTTATTTCTAATCCTTGTGCAAGAAATCCAATAACATATTGATAGCTAATTTTATACAATGCGTTTATCCTTAACACCTAAGTAGGGTTTCTCACATGGCTGCAAATATTTTTTTCATTTTTTCATGTTTGAGAGAGGTGATGCTTAGGGATAAGAATCTTGAAGATGTCATGTTTGTTGGTAGAATCAACATTGAATAGATTTAATCTCATAATTGAGAACCCAAACCCCTTTATGATTGTCCTTATATAATGTTGATATCCACCAGGGGATATAAGATTTGTTTACACTATCATAAAGTAGTGCAAGAATAATTACATTGAATAAGTCTTTCATTTAATTGATTTGGAAAATTGTTCATCCCAAATAACATTTTTACAAGACCCCTACCCACCTTCCTCTTTTCAATTCGTCACTCTTCTTTGTTTTCTTCTCCTTAGTTATAGGGAAAACCAATAATCTCTATGTCCCCATGGACCCATCCATATTCTATGACGAAATAACATTTCTCCCTTCATTCCATTCCTCACCTCTCTTATAAACTAGCCTAGATCCATCTTAACTCTGGATCTATCATGCACCAAAAGGAATCAAATCTCTTGAGGTGCAAACCTCTCTTTTTAGTGTAAAACTTGAGGAAAATTTTGCACCTTGAGAAATTTGATCCCTCTTGGCGCTTGATAGATCTGGAGCTAAGATGGATCTAGGTTGTTTCAGTCATGTGCGGCCAAAGAAAATCTAACGAACATATGATTAATTTTATCAATAATATAATATAATCATTAATATGTAAATTCATATCATATTAATATAATCATTTAAAATATGCTAAATATGTATGAGATTAATCTTGTCATTTTAATTTAAAATTTGCTTAGTTACCTCAGTTTGTTGAGATGATAAGTATTGTTAATAACTTTAATGACGAAAAATGATAAAATAAAAATTTTGAATGTAAACTAACATTGTAATAGTGTTGAATGATAGAAAATGTGAATAATAAGAATATAGTCAATTAATCTCATTGTGATTAATCACAAACTATTTTCTTCTACTATTATTATTGTTACCCTTGTTACTTTTGTCACCTTTTCATATATATTATATGAAAATGACAGTTTAAATCACAAACCATTTAAATCTTTAGCTCGAGCTATTGTAGTAAACATCATACTTTGTCTCTCTTTATCTCAATATTAATAGGTTGAATTACTATAACACAGAAGTCAATGTACATTGTCAATGACTTTTTGTGCTTACACTGAAATCAATGCACAATGTTAATCCAATCACTTTAAAAATAATGTACCATCATGCATCCAATTATATCAAATCAGAAAATAACATCTACACTCAAATCAATTCATCTAATGCAAGCAATCAAATAAGATTAGAAAACAACACTTACACTAAAATCAATGCATCTAATGCAAGCAATCAAATATGATTAGAAATGAACATTGACACTCAATTAATGCATCTAGTACAAGTAAGCAAATAGGATTATAAACCAAAATCTACACTGAAATCAATGCATTTAGTGCAAGCAATCAAATATTATTAGAAATCAACATTTACACTGAAATCAATGCATCTAGTGCAAGCAATCAAATAGGATTAGAAATCAACATTTACACTCAAATCAATGCATCTAATGGAAGCAATCGAATATCATTAGAAATAAACATATATACTAAAATCAATGAATCTAGTGCAAGCAATCAAATAGGATTAGAAATCACCATCTACACTGAAATCAATGCATCTAATGCGAGAAATCTTCTTCCCTCTTCCCCCCTCCATCTATATCTATATCTCCCTCTATCTCTCCTTCTTTGTCTCTCTATCTCATCCCCCCAAACACACGCTCTCTCACTCCATATTTATCAATCTCTTTGTTCCTCCCTCCCTCTCTCCATCTCTCTCTTCTTCCCTCTCTTCACTTTCCATCTATATCTCTATCTCCCTTTGTCTCTCTATATCACCCCCAAAACATACACTCTCTTTCTCCAATATATATATCTATCCCTCCCTCCTCCTCTCTCCCTCTCCCTCTCTCTCTCCCCCTCTTCTATCTCTCTTCCCTCCTATTGTTCTCTCTCCCTCTCTCTCCATCTTCCTTATCACTCCCTCTCTCTCTCTCTCTCCACTTTTCTCTCTCTATTTATTTCTTCTTACCTCCCTCTCTCTCCCCCTCCAACTCCATCTCTCTTTCCCTCCCTCTCTCCACTCTCTCATGTACTCTCTCTCTTCCTTCCTCTCTCTCCCACCTCTCTCCTCTCTCTTTCTCTCCCCCATTCTCTCCATCTATCTTTCTTTGTCTCTTTATCTCACGCCCAAACATACACACTCTCTCTTCATCTCTCCCTTGTCACTCCCTCTCTCTCTCTCCACTTTTCATTGTCTATGTATTCCTTCTTCCCTCCCTTTCTCCTCCTCTCTCTCAAGTTCACTCTCTCGTACTTCCTCTCTCTCCCTTTCTCTCCTACCTCCCTCTCTCTTCCCCCATAACTCTCTCTCACTCTCTCTCTTCCCCAATCACTCTCCTACTTCTTCCCTCCCTTTCTCCTCCTCTCTCTCAAGTTCACTCTCTCATACTTCCTCTCTCTCCCTTTCTCTCCTACCTCCCTCTCTTTTCCCCCATAACTCTCTCTCACTCTCTCTCTTCCCCAATCACTCTCCTCCTCTCTCTCTCAAGTCTTGTCTCTCGTTCTTCCTCTCTCTCCCTTTCTCTCCTACCTCCCTCTCTCTTCCCCCATCACTCACTCACTCTCTCTCTTTTCCCTCCAATCCTCTGTCTTCCCCCATCACTCTCTTTCTCTCTCTCAAGTCTTGTCTCTCATTCTTCCTTTATATCCCTTTCTCTCCTACCTCCCTCTCTCTTCCCCTCTCTCCCTCTATCTCCAAGAATGTTATTATATCCCTCCCTCTCTCCTTCTCTCCCCCCATCTCTCTATCTCTCCTTCTCTGTCTCTTTATCTCACCCCTAAATATACACTCTCTCCATCTCTCCCTTGTCACTCCCTCTCTCTCTCCACTCCTCACTATTTATGTTTTTCTTCTTCCCTCCCTCTCTCCCCCTCCAACTCCATCTCTTTATCCCTCCCTCTCTCCTCATCTCTCTCATTCTTCCTCTCTCTCCCTTTCCAATCCTCTCACTATCTCCCTCCCTCTCTCCTTCTCTCTCTCCCCCCTCCATTTTTGTGTCTCCCTCTCCCTCTCTTACATCTTGGAATGTAGAGGAAAAGAGAGAATATTCTAATTTTGATAATATAGTATTCAACGTGTTAAATTTATCATAATATAACAGGAGTGATATGTGAAAGAGACTGGGTTTTTATATGTTATATATATGTATGGGAGCCGATCAGAATGTTTAGAAAATTAGTAAGTTATAACATATACAATTATTTTATAAATACTATAAATAAAATATTTTTTCAAAATTTAAATCTATTTTATTAAAAAAAACCAAATTATTACTACTAAATTTTTTTAATTTTATCTAAATATATTTTAAGATATAAAAAAATTAAAATTTAATTAATTAGATATAGTTAATTATTAATTTATTATTATTATTTTTTTGTAAGCTACGGTGTGACCTTTTCTATTATATACAACAAAATTAAAACTATACAAACGCATGTGACCTCAACCCGCCCCGCAGGGAAACCGGGTCTGTTGGTCACACAGAAAATATTGTCTGAAAAAGTTCACTTATCAAACTTAGAGACACAGCATATCAAAAAACCATAACAGTGTCCTAGCTGCAATTTGTCTCTTGACAAAAACTACCATATACATTGGCTCACTACTGCTTATTACAAAATTCAAAAGGATTAACTGGGTAAAAAACTTCAATCTACCATGATTTCATGCTTAATTTCCTCATCTCGCTTCGCCTTGGTCAGTTCCTTCAGCATGCCGCGAATTTCCTCTATTTTGATGTCCTGCTTTCGTGTCATGATCTGCAGATTGGTCATCTCTTTCTTCATATCCGGCACAGCCTGGGTCATCTCTGTGATCTCAATAGCAACTTGCTCCATGGCTTTGGCAAGCAGATGCTTCATCACCCAATACATATGTAATGCTTGTTTATATAGCGTTAATCGCCCTCTCGTGTTCCCAGGGTCCGGAAGCAGGGTATTCCACTCCTCCATTTCTGGATCCGAGGGTTCTTCCAACACTCTATTTTCCAGTGCGTCAATTATCCTCTTGATGTCTTCATTGGTTTCTTTGTCGTAAGCTCTCTTCACTTCCTGCGCAGCATGCCCAATGGAACGACGCCCCCTCCTCTGCTGGTTCGAGGCTGGCGTCTCCGTTTCGTGGTGGTCTTCCTGTCGCGGTCTTCCTCGTCCCCTTCGCCTCCTTCCTTTTCCTCTTTTTACCGGCCTGCCTCTGTTATTGTTTCTGCTACTTTGCCCAACTTCGAAGGTCATCTTCGCCCTACAGTCCTCCCTCCCTATCTCCATTACCCTTTCTCCGGAGCTATCAGTATCCCCCGCTATCTGGTCCTACTCCCTCAGGGTGTTTCTTCCTTCTCCCTCTTTCACCTGCCTTTCCCTTCTTCCTCCTTCTGCCATATCGTTTTGACATCGCCTGAGTCTCTGTTCCACGTATCTCTGCCAAACTACTCTTTCCTTTGCCACCTTCCCAGGTTTCCTATTGTTTGTCATTCTTCCTGCCTCAAATCTTATATGGATACCGCCACCCAGCTTCCATTGCAGCAGATGATCGCCGCCGAACCTCTCACCTGCCGTTTCCATAATCCTCTCTGCTCCTCGCCTTGGTATGCGTACTACTCCACCATCCATCGCCATTGCTCTATTAATGATAGCCTTGATGTGTGGCGTGTGTAGGCCAACTTCCCATCCCATCACTGCCTTAGACTGGCCGTATTTCTCCACCCTGATCGGGGTTATTAATTTATTATTATTATTATTATTATTATTAGCAATTAAAAAATACAATAAAATTTATATAATGGATTAAACCATATCAAATAAATATAATAACTTTATATTAAATTAAATAATATAATAAAATTTAAAACTTAAATATACTTCAGACTAAATTCTTTAAACAATTCTTAAAAATTAAAACACGTTAAAATATTTATTGTGATTGTGTTACAGGTGGACGAGGTCCCTGTTTTCCTTCCACATTCCTTTTTCCAATTTCTAATATTTTGTTTTTATACTATTTCCCGAATACATATATTTCAAATTTATTGATGTGAGTGGAGATATTTATAGCCATCAATTTTGTATGTGTTATTTATAATTTAATTAATAAATGTTTTAATTTTTTTAAGATTTTGTTTGAAAGGGATTGAGTTTTGATGATGATATTGATGATGGTTAACGTCTACTGAGGCTAAATTTTGGTCTATCAGAGCTAAAGAAACAAATTATTTAGTTTGATTTAAGATTTTATTCTTATGCTCAAAAAGCTTGGAGAGAAGCCTCCCGAGCTCATTGTAATTTTGACATCGTAAAAGGCTAGGAAGATTAGTATTGCAACAAAGATTTTGAAACTAAGATCTAATGTGGTTGTACGCGGGGCACTCTAAGAGGAAGTGATTTTCATCCTCGATGTTTGTATTCTCACAGAGATGGCAGAACCTTTCCATCCATGGTGTTTTAGGAACTTCCCAACGACTAGTTTCACTATGGAGCTCATGAGAGTTCGTTCTAATCTTGGCTATATTAATTTTCTTCTTTGAGCTAGTTAAAACAGAGAGATATTTTTTATCTTCTAGGGTGGGGTTGATGACCTCCTTATAATATCTTAATTTTCTTTTAGCTACTAAATCTTTCTCACACCACATTTTTTCTTTGAACTTAGAAGTAACAATATTTTTAATGTTATTAATGTTTTGCAATGCAACATTCTCATCAATTTCCCAATGGTTTAACCAGGCCCTGGTGTTTTTATACCAACCTCGTTTGAGCCTTAGGTGGTTTTGGTTGGAATTTAAAGCTAGCTTAGGAAGTCTATGGTCTCCTATGTTATTGAGTTTGTGCTTGTACAACAAAAGCCTAGTCATAGCTAGGCTATTGATAGGGGAAAGACCCACTTCTATAAGGAGAATAGGATAGGGTGTGTTGCTTTTAATTTTGAGGTTATACGTTATAAAACGCTTCTAGATTTGATCAATCTTTCTCCAGGATTCTCTGGAGATGCTACAACCCCAAACCTCACATCCATATAAGATAACCGGAGTGACTAAAGTTTCAAAGATGAACTTTTTTCTATCCCACATTACAAGGTTTGCCATTTCACAATTATTTTCAAGACCAAAATAAGCTTTCCATCCCCCATTAATCCTTTTCTCAATGCTATAGTTCCAGTTGAGCTTGTGATGAATATCATTTCCTAGGTACTTGTAGGAAGACACTTCCTCCAAGTTACTATTGTCATACATAAAATTAGTGTAAGTGTCCCTCTTGGATTTGATAACCATAACTTTTGTTTTGTCAGCGTTAACAATAATACCCATGGTAGAGTAGAAATCCTTAAGAAATATAAGTTGCTTATCAAGATCAGATGGGCACCTTGCGAGAAGAACAATATCGTCAACGTAGAGAAGAAGAATGATGACTATCCCAACTAAGATCATGCCAGCACATCCTGCTTCCTCTAAACAACCTTCTAGCTTGTCGATGTAAATGCCAAATAGGATAGGGAAGAGGGGGCAACCTTGTTTAACTCTGATATTACACTTAATATCTTTCGACCACCCCTCATTGCTCTTTAACTTGGAAATTACATTCTGGTATAACCTTATAGCAGCAGCTCTCAACTCAAAAGGAACCTTTAGCTCTTCTAATCTGTTCCAAAGGTTATTTTTAAGAACCATATCGAAAGCCTTTCTAAAGTCCACAAAGCAACAAAAGAGATTGGATTTATCATTGCGACATTCCTCCACAATGATCCTAAGCGTAACGAGGTGGTCTGTTGTTGAGTGCTGCTTTTTAAAACCCGCTTGGCCATTAGCCCACTTACCTTCACTTTCAAGCCATATGCTCAACTTCCTTTCCAAAATAAAACCATACAACTTGGCTAGGAGAGGGTTGATCATAATTGTCCGATAATTAGAGGGGTTATTTGTATCCCCACTTTTAAAAATAGGGATAATGAGGCTTTGAGTCCATGGTTTAGGAAACCCTTGCTTGACCGCTTGATTGAAAAGCTTGTGAATGTGGGGGATGAGGAGAGGACCTCCAATTTTTAGATTTCCGCCCGGTAATCTTCAATGTCGTTAACTTTCGCATTAGCCAAGCGATTAACCCCAAAATCAATGTCTTCTAATGAGAAAACTTCTTTCTTTGTGAACAGGGTTCCAAAGTTATCCATGCCATTTGGAGGTTCATAAAGCTTTTTAAGATAGGAATTCCAGTCGTGTAAAGCAATTTTATTATTATCTTTAGTTTTCCTAGTTAGAATATGCGTCCAGAATTTCTTAAGAGCTACCTTAGAGAGGTGTAAGAGATTCTCTTGTTTTTTATGAATATACTACCTTTTTTCCTTTTAGTTAGGGCTTTGTATATTTTTATCTTGCCAATTTTAAGAGATTCATCAACAACTTCCTTAATTTCTCTCCTCGCACTTTTATAATCTTTGTCATACCATGGGTTGGTTTTGCTATTTCTTTTATTACTTGAAACTTCAATTGGGAACTTGTTAATAGAATATGAGAGGGTTGTAGTAAAATTATGATAGAGATCTTCTATGTTGTTTATACTAGATAAAGGAAGCAAATTAGTTTTTAATTAATTTAGAAAGATATCTTTTTTATTTCTATCAAATATTAACTTATTTTGGCTATAAGGATTATCTTCTATAGGATCTCTATGCATGACAAAAGCGAGAGTTATAAGTAAAGGCCTATGATTAGAGTCAGGCTTGTGGTCATTTAAGATGTCAAAATTTGTTATTTCGTTGTATAGAGGGAGATCGGAGATAACATAGTCTACTATGCTACTACCAAGCCCATGGATGCAGGTCATCTGGTTAGAATTGGGCCACTTCTTTAAACCGTTGCAAATTATGAGATCCTGAGCACTACAAAGCTTGACTAGCTCCGACCCAAACAAATTCTCCCTGAGGCCTTCAGAGCTCCTTTTGCACCGGCTAGCCAGAGGAAAGTCTCCGTCTAACCAAAGAGGATTAGGGTTGGAATGATTGCTTAGAAGAATAGCTTGGTTGCTTGAAGTTAGAGCATTAAAGTCACCCATTAAATGGATATTGCATTCATTCCTTAGGCTAGAAATATCATTCTCTAAACCATTGTAAGGACTATTTTTATCTAGATTTTTTTTCTTATAGAAGTTATAATTGATGGGGGGGGAATAACAGATTGCTATGTAGGTTTTTTTTATCATAAATGTCAGTAATTTCTATCCAACTATATTGGTTGTAAGGATCGTTTTTTTAAATCCTAGCATGGGGAGAGATGTTCTTCTTAATGTAACAAGCTATACCCCCAATGCCTCTACGGGAGGATTGCTTATTCAAGGTAGACCATAATGTAAAGCCATCTATGCTAGGGACCTTAGATTCTTCGTGCTCCCAAGTTTCAACAAGAAAAATAATATCAACATCATTCGAGATCCAACTTAGCTTGGGGCCTTTGTTCCATGGAAAGCCCCGACAGTTCCAAGAAAGAATCCGGAGCATGTTGAATTGCTATTTATTATTATCTTTTTGGTTTCTATCTTGAATAACGGCTTTTCTATTTCTTATTATTGCCCATTTTCCTTCCTTCTTAGCTTCCTTTACCTTTTGAACCTCCTTTCTCAATTTTGCTTGATCTTCTGGAATGAGATCTTCATTTATAAATATTCTCATTCCTTTTAGACTTGAGGTTTTACTAAGTATGTCATACTTATGGTCAGTAGAGCTCACCTTTATTCGGATCAGCCTTCCTTTATTCTCAGTTAGTTTCCCCAACCTTGTTGCTTCTGTGAGACACTTTGTTTCAATTTGTAACTTGTTATGTAATTATGTCTGGAATATGGCTAAAGTATCCTAGTCTATCTCCTCTTTCAAATTTATTAATGTGAGTGGAGAAATTTATATCAATTAACTTTGTAAGTGTTGTTCATAGTTTGACTAATAAATGTTTTCAAATGGTAGATTTGATTTTAATAGATAAATGGTTTAAATGTATTAAAAAATTAGAAGTATTAAATTTATTTAAAATTTATTTTAAACAACAAAATTTTAAATTTTAAAAAATAATTATGATTAAATTTAAAAAGGGGTAAAATTTGCACACGTCTCTATATTCTAAAATGGAATTGTCTTTAGTGTGATTTTTGAAAAATCTTGATTTATGTTATCTAAACTGTTTTTTTGCTTGTATATATGGATTCAACACCTCAAAAACCGTAGGTCATTTCGATTGTGTAGGGGTTACCCATCACATTTGTGATTTCAATAAATTCCTACTTAATTTTAGAGAAATTAGACAAGGAAAAATCCACCAGAAAATCTTCCAAAAAATCTCACTAAAAACAACTCGGTTTAGAATTGCGGTTGCAAATCCCAAATGAAATAGTTATTATTTTTCATCATTGTTTAAAGTAGTGATTTTTAGATAACTAATGGATTATTTATTAATAATAACTATTGTTTAAATATTTTGGTTGCAAATCCCAAATGACATAGTTATTATTTTTCATCATTGTTTAAAGTAGTTAATAATAACTATTGTTTAAGTATTTTGGTTGCAAATCCCAAATGACATAGATATTATTTTTCATCATTGTTTAAAGAACTAATTTTTAGATAATTAATAAATTATATATTAATAAAAACTATTTTAGATGAATGTCTTTCGGATTAATCACATCATTAGTATTTGGTCGAGGTTTCAAACCAACTAATGTAGTTCATCCTCAAGACAAGGTTCACATCCTCAACTAATGTGGTTCATCCTCAAGACAAGGTTCACATCCTCATGACAAGGTGAACCTTGTCTTGAGGATGAACCACAAATCCTAATGATGTGATTAATCCGAAAGACATTCATCTACAATAGAGATCACAAAAGTCTGAGATCTAACAACTAATCTTTAATTATTCTATGTTTAGAAGTTTTTTTAGTCAGAATTTAGTAAAATAATTTTTGAGTGGATTGTGATTTTTTATGGATTCAATTTCTAAAATACTTTTACTACATTTAAATTATGCACAATTCACAACTCAAACTTGTAATACCAATAAATCCCTATCAAATTTTAAACATGAAAAAAGACACTCCATTTAACAATGTTTACTCTCCATGTTGTTTTTCACAAGGCCATCTTATTACATTTGGATTATATAAAATTCACAAACTTGTAATTCCAATAAATCTATATTAAATTTCAAAGATGAAAAAAACACTTCACTTCTAACCATATTTAATCTCTGTATTTTTTCTACATTTTCTACATTTAAATTATGCACCATTCACAACTCAAACTTGTAATACCAATAAATCCCCATCAAATTTTACACATGAAAAGAGACACTCCAATTTAACAATGTTTATCTTCTATGTTTTTCACATGGCCATTTTATTACATTTAAATTATGCAAAATTAAAAACGTGTAATTCTAATAAATCCCTACCAAATTTTAAAAATAAATAAATAAATAAAATAAAATAACACTTTTAATCATATTTTTTCTGTCAGTCATTTACGATTATCTGGAATGACGCATATGAAACATCAAATCAAATTATAAATGGATTTGATTTAAAACTTTCACAGATACAAACGCCATTTTCACATATGCCCACGCCACTTCAAATTAATTCGAGCCATGTCTTCGGCGTTAATGCTTACAACGGTATTAATACAGACGCCACATCAGTTACTTTTCGTGCATGTTTTTGGCGTTAATGCTTCCGACAGTATTAATACGGACGCCACCTCAGTGACGTTTTGGAAGGTGACAGTGGATTGAGAGCCGTCGATGGATTCGATGACATTAATTGCTTACTCTATTAACTCCGCAAAAAACGTCACGACGCACGAGATAGATTCGCAGACCGCGATATTGATGCAGACTGGATCTTAATTGTCGAGCAGCCTGGATGGAATTTGACGATTAAATTGTGAAAAATGTCACTAAAATATTGATTTTAATTTTCACAACGTTATCCATATATATATACAATGGTATATGGTTATTAATTCATTAGGTCAGTATATGTCATAGTACAAAATCTAATGCTTAATATATACTATCTTGCCCATCAATCACCTTATAACATTGTATATATTGATTGCTCTTGTCACACAACCAGAGATAAAAGCATCTAATGCTTAATATATACTATCTTGCCCATCAGTCACTTTATAACATTGTATATATTGATTGCTGTTGTCACACAACCAGAGATAAAAGCATTGTATATAGGTCCTGCTCATCCAGAAATAAAGCATTGTATTTATTGATTGTTGTTGTCACACAACCAGAGATAAAATTTGAGATACTCTGTCATAAATATTGCCATTTTTTTTTAATTTTTTGTGGTAAAATATCAAAATAAAGTTACACAAACAATAGATTTAATGGGCATATAATATTTGAAATTCCTACTCTACCCCCAATGATTTTGAACAAGTCAGTGTATTTACCATGCACTGTCACATCAATTTAATATATGCATTTTTTAAAAATTGAGAAAACTTATGGTATCAATTCAATTCAATGATTTTGAGTAAGTCAATGTATTTACCATGCACTCCCACTTCAATTTAATATATACATTTTTTAAAAATTGAGAAAACTTATCATATCAATTTAATTCAATATTATATTTTATGGGTCACAATTTTACACAGTAAATTTTTCACTAGAATTTGTGGAAAAATTCTCAATAAATTTAATGTTGTAATTATTTTAATCTTTTTTAATGGAGGAAATGAACTTAGCACTATCAAACATTTATTGGGTATCAAAATCAATATCCTTAAACTTGATAACTTTAACCAAAATTTCCAAAATTATTACTAGATTTTCTCAAAATCTAATTTTAATTATTTTCAAAAAAAAAAACTTTAGACATTAAAAATTAAAAATATTTAATTTCTTATAAATAATAATCATTTTATTTTTTTTTAAGTATATAATTAAATATTAAATCTATAAAAAATAATTCTATTATATTTAATTTAAAACTTTTAACCTATTATTTTTTATGTTTTTTTCTTAAATTTAAAACTCGAAAATTTTTAATTTTTAATATAAAATAAAATGATAATATAATAGTTATAAAATCACTAATCAATATTTTAATCATACAAATTAACATCTCATAATTTCATCCCCGGCTCTCTCACATGTTTAATACATTACAAACAATCTGACATGTACAATACAAACAGTCCCAACAATTTTGAAGTTTGTGTAGAGTATTTCAAGTTTACTATTATTTAGTGGAGTAGTCTAGGATAATAGTGGAGTAGCTAGAGAGGTTGAGGAATTGTTCGATGGTTAAAAATGACGGGAATTTGAATAAAAAAAATTCAAGAAATTTTATAGAAGCAATGTTTTAATCATATTTTTATAGTAAAAATAAATTCAGCACCATTAAAAAGTCCTAAAACACCTAAAATTATGACTTGAATTCACAAAAATCTTTTTTAAAAATATAACTGAAATTTCCGTAACTTTCCAAACAAAAAAACTTAATAATTAAACTATTAGCCTTATTTATTTAGTGACACAGGTGTTCCTCCCACAGCCCTATATTCTCTCATTCCTCATATACCTACCCCAACACACAGATAATACCTCAACACAGAGATAACACCTAACATTCTTCAAACTCCCGAAAGAATTTCACAGTGAGTGTACAAATTACCGTCGGGGTTTTATTATTCTTTATAAACTCCCGAGTTTCTCATTTTTTGTAACTATAATCTGTGGTTTGGTCAGTATAGATTGTTTGAATCTCTGAAGAAATATGGGAGAACGAGCCAGATTTTTTTGGGTTATTATAATATGTTTCATTTCGCTGGTTTTGTATTTAGATTTTGTTAATGGGGCCGGATCTCTGGCGCCTCAGCCTTCTCCTCCTTCATGCAGCCCTGTGTTTCTGCCCAACTGTGTTGGGTCTCCGAAGGACCACCCTTCAGATAAATGCTGTGCATCTCTGAGAAGCATTGCAGACGATAAATGCTTCTGCTCGCGTCTGCGATCTGGTGTGGTGGATGCCTCTACTTACATCCCCATCGCCCAAGCTTGTGGTATACCTGTCAATGTTACTGCCAAATGCAAATGGTACGTCACTAGCTAAGATTTGATTAGTCAATTTTTTGTTCTTGGTATCATATTCATGATTAATGAAGTGCCCAACTGGCGAATTTGAATGCAGACAAAACTATTAGCCCGAGCACGGGGACATTAATGCAGAAAGAAAGGGCCAGTATAATGAAATGTGTATGTAAATATTCGCATTTTGGAGAGAAGTGCAGCGTTGTTGTTAGGTTTGAACAGTAAGGATTGTAAAGGCAAAGACGACAGAAAATGAGATGTACTCTACCGCTGGGATCTATCGTTTATGAATAAGCGGCTGTATATATGTTGTAAAGGCCAAACGTTGCCCTAATATGTAAAAAACTTACTGCTATAAAATGTTGCCTAATTGATCTACTTCTGGTACTGTTTTGTTTTCCTTTTGCAGTAGGAAATATAAAGAGGAAACCTCCTCAAGGTGGTGTTATCGAAACCTGTAACAGGTATGTAACTGGTATCATGTATCATGTTGTATGTAACAGGTATTATGTTGTAGTGGGATAGTTTAATTTAATTTGAGAAACTTATTTTACAACCCTGTATGATGTATAAGGGTGTCAGCCATTAAAGTTGAATAAGCTGTTTGAAATTTTGCTTATTTTTTAAGTCAATATTTTTTTTTAAAACCAAAAAAAAATTAAATAACTATACAAAACATTTGAATAATATCTACTTATCAAAAAGAATTAAGAATTTGCACTTCAAAAAATTAAATACAAAACAAACATTTACATAATGTCTGCTCATACAAAAATTGGCAGATGGAAAAAAATTTAAACCCTTAGGCTCATGATAAATCCCCTCCCACTGAGGAAAGTGTAGAGATCCAATTGTTTTATTCATATTGAATGGGGCTTGTCTAGACAGACTACAATTTTATCTAATTGGAATCCCACAATTTTCTGTAAAATAATCTCAAACTTTGAGTGAGAGTGCTTAAATAGGTTTTTAATATCAACCCCTCAAAAATTCCTGCAGTACTTAAAATTCTGAAACTTAATAATTATAACCTTAATTTTCGATATCCTGTTTAGATTAAACTTATTCAGTTTAGATTAAGCTTATTGGATATTGCAAAGTGACTTCAGAATTTCTACACAAAATCTGAAAAGTTAAATCTGGGGCATCAATAAGAAACAGGATCCTATTGCAGCCAAGATTAAGAACGAGCTTCTAAGCAGAAACTTTATTGACATTCTCCCTCCCAAAATCCTTCCAACTTGGAAAAATGGAAGGATCGAGAAGGTTTACATTGCTAAGAGAATCGACAGATTTATCCTTCACGCCAGCTTAATCGACATCCTGGGAATGCCTTTTTCAACAATCGAGAATGTTTTCATTTCTGATCATAGGCCGATCATTCTAGGATGGAGGGATAAGGGATTCAGAAAAGGCTTCTCTTTACAATTCAATAGGCAATGTTTAGAGGATCCAGAATTTAATAGCACTGTATCAAAAACGTGGAACGAGATGACGTTTTCAAAATCTTTTCCTACCTTAATGACTTTCAGTGATAAGATGGAATCAATCCGAAAGGTTGTAAAAGAGTGGCAGTTTCAAAAAAGGCAAGCGAATAAAAAAGATCTCCGAGAAATTCAAAAGGAACTAGACAGTGTTGCGGACTCCATGGCTTATGATTCCTTATCCTTTGAAATGAGATGTCCAATTAAGGGTCTTCAAAAGAAAAAAATTGATGATTTTGAAACAAGAAGAAACTTTTTGGAGGTTAAAAAGTAGAGCGATATGGATGAAAGAAGGAGACAAAAATTCAAAATTTTTCCATAACTTCGCCAACTCCAGAAGGGAAAAAAATTCTATATGGAAAATCAGTGATGGTAAGGGCGGCTTCCTTTTTTCCCAGCAGGATATTGCAAATGAGGCGGTGGCATATTTCAAAAATCAGTATAAAAGAACGAATAAATGCAAAATCCAGGATATCTTATGGGGAATTGATATGTTTCCACGGATGTTTGATGGTGATTTAAATGATCAAATTTTCGAGCTAGTTTCAGAGGAAAAGCTGCTTGCCATTATGAAATCCTTCAAAAGGGACAAGAGTCCCGGTCCGGATGGCTGGACGATAGAGTTCCTCATTCATTTCTTTGTAATCATCAAAGTTGACCTATTGCGGATGGTAGAAGGCACCAGAATGGCGAGCAGTATCAATAAAAAACTCTCCTCCACTAACATAGCGCTCATCCCTAAAAAGGGGGATGCTCAATCTTTCAAGGATTTTAGGCCGATTTCGCTATGTAACATCTCTTTCAAGATTGTTTTGAAGATCATAGCTGAGAGAATCAAAGGAGTTTTTTCAGAATTCCTATCAAAGGAGCAGCACGGTTTTCTAAAAGGAAGAAAGATTCATGATGCAGTTGTAAGTACTCAAGAGGGTCTGTATGCTATTCATTCAAAAAAATGTGATGCGATTATTCTCAAAATCGACCTTTGGAAGGCATACGACTGCCTAGATTGGGGCTTCATCAGGTGTTTGCTCGCAAGGATTGGCTTGAGAACCAATATGATCAACTGGATCATGGCATGCGTTGAACCAGTGGACTATGCAATCATCATCAATGGGATTCCATCCCCTTTCTTCCGTGCGGAGAGGGGTCTGCGTCAAGGATGTCCCCTCTCCCCGCTTTTATTTATTCTGGCGATGAACACTCTTAGCCTGCATATCAACAAGGTTATCAACGAAAACATGTGTCGCCCCCTAAAAATCTGCAGAAATATTTCAATCTCACACAATTTATTTGTTGATGATATCATCTTATTCGACTTGTTTTGCAAGGTCACTTGGATATGTTTCTATGAAATCATTAAAAACTTCCAAAAGGCTACGGGTTTGCAAGTTAACAATGAGAAGTCAACAATCTATCACAATGATATGAAGCAAGAAGCTGTTGCATGGTTATTTGAGTTGTTTGGAATAAATGCGCAATCTATCAGTTGTGGCATTAAGTACTTGGGCTTTCAGATTAAAGCTAATGGTTACTCAAAATCTGATTGGAATTGGATCCTGGATAGATTCTATAGGAGGATTTGAGCATGGGAATTCAGATGCCTCTCCTTAGTGGGAAGAGTGATTTTGGTGCAATCAATATTAAATCAACTCGCGGTTTACTGGGCACATTTATTTTTACTCCCAGCGAGTGTTATTAAAAGCATGAATAGATTATCAGCTAACTTCATTTGCGCTGGTCAAGCAGATAGGAGGAAATACCATCTCACAAAGCTAGCCAGTATCTCTTTACCAAAAAGTATGGGAGGTTGGGGTTTGATCGATATGCGCTCATTCGAAAAGGCCCTGTTGTGCAAGTCGCTGTGGAGAGCTGTTCATGGTGAGGGTCCATGGAGTAACATGATTGAGACGAAATACTTAGGAAGGAAGAGCTTAACGTTCTGGTACATAAAAGGTATGATTGGTGCCACATATGGTTCTTCAATTTGGCTTAGCTTTCGCAAGATTGAAACATATTTCTTGAAGAATTTAATCTGGCATTTTCAATCTGGTAGTAAGATTCTTATTGGTAAAGATCAGTTCAAAAGTGGCGCTGAGGAGGTTAATATACCTGAGTCTTTATTGAATTTCTTTCATAGAAGAGGTCTTTTCTATTGGGATAGTTTGATAGCTAGCCGGCAGGGCCCCATTCCTCTCTGGAAAGATGCAGAAGTTCTGCAAATGCCTCAGGGGATTGCACTTCAATGGGATTGCATTAGGGCGGGCCTTAGAAACTGTGGCATTTTTCGTTCTGTGGATTCTGATTATCTTACATGGAATCTTTCGAAAGAAATGAATGTAGTGAGATTTAAAGAGGTATACCAGCATATAGTTGTCTCGAAGCAAACTTCTCGCAATCCTATTTTCCCTCAGATTTTCTGGAAGGATGGCTACCCTTTGAAAATGATCTTTTTTGCTTGGCTTACCTTTCACAACAAAAATTTAACATGGGAGAATTTAATGAAAAGAGGATGGCACGGGCCAGGTCTATGTCCATTATGCAGATCAGAGGGGGAAAGTAATGTTCACTTGTTCTTAAAATGCAAAAAATCGCAACAAATATGGCAGGCTTTGGAGCTCGGGTATGGAATTCAGCACATGGCGCATGCTTCAATTTATGAAATGATTCTATGGTGTAGCGAGCAGAAGGAATCATGGAGAAGGATCTTCATCCTTTCCCTGTGGAGCATTTGGAAGTGGCGTAACAACAATATCTTCAATGGCACTAAATCTACTTGCTCCGAAATCATCGTTAAAATTGTAGCTGCTTTTGAAACCCTCCCACAGAAGTCTATCAGTGAAAAAAACGGTCGCCTACGCTGGTCAATCAAAGGAGTGCTCATATTTCCCTAAGGCGTTCTTCGACGGAGCTGAACAACAGGGATCTTGTGGTTGTGGTTTTCTCATTATGATAAATGAAAACACTCACTTCTCCATTCACTGGAATGGAGGGAAAGGCTCCAACAGGAGGCTATGGCTCTTGCTGGACTTTTAAAATTTTGCCTCTTTCTTGATATTCAGCAGGTCTCGGTATTTGGAGATTCGAAAGTTATGGTCGATTTCGTCTCAAGAAAAAATCTCATATTAGTGCATCCCCCGATTGGCTGGATGGATAGGATCAATTTTTTCTGGGGCTGTCTGGTCGGAGGTTCTATTCGCCACATCAGTAGGGACAAAAATATGCAGGCTGATTCTCTGTCTAAATTGTGCCTTCAATCTGCTCCAGGATTATGGTTTTTGCAGATTTTCTCTGATGGGGAAATCTTTTATATCCAAGAATTTGCTCTCCCAGACTTCTAGGTTTGCTTATATTTGTTTCACTGGTTTTCCTTGGATCTTTTTTGGTGCCGCTTCATGTCTTCTTTCTCAGCAGAGCTTATGTATATACTGTGTTTCCGGTTGGCGATTTTTTATTATAGTTTACACACTCTAGGATCTCCGGATCTTGATACTTTGGGGATCTCTCAGACCTATATATCTTGGTTAGATTCTGTTATTATTATCTGGATATGCTCTCATGCTGATCCCTTTTTGACCAAATGTTTTTTGGGTCAATATCAGATGTAAACATGTTTATCTCTTATATCTCTCCTATAATATATTTCTAGCTTTTTCGTCCTGAAAAAACCTTAATTTTCAATTCCCTGTTTAGATTAAGCTTACTGGATATTGCAAGGTGGCCTCGTAATTTCTACACAATTTCGGCCGTTCGAGCAGCCACGTCAACCCTAATTGCTCTGGTTAGTCCACTCCTCTGCCCACACTTGGTATTATCTTCATTTTGTCCTCTACACTGCCTATGTTTAACTGTTCAGGTTAATAGTCCCTGCTTTTCACAGAAAGGAAGCAATAACTTATTTGGCGCAATGAGTGATAGTTCCCAGGATTTAATTCGGTGAAACAAGACTGAAAGCCAGCGTCGCAAGGAAAATCATCTCCTTGGAGCACCTGTCATTCGTTCCAACTACTTCCGGCCAATCCCTTCTTTCCATCAAAGAGAATCATTTATGTTCACCTTACCTGTAACGAAATCACATCCTATTCTAATTCATTGTGATCTATTTGTCTCTCGTGAATTAGTTGGTTCGTATCTCATGTATTATGGACAGAATTATATTTACTAGTGTTGGTGCTAATGCTGTAAAAGACAGGACTTTACAAGGATCTCCTAAAATTATTTGATTCCTATGGAGTTTACAAGTTTGACCTTTGAATTCTGTATAATGGAAATGTTTTTATGAGAGTTTTCTCAGTATTTAATTTATTTATATATTATAAATTTATTTTAAACAATAAAAAAATAAAAGTGTTTGATCAAATTTCTTAAATTTTTTTAGCATAAATAAACAATATTTATATTATTGTTTGAAAATAAAAATGACCTATTATTAATGTTAAATAATAATGTTGGAAAATAATATACAAGTACTTCTATGTAACATTAATCACACATTTCACATTTTAAATATATTGAGGTTATACATATTTCACAAGCCCCTCTCTTCACCAATTTCATAATTTAGAAAATAATATTTTGTAAAAATTGTACTCTAATTCAAACATGCAGTTGATGTTGCATTGAATATAACTAATTTGCATTTACATTTGAAGTATATTAGTTAGTCAAATTTGACTTTTGTATAAATCAGAATAACATGTTCTTACTCTTTTAAACATTATGACTAATCATATTAATAAAATAATTGTGAAACTAAATAAAACAACATTAAAAAATATAATTTTTTTAAAATATGATAATGCTTATTCTTTAATATATAGAACTTGATTTAAATTGTTTTAGTTATTTTAATTATATATTTGTTAATTTTAATAATATGTAATTAAAAAATAAAATGATTAAATTATGACTTAATCAATCATTTTAATCATGAGAACTGTAAATTTATTATGGAAATTTTTAAGTTATAAATAAATTTTAGTACAATATTATGATTTATCAATATCACATGCAGAAAAACTATCATAAATCTTATTCTTATTTTATTATTCCCCGCAGTAACAGGGTAATAAGGCAGTTTTTAATTGTGACATTAAATCTCAATTGACTGAAAAATAAAAAATTGTTTATAAAATTAACTTTGTAAACTAGATAAAATTAATTTTTTTTCCATATTTTTATTTTATTAACAATTTAATTGGTACAAACGGTTTGATTCTTATTCAACCATCATTATTTTAGCCACCATCATACAACTACTACAAACTTTATCCCAGAGTGTTGTACACCATCATCATGCAGCTGCAGACTTTGTTCCAAAGAACTTTGTACGTCATTCAAAAACTATATCATATTTCTACAAATTAGACCCATCAGCTTTACGGAAAAGCGAACTAACGTTAGACAACACATTGAAAAAGCCGAGTCCCCTATTCTTATCAAACATTACAGAGCCAGCTAAGCGATTCTTATTTTACAGTTTCAACACTTTTTTAAGGGACGAGAAAAACCCAAAAAAAAAGACTCCGAATAAATAGCTTTGTGCCACATAACCCAATCAAATTGCTCAAGAAATCATTATTATAAAAATTTCGTACTTCCACATCACGCTAAGCGGCTCGGACTCGATAGTGGTTCACGTCAGTGGCTGCAAAGGAGAAAATGACTGCAACTCCCTTTAAAACGATGGCGATTTCAACTCTTCCACTTTCCCCGGCAGATCACTCGTAACAAATCCATGTAAATGAATATAGTGATACCGGGTCGGTAAGTTTCGATGCGTGAAATTTGTGAGATGGAAGTTCAAATTTTATTGAGTATATGGTCTGTTATGTCTTGGTTAGAAGAGTAGGTAACCCCTGAGCTCACCTCTCCTCTCTTGTTGAGGCATGAGTTAATTGTTATTGAGGCATGAGTTAATTGTTATTGTGTGCAGCTTGCAGGCTATTGCCTATTACACTTAGTCTAGGTTTATAGTGGCAGTCAGTTAGATTTGATTCTAAATCTGTTCAAAATAACTCGTTTTTTTTACTAAAAATAATATATATAATCTGATTGAAAAGAAAAACATATCAACCGAAATATATAATCATTTAAATTAAAAACTTATTGACGTAAATATATATAATCATTTAAATTAAATAATTATATATTAATTAATTTTGCAGCCACTACTCCGGTGGATCACATGGGTCCTCCTCTGAACTAGCGTTCAGAGTCTTACCTAAGACTAATAAATGCGCTTCCAATGTTTTCTGTACGTTAGTACAACTACAAATAGAGCACGATTTCTTGATTGCTAGATGTATGCAAAATAAAAATAAAAAATAAAGGCAGCTTAATAAGAGTCCAATCATTAATAATTAAAAATAAGCATAATATTGATGAATAATTCGAAAACAAAAACTAATTTATATTCATTATAGAGCATGAGCTCTTATACAACAACACATCCATAAAAATACCTTTGTCGATTTGGCAATAATAATGGAACCATACATTGTCATCAAGGGTGATGTAGGATTTCTATTTCTAAAACTATTAGAAATTCCACATTATTTTTTAGTGCACTCCTTTGTATTATCATTATAATTGTATTTTCCTTTATTTTTCTCAAACTGTTCTCGAGAGGCTCCTCCAAATTCAACAAATTCCAAAAAAAAACCTTATAGCGAAAATAAGTATGTATCCTATATTTAGTTTTTAATAAATTTATTATCATTTCCGTCAAAGTTTTTGTCTTTTTCTTTTATTCTTTTCTTCTCATTCTCTCTCAAATCACTGTTCCAATCTCACACATATTTTTGCGGTTTTGCTTTACTATGTAAGATTTGATAGCGTATTATAATTGGCATTATGTGTTTCGAGTATGAAGGGGAGGGTTAGCGAAAATTTTGTACAGGGATTTAGTGAATGATTGCAGAGTCGTAGTGTCGTAATAGCCAGCGAGTGTGCTGGAGCAGAGAGAGGCACGTCCTTTATTGTAGAGATTCACGTGGTTCTGTTCAGACAATTGCTAGTTATAAGATAAGATTGACAAAAGATAGAGGGTTTAACGAATTGAGCGAAGGAATGGGTGAAAGGCAGGGGAGGGGAGAGATCCCCTCCTATAGGGATGTAATGGCTGGAAGTTCTGGAAGTGAAGGTGGGAACGGAAGGGTGACGGAGATAAGTAAGGCAATGCCAGTACTGGGGAATCAATGGCAAGCAAGATTGGTGAATAAATGCCTTCCTAGGGCACAGAAAAAGCCCAGGTATGTAATACCAAATAATAAGCTGGAAGATTACCGTTGTTATATGAGAGATCACGCGTTAATCTGTAAATTCATAGGGTACTGGCCATCTGAAAGGGATCTTACGCGATGGATTCAACAGCGATGGAAACCAAGAGGACATATCGATCTTAAATTGGGGGCAAAGGGATTCTTTACAGTCATCTTTGCAAACTTACAGGATAAGGAAAGGGTTTTTGAGGAGGGACCACACTTTATGAATAATGCAGGCTTGTTTATGCGATATTGGGAAGATAGATACAATCCTGATGACGAGAAAATCATGGCAGCTCCGATTTGGGTCCGTTTATTTGGGCTTCCGGATGAATTTTGGGACCCTGAAATATTGGAAGGAATTGGAAATTCGATTGGTACTTTTGTGAAGGTGGCAGAATCAACGAAAAGGGGAAAATATAATTCCTATGCCAGGATCTGTGTATACATGAATATCTCAGCCCCTTTACCGGAATCTATTGAGCTTGAATATCAGGATGAACTTTGGCAGCAACCCATTGATTATGAACATATACCGTTTCGGTGCAGACGTTGTCATGTATATGGACATCTGGTAAAGGATTGTCCACAAATTCGAACAATGGAAGTAGAGAAAGATAAGCAGGAGGAAAGCAGAGCAGGAGAAGGGGTGGAAGGTGAAGTAAATGAATTCATAGAGGTACAGAGGAGAAGGAAACCAAATCTGGGATCTTCAAAACTGCAACCCAAGGAAAGGAATGCATCACTTGAGAATAAAAACAAGTTCAACATTCTCCAAACGCAAGAAGAAGAGGTTGAAGCAGAAAAACAGGATAAGGAGATTAATGAGCAAATTACAATGGAACAGGAAAGGGATATCAATGAGCCAGCTCCAATGGAAATTATAAAAGATGGAAAAAGGAAAAGTAGGAGCCCAAGCAGAGAGAAGGAAGAGGAGGAAGGAGTACGACCTGATATCACAGAACAAATCATGAAGGGTAAAGAGATTGTCAAAGAAGAGGGTAATGAGGAAGAAAAAATAATGAAGAAATTATTAAATGACTGGAAAAAATTGGATGAAAGGTTCATCCCAGAAAAAGAAAAACAATTGTATAAGGAAACCTTTCAAAGATATAAGGAGAAGAAGGCAGAACTTCTAGCAAACAGGTCAGATCAAGGCCATCAGGACTCCCAAAGTCCAGAAGGGGATAGTCAAGGTAAGAATGGAAGGAAAAAAGGGAGAAGAACGTTAAGTGAATCAATCCAAGCTGTGGGAGAGACTTTAGTAAATTCAGGAAGGGTGATACCTCTTTCAGAGGTATTTCTACAAACCCCCAAAAAGTTTTAAATGATTGTTCTAAGCTGGAATATCAGAGGACTTAACAGTCAAGGGAAACAAAGATATTTGAAGGAACGAGTGAAGAAAGAAAAACCAAGCATTATGGTCATTCAGGAAACGAAAGTGGATAGCCAACAGATGATAGAAATTGTAAGGAAATTGAAGTTAGGATACGAGGTTATGGCACTAGATGCAATAGCGACAGCAGGGGGCTTGGCTATTTTATGGAACCCGGAAGAGGTAATTTTTGAACACTGGTTTACTTTACCTAGAATCCTTGCTGGTCTGTTTAGATTAGTGGGGATGGGGGAAAGAATTTTGTTTACTGGGGTATATGGGCCTCATAATTATAGAGAGAGGAAAGATTTTTTGAAGAATTTCCATACTTTGAGAGGTTTAATCCCGCACACCCCGTGGATAATAGGAGGGGATTTTAATATGATTAGGAATCTAGGAGAAAAGAGAGGAGGAATAAGGAGAGATGATCCGAATATGGAGGAGTTCAGCGATATGATTAGGGATCTGAGGCTAGTAGATATTCAAACAACGAATGGAGTACATACCTGGAACAATAGACGAGGAGGCCAGAATCAGATTGCGTCTAGACTGGATCGATTTCTGCTCTCGGAGCAAATTTTAAATCGGGATGTGTTCATTGAAGCTAAAATTCTCCCTACTCTGGGATCTGACCATTGGCCTATTCAGTTAGATATTGATATTAAGCAGGTCAAAGGGAAGAGACCTTTTAGATTTGAATCCTTTTGGCTCAGAGATCCACAATTTATAAGGAAAGTAGAAGATTGGTGGAAGCAATGCACTATCAGGGGCAAAGGGAAAATGCATACTATACAATTGAAGCTCAAGGCAATCAAACAAAGAATTAAAGAATGGAATAGGAAAGAATTTGGGAACATTATGGAGGCTAAGCAGAAATTAGAAGGAGAAATGGAGGTAATCCAGCAACAAATAATTTTGGATGGCAGGGACGAAGAGAAGAGTAGGGAGGAAGGGAGAATTATCAGTCAGTTAGAGGAGAGAAGAAAACAAGAGGAGATTTTGTGGAGACAAAAGTCAAGGGTACGGTGGTTAAGGGAAGGTGAAAGAAATACCAAATTCTTCCATCAAGCTATGATCCAACATAGACAGAGGAACATAATCTTTTCAATTAAGAATGCAGCAGGAGACAGAGTGATAGAACAGGTAGATATCGAAAAGACTCTAGTGGATTACTTTAAAGGGATTTTAACGGAAGAGCTAAGAGATAGAGAGGAAGCCATTACTAATATCTGCAGGGAGATACCAAGAATAGTAACAGAGGATCAAAACAGGGCACTCATGCGGATTGTAACCTTGGAAGAATTAGAAGAACTAGTTATGAATATGAGTAGGAACAAGGCTCCTGGTCCGGATGGTTATACAGTGGAATTTTTTCAGGCAAGATGGCACTTTATAGGAACAGAGATATTAGAGGCGGTGGAAGAATCACGAATCAGACAGCGTATATGGCCAGGTATTAACTCAACCTTCCTGACCGTGATTCCTAAAAGTAATAATTCGGACGAACCACAGGGCTTTCGACCCATAGCCTTGTGTAATGTCATCTATAAGATTATATCCACCCTGATTGCAAAAAGGTTGAAACCTCTCCTACCTACTTTAATTGCGCCTGAACAGACTGGTTTTGTGGAAGGTCGACAAATCTTAGATGGTATAGTGGTTTCTCAGGAAGTTATACATTCTTTAAAAGTGAGGAAGAAGAAAGGGATGCTTATGAAGTTGGATTTGTCTAAGGCCTATGATCGATTGAACTGGAGGTATCTCAGTGAGGTTTTGGGAGCTTTTGGATTTGAACATAGGTGGATAGCATGGATAATCAGTATGATCTCTACTCCGAATTTCTCAATTCTGGTCAATGGTATTCCTACAGATACATTTAATGCCACCAGGGGCATTAGGCAGGGGGACCCAATTTCGCCATTCTTATTCATCTTGGCTATGGAAGGATTAAGTAGAAAACTGAAAACCGAAGTAAGTGAAAGAAGAATCAAAGGCCTTCGATTGTGGGGGAATAATCTAGTCATTACACATCAACAGTTTGTTGATGATCTGATGCTGTTTGGAGAAGCGTCGCTTAGAGAGGTAAGGAGATTCAAGCATATCTTAGAAGTTTTCATGAACGCTTCAGGCATGATGATCAATAATGATAAATCTTGTACCTTTATCTTTAATTCACCTGAAGCGGTCAAAGCCCATTTAACACGAGTTTTAGGCTTTAGGCAGGGAGAGTTACCTACAAAGTATTTGGGCATCCAACTGGATATAAACTCAAATCGCATTAAGAATTGGCAGAGTTTGTTGGACAGGATCAGGAAAAGATTAGCTAGTTGGTCATTCAGAATGTTGAATATAGCAAGTCGAGTTATCCTTTTAAAATCGGTATTATTATCTATTCCCATATACCAGTTATCCCTTATGGCTGCTCCAAAAGGCGTCTTTTCTAGATTGCGAGAAATGATGGGTAAATTTCTTTGGGGGGGACCTCAGCAACAGAAAAAATGGACTCTGGTTTCATGGAAGAATATCATCAAGAGGAAAGAGGAAGGAGGCCTTGGGATTAGAGATCTGGAAATAGTTAACAAGGTTTTGGGAGCGAAATTATGGTGGAGATGGGTACAGGGGGGAACTGACGTGTGGAAAAGAATATGGAATCAAAAATATGATATGCCAGGTACCATTGAAGGGCGGCTAAGAACAGAAGGGAATCCACGAGGATCACAAATATGGGATTTAGCAAGAAATAATAGGGATATCGTTAGGAACCTGGCCTTCTGGGAAATTCGCGAAGGAAGTTCAGCAAGATTTTGGGAGGAAAGATGGCAACAGTTTGATAGGCTGAATAGGAACCAATATCTCCATGAAATTCAACTTATAGCGCAAACAACAGGAATGGAATATGTGAGGGATTATTGGAGAAGAGAAGCATTAAATGATACATGGAGAGTGTGGAAAAGGCCGCAGGAATGGGATGATAGGATAAATCCGGAGACTGGGCAAATGTATATTAGAGAAATTGAATCGAGGAAAATTAAGATAAGAGAGGGTCAAGATATCCTACGATGGGGTAAAGCGATGCGGGGGATGTTTACAGTTAAAGAAGCTTATTATTGGGAAACCAAAGAGGAAAGGGACGAAGAACCAATAGACTGGAAGAAGATTTGGGAAGCAAAATGGTGGCCAAAAGTAACATATTTTGCATGGTTGGTGTGTCGAGGAAGGATTCTAACTTGGGAAAATATTCAGAAAAGAGGTATGAATGGACCATCAAGATGTTACCTATGTAATAAAGAGATAGAGAATCAGGAGCACCTATTGAATCGATGTATATATTCTCGGAGTCTCTGGGAAGAACTTAGGGTACTCTTTGGTAAGTCAAACAGGGATCCAGATAGTCTTCGGAATACTATAATTCACTGGGGAAAGGGGAATTTTCAAAGTAAAGTTGTAAGGAGGCTATGGAATTTAGCGGTTGGATTTGTAATATGGGAAGTGTGGAAAGAACGAAATCGAAGACTCTTCCGAGACAAGAGCTGCCATGAATCAAGAATTTGGGATACAATATGTAGATCGATCAAAGAAACGGTTTTGTCTGAAGTTTGGGACGAGGATGATTGGAAGCTAAATCCGGAGGAACAGCGAATAGTTTCAAAATTGAATATTGATTTTACGATGATATATCCCAATACAGATAGGAAAAATAGATCTCGCATTCAAAGTCCAAATCATTTTAGATTTCCAGGTGATGATCGGATCAAATTGAACTTCGATGGGGCATCGAAGGGTAACCCTGGACAAGCAGGATGGGGAGGTATATTCAGAGACAGCAGAGGTATTACACGGTGGGTGTATGCTGAATGGGGAGGGGAAATGACAAATAATGAAGCGGAATTATGGGCAGTATATAATGGACTCCGAATTGCAGTCTGAAACGGTTATAGGAATCTCGAAATTGAAGGTGATTCCCAGATTACAATAGATATGCTCAAGAAATTAAGGGATGGCAAAAGATGGGATCACGTGGCGAAGAGCTGGCGGACAGCAGGGATTATACAGGATATAGAAGGGCTGCTAGGGATGATAGAATATATAATAATAACGCATGTTATGAGGAATGGGAATAAGGCTGCCGATCTCTTGGCCAATTGGGGAAGTGGAGCGCCGAACAGGATAATGGACGGTAGCTGGACATCATTTCAGGCTGAGTTAAGGTGGAATGAGTTAAAAAATATATTAAGTCAAGATAATGATGAGGCTACTGCGCAAGCGAGGGAAGATTAGCCGCCTCCTGATTGAGGATAGGAGGGGAAAAGACAGTACAATTAATGCTGGAATAGGGTGTATGAAGAATAGCGCATATAAACTTATAGTTATCGCAGGTGAATTTGATTATATCATGGAACAGATGACCTTCCCAAGGACGATAAGGGACAAAGAACCGAGGAGGAGTGATGGAAATGTCAGACAGGTAGTGTACGTCTCGCATCATAACAAAGCAAGTGCGACGTGTATTAATGAAGAGGGTGGGCAGCAATGCAAATTCAAGAAGGAAAGGTGGCCGCGCAGGGATTCATTTGTGCTTGCATATAGTCGAGAGGAGAGAAGGAATAACTCAGGAGTTCATTGCAGTAAAGGGAGGAGGAAAGCTACGAAGGTGATACAGTTGCAGGCAAGCAATATGGCAGCAAGTCAAGAAAGGGGCGAAGGTAGGTGGACGCGAAGCAAGGGGATTAGTGCGGACAAGAAAGGAAAAAGCCCGGTTGGGGATACCTTTCAGCGGATTTACTTGGACATCCCGGACGAGTCTGAGGAGGAATTTGATATACGGGACTATATTTTAGAGGAGGAGCAATGTCGGTCTACGGGAGGTAAAGTTGGTAAGGGGAAGCAGCATAGCAGCGATATGGGTGGCGATAGGAATGAGGATTCGGAAGCTGACGCAGAGGAAGCGGGTGGAAGATGTGGAAGGAGCAGGGGATTGCGTGGTAGTGGTTTACAGAGAGGTAGAGGGAGGCCTGTAGGATGTCGGGGTCGAGGACGTCGGACTCAAAGATCTGGATTTGAGGAGGGATCAGCTAGTGAGGTCAGTGGCAGGAAAAGAGGGAAGAGGGATATGAGGAAGAAACTGCAGGAGGCAGAGGAAGCATATCTTCATGATACCAACCCGAAAATCAGAAGAATCATAGATCAATTAGAGGAAGAGGCCATGCAGGAAATCTCTGAGCCTGAAATGGATGATTGGGAGTGCTTTATCCCTGACCCGGGCCACACAAGAGGTAGGATGTCTTTATATAAGCAGTCACTACATGTATATTGGGGCATGAAGAGATTAATGGCCAAAGCTATGGAACAAGTGGCCTTGGAAATGGTGGAATTGGCTCAAGGGATCCCCACCCTCAAAAGGGAGCTGAAGAATATACAAATTACTCTTATAATGCAAGACATGAAGTTGGACAAAATTCTGCAGCTGTTTAAAGCATGTGGAATGGAGGTCAAGGCGGAGAGCGAGCCCCAGCCAAAGACAGTGAACCAGTAGGATATGGAAATGCTGCAAAGAGGTGTTTATCAATTTCTTTTTGGACTATGTTATATTAGATGTTAATGTTCCAAGGAAAAATCAGTTTGTTAGTAGTAAGAATAGATGGGATTTTTGCTTGGTTAGATAGACTGGTTATCTACTTTTTTTGGATGGCTGTAAAAAACCTTCGATGGTCACCCGGTTTCCCTTTTGGGCGGGTTGAGACTTGCCGCAATATGTAATTTCTTCTACTTTTATTAATAGAGTACTGCCTCAGTTTACAAAAAAAAAGATTTGATAGCGTATTAGAACATGCTAAACTTAGATGCAAAACCATGCGGAATGTTACTAATTTTTGCAAAAGCAAGGATGCTTTGTCTTTGCCATAGATTTTCTTCCCCATAAATTGTAATTATTTATTTGGATAATAATGTAAAGTTTTGTCTATATAACATAACCAACTTGCCACATCCATACTTGACACTAGCGTTATCTGACTAAAAAGACTTCACATGGATAACCGACCAGCGTAATCTTAACAGACTTCATGACATAAATGTATGGGCCATTACAGCAGGAAATTTTTAATTTATCTTGCTTCTTAGGAAAGTATACTTTTCATCTTCACTGTTTTATGAGGCGAGAGCCAGAGAATGGCTTTGGGTATTCATTTCTTTTAGATATTCTAACGGTGTTTTAGTTTTAGAGGATACTTGGTATTAAGGCTATGTACGATAAAGCCATAATGCAAGTCATTAAGATGGTTGTTGGTTGGAGGCGGCCATTCATGTCATGAAATGTATGTAACGGCTTCAGAGATTGCAAGTGGATAAGCTGAAATTAAATATCTTTGTCATAAGTTGCAGTACAATACGACATGACCGATGAGCCGTAGGCCTGGCATATCAAACGACATCAACATATCACAATAAGACGCAACCAAAAAGAACCAATCAAAATTAAAAGAAAATGAATTAAAATATTTTTAAAAATATATTATTTTTAATTTGTAATGTAAACTTGGTATATAATTGTTTAATTTTAAGTCAAACTTGAAACTAATTTAAGTTCAACGATATATCGATTGCGATATATCGTTTTGTGGTGCGATAATAATAATTTTTATAAGCTAATTCTTCTTCTCAATTGCTATTTTTGATGAGATGACTTCATGTTATGAAATTGTTTTTTTTGGAGCATGGTTTGGTTTACAGGTTTAATGGGTTTTGGCCATTGAGACTCGGAAGTCCCTTTTGACGAATGAATTGAACATTTACCCTATGGCTAGGGTTTTTTTGTTGTGGTTTTTGATAATATAGGGGACAAGAATGTCATATGTTTCACTGGGTTGTGGTTTTGGGTTAGTGCTAGTCTCTTTATGCAACCATGGACTCCCATTTTTGATCTGATAAATGAATGAATCTCTTCGCCCCACCTTGAGTAAGGCTTCTGAACTTTCCCTTGCATTTTTGAAATTTTTCATCGCTTTCCTCTATTGGGAATGCGTTGGGAAAGTATTGTAGCAGCCACAACCACCCTCTAAAATTATGGTTCGCATGCAAATTTTGGAGCCTACCGCGGATCGTATGATCGATTGTTCCTTGATCACTTGTTGGTAAGTTGATCATTCCAAGCCCCCTCCTTGATCTTAAAAGTTGTTCACGTTCTCATCTTTATGCAGCATGTGTCATCTTTGGGCATCGAGATTATTGTTCGTCATGCAAATGGAATTTTGTTCTACTTCAAGGGAAAATCTTGTGTGAATGGGTTGTTCTTCACACATACACATGTTTCACACTCACTTCATGCACTCTTGTCACGAAGGTTGTTGCATCAAGCAGGGTATATTTTATATGTTCTCGATTATCTATGTTGAATCACTAAGTGTTCAAGTGTGTGATCGTAGTCAAGTTCTATCATTGTTTACATTAGTTTCACTAAATTCACATTTAGCCAGCTTCCCAAGTAACCTAGCTTCATCCAGATTTCCGGCGCTGCACACTTTGCTTTTGCAACCCTTGAGCTTTTTTTCCTTGCCTGCTGGAACTGCGCAATGCGCATGAACCTCAGCCTCCCTTGGCATCCAAAACTTCGCAGTGGTTTCCTCAAGTGTCATTCCCTCAGCTGGAACCCATTATCTCCAGAATTTGCATAGTGTTGTCCCTCAGCTGCCCAATCTGTCTTGCAGCGTGAAACTGCGCAGATGTGTCTTATCGAGACCCCATCCCACAACGATGTCTTGCATTCAGAAACTACGCAGTATTGTCCCTTCGCTGCCCAGTTTGTCTTGCATTCAGAAACTGTGCAGAGGTGTCCTCCCAGGACCCCATCCCGCAACAGTGTCCTTGCAACTCAAAACTGTGTAGTGTTGTCCTAGTTGTCTGGTCTGCCTTGCATTCAGAAACTGCGTAGATGTGCCTCCCAGGGCCTCGTCCCGGCAACAGTCACTGCTCGCTGAAACTACATAGATCTATCTCTCAGTGACCACAAGGAAATATTACATGCTAGATGACTCAAGGAACCACGTTATGATAAAAGATCATCATTGTGACTCTGTCGGATGCATGACCATCTCGAGGGTAAGTATGGTAGGTAAAGTACACCTTTTGGAAGTACATCTCTTAGTATAGCTTTAAGTATTGTTGATCATCGTCATATCATTTTGTCTTCAATGACATGCATGTTTGCAAACACTGAAAGTCATTTCGTGTGTTTCCTTTACATGTCTTGCTCCCTTTTGCTTGTTGGGCCAACTGTCGTCTTTCGCATATTGATTGTTGTGCCATGTTTGCGATCTTGTTCTGGTCATTTTGAAAGTTTTCCTTTGTGTGTTTGGATTGTCTTAACTATATGAACACCCGTCGCACTCACACACAAATTTGTAAGTACTGTCGCGCAAGTGTCATCACGGTCGTCTGAAGATCTATCCCAAGTGCCGCACTTCTTGTTTTCACCATTAGATAGTGCCACATAGGGTCACACTTTGTTACGTTGGCTCGATGGTTACTATCATCGTGTTGTCAAAGTATGCTAAGTATGTGATTACAATGTTGAGTCATCACAAGTTCACTTGTCTCTCACACTTAGCGATTTTCCTGAAAATTTCTTAATAGAACAACTTCACTTCCCCAGACCCCGACTGAGATGCTCTGCACAGTGTCAGTCCTCAATGGTGCTGCTCTGTTGTCTGGAACTGCATACTGCTTTAGGCTGTCTGTCGGACCAGCTGTACTGCACAATCCCGAAAGTGAGCAGCGTCTCTGCCTCCTAAAACTGCACAGAAATTGCCTCCTCATCCTAACTGAATTGTGCATCTCTCAAGCACAGTCATCAAGCCTCCCTATGGACTTCCATAAATCTATACTACACTATGACCAGGGGCTACACTTCTCTCTAAAACAGCGCAGATATGCCCAACTAATTCCCCGGCTGCCTGTCCGGCACTGACTTCAAACACTGTGCAGAAATGATCAACAAGGCCTTTGTTTCCTTTCCCTACACTGTCTCCAGAAAATGTGTAGTCCTGTTCGACAGGTCCTCTGCTAGCTTGCTCTGCACTGCCTCAGGAAACTACGCAGAATTCTTAGTTGGTCTCCCTGTGGCCCGTCTTGTGTTCCTCTTGAAAACTACAGAGCAATTCCCCTTCACTCTGCCTTGTCTTCCTCCCAGTAACTGCGCAGAACTTACCATCAATCCCTCTGTAGGCTTGTTATTTATTTCCTTTAGAAATTGCGCAGAAATGTTCCGCAACCTTGCTCTGTCTTCCCCCTAAAAATTGCGCAGAACTACCTAACAGTCCCTTTGCAGCCCCACTTTGTCCTCCCTCTGGAAGCTACGCAGAAGTTGTCCCTTTTAGGGTCCCATGTGGCAGTTGACACTAGTGATTGTCACTGGGTAATTCTGCCTCCTAGTGATCACTGCGCAGCGTTTCCTGACAGTGCAGACCAAGCTCCAGAATTCCTCACCCTGCCCTGAGTTGTTCTTTGCACAGTTTTAGTGTCACGTCTTCCCTCCTGGTCACCTGGACTCGAACACGGAAAACAATGCATCATGCTAGACTAGGATATTTTCGGATTTGATGTCATCCATCATGAGTGAATTGCAAGAACAGGTATATCGATGAAACATGGAAATATGACGAATGGGATAAAGAAGGAACACATGCTAGAAGACTTCCTTACAGTGGGACGAACATTCAAATCACATCAAGCAGTGAGCTAAAGGAGTACATGCACAGAACCATCTTACAGAGACCAAGACCATCGGAGACCTCGCAACACCAAGATATGCAAAGGTGAAGACAAACCACGTCCAAGAACACATATATCACTCGGTACGAAAACATCTTGACGTGGACACCATAGTTAGCTAGTATATGTCAGCAGTGTCATGAGTTGTCTCGGCCACCTCACTACTATGAGTTGTATCTGTTGTAATCAAATGTAATGTAAAGTGAAATTCCAAGTGTCATTAGTGGAATATAAAAAGTCATATGTAATGTAAAGAGTTATATGTAATGAGGTTGAAGAGTCATGAGAGTAGTCCAAGAGTCAAAGGGGAATGTCAAGAGTCACCCCACCCTTTGCTATATATAGAACCTCATAACTCATAGAACAGGTTTTTGAGAACCAAGATTTTGGTAGGCATTGCTTAGAAAGGGCTTGGAGAGTATTGTGATGAGCATTCGCTTCTCCACAGTGTATAGCGAGTACATCTCTTTAGAGGAGCATGCGGTGTTGATTGTAATGTTCCACTATTGGGGCTAGTGACTGTCATGGTTGTATGTATGGAAGAAACTTTCACTTTATATATATATAACAGAGGCAACATGTTTTCATGCATATGTTGTTATTGTAGTTGGACTATTCTGGTTTCTTTAGAAATGTATGTTGTTTAACTTACGCATTCATGTATGAACTACTTAGTGTTGTTGGTTTAACCCATCACCCCAGATTGTGGATTATTCTGCTTCCAACCCGTGATGTATTTTTGCTCGTGTGTTCCTTTGAGGCTATGTACTATTGCAAGCTTCTAAGGGATACACATGATTTCCCCTTTTGCGTGTTAGAACCTCTCCATGCATCTCTCTTGATTCACCGCAAGGTCACACACTTTCTTCTGACAAAGATATCTCGCTTACCTCTGCGCACTACTGCAGTCAAGGCACTATTATACTACCCACTACTGGGACTCCTACTCCAAACAGTTTGAGGTCTAGTTAGAACTTCTTACTGAGGAGATCCCTTGACATGTTAGCGAGACCAGCGCTGTCAACATTTATGGCGCTAGAAAGAGGCCCAGATGACAAGTTGAGTTCTCAAAGTCTGTTTTGAATCTCTACACATCTCTCATGACTTACGCTACTCCTCAAAGATGTCTATCTTATGGAAATGATTTTGAAGTATTAGAGGAGATTTGGAATGAATTTTTACGTAACACATATGATGGTGAAGGCGGAACAACCTTTCTTAGACATGAATATGGCTTCACATGCTTCTATGAAAGGAATGAAATCCATGAGGATTACATTGCATGCTCATTGTTCGCGTTCACGCTTCGTGGACACCCAATGATGTGGTGTGTCACACTATATGATGCCTCTATTCACTCTTTTGACCAATTCGTCGATGAGTTGACACGTGCATTTATCAACATGATCGTAAAGCACTCAACAACAAAATTCTGGAATTACTAAAAGCACCTGATGAATCCCTTGTGCAATTTTGGGAATGCTTTTGTAATCTCGCATATCAAATTGTTGAAAATGAAATTGAATAGAAATTTCTCGATGAAAAATTTTAGTATCTTCTTCACATATATGAAAATCCACATATCTTAGAATCATTCGAACCCCTCCCAGCATACCTCAATGTTAGAGTTGCAAAATCTAAGACGGACAAGGTTGTTGTCACAAGTGACCCTCTATCTGCTTCTCATCAAATAGCTCTAAATCCACAGTGCGAGGTGGGAGAAGATGCATACACATCCATTGAACTGTCACATCCTCCCACCCCACCTGCTCTGGATATCTGCGAAGAGTTTGTTGGCAAGTCTGATGGTTTCCACGTGAACTCATTCTCTCAACCTCTGTCTTTTGGTTCCATTGATCCTCTAGATTGTATTGTGTTGTTTTCTCTCATTCCGGACTCGACATCTTGGGAGTTGATGTTGTGCAACCAACCTTTGTTGTCATTTATGATGAGAGTGTGCGGGAATCCGAAGAAGAACCCGCAGTGAAGGATGACTTCCTTCCATCCACGCCTCATCCGCTCTATCCTGACATCTCTTGTGATTCTGCCACTTGAGTTTCCTTGTGAAAAATCATCGCTGGATGTTGCTACTTCCGATCATTCACAGGACACACCAAATGTCAGTTTGTCATTACATTGCAGAGATGACACATATTTCTCTAAAATCTATTCAATCTTTCATCTCTCATTTCTAGAAACGTTAGTGAACATCTTTATTTCTCATCAACCCCTCTACATGATTCGTCAAATCATGAGGATGCTAATGAACATCTTGAATTTTCTGATTATGGTTGTCATGATCTCTTTACTCCTTCATTCGATCTCAACGTTGATTCACTCGCTGTTGATCTTTCTAAGACACTGGTCTTTGATGATCTATTCAATGATGAATCAGAAACCCCTCAAGCTGTCGAGGCACTTCAGCGTGCGCTGATGGTTATGTTAGGCCTCCGCTGTCCTGAGGTTAGTTCCACTTCCGATGAAAAATCTGTTGAAACACCCCAGGTTCCTCATCACTCTTCTGTTTGCAATGAAAATTAATCTTTTTCACAGATTTCACTCCCTCCACCAACATCACACAATCATATCGCTCATGCATTGGAGGAGTCATACACAACGAGCATTGTTGCTAGGCAAAAGTTTTTTTTTTTTTTCTTTTTTTTTCATTGTTTTTATGTTTTCTTGTTTGTTATGATCAAAAGAGTGTACATGCTTATCGTTTGCACACATTGTGTTACAACACCATGGTACATCCGCAGAATGACTGTCTTTCAAATTTACTCTTTTCTTTGTTGTGGATGTTCGGAGCGTGTTGGTCTTCATTGTCTTATCTTTTTTGTTTTTTGGTTTACATGCTTATATCTCTTGTTAACGATCACTTTATCAACATGGGCCAACCAATGCATTGGTCGTTGCATTGGAAATATCACTTTACATGAGTAGGCCCATGCATTGCTTAGTTTAGGAGTAGGAGTAGTGCTTGCTTGCATGTATGCGTTGTGTACATGTTTTCTTTGCTTGGTTTTATTTTCTTGCATGCTTTGTTTTCATTTACTTCTGCCCTTTGTTTTCTCGTTTGTTTGCTTGTTTGCACTCGTAGGTTAGTTTCCCATGAAACCGTGTTTGGCTCTTGACACAAGTCGGACAAAAGATAAGAACACTTGTACAACTATCAACATTGGGTTATTTCTCTATTTAATCTCTTTATGATGATCTTGTGTTCTTTAGTCGATGATACCCTGATGGAAAATAAGTTCTGTTCAGAGTGAGTTTTGGTGAAAACACAATGCTTGCACTTTTAACTAGTACCGCCTACTCTAATCGATTTTCTATATTCGATTAACCATTGTCGGCCCAGTGAAGTAGAGTAAGGTGAGGGGTAAAACATTAACAAGTATGTCAAAGGTATATATAACATACTTCTCTGAAGGGACAACCTCTTATGCTCTCAATAAGTCTGGATCCTTCTTCCGCTTCATGAAAATAAATAAGTGCCTATGTATGGTTATTTAAAAATGAAAAAAATAAAATAAAGGAAAAAGAAGATAAAGGCTTACTACGCAGAGAGGTGATGAAATTGACTTCACCAGGGTACTGATCAGGCTCGCTGGCAGCGGAGTGATGCTTGTGTTCCTGTTTGACTCCGCCAAGGTACTGTCTAGGCCTGCTGGCAGTGGAGCAACACCAGAGATGAAACTAAAACTCAGACAGTTATATTACTTGTGCACCAATATACCCCTAATCCCCAATTGAAACAACATAGTGGACTTGGCTTGGTATGTGTGTTGACTGATCAAGAGAATGGTAGGGACTACATCTTTCACTCAAGTTAGTGAGGAAGCCATGACGATCAAAGAATCGAACAATACTTCCGGAAGAGTTAGACTAGCTTTCACGAGACAAGGTCCATGTAGAGAGCTGGAGTTCTACGAGTGTGTCACTAATGTTGTAGAGACTACAACCACCCTCCAAAATTTTGGCACGCATGCAAATTTCAGAGCCTATCGTGGATCCTATGATCGATCGTTCCTTGGTTAATTATTGGTAAGATGATCATCCCAAGCCCCCTCCTTGATCTTAAAAGTTGTTCACGTTCTCATCTTTATGCAGCATGTGTTATCTTTGCGCATTAAAATTATCGTTCGTTATGCAAAGAGAATTACATTCTGCTTCAAGGGGAAATCTTGTGCATATGGGTTGTTCTCCTCACATAGACATGTTTCACACTCACTTCACGCACTCTTGTCATGAAGGTTGTTGCATCAAGCAGGGTATATTTTATATGTTCTGGATGCTCCAATTTGTATCACTAAGTGTTCAAGTGTGTGATAGTAGTCAAGTTCTATCACTGTTTACATCAATTTCACTGATCTCACACTTAGTCAGCTTCTGAGAAACCTAGCATCATCCATCTTTTCAAAGTTGCACACTTTTCTTTTGCAACCCTCAAGATTTTTTCCCTTGCCTGTTGGAACTGTGCAATGAATAGGAACCCCAGCCTCTCTTGGCATCCAAAACTGCGCAGTGGTTTCTTCCATTGTCCTTCCCTCAGCCGGATCCCATTGTCTCCAGAATCTGCATAGTGTTTTCCCTCAACTGCCTAGTGTGTCTTGTAGCCTGAAACTGCGCAGATGTGTCCTCTCGGGACCCCATCTCGTAATGGTGCCGTGCATTTAGAAACTGCTCATTATTGTCCCTCAGCTCCCTTGTTTGTCTTGCATTCAGAAACTGCGCAAAGGTGTCTTCCCAGGACCCCCATCCAGCAGTAGTTTCTTGCACCTCAAAATTGCACAATGTTGTCCTCACTGTTCGGTTTGCCTTGAATTCAGAAACTGTGCAGATGTGCCTCCCAGGGCCTCATTTTGGCAACAGTCACTACCCACTAAAACTGCACAGATATATCTCTTAGTGACCACGAGGAAATATGACTTGCTAGATGACTCTCAAGGAGTTGAGAATAAAGACCAAGGAACCACGTTATGATAAAATATCGGGACCACAAGCAAACTTCATCGGATACATAACCATCTGGAGTGTAAGTATGGTAAGTAAAGTACACATTTTTGAAGTACATCTCTGAGTGTAACTTGAAGTATTGTTGATCATCGTCATATCATTATGTCTTCAATGACATGCATGTTTGCAAACAGTGAAAGTCATTCCATGTGTTTCCTTTACATGTTTTGCTCCTTTTCGCTTGTTGGGCCAATTGTCATCTTTAACATATTGATTGTTGTGTCATGCTTGCGATCTTGTTCTAGTGATTTCGAAGGTTTGTCTTTGTGTGTTTGAGTTGTCTTAGCTATATGAGCACTTGTCTAATTCACACATCGTTGTAAGCATTGTCACGCAAGTGTCGTCACAATCGTCTGAAGGTCTATTCCAAGTGTTACACTTATCACTATCACCATTAGATAGTCCCACAAAGGGTCACGCTTTGCTATGTTGTCCTAGTGGTTAGTGTCGTCACGTTTTCAAAGTATGCTAAGTGTGTGATTACAATGTTGAGTCATCAAAAGTTCACTTGCCTCTCACACTTAGCCATTTTCCTGAAAATATCTCAATGGAACAACTTCACTTCCCCGGACCCCGATTGAGCTTCCCTGCGCGGTCTCAACCCTTAGTGGTGCTTTTCTATTGTTTGGAACTACGTAGTGCTTGAGGCTGTCCCCCGGGCCAGCTGCATTGCACAATACTGAAAGTGAGCAGCTTGTCTTCCTCCCAGAACTGTGCAAAAATTGCCTCCACATCTTCACTGAACTACGCATTTCTCAAGAACAATCGTCAAACCTCCCTCTGGACTGTCAGAAACCTATACTGCACTAAGACCTAGTGTTTCATTGCTATCCAAAACTACACAAAAATGATCATCAAGGCCTCTGATGCCTTTCCCTACACTATATCCAAAAATATTGCATTCCTGTCCGGCAGGTCCTCTGCTGGCTTGCTCTGCATTGCCTTAGGAAACTATGCAGAATTCCCAACTAGTCTCCCTATGGTATGTCTTTTCTTCCTCTTGAAAACTGTGCAATAGTTTTCCTACACTCTGCCTTGTCTCCCTCCCAGGAACTGTGCAGAATTGACCATAAGTCGTTCTGCAGGCCTGTTTTGTCTTCCCTTCAGAAATTGCGCAGAAATGCCCAACAACCTTGCTCTATCTTCCCCATGGAAAATGTGCACTACCTAGTATTCCATCTGCATCCCAACTCTGTCCTCTCTCTGGAAACTGCGTAGAAGTTGTCCCCCTCAAGGTCCCATCTTGCAGTTGGCACTAGTGATTGTCACTGTGCAATTCTCCGTCCCACTGATCACTGCACAATTTTTCTTGACCATGCAGACTGAGCTACAAAATTTTTCATCCCGGCATGAGCTATTCTCTGTGTAGTTTCAATGTCTTGTCCTCCCTCTTGGTCACCTGGACCCGAACACAGAAAATAATGCATCATGCTAGACTAGGAGATTTTCGGATTTGATGATGTCCCATCATGAGTGAATTAGAGAAACAGGTACGTCGATGGAACAAGGTGAGATGACGAACGTGATGAAGGAGTGCATGCTAGAAGAATTGATTGCAGCCGGATGGATGTACAAAGCACATCGAGGAGCAAGCGAAAGGAGTACATGCACAAAACCATCTTGCAAAGACCAAGCCCATTGGAGACCGCATAACACCAAGCTATGCAGAGATTAAGACAAATCACGTGCAAGAACACATCTATCACTCAGCAGCACAACAGCTTGTCATGAACGCCACAGTCAGCCAATACATGTCTGCAGTGTCAAGTCGAGTTGTGTCATGAGTTGTCTCGACCACCTCACTACTATGAGCCGTATCTGTTGTAATCAAATGTAATGTAAAGTGAAATTCCAAGTGTCATTAGTGGAATACAAACAGACATATGTAATGTAAAGAGTTATATGTAATGAATTTGAAGAGTCATGAGGGTATTCCAAGAGTCAAAGGGGAATGTCAAGGGTCACCCCACCCTTTGCTATATATAGAAACTCATAACTCATAGAATGGGATTTTAGGAGCCAAGCTTTTGTTAGGCATTGCTTAGAAATGGCTTGGAGAGTATTGTGATGAGCCTTGGCTTCCCATAGTGCAGAGCGAGTACATCTCTTTGGAAGAGCAGGCATGTTCACTGTAATGTTCCACTATTGGGCCTAGTGGTTGTCATGGTTGTATGTATAGATGGAATTTTCACTATATATATATATATATATATATATATATATATATATAACAGAGCCAACACGTTTTCATGAATATGTTGTTATTGTAGTTGGACTATTCTGGTTTCTTTAGCAATGTATTTTATTGAAATTATGCATTCATGTATGAATTATTTTGTATATGATTATATGAATCTTGTTGGAATCATGTTGTTGGTTTAACCCATCACCGCGGATTCTGCTCGTGTGTTCCTTTAACGCTGCGTACTATTACAAGATTCTAAGTGATACACTTTATTTCCCATTTTGTGTGTTAGAACCTATCCATGCATCTCTCTTGACTCGTCACAAGGTATCTTGCTTTCGACAAAGACATTTTTCTTACCTCTATGTGCTACCGCATTGAAGACACCATTGTACTACCCACTGTCGGGACTCCTATTCCAAACAGTGTGAGGTCTAGTTGGGACTTCTTACCGGGAAGTTGCCCTGACATGTTGGTGGGTCTAGCACCATCAACATAAAGTTTTATTCTCATTGCTCTGGAATTGGCAAAAATTTCAAGACTACATATGATATCATACGTGTGGAGATGGACTTCAACAAGGGTTTTCCCACATGTTTCCCACAAAGATTAATCTGACATATCTAAATTATGTTTAAGTCCAAAATCTTGACTATGAGAATATTTCATTTTAGTGTGGAGCATGCTATGAATGTGGCATGTAATTAAAAACTTCCCCTGTTACAGAACATTTTGTCACTATTCCTATACTCCCCTCGCCCACAATCCTGGAGGACCTCTACAGTGAACCCTACATGCTTTCCCATCACGAAGAAACTCTAGTATGTCCCTCTTCATGAGTAGAATAATTCCCTTTTGCATCATTTCCCAAGAATATTCCTTTTCCCTAGTTTATAAGACCAATGCCACTGACTAGTTTCCTCCTCGTGTTGATTTGTAGAGATTAAAACTAGCACTAGTGTTGTACGAAGCAACTGAGCCCTTTTCTAGTCGCGTCAATCCTCTTTTGGCAGGTTTTTTTAAATATGGAGTCGAAGCTTCCAGGTCTAGAAGCTTCGTAACAGAAGTCTGGTAGATGGTTGGGTTAGATAGAGCCGAAGAAGTTAGTGTGGGCTCATTTCCCCTATTAGGATGGAACAAACTCAAGAGATAAGACCTTATTCCATGATGAGAAGAACCATCTCCCATCCATCCAAACTATATAAACCTCTCTTTTCCCAAGCTAAACTAGTTTTGGAGTGAGCTTGAATGATCAGCAAGACATCTATATCTTGTAGCTTTCTAGTATATGTTTGAGAGAGAATAATGTGTTTGGTTTGGTTTGAGACTAAAGGGAAGAGGCATTAAAACTTCCATTGTTGGGGCTATCCATGAGATGCTAGTAGAAGTGTGGGAACCCAGATACGTCGAAGGAGACTAACAACGTTAAGGCATTGGTTGTAATCTCTTTCTGAATTTATATGTATACAACTATTGATTGATTTCCTACATGAAGTGTTATCTTACATATTTATGGCTTAATGTTCTTTGACCAGTTAAGTAGGTTGAATACAATATTGTATGCTATCATGTTTGTTGTTGTTGTTTGTTTGCTTGTTTCAGATATTCGAAGGAAGGAAATGAAAGATAACTGGAGTAAGGAAGTAGGATCATCACCAAGCGGAATAGCGTTTTAAGAGGTATGCCCTCTTATTTGATTATAGCTTAAGGATATTTTCCATAGATTGTTTGTTTGTGGCTAGACCCGCTCTCTCGGGTAGAGGAATTGTTTGTGTCCGCACTGAGAATTTACCTTCACCACAAATTGGCGACCATATTGGGGATCCAATCCTAGTATCACCGTTTTGTGTGAACTTTTCTAGTATCACCATTTCCCTTTAGTATTCTTTGCTTTACCTCGTTTATTGCTCTGAACCTGAAATTTATAATGGCAAGTATGGTTTTAGCCTTTGAATTTTTTTTTTTTTCCTTGAACCCTAGGTCAGGGCGTTTATTTTTCTGACAGTCGCGCCAATCAGTGCGAGTTTCTTAAAAACAGTCATGCCGACCCCTTTTTGTCACTTGTTGTCAGTTAGGTTGTCACGTTGATTCATGTAGGTGAAAATCAGGGTTTCCCATAGATCATAACCAATGTGTCTTGCCCTTCTTATTTCTGCGTCTTAGCTTGTTTTGATTGTGTTCTCCCTAGCTGGAAACTCTTTTAGCTTGGTTTATATGCTTGTTTGGTTTGCATTTTCTTCATTTGGTTTCTTGAGTTCTTGGATGGTTTGTAACCCTAGGGAATCTAGGTCGTCATCCATTCACCTGTTTGTGTGCTCAGCAAGTCAAGTCGATAGTCAAAGTTGCTCCTTGCATTTTGTTTGTTAGTTTTTTTGTTGCTATGATTTCCATTTAACAAGTTTGAAAAGTTTCGTTTGTTGTTTGAGCATCTATTTTTGGGCATAGATCACATTGGTCATCTTGTTTTTGATTGAGTCTTTGCATCGTTAGTTTAAAATGAATTCTCTTTTGTGCTTTGCATTTGTTTGATGTTGATTATATTGGAAATGCTTCATTTAAGTGTTTGTGAAGCATTCGTTTTCTCATTTCATTGAAAATACATAATTATAGTTTGTTGAATCAATATGTTACATTAGTTAGAATCATTGAAGACTAGAGTTGCACCGTCATTTGCATTAGAAAAGAAATGAATTCTTTATACTAGGGAAAGGACTACTTGAAATGCATTTGATAAGAAAGATGGGAATTGGAAAGAGTTTTTTATCATTTTATTTTCAAAAAGTAAAGTAGTGAAAAGGTAATTTTTCTTTCAATTTCTTGTTTTTTATATTGAGTGTGTTCTCTACTCTCACTAGTGTGAACAATTCATTGAATTGAAAGGGTTTTGTCTCATTTAGCTGCGTATAGGGGTTTTTCGAGTCACATCGATAAACCCTGAAAACCGGGACATAATTTCAAGATAAAATCTAAAATGTATTCAATTAACATAAGGCGCATTTGAAGCTTAACGATCACATTTAAAAGGTCTAGGCTAGAGACGTGTTCCGGTGTTGTTAAACATTGCAGTTGTCATTCGCCTCGGCACTAAACATCACTAGTACGGACTTGTGCTCCCCATACCACCGTGTATATAAAGGGAGACCCCATTAGGTTGCAATCCTTTATCCATAGGAAGTCGAGTCTACCACCTTGTAAACGTGATACACTGTACACAGAATTCGGGGAGATTGTTTGCCCATACTTCTCGGTTCGTTGGGAGGTATTCTGTAGTTCACGGTTACCTGGTAATCCTTTTTGCCTAGATCATCCTGAGTAGTCATTTTTATCTTTTTGACTCCTTAAATATAAAATATCACCCGAGCGAGCTCGCTTCAAACTGAAAGTGATAGAGTCACTGTTATGAAACCAGCTCAAGAAAATATAGAAAAGATAGATCAACGCCTTAGAATTCAGCCTCTTCGAGGGGGCAACCTCCTTTATATTACATAAATGAACAATTCTTTGATTATTCAAATGACAAAACCTCCTTTCTATATATAGGAATCTAAGGAGTCACAATATAATCCAGCCGACCTAACAATAATAATATAAAGCCACAAAAATAACAATATAGGGATTCTATGGGGCACAAAAATAACAATAAGGGGGTAATAGGGGCACAACAATATAAATAAGGGGTATAACTATAATAGTAATGGGGTAATCACTAGTATTATAGGGACCTAACATGCCTCTCTCCTTCAAAAAAGTGTTGTCCTCAACGCTTGAGTAATTCTGGATACTTCTGCATAAAATTCTCATCCTCCCATGTGGAATCTTCAACGGATAAGTTCTTCCACTTGATAAGATACTCTGAAATTGATCGATTTCGTAGCTGTCGAGTTCTTGTTTCTATGACTGCTTCCGGTTCCAATATAATTTTTCCTTCCTCGTCAAGTTCTGGCAATATTGTTTGAATTGGGAGCTTGTCGCCTATAACCTTCTTTAAACATGAAACATGGAAAACTGGGTGCAATCGAGAAGCTGCAGGAAGCTCCAATTTGTATGCCATAGTACCAATCTTTTGCAACACCTTGTACGGACCATAATACTTTGGTGATAGTTTATTATCCTTCTTAGCTTGCTTTAGGGACATTTTCTTATATGGTTGTAGCCGTAGGAATACCCAATCACCTACATCAAAACTTCTTTCACTGCGATGTTGATCTGCCTGTTGTTTCATTCTATTTTGTGCCAACACGAGGTTATCCTTTAAGAGTTGGAGGACTTGTTGTTGATGTTCAATGTGATGTTCCACTGCCTGAACCTTAGAATTTTCTCTTAAATATGATGTGATGGATGGTGTTTGATACCCATAAAGTGCCATAAATGGGGTCATTTTTGTTGCTGTATGGAAGGAAGTGTTATACCACCATTCAGCCAGAGGCAACCATTTGACCCATTGTGTCTGTTTATCAGATACAAAGCAATGAAGATATCCTTCCAAACATTTGTTTACTATCTCAGTTTGCCCATCAGATTGAGGATGATAAGATGAGCTATGAGCTAACTGAGTACCAAGGCAAGAAAATAATTTTGTCCAAAAAATTCCAGTGAAAATGGGATCTCTGTCACTTACAATAATCTTTGGGTTTCCATGTAGCTTTTGAACTGTTTCCATAAATGCAATAGAAACTGTACTGGCTTTAAATGGGTGTGATAATGCACAAAAGTGTGCATACTTGGTAAGTCTGTCAACTACCACCATGATGACACTCTTTCCCTCAGACTTGGGTAAACCTGTGATAAAATCCATTGAAACCTCCTCCCAACGTTGGCTTGGAATGGATAAAGGTTGTAATAGACCCCGTGTCTTAATTATTTTGTTTGCAAACCAAACATTCCGCCACAAACTTTTGAATATTTGATTTAAGGCCATCCCAAAAAAATTCCTTCTTAACCCTGTGGTAAGTTTTTAAAAATCCTGAGTGCCCTCCTAAGGGAGAAGTGTGCAATTCCATAAGAATCTTTTGTTTTAGCTGGGAATTCTTACAGAGGTATAAGCGATCTTTGTACCATAACGAATCATTTTGCCAGCTAAATGTATCAGAAGTACTGGAATCTTGTTGTAGCTTTTGAATAAGTGCCCACACTTCTTTGTCATTCTTCCATTCCTCCCTTGCTTCGTTTATCCAATTTGGTTGGATAATAGAAATGGCACACAACAATGCTTCCACATCCTCATCCTTTCTTGAGAGTGCATCTGCCACCACATTTTGCTTCCCTTTTTTGTAGATGATTTCAAAGTCATAACCCAACATCTTTGTGACCCACTTTTGTTGCTCTTCAGAGGATAATCTTTGTTCTAAAAAGTATTTAAGGCTATCATGATCCGTTTTTACCTTGAAGTGTCTTCCCATTAGGTAGGGTCGCCATTTCTTAAGTGCATGGAGTATTGCCAACATTTCCTTCTCATAAATAGCTTTGCTTAAAAACTTTCCCTTGATTGGACGACTTTCAAAAGCAATGGGTCTTTCATCTTGCATTAGAACAGCACCAATTCCATTTCCTGAAGCATCACATTCCACAATAAAGGTTTTTGTGAAGTCCGGTGTAGCTAAGACCGGTGCTTGGCACATTGCCTCTTTAAGATGTTCAAAGGCCTTTGTTGCTTCCGGAGTCCATGAAAATGAATCTTTCTTCAATAATGTTGTTAGAGGTGCTGCTATTCTCCCATAATTCTTAACAAACTTGCGATAATACCCTGTCCCAAGAAATCCTCGCAGATGCTTTATGGATGTGGGGATTTTCCATTCCTTAATGGCTTTAATTTTGCTAGGGTCTACCTTAACTCCTTCATGAGATACAATATGACCCAAATATTCCACCTCCTGGACTCCAAAGAAACATTTGGATCTTTTTGCATATAATTGTTTCTCCTCCAATAGTTGTAGCACCCTGTCAACATGTTCAACATGATCCTTCCAAGACTTGTTGTAGATTAGTATATCATCAAAAAATACTAACACAAATTTTCTAAGGAATGGTTTGAAAATTGAATTCATCAAACCTTGAAATGTTGAAGGTGCATTGGTAAGGCCAAAAGGCATGACCAAAAATTCATAATGACCCTCATGAGTTCTAAATGACATTTTCGGAATGTCTTCAATCTTCATTCTGATTTGATGATATCCCGAACGAAGATCCAACTTGGTGAAGTAAATTGATCCATGCAATTCATCCAGTAATTCATCAATGACAGGAATGGGGAACTTATCTTTAATAGTGAGCTTGTTGAGCTCCCTATAATCCGGACACATGCGCCATGATCCATCCTTCTTGTGCACCAATACTACTGGAGCTGAGAAAGAACTTTGACTCGATTGAATTATACCAGCCTCTAGCATTTCTGCAACCATACGTTTAATTTCACTTTTTTGGACATAGGGATATCTGTACGGCTTGATGTTTGGAGGAACACTTCCTGGAATCAGATGAATAGCATGATCATGATCACGCATAGGTGGGAGACCTTTGGGAGTCTCAAATACCTTGGAATGATTGTCCAGGACTTTTTGGAGATCTGGAGAAATAGATGATTCCAATGTGGAAACATCTAGCGAACATAATTGTGCAATTACACCTCTTTGCTCCTTTTTTAGAAGCTTTGTCATGCCATTAGAGCTGATTATCTTTCCTGGTTTCCCTGCAATACCCCTTAATTCAACTTCCTTTCCTTTCGTAGAAAATTTGATGAAAAGTTCTTGAAAATTAAAATCTATTGTACCCAAGGATTGTAGCCATTGGACTCCTAGTACAACATCGGCACCTCCCATTGGAATGGAAAGCATTGGGCTAGTCAATACATATTCTCCCATGGATAGCTTGATATTATGGCACTTTCCAGAGCAATTTATTGTTCCTCCATTTGAAATCATCACTTGACACTCTGGTGCTGGATATAGGAAGCAATTCAATTCTTTTGCTACCCTACAATGAATAAAATTGTGGGTGCTTCCTGAATCAATCAACACTATTACCTTTTTCTTCTTGATTTGTCCTTCTATCTTGATGGTTTGAGGAGTGGTAATTCCTGCCAATGCATTACAAGATATGGTCGGATTTATTTGTTCTTCATCTAGGCTTTGTTCCTGGAATATATCCTCTTCTTTTGACCTTTCTTGCTCCTTTTCTTCTTCTTCTTCACAATCTATGTAGAATAATTTCTTCTCAGCACACTTATGACCTTTTGTGTATTTGCTATCACAATTGTAACAAAGCCCTTTGCTCTTTTTTCTTCCAATTGTTGTGGTGTCAACCTTGTAGGTTGTGGAAGACTAGGGGCAACAACACTTCCGTCTTTATAGTTGTGGGTGGTATGCTTCCTAGTTGCCATAATTTTGCTTTCCATTTTTCTTGCTAACCTGAATGCCTTCTCTAATGAATCAGGTTCCCAAAGGTGAACATCATGTTGGATATTATCCTTTAAAGACCCTATGAACACATCAATCCTATGCTCCTCTGGAATATCTTTTACCCTTATGTTCAATTTTTGGAACCCCTCAATGTGCTCCATTATTGAACCCTTTTGTTTGAGACTTATCAATTGGCTAAAAAAGTGTTGCTTTTTGTATCCTCATAATGTGCTATCAATTCTTCTGTAAAAATTGCCCAAGTGATAAATTGTTTATGAGAACAAAGCCATTGATACCATACAAACTGATTTGGTTCCAAATATACAGTTGCCATACGTACCTTTTGTGCGTTTTGCACATTATTGAGATCGAAGAATTGCTCCATCTGTAATATCCATGTGGCGGGATCCTTGCCATCAAACTTCCTCATATTGATTTTTGGAATATGGTGATTCTTCGATCCAACATTAGCATCTATGGAATCATGATTAACATTTCTTTTGTTCTCATCATGAGTTTCCTTTACTACCTTTTCACCATTAGTAAGTATTTCTTGTAGAAAATTTGTCAAATCTGTCTTCAAATCTGCCATGCCTGTCTTCAAATTTGTGTTCAAATATATCTTCAAATTGTCCATCTTAGCTTCCATGCCATTCATCTTAGCTTCCACGCCATTTATCTTAGCTTCCACGCCATTTATCTTAGCATCTGTTAACTTTTGTGAGCGTGACATTTGTTGCACTTGTTCGTGTAATTTTGATATATCATGTATCATTTCTTCCTCTTCTTCATGAGTCATGCTAGAAATTTCAGGTTCCTTACTAGGTGTTTGCATTTTCTTTCCTCAGGGCATCCGTTACCGATAATAATGCTCTACTATGCCCTTTGATTTCCTTCAAAATAAATTTTCAAACCAAGCTTAAGCAAAAATTTAAAAAAATCTACACACTTTTTTTCACTTTGTAGGAGCTCGATATTGCCTCTGATGTATCTCTGTACTTTCCAATCATCTAGTTCTGAATTTTTGACCTGTAGTAGCTCTCTGTGTCCTCTTTCCAATGCCACCAGTCTGATCCAAATTGGATTCTCCAAGAAATATTTATGCACAATCTCCCAAGATGACCGGATTATAGACCTTTCCAGAAGAGCGAAGTTGTATGAAGTTCCACGTGTACAATTTTCGATATTTGGTTCTGAAAAATATATACAAGAAACTACGGTCCGTCCTCTTTCTATACCTTCTTATGAAATTTCAATCTGATTCCCAGAGAGAAAGTTATGACAATTTTTCCCAGGTCACCTGTTTTGAATGTAATTCAGGAGTCTGCAAAAAGTCCAACTTCCTCAGATCATATCTCCGAAAATATCGCGAACAAAGCTCTGAAATTTGGACCCAAGGTTTAGCGCGATTTCTTCTCAAATGGGTTTTTTTTGCGACTTCTGAAACATCACATAAACAAAGTTATAGCGAAAATTCCACGATGACCTGTTTGGAGCAGCGAAACCCTAGAATCCAAAGCTCTGATACCAAATGTTATGAAACCAGCTCAAGAAAAGATAGAAAAGATAGATCAACGCCTTAGAATTCAGCCTCTTCGAGCGGGAAACCTCCTTTATATTACATAAATGAACAATTCTTTGATGATTCAAATGACAAAATCTCCTTTCTATATATAGGAGTCTAAGGAGTCACAATATAATCCAGCCGACCTAACAATAATAATATAAAGCCACAAAAATAACAATAGATGGATTCTATGGGGCACAGAAATAACAATAAGGGGGTAATAGGGGCACAACAATATAAATAAGGGGTATAACTATAATAGTAATGGGGTAATCACTAGTATTATAGGGACCCAACAGTCACCTTTTCTTCTTTCTCAACTCTTAAAACATGAAATAGCACCAGTTTGTTTTTGCGTCTTAAAAGAAATTGTTTCCCACGATCATATAACATTCCTGTTAGTATTTTTCTAGACCACATCATGAGTATACCTTTAAATACATTTTAAAGCCTTGGAATCAATCTCTCTCTCCTAGTTAATTGAGACAAAATCATCGTGGCTAAGACGGTCGGTTCGTCTACTTCCTCTTCCCCTCCTCTCTCTGAAAGATTGTCTAAGGAGCCTTTTCCTGAATTACCGCAGTCACTTGAGAACCAAGGTGTTGAGCTTGGAATTGTCTTGAGTATTCAACCTTTGTCATCTCGTCCTCCCCCTCCTTCAGACACTGGGTCACTTTCTGACATTGGCCTGGAATCTCCAGATAATCCTATCCAGACTCCCGAGAGTCCGCCGACTTCTGAAGGTAAGCTTGGATTGGTTGTTTATCCTCCGAATCCTTTGTTCGATCCCGTTGTGATATCACCGTAGTATCTATACATTCCATATGATCAGTTGGGTATTCCTTTGAAATTATCCCCTCGAACATCTTTGGTAGTCCGTTGTCGCCTGTTTTCACCCATGGAATTAGAAGGTGAAATCTCAGTCTCCTCTTCGAGTCACTCGAAGGTTTCCACTCCAAGCACAGTCGAGGAGTAGGAATATTTTTTTCCCTCCTGAAGGTTTCACTTACACGAGAAGCATTTCGACCAGTGTTCATCCTGAGTTACTGCGTAATTACGTGATTTTAGCTCAGTTGGTTTCAGGCACGCCTACTGCCTCATCGCTATATCACAACCCTATTTGGGCATCTAGTGTTATACCTACCACAAGTCCATTCATTTTGAACCCGACCTCCCAGTCGATGGTGCATTTTACAGTTACTTTAGTCTCGGTGCAACCCACCGTTTCGAATCCTCTAGTTTCGTCGGTCCAAGTAACCCCTCTGGTTCAACCGATGGTATCAAGTCATGTCTCTGTCAGTTCTTCGATCCCTCCAATAATTAGACATGATGTGCCACCCCCTGGGGGGCAAAGTCGGAATGTTTCTATGATGTATGGTACAACCAATGTGAGTATCTCACAAGCTCACATGGTTGGAATGAACCAACCCTCTTTGGGTGCCATTCTAAATCCTGTTGGTCCTACTGGATCGAGTAATGTCTAGTACCAACAACCAAACCTTGTTGGTCCATTTGGGTCAAGTAACATCCAATACTAGTAGCCTAATATTACTCAGGTTCAGTACCAACCTCCTTATGTTCCATATGGTTCACAATCAATTGTTAATCTGCCCTACATCCCTCAGCTTAGACCTTATGTCCAGCCTAGTCCGCCTATCGCGCCTAGTGGGTATTGCCAGATATAGTTCGAGAACTTTCAGGGGTCATTTCGAGAACTGTTCAAGTACCTTTGCAGCAGCAAGTAAATCTTCTGTAGCAGCAAGGGCAACCTTCCTTACAACAAGGGTCATTCATGTAGCTACAAGGCTAGATGATGTCGCAGCAAGGACAACTGCAGCAACCGCAGGGGCAACCCTCGCAATTGTTACAACAAACCATGTAGTCATAAGTGTAGTATGCGTTGCAATCCTCCCAGCTTATATCTTCGCAAGGTCAACCTCTACAGCCATAGGGACAACCTTTACAGCTGCAAGGTCAGCCTTTGCAGCAACAAGATCAACCCGGGTAGCAACAACCCTTATACTCATATCAGCAGGGTCAATCTTTGCAATGTTGGGTTGTGTTATATTATTTCCACGACTAGCCCACGTAGTTAACCGGGGGGTTAGAAGGGGGGTGGAGCCCCCCCTTCGTTGCGCCGATTGCATAGTAGGGGGGATCACATGGGGTTTGAGGGGTGCAGGTAACCCCACTCTATGGGGTCTGGGGCAGCGCCCCAAAAAACTTTGTTTTTGGACCCTATATTAGGTTGGGCAGACCTACCTATGGTTTTGCGCATGCTTTTTTGCACATGGTTTTGGACGCGATGGTTTCAGTCCATGGTATTGGATGCTTCGGCATGTATAAATATGTATTATAACATTGAAAGGAAAATAATGAAAAATCAAGCTGGTAGTTCCGGTTTTGGGATCCAGGGGAAAATCTCTGTGTATATGCGTTTTATGTGTTATGCTCTCGCATTGTTTATTTTCTGTGTTTTAGAATTCATGTGTAGGTAATTTCTGTACAGGGTTAAAACCTACATTTGGTATCAGAGTTGTTTTGGCTTCAAGGGACGCCTTTGTTGTTGAGGGGTTTCGCTCGGACCTGTGGTAGACCATGTTCAGTGGGAGATTTGCAGGATCGATTTTGGTGGTGAAAGAAGATGGCGAGCAGTGGAAAGATAGAGATCGAGAAATTTAATGGTCAGAGCTTTGAGTTGTGGGAACTCAAGATGGAGGATCTGTTGGTGGATAAAGATCAGTGGATCGCAGTAGATCCAGGTACTAAACCAACGGGAGTGTTCGATGAAGAATGGAAAAAGTTAGAATCGGAAGGCAAAGAGCACAATACAATTGTGTGTCTCAAATTCAGTATTGCTGAATGTATCAGGGGAAGCTATGGCTAAGGCTTTGTGTGACAAGTTGGGGACTCAATCTAAGTCTCTGGTGAATAAACTGTTCCTACGACAAAAGTTGTATAACTTGAGGATGAAAGATGGAAACTCGATGACAGAACATTTTAACGCATTTAATACTGTCGTAAGTCAGTTATTATCTGTTGATATTAAAATTTCATATGAAGATAAGTGTATCAGCTTGTTGTGTTCTCTACCAGATTCGTGGGATAGTCTAGTTATTGCAATAGGTAGCAATGCAATTGCCTTGCAGTTTGATGAAATAGTCTCATCCTTGCTGACGGAGGAGATGAGACAGAAAAATATGGAGAGCTAGAATTGTTGGAAACACTGAGAGTGGGGGGTGAATCAATATTTCTTTTCAACTGTTATTTTACCAGTTAAAACATGTATATTCAGAACACAAGATGAACAACAAAAATAAAAGCTTTTATTAATATAATCTTTGCAATAAAATAAATACAATATATATATATATATATATATATGGATGGTTCCAATCTGTTGCCAAGCGCCAACTTGGACTTTTGTGAGGCTCCAACCTCCAGAGCACCAACTCTGTTTTGTCAAGGCACCAACCTTGGACTTAGGAGAACCAACTCCCAAGACACCAATCCTTCCAGTTCTGAGGCACCAACCTCAAGGGCTCCAAGCCTCTGTTGTAACTGTCTATATCTGTTTGTTTGTAATTCTCTGCTCCCAACTCTGCTGGAACTATGACTTACTTCTATCCTCCTGTTCCTTCCACTTCTACCAGAATTTCGACTTCCTTTGTTTCTTACAGTTCCCCAACAACATTAAACTTTCCTTGTTCTCTATTTTATATCCCTGATATGCCTGACCTTTGGCTTCCTCCTTGCTCGCTTGAACTTCGGCTTCCTCAATGCTCGCTTGATCTTTCAGCTTCCTCTGCGCTCACTCTTCGGCTTCCTCTGTCTCGTCAAAACACGTTAATTAGGAAGAGAGGCCATCTTTATTATTATTCAAACAATAGACTTATTCTTTATGGAAATCGCAACATTCATGAATAGTCAGAGTTATTCTTTTAAACCCACAATCGCAATCGCAACATTCTGGAGGTCTTTATAAGTTGTGCCCGTAGTACAGTATGGCTGATAGCCGATTCCCTCGCTGGATGCGATATGATTATAAACTGTTTTTAATGAATCCATCGGGTCCACAGTAATATCGCAATCGCAGTTTATAGTATGCCATCCCTTTATAACTTGCGATACATATCTTCCAACGCGGCGGACGTGATATTACAATAGGGCATATTACAATGGAGCAGTGGGTCCACGGTAGTATCGTAATCAGAATTTTAACGTGTCAAGGCCTTAAACATTGCGATATGTAACTCCCGATACGGCGGACGCAATATACCATTAGGGCACGATATATTAGGAGTCCCCGTTATGCACTGTCGATTTCTTCTGTATTAGATCCGACAATCAACACTCAGTCTGATCAACACAATTCATCGAAAGCTTGTTGCGTCGTAGATCTCTTCTCTCCAGATCTAACGGTCTTGAATTAACCCGATCAACCCAAAACCATCCGTTGATCCTTCGCCTTCGATCAACCTGCGCTAGATCCAACGACCTACATGCATTTCAGGTGGACTACTTGCATGAGAGTTACCTGCTCGAAATGAGTGGTTTTTCTCTCTCCTTTAGTTGCTATGTGTCAACCATTGAATGGAATCGGGCGCTCTCCTCTAAATACCACTTACCATTTTGCATCCGCCCGAAAACCACTGCCACTATTACAATCTTGCTTTTTGGAATATAACCACGTGCATTAATCAATTACTTAAATGAAGTGCTTAATCATTTAACCACGAGGTTAATTGTTAACTCCTCCATTATGGCTCTTACTCTTGGCATATGCGATGCTTCCGATAGTTTTTTCCTTTGGCTTCCGATAGCTCTACTCCTCCGGATTCCTTTTCAGCTAGGACGAAAACTCATCTTCGTTGTTCATCTCTTAACGTCATCCAATACAACTCCACGACCCTCCTCCATACCTCGGCTCCAATATAATGCTCCTGGTCTGACAACTTCCATATTCTCTACTCTGATATGTTCCTCTTTGCTTCTTTTGATGAATTCTTCCTCTCGGTTCTTCTTGGGCATACATTACACGTGATACTCCCAATATGGCTCCTCCTCAATCTTCCGCTCTTACACTTGCTTCTCTTCTCTACTTTGATAGCCCTGCTCTGATATCTCCTCGACTTCATATTGCCATTAATGGCAATCTAGTTCAAAAATATCCCCCTTTGTCATTGATGGCAATATTCTTCTTCTCTCCCCCTTTGACATTAGTGGCAAAGGAGTGCACAAAGACTCCCCCTGTCGAACTGCTCCCCCTGTCCTGCAACATCTTTATGAATAAAGTTAAGTGATGCTAAAGAGAAAACCCCCATCTTTTGACGAAGATGTTCAAATGCTTCTCGAGGAAGAGGTTTTGTGAAAATATCAGCTATCTACTCCTTAGTATTGATATATTCCAAGATGATGTTTTGTTCAGCTACATGTTCACGAAGGAAATGATACTTGATTGGTATATCTTTGGTCTTTGAGTGCATCACTAGATTTTTGCTGAGGCTGATCGCACTTGTGTTATCACAATAGATGGTAATTGGTTGATTTGTACCTATGTTGACATCTTTTAGAGCTTCCTTCATCCATAATACTTGTTAGTACAACAATCCACGGCAGCTATATACTCTGCTTCAGTTGTAGATAGTGATATGGATGTCTGTTTTTTTCTGAGCCAAGATACTAAACAGTCTCCCAGAAAGAATGCATTTCCACTAGTACTTTTTCGATCATCGACACTTCCAGCCCAATCAGAATCGATGTATGCAGTCACAGTAAGAGTTGAGCTCTTAGGGTACCAAAGGCCGAATTCCGGACTTCCTTTCAAGTATCTGAGAATTCTTTTTACAGGCATCAAATGGGATTTTTTAGGGGTTGATTGAAATCTCCCCACCATTCCTACTGCCTGCATAATGTCAAGTCTCGTAGCAGTTAAGTATAGAAGGGCTCCAATTGTTGTTCTGTAATGAGTTGCATCTACCGAAGGGGAGTCATCATTCTTGCTCAATTTTCAACTTGTGGTCATAGGTGTGCTCATGGGTGCACAGTCTTCCATTCCATATCTTTTAAGCATGTCTTTAAGATATTTGGTTTGAGATATAAACATGTCTGTCGTGGTTTGAGATACTTGTAGTCTAAGGAAGTGAGATATCTCTCCTATCATTGACATCTCGAACTCTTTTGACATATTTTGAGAAAACTTATGGCTCATCTCATCATTACCACTAGCAAAAATCAGATCATCGACATAAACAAGTGTGACTAGTAACTTATCCTCATCCGTATTTATGTAGAGATTACTTCCTTCCACCCCCTTCTTGAAGCCTTGTTGTTGTAGATAATGATCCAATCTTGCGTACCAAGCTCTAGGAGCTTGTTTCAACCCATATAATTCCTTTTTCAACTTACAAACAAAGTCTTTTCCTTCTTTTAGATTAAACCCTTCTGGTTGCTCCATGTAGACTTCTTCCTTGAGTTCCCCATTCATAAATGCTGATTTTACGTCCATTTGATAGATTTTGAATCCTTTTGAGCAAGCGAATGCCAAGAACATCTTGATAGCTTCCACATGAGTTACTGGTGCAAATGTTTCTTCGAAGTCAATTCCTTCAATTTGTGAATAGCCTTTACAAACAAGCCTTGCCTTGTTTATGATGATTTGTCCATCTTCATTCATTTTGTTTTTAAACACCCACTTGGTTCCTATTATGTTTTTGTCCTTTGGATGAGGTACCAACTCCCATGTCTCATTCTTCTCGATTTGAGACATTTCTTCTTCCATGGCTTTTACCCAATGAGGATCCTTACTTGCTTGAGTAAATGTTTCTGGTTCTATCATGGATATAAGAGCAATATCATTTTTCTTTGGTGCATTTGTCATCCTTCTTCAGGTTTGCATCCCTTCATCTATATTGCCAACAATATGCTCTTTCGGGTGATATTTTTGGAGAAGTTTCATCTTTGAAGGAGTTTTAGATGGTTCTTTTTCCTTGGGTATTTCTTGCTTTTTTTCTTATTCTTCAGGTTCTTCTTCTTCAATGAGAGGATCAACTTCATGTTCTTCAATTTCTTTCTCTGGAAGGTCTTCATCAATCTTCACATCAATGCTTTCCACTATTTTCTGTAGTCAGTTATTGTAGCACTTGCAGGCTTTGCTCCGTGTAGAATATCCAAGGAAGATCCCTTCGTCAACCCATGAATCAAACTTTCTTGGTGAGCCATCATTGATTTTTATGAAGCACTTGCTTCCAAAAATCTTGAAGTATTTTACTGAAGCAGGTCTTCCTTTCCATAATTCATAAGGATTCTTTTCATTATTTGGTCTTAATTGAGTTTGATTCAAGGTATAGACCGCTGTCTCGACTGCTTCTATCCAGAATTTTGGCTGCAAGTCAGCTGCTATTAACATTGTTCTTGCCATTTCTTGTATTGTTCAGTTTCTTCTTTCAACTACCCCATTTTTCTTGGGTGTTTTGGCAGCAGAGAGTTCTCTTTTAATTCCATGTATTTTACAAAATTCATTAAATTATTTTGATGTGAATTCTCCCCCTCTATCTATTCTGAGGCACTTAATCTTTGAGTCCTTTTCATTTTCTACAAGAGCTTTAAGATTCTTAAAACACTCAAATGCTTCGGATTTATATTTTATAAAATATATCCACATCATTCTAGTATAGTCATCAACAAATAAAGCAAAGCACCTTTCTCCTTGGAGTGTCGGAGTTCTAGGTGGTCCACATAAAGCAACATGGATGATCTCCAAAGGCTTTGATGTAGAAAACACCTTGGTCTTATGGCTGGTTATGGTTTGCTTTCCATGTTGACATGGACCACATATTCCTTGATTTTGTTTGAATAACTTTGGAATGTCTCGTACTTCTTTAATCTCGCTGATATTGATCAAGTTATCGAAGCTTCTATGTCCAAGTCGCTTGTGCCACAACCAACTTTCATGTGTTTGACTTAAGTAGAATTTATCTTCTTAAATCTTGTTCAGAATATAGATGTTGTCTAGTGTTATAACCCCTTTCGCCACAAGTTCCCCTAAGGAAGATTTCCTTATTTCACAGTCTTTGGTGCTAAAAACAGTGTTATGTCCTTGATCACAGATTTGGCTAACACTCAGGAGGTTGTGTTTGAGCCCGTTTACTAGCAAAGCATTTTGAGCTTTTCCTTTTCCATTAATAAGAGTAACAGTTCCTTTTCAAGCAATTTTGGCAGATCCACTTCCAAAGGATACATTTCCTTCCTTTTTGTTCAATGAGACAAACTTACCTTTGTCCCCTGTCACGTGTCTGGAGCACCCACCATCCAAAAACCAATGGTTTTCATTATTTTGAGCACATAGAGCTAGGCCACATTGGGATTCTCACTTCTTGCTTTTCCTCTTTTGAGTGGGCAATTTTGTTCATTGCGTCCATTATTATTACATAATGAGCAAATCAGATCAAATTTGGCCAAGGGATCAAAAGAATTGTTGGTCTTGATTTTTCCTTGCCCTTTGGGGCCATATGGTTTGTTTATTTGATCCTTCAGTTTTGGTGTGTCATTCTTACGAGCCATGCAATGTCTAGCTTGATGACCAAAATTTTTACAATGCCCAAAAAAGATAGTTTTGTACCTATTGTAATAGCCATGATTTGAATCAACATTCTTCCTTGGCGTTACTCCCGCTTCATTCTTTGGATTTGAGATGGGCCTTTGATGAAACACTGCTTTGTATTTATTGTAACATCCATGATTCAAATCAACATTCTTCCTTGGAGTTACTCTCTCTTCATTCTTTGGATCTAGGATGAGCCTTTGATGAAATAATCTTTCTTCTTTTGGGTCGCTGGAAAGTACGTCGACATACTTTTCGCATTATTTTTAGTACTTGATGATTATCCTTTAAAACCTATTCCATATTTGTCATGTTGAGGTTTTTGATTATTTAGGATAGTGTCAAGTATTTGAGAGCTTTTCCAACCCTTTTTAACTTGCTCCAATTCCTTCCTCAGAGATACTATTTTGGCTTCACGTTCTTCGCAATTCTTTTTCTTTCAGCTTATTTTTCAAGAGAGCTTCCCTTATTTTTGTTTCCTCATTTTCTACCTTGAGAGAAATGATTTTATTCCGTAATTTCTCATTTTCTTCAATGGCACTTATTAACAATTCATATACATTTCCATCTAGCCCTGAGTCATCATCATTTGTGAATGCCATGAATAATACTTCTTAGCTTCCAGCGTGGTCATTTTCTTCATCTGATTCTTCATTACCTCCTTTGCGGTGAGGGAACTGGTTAGTTGATTTCTTTTTGATGACTACAAATTCATCTTCATTAGACTCATCTTGCTTAGAGAGGAAATTCTTCTTATTGAACCCTTTATTTTTGTATACCATCCTTTTAGAATTTTCTTTATCATCACTATCATGCTTATGAGGACATTTTACAGCATAATGACCTATTTTTCCACATTTGAAACAAATAAGAGAGTATTTACCTTTTAGCTTAGATCCTTTCTTCAGCCTTCATACAAATTGCGCCAATTCGGATTCAACATTGGAGTCATCACTACTGACATTCCTTTCTTTCCCCTTTTTTTATTTTGAGGCTTTGAATGCCGCATCTTTGGAACTTCGCCAATGTTTTCTCATCTCATAGGCAATGAGGATTCCATGGAGTTCATCCATATTGAGAGTATCTAGATCCTTCATTTCTTCTATGGCACTTACTTTGGAGTTAAATATGTCTGGGAGAGATCTTAAGACCTTTTGAACAATGGTGCTTTCTTCAATGTTTTCTTCTAATCCTTTAAGAGAGTTGACCACTTTAGCTACTCGGAGAAAGTATGATGCAATAACTTCTTCATCATCCATTTTCAGAATTTCAAATTTCCTTCTATGAGTTTGAATCTTTGCCTTCTTGACTTTGGAGTCCATGTTGTATAAGCCAATTAGCTTATCCCATACTTCTTTGGTAGAGTTACAATTCATGACTTTTGTAAATTCAGAATCAGTGATTCCACTAGTGATGGAATTTAAGGCTTTTGCATTTGCAACGTAGAGTTTCCTCTTGTCTTGATTTGTTGGAAGAGTGGAAGGAGCTATGTACTCATTTAAGACCGAATGCCAAACTTCAGGTCCAAGGGACATTAAGTAGTAGGACATTCTCTTTTTCAAGAAACCAAAATTTGTGCCAACGAACAGAGGAGGTCTTCTTGACACTTCTTGATTTCTCATCTTGACTAAGAATCCTTCTTCAAGCTGTTAGGCTGATATGAAGAAGCCTGCTTTGATACCAATTGTTGGAAATACTGGGGGGGTGAATCAGTATTTCTTTTCAACTATTACTTTACCAGTTAAAACATTTATATTCAGAACACAAGATGAACAACAAGAATAAATGTTTTTATTAATATAATCTTTGCAATAAAATAGATACAATATATATATGGTTCCAATCTGTTGCCAAGCACCAACTTGGACTTTTGTGAGGCTCCAACCTCCAGAGCACCAACTCTGTTTTGTTAAGGCACCAACCTTGGACTTAGGAGCACCAACTCCTAGGACACCAATCCTTCTAGTTCTGAGGCACCAACCTCAAGGGCTCCAACCCTCTGTTGTAACTGTCTGGATCTATTTGGTTGTAATTCTCTGCTCCCAACCCTGCTGGACCTATGACTTACTTTTGTCCTCCTGTTCCTTCCACTTTTGCTAGAACTTCGGCTTCCTTTGTTTCTTACAGTTTGCCAACAACATTAAACTTTCCTTGTTCTCTGTATTATATTCCTGATACACTTGACCTTTGGCTTCCTCCTTGCTCGCTTGAGCTTCAGCTTCCTCAACGCTCACTTGATCTTTCAGCTTCCTCTACGCTCACTCTTCGGCTTTCTCTGTCTCTTCGAATTCATCAATACTCATAGGACACGTTAATTAGGAAGAGAGGCCATATTTATTATTATTCAAACAATAGACTTATTCTTTATGGCAATCGCAACATTCATGAACAGTCGGAGTTATTCCTTTAAACCCACAATCACAATCGCAACATTCTGGAGGTCTTTATAAGTCGTGCCCATAGTACAGCCGATGGCCGATAGCCGATTCCCCTGCTGGATGTGATATGATTATAAACTGTTTTTAATGAATCCATTGGGTCCACAGTAATATCGCAATTGCAGTTTATAGTGTGCCATCCCTTTATAACTTGTGATACATATCTTCTGATGCGGCGAATGCGATATTACAATAGGGCGTATTACAATGGAGCAGTGGGTCTGCGGTATTATCGCAATCGAAGTTTTAACGTGTCAAGGCCTTAAACACTATGATACATAACTCTCGATACGATGGACGCGATATAATAGGAGTCCTCGTTCCGCACCATTGATTTATTCTGTATTAAATCTGATGATCAACACATGGTCCGATCAACACAATCCATCGGAAGCTTGCTACACCGTAGATCTATTCTCTCCAGATCTAACGGTCCTGACTTAACCCGATCAACCCAAAACTGTCCGTTGATCCTTCGCCGTTGATCAACCTGCGCTAGATCCAACGGCCTACATGCATTTCGGGTGGACTACTTGCACGAGAGTTTCCTGCCCGAAATGAGTGGTTTTTCTGTCTCCTCTAGTTGCTATGTGTCAACCATTGAATGGAATCGAGCGCTCTCCTCTAAATACCACTTACCATTTTGCATCCGCCTGAAAACCACTGCCACTATTACAAACTTGCTTTCTGGAATATAACCACGTGCATTAATCAATTACTTAAATAAAGCGCTTAATCATTTAACCACGAGATTCACTGTTAACTTCTCCATTATGGCTCTTACTCTTGGCATATGCGATACTTCCGATAGTTTTTTTTTAATGGAATCGGGTGCTCTCCTCTAAATACCACTTACCATTTTGCATCCGCCCGAAAACCACTGCCACTATTACAAACCCGCTTTTTGGAATATAACCACGTGCATTAATCAATCACTTAAATAAAGCACTTAATCGTTTAACCACGAGATTAACTGTTAACTTCTCCGTTATGGCTCTTACTCTTGGCATATGTGATACTTCTGATAGTTTTTTCCTTTGTCTTTTGATAGCTCTACTCCTTCGGATTCCTTTTCCACTAGGATGAAAACTCATCTCTGCCATTCATCTCTTAACGCCATCCAATACGACTCCACGACCCTCCTCCATACCTCGAATCCAATATAACGCTCCTGGTCTGACAACTTCCAATATTCTCTGCTTTGATATGTTCCTCTTTGCTTCTTTTGATGAATTCTTCCTCTCGGTTCTTCTTGGGCATACATTACATGCGATACTCCCAACATGGCTCCTCTTCAATCTTCTGCTCTTACACTTTCTTCTCTTCTCTACTTTGATAGCTCCTCAGCTTCATATTGTCATTAATGACAATCTAGTTCAACAAGAATGGTGATGCCTTGTCTATACGAGTGGGAGATCTAAATCTCCAGGAAAACTTGTAAAGGTGGTGTGCTGGAAATGCAGAAAGGAAGGGCACAACAAAAGGGATTGTAAATCTAAAGCTCCTGATAAAGGAAAGGGATCTGATGATGCTCCTTCTGCAGAGGCAAAAACCACCTCAGATGAAGGTGGGGTTGTGTACTTGGCTTCTTCAAGTACACATGTAGATTATGGGGCATGGTTGATTGACTCAGGTGTATCTTTTCACTTCACTCCCCATAGAGAATGGTTTTGCAAGTATGAGAAATATGATGGTGGTGATGTCTTCTCGGGGGATGACAGGAAGGCTAGAATCGTTGGTCATGGAAAAGTGAAGTTGAAGTTGCAAGGTGTAAGGGTTAGAACACTTTTGGGTGTTCTACATATTCCTGCATTGGCCAGAAATTTGATTTCTGTAAGAAAGTTGGATGGTGCAGGTGGAAAAACAATGTTCACGAAGGATACCTGCAAAATGGTTCAGGAAGCACTAGTATTGATGCGGGGAGTTCGGATTGGAACTATGTACAAGCTGCAAGGTAGCGGTATTATTGATGGGTGCAACAGTTCTGTGGTTCTTGAAAGTGGAGCAGAAAATATAGTGGTCTCTGGAGAGAAGACCATGTTGTGGCATCGAAGGCTTGGACATATTGGAGAGAAGGGCCTTTGAATACTTCATGGTAAAGGTATGGTAGAAGGTATGAGTAATAGCTCTCTGGATTTTGATTTCTATAAAAATTGTGTATATGGGAAGCAGAATCGGGTGAGTTTCCCCTCTGGTGATAAGAGGGCGAAACAGATATTAAAACTTGTGCACAGTGATGTGTTTGGACCAGTGAAGGTTCCATCACTGGGTAAGTCTATGTACTATGTATCATTTATAGATGACATCTCAAAGAATACATGGATATATATCCTTAAGAAGAAATCTGAAGTCTTTGACAAGGTTAAGGAATTTAAGGCTCTGGTGGAAAACCAGACAGAGAAGAAGATAAAGCTGCTGAGGATAGATAACGATGGAGAGTTTTGTAGTAAGGAATTTGAAGAATTCTATAAGAAGTGTGGGATAGTACGGTAGAAGACTTCTCCATATACACCTCAGCAAAATGGAGTTGTATAAAGAATGAAAAAGACGTGGATGGAAAGGAAAAGAAGCATGCTCAGTGGTGCCGGGTTAGGACAAGAATTCTGGGCAGAGGCGGTGGAGACTGCATGTTACCTGGTCAACAGATCACCTTCATCAGCATTGGAAGATAAGACTCCACAAGAGGTATGGACTGGTAAGAAACCGTCTCTTTCACATCTGAGGGTATTTGGATGTGATGCATATGTACATGTTCCAAAGGAGAAAATAACCAAGTTGGATAGTAAATATGAAAAGTGCATCTTTATTGGGTATAAGGATGTTTTACAGGGTTATAAGTTTTGGAACCCAGTAACAAGGAAGGTTGTGTACAACCAAGATGTGGTGTTCAGAGAGGTGAAATATTTTATTAAACATGAAGTCCAACCAAAGGAACCCGAGAAGATAGAGTTTGAGCTAAAGGAGGAAGAATCAGACTCTACAGCAGAGGAGGAATCTGAAGATGAAGAGCCACAAACTCTGGCTGTGAGAAGATCAATGCAAGAAAGAAGGCAGCCAGAAAGGTATAGTCCATCTTCTTTCTGTTCAAATTTTGCTTTATCTATTACTGATGATGATCCCAGAACTATGAAGGAAGCAGTAGATTCAGAGGATGGAAAACTCTGGAAAGAGGCCATGGTTGATGAAATGGCATCTTTGCACAAAAATGAGGCTTGGGATCTGGTGGAGTTGCCGGCTGGTAGGAAACCCATTGGTAGAAAATGGGTGTTCAAGAATAATACAAATGCAGAAGGAAATATGGAGAAATAAAAAGATCGGTTGGTAGCAAAAGGTTATTCCCAGGTGTCGGAAATTGACTTTGGTGATATTTTTTCTCCTGTTGGAAAGGTAGCTTCTATTAGATTACTTCTATCTGATGTTGCTGCTTTTGATTTTGCGGTAGAACAAATGGATGTGAAGACAACGTTTCTTCACAGGGATCTGGAAGAGGAGATCTACATGAAGCAACCTGAAGGTTTGCGGTGAAGGGTAAGAAAGAACTGGTATGTAAGTTAAAGAAGTCTCTGTATGGGTTAAAACAGTCACCAAGGATGTGGTATCATAAATTTGATACATTTATATGGGGACTTGGCTTCACCAGAAGCAAAGCAGATCACTGTGTGTATTTTAAATTAATTGGTGACCATGTTATTTATCTAGTCTTGTATGTGGATGATATGTTGTTGGTTGGAAATGGCAAAGAAATTATCCAGGCTTTGAAGACCCATTTGTCCTCGAAATTCGACATGAAATATCTTGGTGCTGCAAATTATATTTTGGGCATGGAAATTAAAAGAGATCAGACGGAGAGGAAGCTCTAGTTAAACCAGAGGAAGTATGTCGAGACAATATTGCAAAGGTTTAATATGTAGGATAGTAAACTAGTGAAGGTTCCTATTCCTGTAGGTGTAAATTTATTTGCTGAACAGTGTCCCAAGACACAAGAATAGGAAGAGGACATGTTCCGTGTTCCATATGCAAGTGTATTCAGTAGCCTGATGTATGCGATGGTCTGTACTAGACCAGACATTGCACATGCAGTGGGAGTATTGTGCAGGTTTATGCCAAAACTAGGGAAGGAGCACTGGACAACAGTGAAGCGGGTTTTCAGGTATTTGCGTGGCATTAGTGATTATGGTTTATGCTACCAAGGAAGACCAGGATTGGATAGAGTGTTGGATATTCATGGCTTTGTTGATGCAGACTCGGCTAGAGATCTGGATCAAAGAAGATCTACAAGTGGCTATGTGTTTAACCTATTTGGAGGTGTAGTCAGTTGGATGAGTAAGAAATAATATGTAGTGGAACTATCAACTACAGAGGCAGAATACATGGCAGCCACTCATGCAAGCAAGGAAGTAGTTTGGTTGCAGAGATTGTGTTCAAGTATGGGGTTAGTACAAGGAGTTATAAGGATAGACTGTGACAACCAAAGTGCAATTTTCTTGACAAAGAACCCTGCATACCATTGAAAGACAAAGCACATTGATGTTTACTATCACTTTGTGAGGGATATGATAGAAGACAAAAAGGTGTCGCTGGTAATGGTGAACACTTTGAAGAATACTGCAGATGCATTGACAAAATCTGTGAGCTCTGAGCAGTTCTCTTGGTGTAGAGAAACAATGGGCATTGCAGGGCTGGATAAATGACTAAGCTCTCTTGTGGCCCCCTGTGGAAAGAAAACAACAAGTGGGAGAATGTTGGGTTGTGTTATATTCTTTCCACGACTAGCCCACGTAGTTAACCGGGGGTTAGAAGGGGGGCGGAGCCCCCCTTCTTTGCGTCGATTGCGTAGCTGGGGGGATCACACGGGGTTTGAGGGGTGTAGGTAACCCCACTCTATGGGGTCTGGGGCAGTGTCCTAGAAAATTTTGTTTTTGGACCCTATATTAGGTTGGGTGAACCTACCTATGGTTTTGAGCATGATTTTTCACACATGGTTTTGGATGCGATGGTTTTCGGTCCATGGTATTGGATACTTCAGCATGTATAAATATGTATTGTAACATTGAAAGGAAAATAATGAAAAATGAAGCTGGTAGTCCTGGTTTTTGGATCCAGGGGAAAATCTTTGTGTATATGTGTTTTATGTGTTATGCTCTCGCATTGTTTATTTTCTGTGTTTTATAATGCGTGTGTAGGTAATTTCTGTACGGGGTTAAAGCCTACATGCAAGGGCAAGGTCAGGGTCAAGCCCTGTAGCAGTAGGCGCAAAATCCTTATGTCCAAGGGCAATAGGTTCAGCCTCCTTTTGTCCAAGGACAACAGGTCCAAAATCCTTATGTCCAAGGGCAACAAGTGCAGAATCCTTATGTCCAAGGGCTATAAGTGAAAAATACTTATGTCCAAGGGTAGCAAGTCCGAAACCCTTATGCTCAGGGACATCAGGTGCAAAATCCATATGTCCAAGGCCAACAGGCTCAACAACCTTTTAACCCGTATGTTGCTTATCAACAGCCTATGGTCGGACAGTTTCGAGGCTTTCAAGATCAGAATCCTCCCTACGGGCAAGGTAACTTACAGTGGGGGAAAAATCAAATGCCATATGGACAAAATCCTCCACTATGGGGACAAAATCCTTACTAGCAGGGATGGGCCTCACCAGTTGGAACTCCTTATCGACCTCAAATGCCTTTCAATACCTAATTTTCATTCTTGGCTACACCGGAATTGCCAGATGTGTCTAGACTCACGAATGACCCAATTATACATTCACCAAACTGGCCTCCAGTTCCATCCAAGATCCCCGATCGATTGTCTGAATTTTAAAGGAAAAGAAAAAGAGGATCCACAAGCCCATGTGATGACATATTACCATTGGTGCTCCTCGAATTCCTACGTTGATGATTCCATTCGTCTTCGGCTTTTCCAATGAACTCTTATAGGTGCTGTAGCCAAATGGTATATCGAGATACCTCGAAATACCTATCATGACTTTAACACTCCCGCCATGGACATTGTCACACATTTCCAGTTGTCGATTTGCTATGAAACTGGCACCAATCTACTAACGTTACTCATGAAAGACACCGTGACCCACATCTCTGATCACATCCATGAATAGATATGTAGGCACCACCTGATCGTTCAAGATTGTTGATCAGTTGTTGACCAAGTGGTTCACCAAATCATTCATCAACAAAATTGCTGAGGACATTGCTATGGGTGGATGCGTCACTGAGGAAAAAGCCATCGCGCATGCCCAGTATCTAGATCTCATCTATTCACAATTTTGCACATTATATGATGTGTTGCCCGATCAGCCCAGACCATCATTTGATCTGACGACATATAAGTCTCCGGCTACACATCCTGTTGATGGAGTAATTGGTTCAGTGATTCAGACCCCTGCAAAATCTTCTTCCAAACAGAATTCGATCTCCAACTCTACTCCTAATGGTTCCTCTTGCAATTCATCAGGCTCTGGTAAAACCTCATAGGTTCACGCTGTCCAGTCTTCCGTGGCGGAAAAATCCTCTAAAGGTAAGAAGAAAGGCAAAGGCAAGGGTAAAGTTGATGCCCTAAAACAAGGCCCTCCTAAGTCATCTGCTAGTGATGCTTCCCAACAAAAGCCCAAATATCCATGCCTCATCTGTGATGAGGATCACTATACTAAGGATTGTCCTAAACAATCCGAAGTCAGTCGTTTGCTTAAAGGGACCCCAGTTGTCCTGAAAGAGCCCTTTCCATCCCAATAGAACAAAATGGTAGACCAGCCTCAGTCATCCGCTTCCATAGGTTCAATGATGAATACACCGATTAACGTGGCTACCAAGTTAAAATATTATCAAACTCCTACCCTGATAGTAGGGAAAGAGAAAGAAGGTACCCCTTCTTCTTCTACCCCATCCAGTTCTGGTCCTCTCCATATAGAGTGACCTAATCCTGATTTTTCCATTTGGCCTCCTTCTCGAGGTGTGATACGAAAGTCCTCGTACAATCCCAATGCTCGAGACGCTCAACATTATAACATTTTTGAAGATTTGGCTCAAGTGCCATCAGTTATTTCTGCTCTCGAGGTCCTTCAAAGTTGTCCTTCTCAGCAGAAATCATTACTGTCGGCTATTGGGGGTATTGATCCAGCTGACTCCAATCTCATTTTTTTTGACCTGGAAAACCACGTTCCGCATTTACCTCATCAGATTTCATTTCTAATTCAAGTGATCATAAATGAGAAAACCATTCATAGGACCGCCATCGATGAAGGTGATTCTACCTGCATCATGTCTGTCGCTTGTTGGAAGGAAATTGGTTCTCCTACTCTGAACCAGTCCCCTAACACTTTGGAAGCTTTTAACGAACGTGATTCGTGACCTTTCGGTGTCCTTCCCAACCTTTCCATCACTTTGGAGGGAAAGATAGTACACGTTGAAGTAGAAATTGTTGACGCTAATCTTAACTATAATCTTCTACTCTGATGGAGCTAGATCCATGCCATGCATATTGTAGCCTCCTCCCTTTTATGTGTGATTCGTTTCCCCATCAAGGGAAGATAGTCGCAGTAGACCAATTGTCTTTCTTTGCCTCTTCCTCCTCAGATGGAAATGTTTAGTATGTCAAGCACAACAGTGCTCCTTATGAGAGTGTGGGGGCAGGACTCTTTAAAGATCCTGCCTTGATGGGTATGTTTCCACTCCCACCTCCTCATGTTGTCTCTGTTAGCAAGATTTTGGTCAAATCTGATCCTTGGGTCATTCCCTCACCGGATCTTGTTGATACATGGGTCGAGGTTATACCGTTAAGTTCCGTCAAAATTAATTATGTGGAAATTGTTTCGGCTTCGCCTTTGGTATCCTTTGATCATCCTGTTTCGAGAACATCTCTTGATGCGTATTCTCAATCCCCGTGGCTTGGTTCTTCAGAATCTCTCGATCCCTTAGCCGAGACTCTTCTTTCTGACGAGAGTATCATGGAAGTAATGTCTCTGGAGGAAGTATCTTGGAACAACACTCATAATTGTTCCTTGTTCTTTCCTAGCCCAGCGGTCATGTCTACTTATCTCGCGAAGTTCTCTTATTAGTTCCCAATCCTACACTTCAGACACCAATCATGACACATGAAGTTCGGCTAGAAGGGAACATGGGTGACATTACCCAAACAATGCCAATTGATATTTCTGTCAAGCCTAGTGTCGTTGAAAATGTCTATATCTGGGTAGCTTGTTCTCCACATGAGATCAAGCTCTATACTCGTTTGTTCCAAGAGTTTCGGGATGTTTTTGTGTGGTTATATGAATAAATTCCCAACATTGACCCAAGTATAGTCGTGCACAAGATTCCAACTTATCCTCATGCGAAGCCTGTTTTCCAACGGCTTTGTTTGGTGCACCCTAGAAAAGCAGCTGCCATCAAGGGTGAAGTTGAAAAACTTCTGAAAGATGGATTTATTTATCCAATCCCTCTTACCTATTGGGTTTCAAATATTGTACCGGTGAAAAAGAAACAAGGCATTATTCGGATTTGTGTCGATTACCGTGATCTCAATCATTCCTATCCTAAGGATAGTTACCCCATTCCCTTCATTGACCAAATCATTGATCAATGTGCTGAGAGTGAATTATTTTCCTTTATGGACGGTTTTTCTGGTTGTAGGTTTTAAACCCGTACAGAAATTACCTGCATACGAATTCTAAAACAGAGAAAATAAATAATGCGAGATCATAACAGATAAAACACATATACACAGAGATTTTCCCCTTGATCCCAAAACCGGGACTACCAGCTTGATTTTTCATTATGTTCCTTTCAATGTTACAATACATATTTATACATGTCGAAGCATCCAATACCATGGACCGCAAACCATCACGTCGAAAACCATGTGCGAAAACCATGCACAAAACCATAGGTAGGTCCGCCCAACCTAATATAGGGTCCAAAAAAATTTGCCTGGGGTGCTGCCCCAGACCCCGTAGAGGGGACCTAACCACCCCCCTCAAACCCCTTATGATCCACCTGCTACACAATCGGCGCAACAAAGGGGGGGCTTCGCCCTCCCTCTAACCCCCTGTTTGACTAGGGTAGCTAGTCGTGGAAAGAATATAACAAAACCCAACATTCTCCCACTTGTTGTTTCCTTTCCATAGGGGGCCACAGGAGAGCTTAGTCATTTATCCAACCTTGCAACGCCCATTGTTTCTCTACACCAAGAGAACATCTCAAAGCTCATAGATTTTGTCAATGCATTTGCAATATTCTTCAAATTGTCCACCTTTACTAGCAACACCTTTTTGTCTTCTCTCATATCTCTCACAAAGTGATATTGAACATCAATGTGCTTTGTCTTTGAATGGTAAGCAAGTTTCTTTGCCAAGAAAATTGCACTTTGGCTGTCATAGCCTATCCTTATAGCTCCCTGTACTAACCCCATACTTGAACACAATCTCTGCAACCAAACTGCTTCCTTGCTTACATGAGTGGCTGCCATTTTTTTTCCTCTGTAGTTGATAGTGCCACTATAGATTATTTCTTACTAATCCAATTGACTGCACCTCCAAATAGGTTGAATACATACCCACTAGTAGATCTTCTTTGATCTAGATCTCTAGCCCAGTCTGCATAAACAAAACCATGAATATCCAAAACTTTGTCTAATCGTGGTCTTCCTTGATAGCACAAACCATAATCACTAATGCCACACAAATACCTGAAAACCCGCTTCACTGTTGTCCAATGCTCCTTCCCTAGTTTTGACATAAACCTGCTCAATACTCCCACTACATGTGCAATGTCTGGTCTAGTATAGACCATCACATACATCAGGCTACCGACTGCACTTGCATATGGAACACGAGACATGTCCTCTTCCTCTTCTTGTGCCTTGGGGCACTATTCAGCAGATAACTTTACACCTACAGGAATAGGAACCTTCACCGGTTTAATATCCTGCATATTAATCCTTTGCAATATTGTCTCGACATACTTCCTCTGGTTTAACCAGAGCTTCTACTTTGCCCGATCTCTTTTAATTTCCATGCCCAAAATATAGTTTGCAGTGCCAAGATCTTTCATGTCGAATTTGGAGGACAATTGGGTCTTCAAATCTTGGAAAATTTCTTTGTCATTTCCAACTAGCAACATATCATCCACATACAAGATCAAATAAATAACTTGGTCACCAATTAATTTAAAATACACACAATGATCTGCTTTGCTTCTGGTGAAGCCAAGTCCCGGTATAAATGTATAAAATTTCTGATACCACATCCTTGTTGACTTTTTAACCCATATAGAGACTTCTTTAACTTGCATACTAGTTATATCTTACCCTTCACCGCAAAGCCTTCAGGTTGCTTCATGTAGATCTCCTCTTCCAGATCCCCGTGAAGAAATGATGTCTTCACATCCATCTGTTCTACCTCAAAATCAAAAGTAACAACAATAAATAAAAGTAATCTAATAGAAGCTACCTTGGCAATAGGAGAAAAAATATCACCAAAATCAATTCTCGGCATCTGGGAATAACCTTTTGCTACCAATCGAGATTTGTATTTCTCCACCTTTCCTTCTGCATTTGTCTTCTTCTTGAACACCCATTTGCTGCCAATGGGTTTCCTTCCAACCGGTAACTCCACCAGATCCCAAGCCTCATTTTTGTGCAAAGATGCCATTTCATCAACCATGGCCTCTTTCCAGAGTTTTCCATCCTTTGAATCTACTTCTTCCTTCACAGTCCTAGGATCGTCATTAGTAACAGATAAAGCAAAATTTGAACAGAAAGCAAATGGACTATACCTTTCTGGTTGCCTTCTTTCTCCATCTAATCTTCTCACACCCGAAGTTTGTGGCTCTTCATCTTCTGATTCCTCCTCTGTAGTAGAGTCTGATTCTTCCTCCTTAAGCTCAAACTCTATCTTCTCAAGTTCCTTTGGTTGGAATTCATGTTTAATAACATCTTTCACCTCTTTGAACACCACATCTCAGCTGTACACAAGCTTCCTTGTTACTGGGTTCCAAATCTTATAACCCTTTAAACCATCCTTATACCCAATAAAGATGCACTTTTCAGATTTACTATCTAACTTGTTTCTTTTCTCCTTTGGAACATGTACATATGCATCACATCCAAATACCCTCAGATGTGAAAGAGAGGGTTTCTTACCAGTCCATACCTCTTGTGGAGTCTTATCCTCCAATGCAGATGAAGGTGATCTGTTGACCAGGTAACATGTTGTCTCCATGGCCTCTGCCCAGAATTCTGGTCCTAACCCGGCACCACTGAGCATGCTTCTTGCCCTTTCCATAAACATCTAGTTCATTCTTTCTACAACTCCATTTTGCTCAGGTGTGTAGGAGTAGTCTTCTGCTGTGCTATACCACACTTCTTACAGAATTCTTCAAATTCCTTGCTGCAAAACTCTCCACCGTTATCTGACCTCAACACCTTTATCTTCTTCTCTATCTGGTTTTCCACCAGAGCCTTAAATTCTTTAAACCTGTCAAAGACTTTAGGTTTCTTCTTAAGGAAATATATCCATGTATTCCTTGAGAAGTCATCTATAAATGATACATAGTACACAGAATTACCCAGTGATAAAACCTTCACAGGTCCAAACACATCACTGTGCACAAGCTCTAATAAATGTTTCACCCTCTTACCACCAGAGGGGAAACTCACCCGATTCTACTTCCCATATACACAATTTTCACAGAAATCAAAATCCAGAGATCTATTACTCATACCTTCTACCATACCTTTACCGTGAAGTATTCGAAGGCCCTTATCTCCAATATGTCGAATCCTTTGATGCCACAACATGGTCTTCTCTTTAGAGACCACTAGATTTTCTGCTCCACTTTCAGGAACCACATAACTGTTGCACCATCAACAATAATGCTACCTTGCATATTGTATAGAGTTCCAATCCGAACTCCCCGCATCAATACCAGTGCTCCCCGAACCATCTTGCATGTATCTTTCTCGAACACTATATTTACACCTACATCATCCAACTTGCTTACAGAAATCAGATTTATGGCCAATGCAGGAATATGCAGAACACCCGGAAGTGTTTTAACCCTTCCACCTTAAAACTTCAACTTTACTTTTCTGTGACCAACGATTCTAGCCTTCCTATCATCCCCCAAGAAGACGTCACCACCATCATATTTCTCATACTCGCAGAATCACTCTCTATGGGGACTGAAGTGAAAGGACGCACTTGAGACAATTAACCATGCCTCATGATCTAAATGTGTACTTGAAGAAGCCAAGTACACATCCCCACATTCATCTGAGGTGGTTTTCACCTCTGCAGAAGGAGAATCATCAAATCCCTTTCCTTTTCCAAGAGCTTTAGATTTACAGTCCCTTTTGTAGTGCCCTTCCTTTCCGCATTTCCAGCACACCACCTTTACATGTTTTCTTGGAGATTTAGATCTCCCTCTATATTTATATCTCCCACTCGATGACTTATTTTTGTTTCTGTTCTAGGACTGTCTTCATACAGACAAGGAATCACCATTCTGGCTCTCCATATTTTTCCGTCTCATTTCCTCCGTCAGCAAGGATGAGACTATTTCATCAAACTGCAAGGAAGTTGCATTGCTACCTATTGCAATAACTAGACTATCCCACGAATCTGGTAGAGAACACAACAAACTAATGCAGTTATCTTCATCTGAACTTTTAATATCAGCAGATAATAACTGGCTTACCATAGTATTAAATGCATTCAGATGCTCTGTCACCGAGTCTCCATATTTCATCCTCCGGTTATACATCTTTTTCCGCAAGGAACAATTTATTCACCAGAGACTCAGGTTGATGCAAAGCCCTTAACTTGTCCCACAAAGCCTTCATCGTAGCTTCCCCTAATACATTCAACAATACTCAATCTGAGACACACAATCGTATTGTTCTATTTACCTTCTGATCCAACATCTTCCATTCTTCATCAAACACTCCCATTGGCTTAGTACCTAGATCTACCACGATCCGCTGATCTTTATCCACCAACAAATCCTCCATCTTGAGTTTCCATAACTCAAAACTCTGACCATTAAATTTCTCGATCTCTATCTTTCCACTAATCACCATCTTCTTTCACCACCAGAATCGATTCTGCAGATCTTCCACTGAACAGGGTCTACCAAAGGCTTGGGCGAAACCCCTCAACAACAAAGGCATCCCCTTGAAGCCAAAATAGCTCTGATACCAAATTTAGGTTTTAACCTCGTACATAAATTACCTGCATACGAATTCTAAAACACAGAAAATAAACAATGCGAGAGGATAACACATAAAACACATATACATAGAGATTTTCCCCTGGATCCCAAAATCGGGACTACCTGCTTGATTTTTCATCATGTTCTTTTCAATGTTACAATATATATTTATACATGCTGAAGCATCCAATACCATGGACCGAAAACCATCACGTCCAAAACCATGTGCGAAAACCATGCAAAAAACCATAGGTAGGTCCGCTCAACCTAATATATGGTCCAAAAAAAATTTCCTCGGGGTGCTACCCCAGACCTTGTAGAGGGGGGATACCCACCCCTCTCAATCCCCCTGTGACCCCCTCATTGCGCAATGAAGGGGGGGATCCACCCCCCTCTAACCCCCCGGTTAACTAGGGTAGCTAGTCGTGGAAAGAATATAACACAAACCAACATTGGTTACAACTAGATAAACATTGCATCAGTTGATCAAGATAATACAACCTTTATCTATCCGTGGAGTACCTTCGCATATAAAAAGCTCCCTTTTAGCCTTAAAAATTTTGGGGCCACATTTCAGAGAGAAATTTCTTATGTGTTCCATGACATTTGAAACATCGTTCAACCTTACTTGGATGATCTCCCAGCGCATTCTCGTAAATTCCATAATCATCCTGATCATCTCCAGCAAATTTTTCTTCGCTGTCAACACTACAACATGCGATTGAATCCGCATAAATGTGTCTTTTGTGTCAAATCAAGACGATTCCTTGGCTTTATCATTTTGGAAAAAGGAATTTTCCTTGATCCTCTTAAATTCGAGGCCATAGTTAATTTACCCCCTCCATCTTCATTGCATCAACTGTAGAGTCTACAGGGAAAAGAAAATTTCCTCCGTCGTTTCGTACTGAACTATGCTGAGCTAGCTTCAAGGTTCACCCAGTTGCTCAAGCAAGGAACCCTGTTTATTTGGGATGAGGCTACCCAAAAGTCTTTCGATGACCTAAAGTTTGTCCTCATCAATGCTCCTTTGTTGCACCCCCCGAACTATCATCGTGATTACTTCCTTTATCTAGCTGCAGCCTCTAGTACCATCGCTATGGTGCTGGTACAAGACGATGACGAAGGCAATGAACATGTTATTTATTACCTCAGTCACAATCTCCTCGACACTGAGACACGTTATGCTCATGTCGAGAAGTTAGCTTTGGCTGTCGTACAGGCTGTTCAATGCTTTCAACATTACATTCTACTCTGCACTACCACTGTGATTTCCAAATGCAACCCCATGACCTACATCTTAACTCGTCAGTTGCTGGGGGGAAAGTATTCAAAGTGGATTGTCATCTTCCAAGAATTCGATTTGGTGTTCACTACTTCCAAATCTAAGAAATCACTGGTCTTCGCTGAGTTGATCTGCTCCCTTCCCTCTACTTATCTTCCTGCCAATGAGTAGCTCCTAGACGAGACTCTTTTCCTAATTAGCACTCTCGACCTCTGGTACGATGATATCATCGTGTATATCCAGACATCCACTTTCCGGTCAGCGTTGACCAATGATGATCGCCGACACATTCGGCATCAATCTCAACCTTACCGTATTGGTGTCGATTCAATTCTTCATTATTGTCTCACTCTCGCGGAGGCTGAGAGAGAGTTGAATGACGGCCATTCCGGCGCATGTGGCGGTCACTTGTCTCGATATTATACTACTCAAAAAATCCTTCGCATTGGTTATTTTTGGCCCTCCTTCTTCAAGGATTGCATCCTTGCTATTTGCAAGTGTCATGAGTTCCAAATTTATCAGCGCAAAATGCATGCCCCACCCGCTCATCTACACCCTGTTATTACTGTTGGTCCTTTTTCTAAATGGGGCGTCGACTATATGACTTGTAACCTCGTTCGGCCGAGGGGGCATGGGTATATTATCGTTGTTTTGGATTATTTCACCAAATGGGCCGAAGTGATGCCTACATACTCCGTGGACGGTAAAACGACAACTCAATTTCTATTCAATCACATTATTTCTAGGTTTGGAGTGCCTAAGGTCATTGTCACTGACCATGGCACCCATTTTCGAGATTACATGATGGCTGAGCTGACTTCTATGTTGGGATTGCGCCACGATGGCTTAACCCCGTATTACCCTCAGGCCAATAGCAAAGTTGAAGCCGTGAACAAAGTCTTGGTTACGATGCTTCAACGCACCATTGGGATGCACAAGTCAAATTGGCATCTCATGCTCTTTTCAGCTTTGTGGGCTTATCGAACCTCGACCAAGGACACAACTGGATTCACACCATTCCAGCTAGTCTACAGTCTGGAAGTAACTTTACCGATTGAGTGTGAAAATCCATCCCTCAAGTTGGCTGTCGAACTTCTCCTCGAGACCTCACCTCAGGAAGAGCGCCTCTTGTATCTAGAACAACTCGATGAGTCTCGCCGTCTTGTTTCTTTGGTCATCGAAGCACAAAAAAAATGGGTCAAGTCCCATTTTGATTAGTCTGTCTCTCCTCGAGCTTTTTCTGAGGGCGATTTGGTTCTTTTGTATGATCAGGCTAATGATAAGCTGGGGGCAGGTAAGTTTGAACCCATGTGGCATGGGCCCTACATTGTTAAACGTGTGTTACAGAAAGGGGCCTATGAGCTTATTGACTATGAGGGCAATCCCTTAGACAAGCCCCGTAATGGGATTTATCTCAAAAAGTACTATGCTTAGGTCATCTTGCATGGTTACTTTTGTACAATAGTGTGTTATTCATTTTTGTATAGTGTGATTTGGTGTGTTGTTTTGCAACCATCTTTCCTGCTTATTATGTTTCTTCCTTCTTTGCAGATGTTGGTGTCTCCTCACATCAGTTTCGATGATGGTGCTTGTCATAGTACCCGGAATCTATCATCTGTGGCATGGGCCATTTATGACCCCCATGGTGAGTTGATTGATCTTCAAGGTATTTGTCTAGGTCAAACAACTAATAAAATTGCTGAGTATAGCACGGTTATCAAATTGTAGTCAAAAGCTATCGCTCTTCACATCTGGGAATTGGTTGTCAATCTTGATTCAAAACTTGTTGTCCTTCAACTCAACGAGCAATATTCCGTCAAAAACCCTCAAATATTGAGAATGTATCTACGTATTCATCTATTGGAGAGAAATTTTGATTACATTACATATAATCATATTCCTAGATGCATGAATACATTAACATATGCAATAGCCAATTATGTGCTAGATAGACATTTGCGAAAGATGTAAAAAATCAAAAACAAAACATTTGTACCATAGTAAGCAAGGAAATATAGCATATATATATATATATATATATATATATATATATATATATATATATATATATATATATATATATATATATATATATATATATATATATATATATATATATATAATGTTTGTCATACATCAAAACCCCAAAAAATAATATGTGTGTTCAAATACATCTGTGGCTCGCAGGCCTTATACATCCGTGGCTCGTAGGCCTAAAAAATGTGGAATGCTAGACCTATGAACTAATCGGCATGATGCTCATGGTAGCATGTAACTTCTCATACTACACGAGTTAGCAGTCGGTGGATCCAATCTGATACCCCCACTGTGTGCCTCTAATACTGACGTGGGACGTCACCCATCTGGGCATACTCTGGGATACCGTGGGTCAATCCCTCGAGGTTCTGCACGATCTCCTCCTCATTATCGCTTCCTTCTTGATAAGGAGTGACATCGAACTGCCGAGCAATGCGCTTGGTAATCAGGGACATCCCGGCAGGACGTTCTAGTCCAAAATATGCATTTATAAAATTGAAATTTCATGAACGCATATATTTCAAAAACAATAAAAAAATTAAAATTAATTTTTTTTTTTTTACCTCCATCATCATAATCCTCCCCCTCTAGGAGCAACATATCTAGATCATCGCGGAAGTCAGTACCATTGTAGGGCCACTCCTCTACTACGATCAGTTGTCATCGTAGCCATAAGAATAAGGTGAGCTTATAGGACATATGTTGGCCCTCGGTGATCCTATGAATAAATGCACTCTAACGGACCATCTGTGGGTCTCATGGCAATGGAGGTTCCACCTCAACAAGCTGGTAGTGAAATAGCGGGACTCGCTCCAGAAATAACGTCACTAGAATGGACCCATAGCATAACTGCTTCAGTTTTCCCACCTTGGCTTTTGATAGTTGATGCTTCATGTTTACCTTCATGACTTCTACCCAGTTGAAGATAGTCGCTAATGTACAGTCGATAACATATTGAAACTTCGACTTGTTCATTTCATCTTGTGCTTGAACCCTAGCCACTTTGTTTATGGTCAACAACAACACTCTCAACACAAGATCCCGAACAGTCATGATCTCTTTCTTGCCGCTCTTTGATTTGAGTGCTTCCAGACAGTGTTCTGTAAATAACATGGTCACACTTGCCCCAATAGGCCTTGACCCATACAGATTGACTGGATCCCCTCTTCGAGACAATCCTATGATGAAATAAATGTTGAAAGTATCCAACTCTAGTTCTTGGTCTCGGATCATGAAGACTTCCTGATTGATATCCCAGAGACTGATTAGATACCATAGCAATTCGAGTTGAGCCCGCACACTCGGTGTGAGGAAGAACTTGAGGAGCCCACAGTTCCTTAGAGCATTCAAGCAATTTGGGTTTGACATTGCTTGTGTGTCAATTTCCTCATGTTCGCGTTCCTTCCAATCCACCATTTTTATCGATTTTTTCCCTGTAAAAACCATACAATAAAGTCAATAAACATCCTTGGCTAGAAAAATTTGGATCCAATCAGACAAATAAGGTAAAAATTTGGAAATTTTATGTTAGTGGTGCCAGCGCAACTATTTTAAAAACAGTAACGCCAACGACGCTCTTGACAGTCTTAATAATCCTTGATCAGCATGATTTCATGCCCGGAAATCACGCCAACTGAGCACGATATTTTTTTGCTAAAATCTCCTCAAAAAATCCAAAAACGGTTAAAAACAAGTAAAACAAGCATGAAAATGGAGCTAAAAGTCTCAACTCTTACCTGCAATTGACAAATCGTCGAATGACCTCTCGGATCTCCCACAATTTTCTCTTGAAAAACTAGGGCACAAATGGGTGAAAAGTTCTTCACACAAGGTAAAATGGTAAATGGTAAAAAATATTTAATTTTTCCTCCTTTCATTCATTTTCATGAAATATTAGGGTTTTTAAAGTATTTTTGACATTTTTTTCCTCATAAACTGGATAATGCATTTACCTTTTGTGCAGCGATAGGTGACAGATTACTGATGATGGTACTGGAGTCACGTTTAAGCTCTTTTCTTGACTCGTAAAACTCAAATGAAAAGATCGCCGAGTATTTTTCCCTTTCTTGACTTGTAAATGAGAATAAAAATGGGGGATCCGCTTTCAAGCTCTTTTTTGACTCTTTAAGCATGAAAAGATTGCCAAGCTCTTTTTGTTTTGAACTCATTAAAGGTTGTGAAAAGTCGTTTACCCAACACACGTTTACCCCTTTTTCGGGTTGGGTCAAACTATTTACGAAAAAGGTACTCCTTGACTGAAATGGTCAAGAGGTTCTCTCAAGTATTGTTTACTACCTTTTTGGGCTCGAGAGACACACATGTATGAAAATGGGCCATTGTGGATTTTTCTTTTTAGTGTCTTTTTCAAACTCTCTAAACATGAAAAAGATACCGAGTTACACCTTTGTTGGACTCATTAAAATATTAAATGGCATTGGATTCGTCACCATGACGGACATGAGCATCTCCTTCCTAGGGCTCATTAAACTAAGTTTGATTCATTTGAAGGATGAACTTACAGTGCAAGCACATGCTATCTCCTTCAAGCTTGCGATAAAAAATAATTGGGGTACCTGCCAGAAATGGTGGGGGAAAATGGGAAATTCTATCAGTCATGTCGGCAGCTCACTCTTGAACATGACACTTTCTACTTAGTGCCGAGTTGGGATATCCTCCTTTTCATCATTGACCTTCCTGGATTGGGCCATTCATTTTTTCCTTCCATTTGATCTCTGCCATGTCATTATGACCACCGATCCTATGGATCCAAAAGTTGCCAAACTCCAAATTCGTGTCATCGATATGTTCAAGAGTTAGTCCTTCTGCAGTTACACTTACTCCTGATTTTCTGTATCATATGAAATCATTTGCATCCCCTTGTCTCGTGTCGATGATATGGGATACATCATGGCCCTCCTTCGACACAGTTGTTTCCTATCGACTTCAACACATTATCCAGGAAGCTGGCTGAGAGACTCCCTCCCAGCACCTTAGAGCTTGCATGCCCTAATGGCAAGTTCTTTGCACTCGACAATAAGTTCACATCATTATCATTCAATCGGGTGATTTCACGGGTGTTCGACATCAGTTCCTTTATTCACATTCCATGAACTATCCTTCTAGTACCTTGAGAGCCATTGTCATTATTGGTGGTTTCTCTCACGCTTGTTAATAGTTCACATCATTGATCGGTAATAAAACGACTTTATAGCATGTTCGACTTCAACACATTCATTCACATGTTAGGATTTGTACTTTTATCGGGTTGTTTGGAGCGCAAGACCCTGGGCTTAGATTACACTAATCCAGGTTGTGAGTCGATGTGACATGATCATGTTGATATAAATGTCTCTTTTAAATGGATGGCTGCGACCATACCATGAGTTGTTATATGTGACCCTTTTCATTATTGGATGGCTACAACCATACCTTGGTTTCGTTATGATCCTCTCTATTGGATGGTTGCACCCATGCCTTGGATACATTTACATGATCATTCTCTGGATGGTTGCGTCCATACCACGATTCATGTCTCATTTGTCAAAATTTTTAGCGATGTATATGTATATATGCTTGCTTGCAATTTTTCTGACAACGGACTCCGGTTCCCCACATCCACTTGTAAAGCATTTCACCCCTCACTCTAGTTCGACCTTCATGCTTTAGGGGGCATCTGTTACACAACATTTTGTCACTGTCTCTGTACTCCTTGTCCATAATCCTGGAGGACCACTACAGTGAACCCTATATGCTTTCCCACCATGAAGAAACTCCCAGTATGTCCCTCTTCATGAGTAGAATAATTCCCTTTTGCATCATTTCCCAAGAATATTCCTTTTACCCCAGTTTATAAGACCGATGCTACTGACCCATTTCCTCCTCGCGCCGATTTGAAGAGATTAAAACTAGCACTAGCACTGAATGGAGCAACTAAGCCCTTTTCCAGTCACACCGATCCTCTTTTGGCAAGTTTTTTAAATATGGAGTCGAAGCTTCCAGGTCTAGAAACTTCGTAATGGAAGTTTGGTAGATGGTTGGGCTGGACGGAGCCAAAGAAGTCAGTTTGGGCTCCTTTCCCCTATTAGGACGGAACAAACTCAAGAAATAAGACCTTCTCCCATGATGAGAGGAACCATCTCCCATCCATCCAAACTATATAAACCTCTCTTCTCCCAAGCTAAACTAGTTTTGGAGTGAGTTTGAATGATCAACAAGACATTTATAACTTGCATCTTTCTAGTGTATGTTTGATGGAGAATAGTGTGTTTGGTTTGGTTTGAGACTAAAGGGAAGAGGCCTTAAAACTTCCATTGTTGGGGCTATCCATGAGATGCTAGAATAAGTGTGGGAACCCAAATACGTCGAAGGAGGCCAGTAACGTCAAGGCATTGGTTGTAATCTCTTTCTAAATTTATATGAATACAACTACTGATTGATTTCCTACATGAAGTGTTATCTTACATCTTTATGGCTTAATGTTACTTGACCTGTTAAGTAGGCTGGATACAATATTGTATGTTATCACGTTTGTTGTTGTTCTTTGTTTGCTTGTTTAAGGTATTTGAAGGAAGGAAACAAAAGATAGCTGGAGTAAGGAAGCAAGATCATCACCAAGCAAAATAGTGTTCTAAGAGGTAGGCCCTCTTATTTTATTCTAGATTAAGTAGATTTTCCATAGATTTTTTGTTTGTGGCTAGACTCGCTCTCTCAGGCTAGAGGAATTGTTTGTGTCTGCACTAAGAATTTCCCTGCACCACACCCAAACATTCTTAGAATAGAAAATACCAAAAAAAATTCTGAAAACTGAAATGGTGGGAAGGAGTGCAAGGTGACCACTATACGGTATACAAAGAGGAAGAACTTCAGGATAAGAAAGAATCATAATTTAAGAAGGAAGCAGATTCGGCCAAAAAGATGCATCTGCGGCAATAGTTTCCAAGTAGGAAAAAACACAAGTGGATCCTTTGGAAGATAGTAAGGTTTCTCCAGGTGCAACGAAAGTGGAAAAACAACGAACCCTTATGGAAAATAGACCCCCTCTTAAAACCACAAGGAATAATGTTGAAAAAGAAACTTCTTTGGTAGGTCATGCAGGTGAAGAAGATTTCAAGAATAATAATGTGTGCTTGCCATAGAACAACCTACCAAAATTTACAGAAAATGGGGGTTGGATTCAAGTTGGAAGAAAGGGAAAAAAATTTCACCAACAAAAACAAGAAGTCAGAGTAAATAAAAATAAAACTAATGAAAAATGGAATGTATATGTGTTTGGATATTGGGAGTGTTTTGGAAAAAAATTAGTTGGAAAAGGACTGTAATTTTTGCGTTATGGAGAATTTGTTTGAAGAATTGGATTGAACCTTCATGCTCAATATAAAATCTTCACATCTTGGAAATCTCTGAAGCATGTAAATGATCCTGGCTAAGTATCCAGTTGTTTTAATAACATGCTATCTATTATGTTATATATATATATATATATATATATATATCTTATGAACTTAGAAATTTTAAGAGTGACAATATTAGCATCCCAACTACTTTAAGAGACCCAAAGTGCCATGTAGATGAATTTGTCCTAAGGGAATAATGGCAAACCCTATTCTTCTAGAGAGACCCTATTTGAGTATGGTGGCCTCATTGGCTAGAGAATCTACTTAGAATTATTCTCTCTTATAACCTAGTACAACTAGACCTTTTGTATTCTAACGACCCCATTCTAAAGTCAAGCTCATACAGATGTTAGATGGTTATTGAATGGACTTTATTTCAAAATTATCGATATATTTAATAAACATTCTCAAGTCATCCTGAATTCATATGCTATAAAAAACCCCTAAAAATGAGTGTACACACCAATCACAGGGTCTTCACTGGGGGAGAAATACCATACGACGTGGGTTCATATTGGGGGATATATATTGAGGAAAAATGGCATAATATATTGGGGGATTTATAGGAGGTAAAGGGTTTTATATTGGCGTAAAAAATGGAACTCAAAGTTAATGAAAAAATATAAAAGGTAAAAAAATGTTAATGAAAAAATGGATACCTACAATATCTAGTGGAAGTAGGGGTTTTTTAAATTGGAAAGGTGTATTGGATTCGTATTGGTAGGGGTTTAAATGATGTGATTTTTAAGGGTATTTTCTAATATGTAGTCAAATTAGAGGTATTGTTTAATATGCCAAAAACGCACGTGATAGGTCATAGGTTCATTGAGTGAAGCCCTCGTAGCACCAACCTCATCATTTGTTGACATCTTTAAACCTCAATGAAACTGGTTTTAAATTCTCCCTCAAGATGAAAGATGATATCGTGCACTTGCCACCCCTTCTATATTGAGGTGACCTAATAAGATTATAATTATAATATTTTTTTAGGAAATAATTTTGTATTTTAATTGGAATATTTTCTTAAATTTTAATTATTTATATCATCATAAAATTTATTAAATTTAGAAAACTAAAATTTATAATTAAAAAGACCAATTATAAAATTATATTTTGGAAAGTTTTAGATATAATTATAATTTTGGAAAAATCATAAACTAATATTTGGCATAATGTATGAGACCGACATTAAAATTTATTAAAATGTATTAGAGAGGTAAAGTTAACAATGATCATAATGGAAATTAAATTTATTTTAAATAATATATGATAAATGATATTAAAATAAAAGTAATAGTTATCCTCGATCGGGGTGAGAGTTGAAAGGAGGGCATCAGCGGGATTTGTGCCATGGTTAAGAGAGTAATGATGTGGGACGGTGGGTGGCCAGATGGCATCTCTAACACATACCTCCCCATGCGCAAGCTAGTGAGGATTTTTAATGCAATTAAGGTCTGGCACTGACATCAATTAGAACACTCGTTCTTTGGGTTTTATGTGAAGGATCTAACCTGGCTGGTCCGAATTGGCATCATATCTAGAGGAACCCTCAAGGCGGTAGTGAAGTCAGCATCCCAGAATTGGAACTCAGCTGCAGAGGGCATATTTTCTCCTTTTAAATGATGCAGTAGTGGGTATGTCCAAATAATTCTTCTTGTGAATGCCCTAATCCCTGTGTTTTGTTGGTATTTCACAATTTTGTGGATTGTTGTTTCTAGGATGGTCTTATGGGTTAGTAGAGAAACCTCTTGGGAGGTATGGGGGACAAGGGTCGTTTATTTCATTGGATTATCTAGCTGTTTTCGAACTTTCCTTATTTATTTTAGAATTTTTCTTCCTCTCGTGCACATGCAACCCTGGAATACACTATGTATATCAATCTTTATATCTTGCATGAGGACTTTTGTTCTCTCTTTAGTTTTGTCTATAAACCCTCTACCTAGTATGATATGGGGAGGTTTTGTGAAGGTGTTGATGATGCTGGACCCGCCAACATTCACGGGATCTTCCCGATATGAAGTCCCAATTAGACCTTACACCATTTGGAGTAGAAGTCCCAGTAATGGGTGGTAATGTTATGCCTTGATTGTGAAAACGCACAGAGTGAAGTATGGTAACTTTGGGTGAGAGCAAGTGTGTGACCTTGTGGAAGGCCAAGTGCAATGCATGAAGGTTCCAACACATGAAGGGAAAATGAAGTACACCCCTTGGAAGCTTGTAATAGTATGCATCTAGAAAGGAACACATGAGAATATTGACATCACAAGATAAGATGCAGAATAATCCACAAGTTAAAGTGATGCATTAATACAACAACACACATTTAACAAGATTCATACAAATGCAAGATAAATAGTTCATAAGCATAAGCATAATTTAAATAACACACATTGAAAATACAACAAGAATAGTCCTACTATATCCAAAACATATGCATGAAAGTGTGTTGCCTTTGATTTTATTATTATAAGTGAAAGTTTCATTCATACATACACAATTGACAGACCACTAGCCCCAATAGTGGAACATTAAAGTCAAGAACACCTGCTCCTCCATAGAAGTATACACGCTCTATGCTACGGAGAAGGCAAGGCTCTTCACAATACTCCCAAGCTCCTTCTAAGCCTATTTTTAGCCAAAAAATTGGCTCCCAAAAACCCCTTACATAGTTATGAGGTTCTATTTATAACAAGAGGGGGTGACTCTTCAACTCCCCTCTGTGACCTTTGGACTACCCTCATGACTCTTCAACTTCTTTACAAAAATGACTCATTACATTACATGATGAATCTTCATATTCCAATATTGACACTTGGAATTTAACTTACAACATAATTACAAATAATATTAAATTTTACACTTGTACCCATATAAGACAAAATAATGTAAAGAGAACTTGACAACCTAACAAGCCACAACTGTGAAAATTTTGGAGACCCAAATCCCTGCTGCAGCAAACTAATATTACTTCTCCTACTTGTTAATTCATGCAAGTTATTTACACTATAAATATCAAAGTAAATACGACTGCAATATTCACTAATTAAATTATATGCGGAAACAAGAACTGAGAAAGAAGAAATAACCACACACACAATTGATGTCATTGTTTTTGGACAAATGTGCCCAGAAACACCTAATGCTGGAAAACTGGTGCAGTAGCTGAGGGTTTGTGTTATTATGTACTAGTTTTTGAATACAATATTTGGATGCCTTACTGGCTATCCAATATAGAGAATTTGATTGGTAGAGAAATTAGTGATAAATACCTCACACTATCACTAGCGAACCGACACTGATTTAAGCCCTAGATGGTTGACGCCACACTGGCTCTGTGTAGCCTCTCTATCATCCTCTCTAGGCTTTGTGTCACCTCTTCCACAGATCTTCTTCTATCTGGAACTTCCTTCATGTGGTCGTCTTGTCTCACACCCCGACTTCTGGCTCTGGAACTCGACTTCCCAGTTGAATCTTGGGATCCCCCTGAAGCTCTGCGCTGCCTCTTTTGGATCTCTCTTTGCTTTCTCTGCAATGTATCCCCAGATCAAGAAACTCTGCAATCGAAAAACTATCCCTTCCCCTCACTGCAAGAAATATCCTCGATGACTTCTCTAGCAACTGTTGCACTGCTGTCTTGAGAAATTGATCTCTTGATCTCACTCGATGTGATTTCCAAATGCCCATCAAGCCTCTTCTTATAATCTTCTCATTGAGTAACCAATGACCCTGATTAAGTTCTAATCAATGGCTCAGATCATTTTGGCTTGATCCTCGTCTTATTCTAGAAACTTCACCCTTAGTTTAATTAATACCTTTGAATTATTTTAATTTCCCAAGTTTAGACTTAAGCATCGATTAAAAATAATTAATTATTTTAATAAACCTGTCTCCAGGTGGAATTTCCCAAAATGATTTCTGGGTATTTTGGAAGACATGTGTCCTAGCCTCCCTGCAAATTTTGAGGCTTATATCACATTCAATGCTACCAGAAATCAACACTCCCTCTTAGCGAAGAATGTGCTATTTTAATGCAACCTGCTGAAGTATTACCCTTCTCTGTAACATATCCCTCTGCATTACTGATGTATGACATTAATGCGCACTAACTATTGCGCAAATGTTGCATCAATGTTGTTTTTGGCCTTGCTACTGCCAACACTGCATCTACATTGAAACCCTCGCAAATGTTGCATCTATGTTGTTGTTGGCCCTGCCACTGCCGCCACTGCAACCCTCCTCAGCTACTGTTGTTGCTGCAACAACAATGGAAAATCATCCAAAATACTGAACCAAGGGTGTTCACTATGATGCATCTGTTGTTGGAGTTCTGACTACTGCTAGTCTCTACGCTGTCACTGAAGCCACTGCACTGCTGCTGACTCTTGTTTGTGCCAACTACATTGTTTCCAACACGTGCTCTGCGATGCTCAGACTCTGGCGCTCCTAGCCACTGCAACTGTCACTTCGACACTCCTCTGCACGAATTGACCCGATCCATCCTACTACTTCTAATATGGGCTCCTGTAGCAAGGTATTGATCCAAGAGGTGGCATCCTCAAGGATCCTGCACACCTATAGTTATTTTGAACTACAGTATTAGATCAACCCATCTCTCCCCTGGAGGTATCTGGGAAATCATGGTGAACTCCTCTTCCTCGATATTTCTGGTAGAAGCTTGCGGATCATGTTTATCCACCTTGTCCTTCTTCTTGAGAGGACACTGCGTAGCGTAGTGACAAATTCACCACACCAAAAACATTTGATCTTCGAGACATCCTTCTTCCACCTTTGCTGCTCCTGCTGCCCCTTTGAGTCAAGGGTTGCATTCTCCTCCTCCTCCTTGGGCTTCGTCCCACTGTTTCTTCCACCATTAAGTTTTCATTTGACTAAGTCTCACCTCATCTCTTCCTATTAAAGAGCGGACCACATCCCTTCCCAATCCGGCAATTTCTCTCTGCCCAGGATACTCTGGACAAATACTTGCCATTCTTCTGAGACTAAATTTAGGGCCAACCTCACCATCTCTGTATGATGAGGCATTGATCCTACTACTGCCAACTTATCTCAGACTTCTTGAATCTTTGATAGGAACGGATCAATGCGTTCCCCCTTATGTATCCTCACGGATCTCATTTTCTCCTCCAATTACATCTTCTGTTGTTTGGAAGATACTTGATACAACGTAGCCAATGCATCCCACATCTCTTTGATTGTCCCTTTTCCAACAATGTGACATACAACGTGATCCCTCACTTTGTTAGGGATCAACCACTTGGCCTTCTCCATCTCAACCTTGTACTTCTTGAGTGGATCTGCATCGGCAGGTTCAACTACCACACTATCAACATAGGTTTTGAGATCATGCTCATCTAGAAGACAAGAGATCCTATCCTTCCAGATCACATAGTTGGATGCTCCATCTAATTGATCTTGATCTATCAACCCATTAGCTGCCATTTCTTCCAAAAATAAAGTTGAAATGCTACCTTTCTCTACTTCTAGGCTGGCCTACGCACTCCCTGCTGGAGTTAGTAGATCTGCTCCTCACTACTATTGCTAAGCATCTAAGAAATAAAATTCCTTGGATCGAAATTCCTCGAGGAAGAAATTCCATCAAAAGGTGTCTTCTTCCTTCTAACGTTTTTCTACCCTAGCTACTGCTGCAGAAAACTGCGTCCCACCTGAAGACTTCTTAGCGTTGAATCTATTGCTAGGCTGCTCCCTCTGCCAATAACAAATCACAAACTAGAAATCTTACCTCTCTGTCAACTGACTTAGAGAGATATTTTCCTCGAGAATCTTGCCCTCTTGGCCTGGACTGTGCAATCCCTCTAGGGATTCGATTTACTACCTACACAACACTTCGATCTCCCTCTTTCTCTTCAATGTTGGGCTCCTCTAGTCTACTCTCTTGCTTCACCTCTGATACCATGTGAAAATTTTGGAGACCCAAATCCCTACTGTAGCAAACTGATATTACTTCTCCTACTTGTTAATTCATGCAAGTTATCTACACTGTAAATATCGAAGTAAATATGACTGCAACCTTCACTAATTAAATTATATGCAGAAACAAGAACTGAGCAAGAAGAAATAACCACACACACAATTGACACCGTTGTTATTGGAATAATGTCCCCGGAAAAACCTAATGCGGAAGAACCGGTGCAGCAATTGAGGGTTTGTATTATTATGCAATAGTTTCTGAATACAATATTTGGAAGCCTTACTGGCTATCTGATACAAAGAATTTAATTGGCAGAGAAATTAGTGAGAAATACCTCACACTATCACCTGTGAACCGACACTGATCTAGGCCTTGGATGGCTCGCCCCATGCTAGCTCTGTGCAGCCTCTGCGTTAACCTACGTAGATCTGCGTCAGCCTCTCTGGGGTCTGTGTCACCTCTTCCATGGATCTTCTCTTGTCTAGAACTTCATTCCTCTGGCCCTCTGATCTCACGCCCTATCTTCTGGCTTTGGAACTCGACTTCCTAGCTGAATCTCAGACTCCCTCTAAAGCTCTACGTTGCCTCTACATGGCACTGCACTGCCTCTTCTGGATCCCTCTCTACCTTCTCTACAATGTATCCCCAGATTAGGAAACTCTCAAACCGGAAAACTATCCCTTCCCCTCACTACAAGAAATCTCCTCAATGACTTTTTGGCAACTGCTACGCTGCTCTCTTAAAAAATCGATCTCTTGATCTCACTTGATGTTATTTCCAAATTCCCATCAACCCTCTTATTATAATCTTCTTGTTGAGTAACCAATGAACCTGATTAGATTATAATCAATGGCTTAGATCATTTTTTCGTGATCCTCGTCTTCTTCTAGAAGTTTAACCCTTAGTTTAATTAATACCCTTTAATTATTTTAATTTCCTAAGTTTAGACTTAGGTATCCATTAAAATTAATTAATTATTTTAATAAAACTGTCTCGAGGTGGAATTTCCCAAAACGATTTCTAGGTATTCTGGAATACATGTGTCCTAGCCTCCGTGCAAATTTTGAGGCTTAGAGCAGATCTGATGCTAACATAAATCAACAACAACACTATGATTCTTTAGTTTGGGAGAAATCTAGCTCAACAACCTCCACTTGCTACTTATCGATTACATATTGGTGTCAAGTTTGGTACTGTGTGATAATATCCCTAAACTGCGTGATGGTTTTTGGCTAGAAGTGGACTCTAGCCTCCATGGGTACAATGTCTTGGAACCAGTTTCGAGTTTGTTTTGGAGCATGAGAAACATTGTCCTGATTTGGACAAGACCACCAATGTAATTCTGCAAGCTATATTTCTTCAGCTCTAAATCCTCCTTGGTGGCAATCTATCTTAGATTCTCTAAGTACTCATCGATCTCCTGTTGGACTTGGTTCCTATATTTGGCTTTGGTAAGTGAACCGACTAATGGGATCTGGTGTGTTCTCACCAAGATATCCAAACTACTGAACAACCGTACATATGAGGCCTAAATGCTACAAATAAATTAGGTGAGTTTCTTGTTGTTTTGAATCAACATCCGAACTTTTTCTTTCTCCATCTCTGTGTGTGGCTTCATTTTCTTCATTATGTAAAGCGGTGCCCCTATGTATCGCATTGTCCACTCTTTCACATAAGTAATGGCATACTGTATGTTCTTGAGAATCTTAACAAACTCTTTTATCTATTGTTGTTGACCATGGAAGTGGACAACTACTTTATGTATGGTCACAAAACCCTCATAGAGATTCTGCATGGTTTCTCCCAGTGTTGATACTTCAGTAAGTATCGTTTCTCTCATCTCCTCCAAGTAAAAATGTGTATAAAATTCACTCTATGCTACTGCGCGGAGTTGTTATTCCTCTTGCTTGGAAGCTTGCAAGTTCTGTGCCAATTTCTCATTATCGGATGTCAAATACTGAATGTTTGATCTTGTTTCTCCTACATAGGCCAAGTTGGCTTCGGCAATGGCATTTGGATGGTTCATGGTGTCTGAAACTATCACCCTTTCTCTAACTAACCTAGATGATGCATGATCATCCGAAAAAATATTTCTCCATGCTTGTACAGTCCTATTTTGGAACTCATTGAATGATAGACTGTACACATCCCCTTCCTCGCTCAGGGATGGCTCTATTGTTGGAGGTGGTGGAGACTAAGTGATGACCTATGGTGACCTAGGCATTATATCAATATCTTGATTCTGCAGTACATGTTCCATCTCCATGTTTTTCAATTCAATCAATTTCTCAATATGTTGAGCAAGCTCTCGATCTTGCATCTGTTCAGCTTCCTCCTCAGCTCCTGGTTGGTTATGTTCCTGCTCTTCAACCTGTGTCGACATTGTTTCCTTTGTCATTGCGCGTTGCCTTTATTCTTCCTCCTGCTTCTGCTTCTCTTTTCATTCTCTCCTCCTCAAATCCTATTCTTCCTTCAGCTTATGCTTTGTCTCCTACAACTTCACTTATGCTTCTTGCAAACTCTATTTTCTCTCTTCCTCATCTCTGCTCTCTGTATCCTCTGCTTACTTTTTTCTTCTGCTGCTAAAGCTGCTTGCAAAAGGATTGAATTCACTTTCACTCTACAACTTTGTTCTCCCTCTATTATTTTTGAAACCTTTCTCCTTCCCTTATCTTGTATGATATTGTTGCCTTCTGCTACTTTTGTCGAAATTGCCGCCATGTTACCGTTGACTCCTTTTCTATAAACAATTGAGTGTTCGCATATATTGGCAAGTTAACTGGAACTTGCTCAACTGCTTCCTTGATACTGCTTTCAGTGGTCTCTTTTGAAGCAGCTCTCTTTGGTGCTATGATAACAGTGACTGTTGGAGAGAGGTGATCAACAACTGTGGTACCTGTGGGACAAGAAAGACACTCATGGAAAGCAAACATCAGTGTTTACCAAATATATTTTCAAGGCATGATCAAGCAACAAACCAGGCATCTGATGGGGAGGATTATGCAATGTTTATTGATAAGAGGGATTGGATACTTGTGGGAACTATGTAGTGCATGGTCCCAACAGCAAAGTATGAAGCTTGAGACTGCACAATGTATAGTCCCAGCCTGGGCAGAGACTGGGAGACTACACATTGCGCAATCTCAGTGGCGAAGGTGACAGGTTGACCCCTGGAAATGTGCATTGTGTAGTTGGATCCAGCCTATACTGCACACTGTGTAGTTCCAGAGGCCAAGCTCGTGGCTTGAGCCTTAGGATTGCATAGTGCCTAAATGGGAAAGGAAAGATCCAGCGAAAGCAACTGCAGATTTGCCCAGTGGAAGTGTGAAAAATGAGTAGAAGTGAATGATGATGTGAACTTGAGTGCAAAACTGACTAAGTATGAGTGAATCAATGTAGATCATGTGTAGAGACTAAAAACACAAAAGGAAAATCAAGTATGTGAGGAGAGTCATTGCAACGACTACCATTGGTGTAAGAAAAAGAAAATTGATGTGACACTTGTGAAAGGAAAATGAAAAGTTAGAACAATGCTTCTACAAGTTAAAATAAGTTGAAACAGTAGTAACCTTGAAGAGAAATAAGCAAAACAACACTCACACAAGCGGAACGACATAAAGTGACAGAAAAAGCGGCAAAAGACGATAAAAGTAAAACTCACCCAAAAAGTGATGAAAAATCCACTAAAGGTTCCTTGATCTCTTCGGGAATGATAGATATTTAGGATCGAATGCGAAAATGAGATCTAGAGGGGTTGATTAACTAGATTTGAGCAAATGATGTTTTATGACGCGCATGCCTAAAATCAAGGAAAAAGCGACACTTGGCAGAAACTTCTAAAAATAGCAAAGTGTCCCCTTTGTGATACTAAAAATAGATCCCTATTTTCTAGGGATGTTTTTTTCCTTTATTTTTCTTACTTTTCTAGGGAAACCTGCCATGCACAATGTCGGGAAAGGCTTTTCAATTATGGGGAACTAGAAAACTTTCGGGCTAAGTGCACTGTGCAGTTTCTGAGCTCAGTGAGGGATTGTGCAGTTTCTGGGCTCAGTGCTGGGATGCCTTCCATTATTGCGCGGTTTATGAGTTCACGGTTCACTGCCAATCTGAGCTGCGCAATTCCCATCATCAAGGTTGCTTTCCCTCAAGGATTGAGCAGTTCCTGGAGGGAAACCCAAAACTGCGGTGAGACCAAGTCAGGAGATCAACTTGTCAGTTAGAAAGATGAGATGTGTGAGAATGAGAAAACACAAGAACGAATGAAAATATAGGTCTCAGTCAAAGAATGAATACCTGGATCAGTGTAAGATGAGCTCTTGTGGATAGGAAGGAAGGATTTAAAATCAAAGAATAGGCAAAAAAATTTAGGGTGGTTGTAGATGCTACAACATTGACAACACAATGGTAGAACTCTAGTTCTCTGTATGGATCTTATCTTGTGCAAAATAGGTCTAACTCTTCCTAAGGTATTGTTCAGTTCATTGATTATCAAAGCTTCTTCACTTAGCTTGAGTTAAAGATATAGTCCCTACTATTCTCTTCATCGACAACACACATACCAAGTCAAGTTAGACTGAGTTGTTTTGATTAGGGATGAGGAGTATATAAATGCACAAGTAAAAGATATTATCAAAGTATTATTTCTCATCTCTGGTGTTGATTGGCTGCCATTAGGCTTGGACACTACCTCCGCAAAGTCACTTCTGGAACATAAGCATTACTCCGCTACCAGTGAACTTGGACAATACCCCGGTGGAGTTGCTTGTTTCACCTCTCCGCGCAGGAATTATTTCTCTTCTTTTACCCTTTATTTCATTTTTCATTTTCTTCATTTTGTTCAAAGAACTATGCATAGGCACTTATTTATTTCATGGGGCCAAAGAGGGATCCCGATTTAGTGAGAGAAGAAGAGATTGTCCCTTCAGAGAAGGATATTTATATGCACCTCTGACATACTTGTTAAGGTTTTCCTCCCCTCCTTACTCTACTCGACTTAGTTAACAAGGGTTAACTGAAAATAGAAGACCGATTAGAGTAGTCGGTACTATTTAAAAGTGCAAGCATCATGATTTCACTGGGACTCTCTCCGAAAGGAATGTATTTTCCATCAGAGTGTCATACACTAAAATAAATGCAAGATTCACATAAAGAGAGGGAATAAAAATATAACCAAGCGTTGATAATAGTACAACTTCCTCTTGGACTTCACCCTTCTTACTTCAAAATCCAAACACAGTCTCATTAAGAAGTTATCCTATAACTGAAAATAAAACAAACAAACAGAAATAAGTAGAGCGAAAGACAAACAAAGTAAATAAAAGGAAACAACAAAGCAAAAAAAACTACTCCTACTCATAACCTAAATAGAGCATAGGCCAGACTCATGTGAAGTGATGCTTCCAGTGCATCCATTGACGCATTGGATGAACTATGTGGGCGAGGAAATGCATGTCAAGAAATATATACAAGAAAATCAGTAAACAAGAAAGACAGGAAAATGAAAACCAAAACGTCTAAAGTTTGAATGGACACGCATAAAAGTAAGAACAAAAAACACATGGAAGACACTTTGCAGATGTACCATGGTGTTTAAACACATTACGAGTCAAAGACATGCATGCATCAACTTTCTAACTGTGAAGACGAGTGAACATAATTTTAGTTTTATGACAGTGCTCGCTACGTACGACTCCTCCAATGACTAAGCGATAGGATCATCTAATACATATGTAGGATGTGACAACTGTAAGACAAAATGATTTTCAATAGGTGCGTGTTGATGGGCTGGAATTTTTCACCAACAGCAAAGGGGATCTCCCCGGTGTAGGTTCCCAACTAGAGCCTACACCGTTTGCATTAGGGATCCCTTCCGATATGTAGGCTCGACTACTATTCATGTGTTTTGAGGTTGCTTCAGATGGAGGTGGGATGTGAGCTCAATTGAAATCATGGGTCTCAATAAACACAAGGAAATAGTTGACAAATATCTTATAATGTGCAAACCATGAATAACTAGACTATTAACAACATAAACCTTATGTAAAGTAACTGTCAGCAGGCTTCAAATAAGACTCATGTTTTACAAGATAAAACACTCAACAATTGTAAAGTAATTCACAAAAATCAAACATCTATGAGCATAGATAAACAGGCAGTCAAAATAGATTACACCAATACCAGCAAAACAGTTCATTAGCACAAGCATAGAGTTAGCGAATCAAATACCATCCATGTGAAGCAACCCAAATTTTGTAGTATGAGACAGCATATGACGAGACCGCACATCAAAGGACTCTCAGGAACATCTGATCCATCAAGTGAATAAAATACTCATGGAATTATGACATAAAATATTTGAGGAATCCAATAGTGGAATCTTACAATCACTCCTTGCATCATTTAGAAGAGCATAAGTTCCCTTAAGCAATATTATATCTCCAAAAATGTCCTCAGCCAAAAGGCCTTTACAAATGTGTCATGAGGTTGTATTTATAGAGTGAGGGTGACTCATGGCCTACCCTTGACTCTTGAACTTCCTCATGACTCTTCATCTAATTGATGACTTTTGGTCTCCCTCATGACCTTTTGTATTTCAAAATTTTTTTATGCTACCAAAGTACATACATCACAAAAATAAGTGATCAACCTAATTTATTAATTTAACAATGGCAAGTTCTAGGATGTCTAGATTGAGTTGTTTTGTCAAATAGCTATGCCATAGGTTGTATTCCACTGTGATGGGAGTGATCTGTGGTTGATCTTTATCAGGTTTGTGTAGGCACTAGAGTGCATCTGGAATGAGGGTGGTCTATTTGGCATTCACCTAGTTATTTAGGGTTACCAGTTTGGTGTAAATCCTTACAGGTTCTACCACATAACGTGTGATATTCTCTTTCGTGATTGACATGTCCTCTGCACGGGCTCCTTGTTTATTTGTATCCACAAACGCCTGTACTTCCTTTGAGATACCATCCTGCCTCCTTACTTGCCCAACTTCTCGTATAGAAGGGACCCCATGAAGTTGGATCATAGATTTTAAGCCGCTGAAAAGATGCCTGTAGGAAGCTAATACCTTGTCCACATATTTGGTCAATTTGTCTTTAGATTGAATCTTGATGTGGAGTTGAACCTTAACGTTCTGCATGGTGATCCAATCTTTCTTAGGGGCCACTGTTGGTGCTCTTAGGTACCTGACAGACCATTCATGTATCTTATCTAGAGAAATCATAGCCTCCTTTAGCATTGCGACTCTTTCTTTCGTGTGGGATTGGATTGCCATGATTGGGGCCACTGTGTGATGTAGTTTGGACATCTCTTCGTAGACCAGCACCATGGCCTCCCCAAGGGTCTTGGCTTCTCCTTCGATTTCTACCTGAAATTACACTGTGCTTGAGTGAACTAAACGGAGTGCAGCATTCTCTTCCTCTACCTTCTTTCTCTCTTGATCTACTGTGGTGGCCCTTAGTTCAGATGCATAAAGTTCATTCTGAAGGTTTGTGATCTGCTTGCTCATCCGAGCCACATTGTGTTCTGTGGCAGCGATGAAAGTTATCCCGGCTGAGGTGATCATCTCCAGGTTCACTGTGATGTTGGGCACAATCTCCTTGGTCGTGGTGACTGATAAAGACACAGCTGGATTCCTGGCATAATATTTTTTCCTTTCTTATATAATATTAAGGTTAACTTCATCGAAGGTGAGCCTTGTGAGATCTAAGACCTCCTCTTCTTGTCCTTCCGAGAAACTCAGTTCCTACAAGGGAAGGTGTCTGCCAGTGAGGGAGTAGAAGGAGGCACATCCAATGGGGGTAGCTCGCTTTGATCTGTACCTAGATTGGTTGTTTTTCTAGTCTCTCCTTGTTCGATTCCCTAAATTTCCTTTTCCTTGTTCCTCCTTAGCTCTTTCTCCTGTTGCCTCTTTTCTTGATCTGTGGAAACTTGTTGCCTCTTTAGCTCATCTTCCATATTTTTCATCTCTTTCTCTAATCTCCTTTTCTCTTGCACTCCTCCTCCTGTTTTCTCTTCTCTGCTTCTTCATGCGCCCTTATTTCTTCCTCTTGTTTTCTCTTCTTTTCTTCTTCCTGCACCCTTCTTTCCTCCTCCTGTTTTTTCTTCTCTACTTCTTCCTCCGCCCTTCTTTCTTCCTGCTTCTTTTCTTGTAGTTGTTTCTCCTTTTCTCACTCTTCATGTTGCCTCCTATTTTCGAGCTGGCCTTGGTTGCTAGAAACTTGAGATTGTTTGATATCTTGCTCTCTTTGCCTCTTAAGCTCTTTCTTTTTCCTTGCCAAGGTGGCATTCCTTTGTTCCAGCGTTTCATTAATGTCTTCCTATTCGGGGTTGCTCAAGACATCTTTGACCTCTTTCACCATTCGCTTCTCGGATTCCCTAGTGTCTTTTGGTGCCTCGTGCTGTTTTTTATTGATGGTGGAGGATCTTTCTTTAAGGCTAACATCTTCTCGGGAATCCTCGAGGAGCTCCTCATCTCTGGCATGATTATTGCTTGGACTAAGTTCCCTCGTGGCGTTATACTAATTTTTTACCCCATCCTCATGATCTTGATTGGTGTGCGAATATGACTAGCTGAACTTTGCTTTATTGCAATGGGTGGCCATGAATTTCTCGGGATCATATGTCCAGTAGTTGAGACTCAAAAAATGGCTCCCCTTCAATGCCTCGGCCTCTGCCTCTACTTGTTTAAAATAATCCACCACATATGCTCCTATCGTGAGAGGGAAGATGGGCCATGGTTTCTTCTTGCCTGTGTTCAATACCTTTGAAAATCCTTGTGTCATTTGGTAGCATACTTCTCGCAGGAGCATTTTGTGTGTGACGAACCTGAGTAGGGCATGGGGGGCCTTATGGGTACCGAACAGTCTTATGAATGTTCCTTCTTGAATGGGAACTAATGTGCTACCTTGACCACAGTCTCCATCGCCCTCTTTGACATGCATGGTGGTTCTTCACCAAATAGCAGCTAGTGCAATGGGGCGATAAAAGATTCAGAAATCACATCTATCATACCTCTGTAAGTTGTGTCCTAGAAAACCTTGTAGTTGTGGTGCATGGGGTTGGCCGCTGATGTATCCCATTTAAAGACCCAGTGCTCAAATTGGCATCTTGCACAGACATCATCTAGGAGGTATGAAGCCATATAGAATTTCGGAGGTTGTTCTAGTTGTGGACGCTTGGCTGCAGTTATGTTTGTTTTCAACAATGATGGGAGAAAATTTTCCCAATTAAAAGCAGTTCCTCGGGTGGCGACAATGTACATGAGAGGAACCTAGGTGTTGTAGAATATGTCGCAGTCTGCCTTACCATACAAGCAACACATCATCATGGAAATTAGTTGAAATACCTTATGCAACCCATCTGCCTTGTATGCCTAATATGTTCTGACCTGGAACTTTGATGGGTCCTACCACCATTCCCTCAGGATGTATTTAACTGGGGTCACAAACTCAGAGAGCCACCTGGTATTTAAAATTTCTTTCTTCTCTAGGAGTCTATAGTAGGCAGCGATATATGCAGGGGAGATTACAGCTAAGGGTGCTCTAGCATGGTCCCTAATCATCTATGAATCTGTATCTGTATTTTTCAAGATCCATTCAATAGTCTCTATGAATAGGAAGGCCGGGGTGTGTGATGCTATCTTGTGTAACTTCGACCTCTGGGCATTTATGTATACTGGGAAATCCTCTTGGGTTTCCGGTATGTCTGGCTTCGAAAAATCTTCGTAGATGTTGTACCAGGAGAGTTTTGTGGTTTTATTAATGTTGCAGGTTGTGTCCCCAAAGATGGGTGGCTCCTTGTCTTGGTAGATCTCCCACGAACCGCTTCATGAGCCTCTGTGAGTAGCCTTAGTGGTTGGAGGTGCCATCTCATCTTCGAAGGAGGAGATGGATATGAACTCGAGGTCCACGTCACCTAGCATGTTGAAAATACAATCCCACGATGAGAGAGACGACATGAAAAATCGAGCAAAATTGCGTAAATAAAAGGAATTTCAGAAGCTAATAGGAAATTCACATAAGGAGACAGGTTTCCAGGTCACAAAGACAAAAGTGCGACTGAGCGACTTGTTATATAGGTTGCAAAGTCGCAAGTCACAAGGTCACAGGTTTTTGGGGCCACGAAGTCGTAGGTCGCAAGGTCGTGGTGGACACGAAGTCGCAGGAAAATGGGTAATGCGGCCTTAACCCATGTGACCTAGGTTTGGGAGGGTCAAGAAAAACAATCTGAGGCTTTGGGAGGTTTGGGACTCTTCCTGGAAAGGTGGTTAAAGCTTACTGGTGAAAACCAAGAAGGTTAGGGTCAAAAAATGACCATGGTTTGGTCAAGGAAGAATGAACAGGGCCAAGGCAACTGCTCTTTTGGGTTTGAGGTAAAAAAATAAGCAAAGGGGATAAAAAATCCCTTAGGAATGGGATGCAGAAGGTTGGGGAGGCAGGGAATGACACTTGGTAAAAACATCATGATTGTTGGGAAGGTGAAAGGTCGCCTACCTAGATAAAACTGCATGTGCGTCCAAGTCACAAACCCTCTTCATCTTCCATGTGACCAAAGGATCTATTACAATGAATGGGGCGACGTCCCTATTTATAGTTTTGGTCATACGTGTGAAGGTCATATGGGTCTAAAGTGAGATCTTGTGACCTGGTAGTCGCGAGGTCACAAGAGTCGCATGGTCACATTGATAGGCAAGTGATACCTGACCTATGCAACCTTGCGACCCTGGAGTCGCGAGGTCACAAGGGTCGCATGGTCGCATCGAGGGGTAAGTGTAACGTATGTGACCTTGCGACCTATGCGACTTGTGGGTCACACAGGTCACAATAGTCGCAACGGTCACAAGATTTCGACTTAGGCGCGCTCTGAATTTGCGACTGACTTACTTAGACAGGCTCTAGCGACCTAGCTTCACTTAGCTATAAAAATTAGTTTTTTATAGGGTTCTTCTGGACTAGGGAACTCTTGAGAAAATCTCAACGGTGCAAGAGGTTTTGCACGATATAGAGGTTCTAAAAATTTTAAGGATTTCAGGATTTTTGGAGGGGTTGTTGCAGCAGCTACAACAATGCGATAGAGTGATGAAGAGCCTCAAAATATTCAACACTATTATGATCGAAAGTGGAACTAACCTTAAGACTATGAGAACCTGACATAACCATTAGCTCGGGTTGAAGTGCCTCAACAGCTTGGGGAAGTTACAACTCATCAGAAGGTATATCATCACAGATCGGTAGTTGGGAAAGATTAGTAGCGAAAAAATCAGAATCGTGACCAAATGAATCAATGAAGAGGTCGCAACATTCACGATCAGAAATTTCAAGATCACAGATGGAGGCATCCTCATAATATGATGAATCACAAAAGAGGGGAAGATTGAAAACAAGGAATTTCACCCTATAAGTTTTCAAAAATATGAGGTGAGGGATTAGGAAGATTTAGAATAGAAGATTCGTCCTCTCCACAACTTGATGAAAAAATAGCATCCCACATATTTTGGGAATGATCAGAAGTGGTAACAACATCAAAAACTAATTTTTCACAAGATTCAACATAAATGACAGAATGGTGGGAAATGTCATGATGATGAAGGAGAGGTGCGGAATAAAGAGAATAATCCTTCGTCATAGATTCTTGTTCAGCTATGGGCTCCCCTACATAATAATCATGAATGATATCTTAAGTTGGCTAGTCAACACCAAATCCATCTAACACTTGATCCTCATGAACATCACAAGAGAGATTTGAAATGGGTGGACACGAAAACTCACAATTCGGAGGATCAAAGGGACCAAAGAATGAAGGACGAGGAGATAACACTTCATCATAATAATCAAAGTCATAGTCCAAACTTGCACTGAAATTCTGAGTATGTGAGGTGGGAGAAGATGGTGGTATATCAATGAATGAATTATGATTCTCTCCCACCTCAACCTGTGGCACTAGAGTTGTTTGATGAGAAGAGGACGGAGGGTCACTTGGAACAACAACCTTGTCCATTGTAGATTTAGAAGCTCTGACACCAAGGTATGTTGGGAGCGGTTCAAAAGATTCTAATTAGCTCAACAACCTCCACTTGTCGTTTCTCGGTCACATATTGGTGTCAAGCTTGGTACTGTGTGATGATGTCCCCAAACTGTGTGACGGTGTCTGGCTGGAAATGGACTCTAGCCTCCATGGCATTTGGGTACAATGTCTTGGAACCAGTTTCAAGTTCATTCTGAAGCATGAGCATCAGTGTTCTGATTTGGACAGGACCACCAATGTAAGTATGCAAGTTTTGTTTGTTTAGATCTAAATCCTCCTTGGTGGCAATTTGTCTTAGCTTATCCAAGTACCAATCAATTTCCTGTCGGACTTGGTTCCTGGATTTGGCTTTAGTGAGTGGACCGACTAATGGGATCTGGTGTGTTCTCACCAAGACATCCAAACCACTGAACAACAATACGTATGAGTCCTGAACGCTACAATAAATGACGCAAGTTTCATGTTGTTCTGAATCGACATCTGAAGTTTTTCTTTCTCCAGCTCTGCCTGTGGCTTCATTTTCTTCACTAAGTCAAGTGATGCCCCTTTGTATCACATTTTCCACTCTTGCACATAGGTAATGGCAGCCTGTATGTTCTTGAGAGTCTTAACAAACTCTTTTCTCTATTGTTGTTGACCATGCAAGCGAAAAACTACTTTATGTACAATCATAAACCTCTCATAGAGCTTTCACATGTTGAATTGAGGCTTCTGTGATCCATATCAAGTTTAAGAGAAGATCTTCGTTGAAAATCACAAGATAAATCATTTGTCGACGCGTTTCGAACCAACCAGTGTGGTTCATCGTCAGGACAAGTTGAAGAACAGATCCAGCTTAGCATGTTAAATAGTCTGAGCAGAGACTCCAACGGCTAAATCGACAACGAGATTTCCGCTCGAACCAAATCCAAACTCGCCTTAAGAAAAATCTATTGGTGCTGTGGAGAGTGTAGGCGATGTTTGATCCGGGCAAAGGCAGGGAAATCGACAACGAGATTTCCGCTCGAACCAAAGCCAAACTCGCCTTAAGAAAAATATGATGGGAGTGTAGGCGATGTTTGATCCGGGAAAAGACAGGGAAATCGACAACGAGATTTCCGCTCGAACCAAAGCCAAACTTGCCTTAAGAAAAATCTGATGGGAGTGTAGGCGATGTTTGATCCGGGCAAAGACAGGGAAATCGAAAACGAGATTTCCGCTCGAACCAAAGCCAAACTCACCTTAAGAAAAATCTGATGGGAGTGTAGGTGATGTTTGATCCGGGCAAAGACAGGGAAATCGACAACGAGATTTCCGCTCGAACCAAAGCCAAACTCACCTTAAGAAAAATCTGATGGGACTGTAGGCGATGTTTGATCCAAGCAAATACAGGGAAATTGACAACGAGATTTCCGCTCGAACCAAAGCCAAACTCGCCTTAAGAAAAATCTGATGGGAGTGTAGGCGATGTTTGATCCGGGCAAAGACAGGGAAATCAACAACGAGATTTCCGCTCGAACCAAAGCCAAACTCGCCTTAAGAAAAATCTGATGGGAGTGTAGGTGATGTTTGATGGGAGCTTTCACATGGTTTCACCCAGTGTTGATACTTCAACAAGTATCGTTGCTCTCATCTCTTTCAAGTAAACCTGTACAGAAACTATAGTTTGTGCTGCTACATGGAGTTGTTCTACCTCTTGCCTAGAAGCCTGCAAGTTCTGTGCCAATTGCTCATTCTCACCTGCCAAATACTAAATGTTTGATCTTTTTGCTCCTACGTAGGCCAAGTTGGCTTTGACAATGGCATTTGGATGCTTCCTGGTGTCCGAAATTATCACCCTTTCTTTAACGAATGCAGGTGATGCGTGATCATTTGTAAAATGCTTTCTTCATGATTATACAATCCTATTTTGGAACTGATCAAATGATAGATTGTACACATCCATTACCAATCATCATTAAGGGGAAAAACACCCCCTTCCTCTCTTGGGGTTTGCTCTATTGCTGGAGGTGGTGGAGATTGAGCAATGACATTTTGTGTGTTAGGCATCAGATCGAAATCTTCATTCTGTTTACATGTTCCATCTCCATGTCTGTCACTTCAATCAATTTCTCAATCTACTGAGAAAGCTCTCGATCCTGCATTTATTCACCTTCCTCCTCAGTTGTTGGTTGGTTATGTTGCTGCTCTTCAACCTGTATCGGCGTTGTTTCCTCTGTCATTGCACCTTGCCTTTGTTCTTCCTCATGCTTTTGCTTCTCTTCTTGTTCTCTCCTTCTCAACTCCTGTTCTTCCTTCATCTTCGGCATTGTCTCCTTCAACTTCAGTTCGGCTTCCTACAAGCTCTATTTTATTTCTTCCTTAGCTCTACGCTATGTATCCTCAGCAACTTTTTTCTCCCTCTATTATGTTTGCAACCCATCTCCTTCCCTTGTCTTGTATCGGATTGTTGCCTTCTTCTACTCTTGCTAGAATTGTTTCCATGTTAGTGTTGACTCATTTTCTATAAATAGTTGAGTGACTGCATATATTGACAAGTTAACTCGTGCTTGCTAAACCGATTCCCCAATACTACTTCCAGTGGTCTCTTTTGAAGCAACTCTCTTTGGTGCTATTGTGACAGTGATTGCTGGAGAGAGGTGCTCAATAACCGTGGTAGTTGTGGGACAAGAAAGACACTCATGGAAAGAAAACATTAGTCTTTAGAAAATATATTTTCAAGGCATGATTAAGAAGCAAACCAAGAATCTGATTTGGAGGATTACAAAATTTTTATTGACAATAGGGGCTGACTGCTGTGGGAACTATGCAATCCCAACAGCCAAGGATGAAGCTTGAGACTTGATACTGCACAATGCGCAATCCCAGCCTGGGCAGAGACTGGGAGAGATTGTGCATTGCGCAGTCTCAGTGGCCAAGGTGACAGGCTAACCCTCAGAATTACACACTGCACAGTTGGATCCAGCGTGTACTGCACAGTTTCAGAGGCCAAGCTTGTGGCGTGAGCCTTAGGATTTCACAGTGCCCAGCTAGGCAAGGAAAGATCCAGTCAAAGAAAGTGTAGACTTTCCCGATGGAAGTGTGAAAAACGAGCAAAAGTGAATGATGATGTGCAAAACTGACTAAGTATGAGTGAATCAATGTAGATCAAGTGCAGAGACTAAAAAAATAGAAGGAAAATCAAGTATGTGAGGAGAGTTGCTGCAACGTCAACCATTAGTGAAAAACAAGAAAATTGATACGACACTTATGAAAGGAAAATGAAAACTTAGAAAAATGCTTCTACAAGTTAAAATAGGTTAAAACGCTAGCAACCATGAAGAGAAATAAGAAAAACCACACTCACACAAATGAAAAAGCGGTAAAAGACATTAAAAGAAAACCTCACCCGGAAAAGTGATGACAACTCCACCAAAGGTTCCTTGATCTCTTGGGGAATGCTAAAGCTTCAAGATCAAATGTGCAAATGAGCTCTAGAGGCATCGATTAACTAGATTTGAGTAAATGATGTTTTATGACATGCACGCCTAAAATCAAGGAAAAAGGGACACTCTATAGAAACTTCTAAAAATAACAATGTGTCCCCTTCGAAATACTAAAAATAGATCCCTATTTCCTAGGGAAGTTTTTTTCCATTTATTTTTCTTGCTTTTCCAAGGAAACTTGCCACACACACTGCTAGGAAAGACTGTGCAATTCTAGGAAACTGGGCAACTTTCTGGCTAAGTGCACTACACAGTTTTTGAGCTTAGTGAGGGATTGTGTAGTTTTCGGGCTCAGTGTGGGCTGCCTTCCATGACTGTGCAATTTTTGAGCTCAAGGCAGACTGTCAGTCTGAATTGCACAGTTCCCATCATCAAGGTTGTTTGCCCTCAAGGATTGCACATTTTTTGGAGGCAAGCCTAGAACTATTGTGAGACCAAATCGGAAGATCAACTTGTGAGTTAGAAAGATTAGCTAAGTGTGAAAAGGAGCAAAAACAAGCATGAATGAAAAGATAAGTCTCAGAAGAAGCATGAATACCTATATCAGTGCAAGATGAGCTCCCGTGGATAGGAAGTAAAGCACCAAAATCAAAGCATAGGGAAAATTTTGGAGGGTGGTTATAACTGCTACAACAGAAGGTAAACCTTGAATTGGATACGGTCCCTTGTTTAAGGAGGCTTTGTGAATTCTGGGATGTTGTTGATGGCCTTTCTCATCGAACCCATGTCAATGGGGTGGGGAAATTTTTGTCTTATTGACCTATTGTTAATTGCCCTATTGTATATTTTTGTCTAACTTCTATAGGGTCGCTTCCTTATCAAATATGCTGGGACCCTTCGCTGGGTGTTCCTCCTATTAGCTGGCTTCCAACTAGGTCGATATCCTTAGTGACAACGATCTTAGTGTCTGAGAATTCGTATCACTTCCATCTTTGTGACTTGCAGCATTACCTGATGGCTTGACCTTCCTAGAATAGAGGAAGCAATGATCAGGGTGGTCATGGTCGTAGTCAGGGTCAAGGCCTGAGGCGTAGTAGATGCCAACCTCAACCTCGGTCGATCATGAGATGGGGTCAGCGAAAAGCAAATTAATTAATTCAGCACGTAGCCCAGTCTTACCAGACCAATACGAACCCTCAGGTTTGCCAGGTGATATTAGGGTGGGAGACTGATTTGAAACAACAAGCAGAGGATAACGACTTGGGTTTGGAAGAATGGTAGGGGCTCGTCCCAGATCTGGGCCACTCCAGAGGTCGTTACACTCAGTTTTAGTAGACCTTGTATCTTTATTGGAAGATGAAAAACCTCTTGGAAAAATCCTTGACCACCTCCGTTGCAGGAATGTCAAAGTTAGCAACAAAAATCCAGGAAATTCACAAGTTTCAACTCATTCAACACCAAATTCAAGAGCAAAATGTTTGTCTAAGATGCAATGAAAAGCATATCCCATGCCTTCCTCAGACCGAACTGTCGGGGTCCAGTGCTAAAGACCTGACACCCATAGATTCTTTTAATGAGTAATAACTTGAAGTGCATAGTTTGGACTCTTAAAACTTACTATGTATAAATCACTGGTTTGCAACCTTTGTTGTTTTTTTATAGACATATAATAAATAGGAGACTCAAAGACAATCAGGTCTATATAGCCTCGTTAGACATTCTCATGAGATTTTGGATGAAATACAATGCAGTAAGATGACCAATAGACTTGGTTTCCCACTGAATAGGTTGAGGCCATTTAATCATGTTTAATGTAAAACGTGCTTATTTTTGAAATAGAATAAGGAAAATTGCCAAACTTACTAAATAATAATAATAATTAATTTTGTTTAAATTTTAGTTAAAAATTACTTAACAAATAAAACAAGCCATTATAATTTTAAATTTTAAATTTTAAATTGTATACCGTTCTCAAATTTTTCCAAACCACTAAATCTATTTTTATGTCATTTAAACCATTAACATTGAGATTTTACCCACAAAAGCTTTTAAATAAGGTCTTTAAAACTAAAACTCACTAGTTAAAAAGCTCCCTTTCCTAAAGAATATAGGTACAAGTTATATGGAAGATTGTAACACCAACTTTACGTTTTATGCGCACATGTTTTTGGCGTTTACGATGTGAAATTTTCTTCGGACACATGCTATTCACTGCACTGAAGACGCATTGATAGGGGGAGTATGGACAGTAATATCAGAGGACTCCTAGGTTGCCCAAAAAGAGTACGCGCGACATTTTTGAAGCCTTCCGATTGGCGCTGACGTCCAATGATGACCGTCCGTCGATAGCATGAAATTCCTTGTCAAGAACGGGCTTCACGAGAGCTGCATGTACTAGCTCAAAATTTTCCATAATGACAATGTCGGTGGTCCTCCCGACCTCCGTGTGGTTGAAAAGTTTGGATTGGTATCGAAATTTATGCAAGTAATTAAAATGTTTTTAATGTACTGTAATTTTAAGTTTGGCTAACCCTAATTTTTGTGGAAAAAATTATTTACTAACAAGATAGCATCTTGACCTAATTTAATTTCTTAAAAATAATTTTTTCACGTGGAGACTAAAACCTAGATTACCATGTATTGGGTCAAAAAGTTTATTCTCCATTCTAATGTGAAATCGATGTGTAAGTATGTTTGTTTATGTGAAAATAAAAATAAAATATTTGCTAAATAGAAAAGCAATGTGGGTTATGAAATGTTTGAATATGAGTTATGAATAAAATAATTTTTGAGCCAAGAGGCTACAACCTAGTATAAGGTGATGTGTAAGTTTGTGGATACGATCATGCTCTTTTAAAATAAAATTAAAAATTATGTTTTAAATAGAAGAATAATGTAAGTTATAATTAAAAAAGAATGAATATGATAATTAAAAGTAAAAAAAATGCGTGATTCAATACTTTTCAAAAATATTTGAACAAGAGATTTAAATAAACTATTTGAAAATCTATGTTAACTATTTGGTCTTATATATAATCTATTTAACATTCAAAAATACAATTTAAACAATGAAAAATAACACATTGTATTTTGCACTCTAAAAAAATTTACACTTAAGATGGATCTATGCTAGTTTATGTATATATACACACATATATACAAGGGGGTCTCACTAGCCCCAAGGGTTAGCTCAATGGGTCTCATACACCAATTTAGTGTCTGGCTTTGCCGTGACCTTAAAATTGGATATATATATATATATATATATATATATATATATATATATATATAATTTTAAGGTCACGGCCAAGCCAAACACTAAATTAGTGTATGAGACCCCCTTTTTTGTGAGACAAGGGACCCACCTTAGCCAAGAAATTTCACTGCAAAGTCTACAAAGAAATACATACTCTACCCTTCTAATTTTGAACATGTAACTTCTTAAAAGAAAACACATACTCTTCATCATGAAACTCACTCAAACTATATACCTCACTGTATAAAAGAAAACATACAACCATATTATTATTTATTATTTATTATAATTATAATTTTAAATATTTTAATTTTTAAATATAATAAACATAAAACACTATAAACTAACTTTTATTTATCATATTTTCTGGTGATTTTTTTTAAATTAAAATTTAACTAACTATAACCAGACAAGTCTGTATTTCTCTTCAAAAGTTATGTTATTTATGTTCTTTATGAACCCACGTGGAGTCAAAATTATTCACCCTGCGGCAATTCTCAGAATAGGTTAGGTTTGTCAGGGTAATTTAAGATATTCCAAACTGAACCGGTTCCACATGCCAACGTGTCACTACAGATCTGTTTGATAAAAATTTGGCATTTTTTTCCGTTTGGGTTTTCGAACGTCCTTGCATCACTCCACCATAATCACAGTGACCGTACAAACGCCCCCACGGGCCCTAAATCGTCTTTATAGCCCCACGAGATTCTTTTCTCTCAAATTCATTCCTTGGTTTCGTCCCTCTGCATTGTTTGAAGCTCTAGAGAATTATGGGAGAACCGTCGAGACTGTACTCGTTTATTATACTCTGTTTCATGGCTTTCGTTTTGTATTTTGTTTTTGTCCATGGCGTTGTGCCTTCAGCTCTGGAGCCTCAGCGTTCCCCTCCTCCTCTTCCCTGTAGCCCCGTGTTGCTGCTCGAATGTGTGGGTCTCACAAGGACCGCCCTTCAGTTAAATGCTGCGCATCTCTGAGAAGCATCGCAGAGGACAAATGCTTCTGCTCGCGTTTGCGTGCTGGTGTGTTGGACGCTTCTACTTTCATCCCCATTGCCCAAGCCTGCGGTATCACCACCAATTTTACCGTCAAATGCAAATGGTATGTGAGGAGGTAGGGTATGCTTTTTTTAACTTCTTGGCCCCATAATCAAATTATTAATGGACTGTCAAACTGGTAAATTTGAATGCAGATAATAGCTTTCTCTCAGAAGGCCTAGTTCAGTACAGTATGACGAAATGCATTTAGATTTGCTGTTAATTTTGTAGATAGGAGGAGTATAAATTCAAAAGAGGCAGAAGACGAGATAGGTTCTGTTGAACTCTTAATAAACGGTTATCCATATGTTGTAACTGGCCAAGGTCAGATGTTGCTCTAATGATTTTAGGGTTCTTTTGTTTACTTCTTCATTTAATATTTCAATTTTACTTTCATTGAAGAATGCTTTTTATCTCATGGGATCTTTATCATTTGGATGATTAATTTGTCTCAGTCATCTTTTAATGAAAATGTGGATGAGTTTTTTTAGAAGAAGCTGTATTAACCTGAAATTCACAATTACATATATTCAAAGAAGCGAAATTGAAATCGCAATATACATACTTACAGAAGCATAAGCATGATTGCTATAATATGCTATACATATTTATTTACAGAAGCATGTACATATTTACAGAAGCATAAGCATGATTGCTATAATATGCTATACATATTTATTTACAGAAGCAATAGCATGTACATATTTACAGAAGCATAAGCATGATTGCTATAATATGCTATACATATTTATTTACAGAAGCATGTACATATTTACAGAAGCTCGCAATGTACATATAAGCATGATTGCTATAATATGCTATACATATTTATTTACAGAAGCATGTACATATTTACAGAAGCATAAGCATGATTGCTATAATATGCTATACATATTTATTTACAGAAGCATGTACATATTTACAGAAGCTCGCAATGTACATGATTGTTATAATATGCTGTACATATTTACATAAGCATAAGCATGATTGTTATAATATGCTATACCTATTTACAGAAGCAGAAACCAATATGTTGTACATATTTACATAAGCATAAGCATGATTGTTGTACATATTTACAGAAGCTCGCAATGTACATGATTGTTATAATATGCTGTACATATTTACATAAGCATAAGCATGATTGTTATAATATGCTATACCTATTTACAGAAGCAGAAACCAATATGTACTTATAATATGCTATACCTATTTACAGAAGCATATGTTGTACATATTTACATAAGCATAAGCATGATTGTTGTACATATTTACAGAAGCTCGCAATGTACATGATTGTTATAATATGCTGTACATATTTACATAAGCATAAGCATGATTGTTATAATATGCTATACCTATTTACAGAAGCAGAAACCAATATGTTGTACATATTTACATAAGCATAAGCATGATTGTTATAATATGCTATACATATTTACAGAAGCAGATAAGCATAAGCATGATTGTTATAATATGCTATACCTATTTACAGAAGCAGAAACCAATATGTACTTATAATATGCTATACCTATTTACAGAAGCAAAAACCAATATGTTGTACATATTTACATAAGCATAAGCATGATTGTTATAATATGCTATACATATTTACAGAAGCAGAAACTAAATTGAACACATACAAGTATGTTGTACATATTTACATAAGCATAAGCATGATTGTTATAATATGCTATACATATTTACAGAAGCAGAAACTAAATTGAACACATACAACCTGCGGAGCAATGGAAACATGCAGCGAGGGTCGAACCTGGGTGGGTAGGCGAAAAGCCGACTGTTTCCACCACTCGGGATAAATGCCCAAGTGCTTGTCTCAGCGATCCTTATCTGTTAAGGATTACAAATTAATATTAAAACTTTTCTTTTGTTGCAAGATCAGAATATATATATATAAATAATTATAATTTTATGTTTGATGATTAAAAATATGTTGTTTTTTTTTTTAATTAACTCAATCTCAAATTTTGATGTGTTTTTGTTTCGAAATTTGAGATATTCATATTCCGAGATTCAGTGATACCTCAGATATCTGATCCAAGGTGTTTTAAGGTTACTTTGTTTCGATACTTTTTGACATATCGAATTTAGAAAAACAATGAGAAATGTTACAAATTAATTAAGGGGTAATGAAATACAATATCTAAATTTAGAAAAACAATGAGAAATGTTATAAATTAAATAAGGGGTAATGAAATACATAAGATATTGCGGAAATCCATATAAAAATGCATAAAATAAGAAATACACAATATAAGTGGTTCATTTAATTTGGGATATGTCCATGGAGAAACAACCAATATTTCTTTTTATATTATTTAGCAAAATAAAGAGGTTCGCTGTAATTTTTTCTTCGCTCTGACACTGTCTCCTCTCTCTTTTTCGTTTAGAATTATAATACACAACCACAATACAATTCCCTCATATAAATTGAGGGGGTACCTTCTAGGGGAAAAAACCCTAAATTAACATAATTTCTACCGTTAGATCATCCTCTTATTGAATGACACAGATTTACTATGAAATTACAATATTTTACAAAGAAATTTTTCATCTATTTTTAGCTTACCCCCAAATCCCTGTCAAGGGGCTCATAAAAGTTATCATCGCCCCTCTGGAACCCCTAACGACGATTAAACGGGTGACATTGTCACTCAATTAAGAACAACGATCCAACGCGACTGAAACAAAAACCTCTGAACAATTAGGAAGATAATTAGGCTCCACACCTAACAATCTCCCACTTGGAGACTGATTATAGCAACTCCACTGCCGCTTCACTTACTGGACAATGCTTCCACTTTGGACTTAGTTGTTTCTCATCTTCATCATCATACTTGAAGACCAATTGAAACTCAACAGGATTTCAGTTTCTCCCTGGTTACAACTTTTGTTAACATGTATGCAACATTCTTGCTAGTGTGTATATTTTCTAGCTTCAATTGTTCATCTTCCAACACTGACCGTACGAAATAGTACTTGAGTTATATATGTTTAGTCTTGGAATGAAATGTTGAGTTCTTTGTAAGATGAATGACACTCTGGATGTCACTGTATAACTTGCCCATCTCCCGCTTCTTGCCAAATTCATCCATAAACCTTTGTAACCAAATCATTTCTTTACTAACCTCTGTAGCATAAACATACTCTACTTTCGTTGTTGAAAGTGCAACAATTTTTTGCAATTTTGAAACCCAATTGACAGTTGTTCCACCTACAATAAACACATACCCTGTGGTGCTCCTCCTGCTACATCTATCACCTACCATATTTGCATCAACATATCCCTGTAGAGAAATGTTTGAACCACCAAAGCATAATTCTTGATTAGTGGCACTTCTCAAATACCTGAGAATCCACTTCACTGCGATTCAATGCTCTTTTCCAAAAAAGTTCATATACTTACTTACAACTCCCACTACATGTGGAATATCAGGCCTTGTGAAGACCATTGCATACATTAAACTTCCAACTGCTTATGCATATTGAACTTTACACATATAATCCATCTCTTCCTAAGTCTTGGGCTACATCTCCTGACTTAGTTTAAAATGGCTAGCCAAAGATGTACTAACTGGTTTTTCATTTTGCATATTAAATATTTCCAATACCTTTTCTATCTACTCACTCTGAGACGTTGTTGTAAAAGACACGACTTTACAAGGATCTCCTAAAATTATATGAAACTCCTAAGGATTTTACAACTTTGATCTTTGAATTTTGTATAATGGAAATGTTTTTATGAGTTTTTTCCCAGTGTTTATAAACATATTTTAAACAGTTAAAAAGTTATATTACAATGTTAAAAAGTTATATTACGATGAAAAATTGTTTGATCAAATTTCTTTTAAAAAAATCATAAATAAACCATATTTATATTATTGTATAAAAATAAAAATAAACTATTATTAATGTTAAATAATAATGTTGAAAAACAATAGACAAATACTTTTGTGGCATATTACTCACACATTTCACATTCAAATACACATATGCTATACATATTTCACAAGCCTTTCTCTTCATCAATTTCATAGTTTAGAAAATAATATTTGGTAACTTTAAGTAATAATAATTTTTATACATTAATTCTTTCTCTTAATGTTCTTGTTGATGAGGAAGCTTCATGTTATGAATTTTTTTTTCTAGAGCATGGTTTCGTTTACCAGCTACAGCGAGCTAATTTATACAAATGGACACTGAGACTTGAAAACCCCTTTTGACGAATGAATTGAACATTTACCCTATGAATAGGGTTTTTTTCGTTGTGGTTTTTGATAATATGTAGGACAAGAAGGTCATATGCGTCACTGTGTTGTGGTTTTGGGGTAGTGTTAGTCTCTTTATGCAGCCTTGGACTCCCACTTTTGATCTGATAACGACATGAATCTCTTCACCCTAGTTTGAGGAAGGCTTCTGAACCTTTCTTTGCATTTTTGGAATCTTCCATCACTTTCCTCTATTAGGAATGTGTTGGGAAAGTTTTATTCTCGTTGCCTTGAAACTGGAAAAAATTCAAGACTACATATGCTAGAATATGTGTGGAGATCAACTTCAACAAGGGTTTTCCCACAATTTTCCCACAGAGATTAATCTGATACATCTAAATTATGTTTAAGTCCAAAATCTTGACTATGAGAATATTTCATTTCAGTGTAGAGCATGCTATGAATGTGGCATGTAATTAAAAACTTCCCAAACATTCTTAGAATAGAAAAGACCAAAAAAAATCCCGAAAACGCAAATGGTGGGAAGAGCGCAAGGTGAGCACTATACGGAATACGAGGAAGAACTTCGAGGCAAGAAAGAATCAGAATTTAAGAAAGAAACAAAATCGGCCAAAAAAATGCATCTACTACAACAGTGTCCAAGTAGTACGAAATAACACGTGGATCTTTGGAAGAGAGTAAAATTTCTCTCGGTGCAACAAAAGTGGAAAACCAACAAACCCTTGTGGAAAATGGATCCCCTCTGAAAACCACAAGGAATAACGTTGAAAAAACAACTTCTTCGGTAGATCATGCAGGTGAAGAAGATTTCAAGAATAACAATGTGCGCTTGCTAAAGAAAAACCTACTAGATCATGCGGGTGAAGAAGATTTCAAGAATAACAATGTGCACTTGCCAAATAACCACCTACCAAAATTTACAGAAAATGGGGTTTGGATTCAAGTTGGGAAGAAAGGGAAAAAAAATTCACCAACAAAAACAAAAAGTTAGAGTAAATATAAAACTAATGAAAAATGGAATGTAAATGTGTTTGGATATTGAGAATTTTTTGGAAAAAATTTAATTGGAAAAACACTGTATTTTTTGTGCCATAGGGAATTTGTTTAAAAGATTGAATTGAACCTCTATGCTAAATATTAAATCTACACACCTTAAAAGTCTCTAAAGCATATAAATGATCTTAAAAATCTCTAAAGCATATAAATGATCTTGGTTAAACAAATAATACCTATCACGTTTAATATATATATATATATATATATAACTTATGCATTTAGCAAATTTTAAAATGACAATATTAACATCCCAACTACCGCCCAAAATGGCATGGAGATGAATTTGTCCTGATAGAATAATGACAACCCCTATTCTTCTATATAGAGACTATTTGAATATAGTGGTCTCGTTAATTGGAGAATCTACTTATAATTATGCTCTCTTAAAACCTAGTAAAACTAAGACCTTTTATATTTTAACAACTTCATTTTGAAGTCAAGATCATATAGATGTTAGATTGTTATTGAATAAATTTGATTACAAAATTATCGATATATTTGATAAACATTCTCAATTCATCCTAAATTCATATGCTATACAAAAAAATCCCTTAAAAATGAGTGTATGCACCAACCTCATTATTTGTGGACATCTTTAAACCTCAATGAAACTTGTTTCAAATTCTCCCTCAAGATGAAGGATGATCTCGTGAACTTTCCACCCCTTCTATATTGAAGTGACTAATAAGCCTATAATTTTAATTTTTTTAGGAAATAATTTTGTATTTTAATCAATTTTTTACTTAAATTTTAATTATTTATATCATCATAAAATGTATTAAAATTAGAACACTAAAATTTCATTAACAGAATTACTTAGAATTTAAAATTTTTAAAAAGGCCAATTATATTTTGGAAAGTTTGAGATATAATTATAATTTTTGCAAAATCATAAACTAATATTTGGCATAATGTATGAGATTTACGTTAAAAATTATTAAAATGTATTAGAGAGGTAAAGTTAACCATGATCATAATGGAAATTAAATTTATTGTAAATAATATATGATAAAGGATATTTATATGAAAGTAATCGTTACCTCGATTGGGGTGAGAGTTGAAAGGATGGCGTCAATGGGGTTCATGCCATGGTCAGGAGAGTAATGATGTGGGATGGTGGGTGGTTGGATGGCGGTCCTTACACATACCTCCTCCCATGCACAAGTTGGTGAGTAGTTTTAATGCAATTAAGGAATGGCATTGACATCAAATAGAAGCCTCGCTCTTTGGGTTTTATGTGAAGGATCTAGTATGGCCGATCTAAATTGGCATCATTTCTATAGGAACCCTCAAGGCGGTAGTGAAGGTGACATCCCAGGCTTGGAACTTAGCTGTAAAGGGCATATTTTCTCCTTTCAAACGCTACAGTCGTGGGTATGTCCAAATAATTATTCTTGTGAATGCCCTAATCCCTGTGTTTTGTTGGTATTTCACAATTTTGTTGATGGTTGTTTCTAGGATGGTCTTATGGGTTAGTAGAGAAACCTCCTAGGAGGTATGGGGGACAAGGGTCATTTATTTTCCTGGATTGTCTAGGTGTTTTCGAACTTTCCTTATTTATTTTATAATTTTGTTTCCCCTGGTGCACATGTAACCCTGCAATACACTATGGATACTAGTCTTTATATCTTGCATGGGGATTTTTGCTCTCTCTTTAGTTTTATCAATAAACCCTTTGCCTGGTATGATATGGGGAGGTTTTATAAAGGTGTTGATGGCGTTGGACTCGCCAACATCCAAGGAATCTCCTTGATATGAAGTTTCAACTAGACCTCACACTATTTGGAGTAAGAGTCCCAGTAGTGGGTGGTAATGTTATGCCTTGACTATGAAAACGCGCAGAATGAAATATGGTAACTTTGGGTGAGAGCAAGTGTGTGACATTGTGGAAGGCCAAGTGTGATGCATGAAGGTTCAAACACACGAAGGGAAAGTGAAGTGTGCCCCTTGGAAGCCTGTAATAGCATGCAGCTAGAAAGGAACACACAAGCATAATCATATCACAAGCTAAGCTGCAGAATAATCCACAAGTTAAAGTGATGAATTAATACAACAACACGCATTCAACAAGATTCATACACATGCAAATGAAATAGTTAAGCATAAGCCTAAGTTAAATAACATACATTGCAAATACAACAAGAATAGTCCTACTATATTGACAACATATGCATGAAAGTGTATTGGCTCTGATTTTATTATTATAAGTGAAAGCTATGTTCATACATACACCATTGACGGACCACTAGCCCCAATAGTGGAACACTAAAGTCAAGAACACCTGCTCCTCCAAAGAAGTATACTCGCTCTGTGCTATGGAGAATCCAAGGCTCTTCACAGTATTCCCAAGCTCTTTCTAAGCCTAAGCCTAGCTAAAAGCTTGGCTCCCAAAATCCCCTTACATGAGTTATGAGGTTCTATTTATAACCAAAGGGGGTGACTCTTCAACTCCCTTCTGTGACCTTTGGACTACTGTCATGACTCTTCAACTTATTTACAAAAATGACTCATTACATTACTTGATGACTCTTCATATTCAAATATTGACACTTGGAATTTAACTTACAACATAATTACAAATAATATTACATTTTACACTTGTACCCATATAAGAAAAAATAGGGTAAAGACAACTTGACATCCTAACAAGACACAATACGATGATGCTTGAGTTTGGGAGAAATGTAGCTCAACAACTTCCACTTGTTGCTTCTTGGTCACATATCGCTGCCAAGCTTGGTATTGTGTGATGATTTCCCAAACTGCGTGATGGTGTCTCGCTGGAAGCTGATTCTAGCCTCCATGGCATCTAGGTACAATGTCTTGGAACTAGTTTCAAGTTCGTTCTGAAGCATGAGCGACATTGTTCTGATTTGGACAGGACCACTCATGTAATTCTGCAAGTTTTGTTTGTTCGGCTCTACATCCTCCTTGGTGGAAATCTATCTCATTTGCTCCAAGTACTCATTGATCTCATGTCGGACTTGGCTCCTGGATTTGGCTTTGGAGAGTGAACCAACTTATGGGATCTAGTGTGTTCTCACCAAGACGTCAAAACTATTGAACAACTGAACATATGATTCTTACATGCTACCAATAAATGAGACAAGTTGCTTGTTGTTCTAAATCAACATAACTTTTTCTTTCTCCAACTCTTCTTGTGGCTTCATTTTCTTCACCAATTCAAGTAGTGCCCCTTTGTATCACATTGTCCACTCTTGCACATAGGTAATGGAAACCTGCATGTTCTTGAGAGTCTTAACAAACTATTTTCCCTGTTTTTGTTGACCATGCAAGCGAACAACTACTTTATGTATGGTAACAAACCCCTCATAGAGCTTTTGCATGGTTTTTCCCAGTGTTGATACTTCAGCAAGTATCGTTGCTCTCATCTCCTCCAAGTAAACCTATGCATAAACTGCACTTTGTGTTGTTGCGTGGAGTTGTTATGCCTCTTGTCTGACATATTACAAGTTCTGTGTCAATTTATCATTCTCGGTTGTCAAACACTAAGTGTTTGATCGTGTTGTTCCTACATAGATCAATTTGGCTTCATTAATGGAATTTGGATGCTTATTGATGTCCGACATGATCACCCTTTCTCTAACGAACGCAGGTGATGCGTGATCATCTGGAAAAAAATTTCTTCATGCTTGTACAATCCTCTTTTGAATCTCATTGAAAGATGGGTTTTACACATCCATTACCAGATCATCGTCAGGGGGACCAACACCCCCTTCCTCACTCGGGTTTGGCTCTGCTGCTGGAGGTGGTGGAGACTGAGTGATGACCTATGGTGCATTAGGAATCATATCAATATCTTCATTTTGTAACACCTGTTCCATCTCCATGTCTGGCACTTCAATCAATTCTCAATATGTTGAGCAAGCTCTCGATCCTACATCTGTTCACCTTTCTCCTCAGTTGCTTGTTGGTTATGTTCCTATTCTTCAACCTATATCAACGTTGTTTTCTCTATCATTGTGCCTTACCTTTGTTCTTCCTCCTTCTTCCGCTTCTCTTCTCGTTCTCTCCTCTTCAAATCTTGTTCTTCCTTCAGCTTCTGCTTTGTCTCATGCAGCTTCAGTTCTGCTTCTGGCAAGCTCTATTTTCTCTCTTCCTCAGCTCTGCTCTCTATATCCGCTGCTTCCTTTTTACTTCCATTGCCAAATATGCTTGCATAAGGATTGAATCCACTTTCACTCTACAAATTTGTTCTCCCTCTATTCTTTCTGCAACCTTTCTCCTTCCGTTATCTTGTACCAAATTGTTGCCTTCTACTACTGCTGTTGGAATTGCTACCATATTAGTGTTGACTCCTTTTCTAGAAACAATTGAGTGTCTGTGTATATTGGCATGTTAACTGACACTTGCTCAACTGCTTCCCCAATATTGCTTTCAGTGGTCTCTTTTGAAGCAGCTCTCTTTGGTGCCATGGTAATAGTGACTACTTGAGAGAGGTGCTCAACAATCGTGGTATCTGTGGGATAAGAAAGACACTCATGGAAAGAAAACACCAATCTTTATAAAATCTATTTTAAGGCATGATCAAGCAGCAAACTAGGCATTTGATGGGGAGGATTATGTAATTTTTAGTGACAAGAGGGAATGGATGCATGTGGGAAATGTGCACTGCACGGTCCCAACAACTAAGGATGATGCTTGAGCCTTGATACTACACAATGCCTAGTCTCAGCCTAGGCAAAGACTGGGAGACACTGCACATTGCACAATCTTAGTGTCCAAGGTGACAGGTTGACCCCTGGAACTATGCAGTGTGTAGTTGGAGCCAACCTTTACTGTGTAATGCGCACTTCCAAAGGCCAAGCTTCTGGCTTGAGCCTTAGAATTGCACAGTACAAATTGGGCAATGAAAGTTCCAGCCAAAGTAAGTGCAGATCTGCCCAGTGGAAGTGTGAAAAATGTGCAGAAGAGAATGATAATGTGATCTTGAGTGAAAAAATGACTAAGTATGAGTGAATCAATGTAGATCAAGTGCAGAGACTGAACAAACATAAGGAAAATCAAGTATGTGAGGAGAGTTTCCGCAACAACGACCATTGGTGCAAAAACAAGAAAATTGATGCAACACTTATGAATTTAGGAAAATGAAAACTTAGAACAAGGCTTCTACAATTTAAAATAAGTTGAAACGATAGCAACCATGTAGAGAAATAAGCAAAACAACACTCACACAAACAAAACAACAAAAACCAACAGACAAAGTGGGAAAAAACAATAAAAATAAAACTCACCGGGAAAATCGACAACAAATCCACTAAAGGTTCTTTGATATATTTGGGAATGCTAGAGCTTCAATATCGAATGTGTAAATGAGCTCTAGAGGTGTTGATTAACTAGATCTGAATGAATGAGGTTTTATGACACACATGCCTAAAATCATGGAAAAATTGACACTTGGCGAAAACTTCTAAAAATAGCAATGTGTCCCCTTTGGGATACTAAAAATAGATCCCTATTTCCTAGGGATGTTTTTTGCCTTTATTTTTCTTTCTTTTCTGGGGAAACCTACCATGCACATTAGTAGGAAAGACTACACAATTCTAAGGGAGTGGGGAACTTTATGGCTCAGTGCAATGCACAATTTCTGAGGTGAGTGACAGATTGCACAGTTTTTGGGCTCAATGTTAGGCTTCCTTCCATGACTGTGCAATTTTTGAGCTCAAGACTGACTGTCAGTCCGAACTGTGCAATTCCCATCATCAAGGTTGCTTGTCCTCAATGAATGCACATTTTTTGGAGGCAAGACCATAACTATTATGAGACCAAGTTGGGAGATCAACTTGTGAATTAGAAAGATCAGCTAAGTGTGAAAACGAGAAAACACAAACACAAATGAAAAGATAAGTCTCAGTCGAAGCATGAATACCTAGATCAGTGCAAGATGAGCTCCTGTGGATAGGAAGGAAGGCTACAAAATCAAAGCATAGGAAAATTTTTGGACAGGGGTTGTAGCCGCTACAACAAAAGGTAAACCTTGAACCAAATACAATCGCTTATTTAAGGAGGATTTGTGAATTCTAGTATGTTGTTGATGGCCTGTCTCATCGAACCCATGTCGATGGGGTGGGGAAAGTTCTACCTTATTGGCCTAATGTTAATTTTCCTATTGTATATTATTTTCTAACTTCTACAGGGCCGCTTCCTCATGAAATACGTTGGGACCCTTTATTGGGCCATCTTCTTGTTAGCTGGCTTCCAGCCAGGGCGAGGTCCTTAGCGCAATGATCTCGGTGTCTAAGAATTCGTATCACTTCCATATTTGTGACTTGTAGCATTACTTGTTGGCTCGACCTTCCTCGAATAGAGAAAGCAATGCTCAGGGTGGTCGTGGTCATAGTCAGGGTCAACGTCCAAGGCATGGTAGATGCCAACCTCAACCTCGGCCGACCAAGAGATGGGGTCAACGAAACACAAATGAATTAATTCATGATGTAACCCAGTCTTACCAGAACAATACAAACACTCAGGTCCGCCAGGTGATATTGAGGTGGGAGATTAATTTGAAACAACATGAAGAGGATAACTACTTGGGTTTGGATGAATGGTAGGGCCTCGTCTCGGATCCAGGCCACTCTATAGGTCATTACAAGCAGTTTCAGTAGACCTTGCATCTCTATTGGATGATGAAAAACCTCTTGGAAAAGTCCATGACCACTTCCACTACAGGAATATCGAAGTTAGTGACAGAAATCTAGAATATTCACAGGGATTTTCAACTCATTCAACGCCACATTCAATAGCAAAATGCTCGTCTAAGCCACATTGAAAAGCATTTCCCTACCTTCCTGAGACTGAACTGTCGTGGTCCAGTGCTAAAGACCCGACACCCATATACTCTTATGATGAATAATAGCTTGAAGTGCATAGTTTGGAATCTTCAATTTTACTATGTATAAATCATTAGTTTGCAACATTTGTTGTTTTTTTATAGGGATATAGAAAATAGGAGACTCAAAGACAATCTAGTGTATATAGCGTTGTTAGATATTCTCAGACTATTCAGATTTTGGATGGCATACAATGCAGTCAGATAACTAACACACTTGGTTTCTCACTGAGTAGGTTGAAGACATTTGACCATGTTTGATATGATAGTAAAACCTATCTATTTTAAAATGAAATAAAAAAAACTGCCAAACTTACCAAAAAAAAATATTAATTAAATTTTCTAATTGATTTTGTTTAAATTTTAGTTAAAATTTACTTAACAAATAAAACCATTAATTATAATTTTAAATTTTCAAATGTGTATAGTTATCCAATTTTCCAAACTACTAAATCTATTTTAATGCCATTTAAACCATTAACAGTGAGATTTTACCCACAAAAGCCTTTAAATCAAGTCTTTAAAACTAAAACTCATTAGTTAAAAAGCTCCCTTTCCTAAAGAATATAGGTACAAGTTATATGGAAGGTTGTAACACCAACTTTACGTTTTATGCGTACATGTTTTTGGCGTTTACGATGTGAAATTTTCTTCCGGCACATGCTATTCACTGCACTGAAGACGCCTCAATGATAGAGGGAGTATGGACAGTAATATCAGAGACTCCAAAAAAGAGTACGCGCGACATTTTTGAAGGTTTGTAATGGGCTCTGAGGTCCAATGATGACCGTCGATCGATAGCATGAAATTCCTTGTCAAGAACGGGCTTCACGAGACTTGCATATACTAGCTCAGAATTTTCCATAATGACAATATCAGTGGTCCTCACACCTCCGTGTAGTTGAGAAATTTGGATTGGTCTCGTAATTTATGCAAGTAATTAAAATGTTTTTAATGTACTTTAAATTTAAGTTTCGCTAACGTAGATGGAAAAATGATTTATTTGCCTTGACATAATTTAATTTCTCATTCTTCATAGGTAGAGAGACTAAATTTTAAATTACTATTTATTGAGCCAAGAGACTTAATCTACAACCCAATGTAAAATCAATGTGCAAGTATCTTTGTCTCTCCAAAAATAAAAAAAAAATATTTGTTAAATAGAAAAGCAATGCAAGGTATAAAATATTTGAATATGAGTTATGAATAAAATAATTTTTGAGCCGAGAGGCTCATTCTACAACCGAGTATGAGATGATGTGTAAGTTTGCTACAACCCAGTATGAGGTGATGTGTAAGTTTATTATATGGTCATACTCTTTTAAAATAAAATTAAAAATTATGTTCTAAATAGAAAAATAGTGTAGACTATAATTAAAAAAAATAAATATGGTAATTAGAAGTAAAAAAATGTGTGAATCCATACTTTTCAAAAATATTTCAACAAGAAATTTAAATAAGCTATTTGAAGATCTAGGTTAACTAATTTATGTCGATATCAACTTCATATATATAGAGAGAAAAAAAAAATTTAAGTTTTTATGGTTAAAATTTTTATTTGGTCTTATACATAATCTATTTAGCATTCAAAAATACAATTTAAACAATGAAAAATAACACAATGTATTTTGCATTCTAAAATAGTTTGCACGTGAAAAAATTTGATCACTCACCGTACTTAAGATGAATATATATATATATCATCTTAAGTACGATCAAATTTTTTCACATGCAAACTTTTTTAGAATGCTATATATATATATATATATATATTTATATAATTTTAAGGTCAACGCAGGGACCCAAGGGATCCACCATCACCCAGAGATTTCACTGCGTCTACAAAGACATACATACTCTACCCTTCTAATTTTAAACTTATGACATCTTAAAAAGAAAGGCATACTCTTAATCATTAACCGCATGCTCTTAATCATTAAGCTGGCTCACTCAAACTATATACCTTACTCAAACCATACAACCATATATTATTATTTATTGTATATTATAATTAGAATTTTAAATATTTATCATTTTAAATATAATAAATATAAAAAAAAAAAAAAAAAAAAAATTTAACTAACTTTTATTTATCGTATGCTAAATTTGTGATATGTTAAGGTGAAGTTTTTTAAATTACTATACAGATTTTTCTCTCTCCGAGAAAAAAAAAATTGAATTTTTTTAAAATTAAAATTTAACAAACTATAACCTGACAACTCTGTATTTCTCTTCAAAAGTTGTGTTATTTATCACTCTTTATGAACCCACGTGGGGTGAAAATTATTCACCCTGCCGCAATTCTCAGATTAGGTTAGGTTTGTCAGGTTAATTTCAGGTATTCCAAACTGAACCGGTTCCACATGCCAATGTGTCATTACAGCTCTGGTTCGATAATTTTTTTGCATTTTTTCCCCGGGTTTTCTAACGTCCTTGCATCATTCCACCATAATCACAGTGACCGTAGAAACACCCCACGGGCCCTAACTCGTCTTTATAGCCCCACAAGATTCTTTTTTCTCAAATTCATTCCCTGGTTTCGTCCCTCTGCATTGTTTGAAGCTCTGGAGAATTATGGGAGAACCGTCAAGACTATACTCGTTTATTATAATCTGTTTCATGGCTTTCGTTTTGTGTTCTGATTTTGTCCATGGCGTTGTGCCTTCAGCTCTGGAACCTCAGCGTTCCCCTCGTCCTCTTCGCTGCAGCCCCGTGTTGCTGCTCGACTGTGTTGGGTCTCACAAGGACCGCCCTTCAGTTAAATGCTGCGCATCTCTGAGAAGCATCGCAGAGGACAAATGCTTCTGCTCGCGTTTGCGTGCTGGTGTGTTGGACGCTTCTACTTTCATCCCCATTGCCCAAGCCTGCGGTATCACCACCAATTTTACCGTCAAATGCAAATGGTACGTGAGGAGATAGGGTATGCTTTTTTTAACTTCTTGGCCTCATAATCAAATTATTAATAGACTGTCAAACTGGTAAATTTGAATGCAGAAAAACGCTTTCGCTGAGAAGGCCGAGTTCAGTACAGTATGACGAAATGTACGTAGATTTGCTGTTAATTTTGTAGATAAGAGGATTATAAATTTAATGGAGGCAAAAGACGAGATGGGTTCTGTTGAACTCTGTTAATAAACGGTTGTCCATATGCTGTAACTGGCCAAGGTCAAATGTTTCTCTAATGATATGGGCCGACTGATATAAGAAAGTCTCCAGTGCTTTTTAGCTCATGGGATCTTCACAAGACCCTGGGTTGCCATGTGCTTTGGATGATTGATTTGTCTCAGCCATCCTTAACTTATTTATTTATTGAGTATTAGAGACTCAGAAATACATATTAGTATGTTTTCTCTACATGTTTAAAATCAGAAAGTAGAATATGTATGGTTTGATAGAATTAGTAGTCAAATCTTACCAATGTACTTTTGTTTCGTAATTTGATTGTTTCGATATTTTTTGATAAGTCCGATTCAGAAAAACAGTGAGATAAGGGCTTTGATCCTCCCCTCAACCCCATATTTCCCAATCGGATTCGGACTTTTCGGTTGTGTTTGAAAGTTATTCAGGAAAGTTATTTGTATATATATATTGCCTATTATTTTTATATATTGGCACCCATCTCAATTATTTTTTTTATAATTCTTATAAATTGGCACCTATTCCTATTTTTTATATTTATATTATAATGTCGTTCATATAACTAATTTTTCCTTTGAAATTCTAATCAGCTTATATTTTTAACTAATTTCCTAATTAACATAACATTCTTTGATTTTCTTTATTATATTCTTATATGGTCCTATATACAACTTAATTAACTTTTATTTATTAATTAACATACCATTTTTAATAATACTTTTAAATAAAATTATTTTATATATTACTTTATATATTTTATTTAGACATTTAACTTATTCATTTATTATAGGGTCATTTATTTAACTAATTATTAATTAACTTATAATTTTTAATAATTATTTCTCAAACTAAATACCCTCAATAATAATTTATTTATTTTTATACTAATTAACTAATATAATAATTTTGACCCTGGTCCTAGAGTCAAACTAGCCGTTAGGCAAGATAGCTGTTGGAGTCTGCGCTCAGACTATTTAACATGATAAGCTATATCTGTTTCTTCAACTTGTCCTGACGATGAGCCACACTAGTTGGTTCGAAACGCGTCGACAAATGGTATTCCATGTGATTTTGCTGAAGAATCTTTCTCTAACTTGAAAGTTATTTGTTTTTTGTTTTTTTTTTTTTTTATTGGATGAAAGATTCTAATAAATTAGTTTATTAGTTTTAAATTTAAAAAATATGTATATTTCAATTCAATTAACATTAAAGTCATTATGTTGATTTTAATTTAAGCTAGATGTGTTTCTTTAACTTGTCTTGACGATGAACCACACTGGTTGGTTCGAAACGCCTCGACAAATGAGACTCCATGTGATTTTCGCCGAAATCTTTCTCTAATTTGATATGGATCACAGAGGCCTAAACTCTATTAATACAACTACATTAAAAAGATTAATGTGGTTGATATAGCTGAAGGCTTCATAAATATAATAAAAAAAAACTATTGCAACACTAAGAATGTCTTACTCATGCACAAATTTACGTGATTAAGCATGTATAAAAAAGTTATTGGTCAACTTTAACTTACGAAAAAAAGAATGACACATCTTATTGTAAAATGTACCATTTTGCTAAATAAAATTTGCTTATATATAAATGAATGTTATAAATAATAATGAGTAACTTATTAGAATTAGAATAATCTCAAATCCCTAAGAAAGTGGTAGACAAAGAGCCACATGGTACTAATCCAATTTCCCTTATCCACTTTAAATTGAAATAAAAAACTTTTAACAAATATATTTTTATTAAATATTATAAAAAACTATCTTACTCACATATTTATGATTATTTTTTAATAAATTTATTTTTATTATTTAAAAATATATAAATTTAAATATTATACAATTATCATTAAATTTTAATACTATAATTATTATTATTAATAAAATTACAATTTCTAATAAAATAACAAATTGCATGTAAATTTCATCATGTACTAAGAAGTATCAAATCAATCAAAGATGTAAATATCTCTTTAAAACTTTATGAATCTATAAAATATTTTCATTTTGAATGACTTGAAGATGGATCTAAACTAACAAATGATCATTATTATATGCATTTTATTATTATATCTATGTGAGGAGTGTGTGGTCTAAACTAACAAATGATCATTATTATATGCATTTTATTATTATATCTATGTGAGGAGGTGTGTGGTGTAAAGTAATATTAATTATTATTGTTTTTATTATTAGAAATATGAGTAAGAGTAAGTTAATGGTGGTTTCTTATAGTTTGTTGGTGGCCATGTAAATATAAGAAAATAATGATATATTAATTTAGAAAGATGATTCAAAATATTTTCAGATTCAATTCAAATATATTGATATATTAATTTAGAAAGCTGATTCAAAATACTTTCACATTCAATTCAAATATGTTTAAAAAAAAATGAAAAATAAAAAATTGAATTAACTTTTTTAATATATAATTTTTATTATTAGTATTTGTGTATAATTAATGAAATATGATTTTTTTCTAACAACAATATATTTTATAAAATATAATATATATGTTCGTATATGTTTTTATTGTGCATGCCTTGGATAATTAAATAATAAAATTTCTTAAAAAAAATATATATATATATATATATATATATATATATATATAAACATAATCAATCAATTTTTAAAAATAAAATAAAATTAAAATATAAATTTCATATATTGATCAACTATATAACACATTCTAAAATAGATTAAAGTTATATATATATATATATATATATATATATATATATAAAATATATAACATTTAGTGAGTTATACGCCTTTTTTTTTTGCAGTAGCTAATTTTTTTTTAAACTGACCGATTACAAAATATAGATTCTAAACCATATGAGATCTTAAAACACATAAATTTGAAAAAGAAATTCATCATTAATATATGGAATTTTCTCACTTTCTCTTGCTCATTTATATATATATAGTTATAAAACATATAGTGAGTTACATTCACGTTTCTTTTACCAATAGCTAGAAACTTCAGACTGTTTAACTTTCCGGTTGCTCATTTATATATATAGATATAAAATATATAGTGAGTTACATTCACGTTTCTTTTACCAATAGCTAGAAACTTCAGACTGTTTAACCTTCCGATTGATTACAAAATACAGGTTCCCAACAATATGAGATATTAAAACACATAAATTTGAAAAAGAAATTCATCATTAATATATGGAATTTTCTCACTTTCTCTTGCTCATTTAGATCCCGAGAGTTATATTTTTCTATCTCCACTAGATTAACGAGATTAACGAGATTAACGAGTTGATCAATTGATTTTTTTTAGAATTAAATTTCTCCATGTCTTTGTTGTTGGAATCCATTTACAGAAGGTTCATGTTCATACAATTGTTGGAAGCCATTTCCAGAACGTTCATGTTCATACAATGCACGAGAATTGTTATATTATTTGGCATTCAATCTCTAAAGAGATTGTTTTTGATATTATATTTCCAAAGAGTTTATCTATTCCTTCTAAATCACTCAAAAGCTCTTGATATAGTTTGAATGAGTAGATTTAACAACTTACTTATAATATTCAACTTAGGAAGAGCGAAGAGCATTTTTATTGAACTCGTAGGAAGAGAGAGAAGAGAATTCTTATTCAACTCAGGATGAGGCATACCTTGTCCTTGAAACTCTGCTTGGTATATAACTAAAATATTTGCATCAACTTTTCAAAGTGATAACTAAATGTGTGGGAGAATCTTATTAAACTTTGAAATAGATGTCTTTCTTAAGGCTATAACCCTATATTACTAACTAAGAAAACCACAAACATATTTAGCACTAAATTAAAAAGTGTGTTGGTGTTAGTTTCATAACTTACAAAGTGTTTCCTAATATGAATGACCCTAAACTAGGCTTGTTGGGTTAAATTTAAACTTTGTTAATTCAAATTTAAAGCATGCGTGAAATTCATTTCCCTTTGTAGTGTTTCTAAAATCGCTAAGGATGTATTTAGAATTGAAAAGTAGAGAGGACTCTTCATAACCATTCTAAAAAACAATGAAAGGATTATAGACATAAGGTTCCTTTTTGCATAGTGAACCAAACTTGAAGATTGAAAAGCTTCATGTAAGATTCTCAAAGGGGAAGTAGAGATCAGGAAGCTAGAAACGACCAAATTTTCATAAAGAGATTTCTCCTAAGACCTTAAAACCCAAGAGAATAAACAGATCTTGGACTCGGAGAAAAGGACACGACTAAAACTTAGCATTTTAGCATAAAGTTTTTGAGAAATGACTTTGGACACAAAAACACATATTATCTCTAAATTCAAATATAGAGACAAGCCTTTGTGAAATATGCCCCTCAATGACTCAAGTGGTTCAGAAAATGAAAAAAAATTGAAAAGGAGATGAGAATCTACAAATTAGACAGTATTATTCACCAAAGAAATAGAGAGCCTAATTTGGCATATGAAACGATTATTCTCAACCCTTGAATCCTACATTATCCCACACCAAATGAATCATTTTTTTCATGGGTTCTCCCCATCCAATCCTAATATCTAATCCTAAATAGCAAGGTGTAGGAGACATAGTCTTGTCGTGTGTTTAGATTCCTCGCCTCTCGTTGAGAAGGAAAGATGGAAAAAAGAAGGGGAAAACCAACTCTCTTACATAAGTGAAACCACCTAAAAGTGCTTTGTCTTTTCATTCAAATACACAACCTCCCCTCTCATTCCTTTAGTCTTTTCTAACCCCCCACCCCAATTATCTTTTCTTCCTGCGGGCTTGCTTGGCCCCCTATATATTATTAATTGCATCTAGGATAAGTTTCCTTTGCATGGGACTCAAATCAAATCAAAAAATGAAACGGGGTCATTTCATTGATAACTCATCAACAATAGAATAGGATTTAAATTTAGACCTATTAGTGAACCTCTTTCTATTCAAGGAATTGTTATTATTTTGATTTTTAGAATTCCCTCTAGACTAATTTTGAAATGAAATGAATTTAAAACTTGAAATTACTCCACCCAACTCCTGAGCTCGGTTGGGTAATGGGGAGTGAGGGATGGCCAATCTCTGAATTGTCAAGTTGACGGTAAGACACAAACATAACTTGACCTTTTTGGTACTCTTTTCTCTAGGTGCATTTCTTCTTTCCTTTACTATTTGAAGGGGGTCGAGTGGCTTGGAGATGCAGTACTTGAATGTGATGGAGCATTCAATTTCCATAAACCTATTTCTAAATTGCATGGAAGAATGCATGAAATGCATCTCTTTAATACCTTCCCCAACATTTTACCAATACATGAATCCAACATTGATGCACGAGTTAAAACCCACCTCAAACAAAATTTAGGGATGATTCTATAGCTAAACAAACTAGTTTAAGACAAATCACCTAGACTTAGCTCTGTCACTTTTTTTCCTCGGAGTCAACCTCTTCATTTAGCTCCCACTTTATGTAGTAATACGAGATTTTGTTAAAGGATTTAGCTTCTTATCTTATTCCAAATATGTTGAATTTTAGCTTGGTGTTTTCAAGAATAGAGTGACCAATCATTTCTCTTATTATTGTCCTGGAATCCCCAAAAATTGTGGGTGAGTTGATGTTATCATCTTTAGCTAAATAAAAACCATATAAGAAGGCATATTCCTTATGCAATTTTTTGAGGTATTACCAATTCCTTAAGCATATGAAATTGTTGAGTTTCCTTTGGGATCTTGCAGACTCCCTATTACTGCTACGATTCCCTATATAAAACAGTGAGAAGAAATTTTTCCATAGTATTTAAGTGTGGAACTGTATTTTAGATTGTCTTAATGTCCATTGGGGGAAATTATTAATCTTAGGTATTGTTGAGAGATGAATCCCACACCTTACGTTGAATTGGTTTATCCATAATTCTTCAACACTGCATAATACTTTATTCTAATTCTATATTGGAGATGTTCTAAAAGGAAAATTTTGGATTTGACTATTATTATCAGTGTCTTTTCAAGAATATTATTAAATGTTACCTTGTTTATAGCTAGCCACAACATATAATAGTTATATCATGGTAGAGTTGTCTAAACTCTCCTGAGCATGTCCTTATTTGTGAAGGAACCTTGGTGATCCTTTCCTTGGATAGAAAACATGTTACCTTATGAGGTTGATCAATGACTCTATCACTTATCCCCACATAAGAACACAATAAAACTTCTTTGAAGAATCTATAATCGAAAAACAAATGATGAATTGTTTCTATAGTAGCAAGAGGGACCTTGTACTCCTCTTTTTTTAATATTTTCTATATTTAATATTTTCCCAAGTATCATGGTCCAATAGAAGGTGTTAATTTTGGGGAGACCATCACTGTTGTAGACATATTTCCAAAAAGTATTGTGTTTAGGGACTAAGGGGGGGGTTAAGAATAAGAGAATAATCATATTTAACATGGTAGGAATAATTTCCCCAACCATTGTTATTGAAAACTTCTATATCCCTTGGAGCACACCCTAAGAGAACCTACAAAAGTTTAGGGATCAAGGTCATAAGAGGATCTAGTGGAGATCTAATCTCCCATATAGTAGAACTCCCATAAGTTTCATTCCAAAAAGAGATGTTATACAAAGTCTTCAAACTTTCTCTATCCATCAAATATTTGAGGGGATCTAAGTGACTTTTAGATATTAAATCCTCTTAACCATGAATAATATCATTCGATATTTTTATTTTCTTACCAGGTATCTAGGTAGTCTTTGATTTCTTTAAAGGGGTCATTGTTGTAATTTGCTTTAGAATGTGTGATCATTTATGAGGTTATAAGGGGAATATATACATTTGAGTCTTTCTCCTCTAAAATATTTCTTCCATAGTGTGTTTTTCCACCATTCTAATTTAATTGTTATTGTTCTCCAAACTAGCTTCATTGCTTGTTGATATGGAGGGAGATATAGATAGATATGGAGAAATAATGTGTATGTTTGCGGGGTGATATAGAGAGACAAGTAAGGAGAGACAAAGGGTGATATGGATACTCTTAGTGAGTTTGATTTTGAGATTAAGTACATCAAGGGAGGGAAAATAGAATAGAGTTGCAGATACTCTCAGTTGGAGAGTGCAGGTGAGTCACTTTTCAGCTATGAGCTCTTATGGGACATATTTACAGGAGTTGATCTTGCATGCAGGGCAGTGTGATGATAAGTATCAGCAGTTGATGTAGATATTGTAGTAGCAAGGAAAAGGTGATAGGGATGAGGAGTATCACCTCATAGAAGATGTCTTGGTCAAATTCAAGGGAAAGATTTATGTGTCAAATAACAGTGAGTTGAAGAAGCTTATATTGAAAAAGTTCCATGTCAAGCCATATTCAGGCCACCCAGGATACTAGCAGACTTTGACAATGATTAAAAAGTTATACTATTGGTCGAACTTGAAGAAAGAAGTGGTTGATTTTGTTTAAAGGTGTTTGGACTGTCAGCAAGTGAAAACAATGTAAACTTTGAAACGGGAACTATAAACTCAAAACGGGAACTCTGTCCAAAAAATCCCAAAAAAAACATCAAAAACAGTGCTAAAAACGAAAAGTGTGTATACTAGAACGATGTTTTTATTTTTTAGGCGTTAATTTTGAACATGTTTTAAAAATGGCAGTAACTATGAACTTTACTATGAAATTTTCGTGCAAAATATAGCTTCAAAATGAAAGTGATGATACTGGAATAATGATTTTTTTTTTAGGGTCAATTTTCAACATTTTTAAAAAATGCTAATAAAACCAAATTTTTATGTGTCAAACAAAGTTGTTTATGAGGAAAAAAAACACATTAATGTTTTTGGTAGAATATCATTTTTCTTTCCTAAGTATAAATTTAACATGTTTTCAACCATAACATGCTAGGGTGGGCGCCACAGCGCGACTCGTCCCCTACCTCTAACCCCCCTCTCGACACCCTTACTACCTTCACCCACAACCCACACCCCTGGCCCCTTTAATCCCTACCAACCCCCCCCCCCCCCCGCCGCCGGGCGCCTTGCAACCCTCCCCGCCGGGCGCCCACACAAGCCCCCGTGCCCAAACCCTCTCAACGCCCCCCTCCCCTGGCCCGGGCACCCTCACCCGCCCCCAGAACCGACCCCCCACCCGGCCCCGGCGCCCTCACCCGCCCCCCGGCCCTGGTGCCCTCACCCACCCTCACCCGCCGACCCACCCGGCCCGGGCACCCTGCCAACCCCCCCCCCCGCTCGGGCGCCCACACAACCGCCCGCGCCCCAACCCTCTCAACCCCCACTCCCACCAGCCCGGGCGCCCACAACCGCCCCGCCACCCGGCCCCGGCGCCCTCACCCACCCCCGGGCCCGGGCGCCCTCACCCACCTTCACCCGCCTGCCCGCCCGGCCCGGGCACCCTCACCCGCCCGCCCGCCAGGCCCGGGTACCCTCACTCTCCCCCTCGCCTGGCGCCCTCACCCGCCCCCCCACCCGGGCGCCCTCACCGGCCCGAGCGCTGTCACCCGCCGGGCCCGGGCGGCCCCACCCGCTTGGCGCCCTCACCCGCCCGCCCCCCCCGCATGCCCTCACCCGCCTACCAGCCTGGGCGCCCTGACCCACCCTGCCTCGGCCGCGCCCCCGCCTGGCAGGCGGCAGGGCGATTCCCGGAATCGCCCTGTCGCCTGCCGGGGGGGGGGAGCGAGCCGCCCGACAAGCGGGGGCGCGGGCTGCTCGGGTGACGCCTGGCTCCGCCGCGCAGCGGTGCGACCCGGGCAGCCTGCGCCCCCGCCAGGCAGGCGGCAGGGCGATTCCGGGAATTGCCTTGCCGCCTGTCGGGCGCGGGTTGCCCGGGTGGCGCCTGCCTCGGTCGCGCCACCAGGGCGGCCCGCGGCCCCTCCCGGCAGGCGGCAGGGCGATTCCGAGAATCGCCCGGGCAAGCGGGTGAGGGCGCCTGGGCAGGCGGGCGAGGGCGCCGGGCGGGTGGGCGGGCGAGCGCACCAGGGCGGGTGAGGCGGGTGAGGGCGCGTGGACGGGCGAGCGGGAGAGGGCGCCCGGGCGGGTGAGGGCGCCGGGCGGGCAAGGGCGCCCAGGCGGGTGAGGCGGGTGAGGGAGCCGGGCAGACGGGCGAGGGCGTCGGGCGGGCGGGCGGGCGAGGGCGCCCGAGCAGGTGAGGCGGGTGAGGGCGTCGGGCGGGCGAGGGCGCGGCCGGGCGGGCGGGTGAGGGCGCCCGGGCGATTCCCGGAATCGCCCTGCGCCGGGCGGGCAAGGGCGCCCAGGTGGGTGAGACGGGTGAGGGTGCCGGGCGGGCAAGGGCGCCCAGGTGGGTGAGCGAGGAGAGGGTGTCGGGCGGGCGGGCGAGGGCGTCGGGAGGGCGGGCGGGCAAAGGCGCCCGGGCGGGTGAGGCGGGTGAGGGCGCCGGGCGGGCGAGGGCACGAGCGGGCGGGCGGGTGAGGCCGCCCGGGCGGGTGAGGGCGATTCTGGGAATCGCTCGGGCGGCAGGGCGATTCCGGGAATCACCCGGGCGCCCTCACCCGCCCGCCCGCCCGACGCCCTCGCCCGCCGGGCGCCCTCACCCGCCCGCCCGCCGGGCTGGGGAGGCGGGTGAGGGCGCCGGGCGGGGGAGGGCAGGGGCGGGCGGGCGGGTGAGGGCGCCCGGGCGGGTGAGGTCGATTCCGGGAATCTCCCAGGCGGCAGGGCGATTCCGGGAATCGCCCAAGGCGCCCTCACCCGCCCGCCCGTCGGGCACCCTCACCCGCCCGCCCGCACGGCGTCCTCGCCTGCCTGGCGCCCTCACCTGCCTCACCCGCCCGGGCGCCCTCGCCCGCCCGCCCGGCACCCTCACCCACCTCACCCGCCCTCACCCGCCCACCCGCCCGGCGCCCTCACCCGCCGGGCGGGTGAGGCAGGTGAGGGCGCCGGGCGGGCGGGCGGGTGAGGGCGCCCGGGCGATTCTCGGAATCGCCCGGGCGCCCTCACGCGCCCGCCCGCCTGGCGCCCTCGACCACCCAGCGCCCTCACCCGCCCGCCCGCCGGGCGGGTGAGGCGGGTGAGGGCGCCAGGCGGACGAGGGCACGGGCGGGCGGGTGAGGGCGCCCGGGTGGCAGGGCGATTCCGGGAATCGCCGGGCGCCCTCACCCGCCCGCCCGCCCGGCGCCCTCACGGGCGGGCGGACGGGTGAGGGCGCCAGGCGGGCGGGCGGGCGGGTGAGGGCGCCCGGGCGATTCCCGGAATCGCCCGGGCGCCCTCACCCGCCCGCCCGCCCTTGCCCTCGTCCACCCGGCGCCCTGACCCGCCTCACCCGCCCGGCGGGCGGACGGGTGAGGGCGCCGTGCGGGCAAGGGCACCGGGCGGGTGGGCGGGTGACGGCGCGGCGGGCGAGGGCGCCGGGCGGGCGGGCGGGTGAGGGCGCCCGGGCGGTTCCCGGAATCGCCCGGGCGCCCTCACCCGCCCGCCCGCCCTGCGCCCTCGCCCGCCCGGCGCCCTCACCGGCGATTCCCAGAATCACCCGGGCGCCCTCACCCGCCCGCCCGCCCGCGCCCTCGCCCTCACCCGCCGGGCGGGTGAGGCGGGTGAGTATGCCAGGCGGGCAAGGGCGCCGGGCGGGCGGGCGGGTGAGGGCACCCGGGCGATTCCCGGAATCGCCCGGGCGGGTGAGGGCACCCAGGCGATTCCTGGGATCGCCCGGGCGGGTGAGGGCACCCGGGCGATTCCCAGAATCGCCCGGGCGCCCTTACCCGCCCGCCCGCCCGACGCCTTCACCCGCCTTACCCGCCCGTGCCCTCGCCCGCCCGGCGGGTGAGGCGGGTGATCGCCCGGGCGGGCGCCCTCACGCCCGCCCGGGAATCGCCCGGGCGCCCTCACCCCCTGCCCGGCGCCCTCGCCCGCCCGGCGCCCTCACCCGCCCGGCACCCTCACGCCCGCCCGCCCGGTGCCCTCGCCCGCCCGGCGCCCTCACCCGCCCGCCCGCCGAGCAGGTGAGGCGGGTGAGGGCGCCGGGCGGACGAGGGCACGGGCGGGCGGGCGGGTGAGGGCGCCTGGGCGATTCCAGGAATCGCCCGGGTGGCAGGGCGATTCCCGGAATCGCCCGGGCGCCCTCACCCGCCCGCCTTCCCGGCACCCTCGCCCGCCTGGCGCCCTCGCCCGCCCGGCGCCCTCGCCCGCCCGGCGCCCTCACCCGCCCGCCCGTTGGGCGGGTGAGGCGGGTGAGGGCGCCGGGCAGGCGCGCCGGGTGGGCGGGCGGGTGAGGCCTCCTGTGCGATTCCGGGAATCACCCGGGCGATTCTGGGAATCGCCCGGGCGCCCTCGCCCGCCCGGCGCCCTCACCCGCCCGCCCGCTGGGCGGGTGAGGCGGGTGAGGGCGCTGGGCGGACGAGGGCACGGGCGGGCGGGCGGGTGAGGGGGCCCGGGCGATTCCGGGAATCGCCCGGGCGCCCTCACCCGCCCGCCCGCCCGACGCCCTCACCCTCCCGCCTGCACGGCACCCTCGCCCACCCGGCGCCCTCACCCGCCTCACTCGCCCGGGCGCCCTCGCCCGCCCGCCCGGCACCCTCACCCACCTCACCCGCCCAGGCGCCCTCGCCCGCCCGCCCGCCCGGCGCCCTCACCCGCCTCACCCGCCCGACCCTCGCCCGCCCGGCGCCCTCGCCCGCCCAGCGCCCTCGCCCGCCCGGCACCCTCACCCGCCTCTCCCGCCCGTGCGCCCTCGCCCGCCCGCCCGCCCGGCACCCTCACTCGCCTCGCCCGCCCGGCGCCCTCGCCCACCCGCCTCGCCCGCCCGCCCTCGCCTGCCCGGCGCCCTCGCTCGCCCGCCCTCACCCACCCTCGCCCGCCCGGCGCCCTCGCCAGCCCTCCCTCGCCTGCCCGCCCGTCGTCGTTCCTCGCCACACCCGCCCACCCGGCGCCCTCACCAGCCTCACCCGCCCGCCCGCCCCGGCGCCCTCACCCGCCCGCCCGGCGCCCTCACCCGCTTGCCCGCCAGGTGCCCTGACCCGCCCGCCCCCCCGCACGAGCGCCCTGACCCGCCGGCCCTCCCGACCACCCTCACCCACCCTGCCTCGGCCGCGCCCCCCCCCCCCCCCCCCCGGCAGGCGGCAGGGCCATTCCGGCAATCGCCCGGGCGGCCCTCACCCGCCCGCCCGCCCGGCGTCCTCACCCGCCTTGCCCCCCCAGGCGCCCTCGTCCGCCCGCACGTCCGTCGCCCTTGCACCCCTGACACCCTTACTCGCCTCACCCGCCCGGGCGCCCTCGCCCGCCCGCCTGCCCGGCACCCTCACCCGCCTCACTTGCCCGCCCGCCCTCGCTCGCCCGCCCGCTCGGCGCCCTCGCCCGCCCGCCCCGCACCCTCACCCGCCTAGGCGCCCTCGCCCACCCGCCCGATGCCCTCACCCGCCTCGCCCGCCCGGGCGCCCCCGCCCGCCCGCCCCGGCGCCCTCACCCGGCTGCCCGCTCGCCCGGCGACCTCACCCACCTCACCCGCTCGGCGCCCTGACCCGCCCGCCCCCCTGCCCGGGCGCCCTGACCCGCCCTCCCCCCCCCCCCCCCCCACCACTCCCTGCCTCGTCCGCGCCACCCGGGCGGCCCCCGCCCCGGCCCGGCAAGCGGCAGGGCGATTCTGGTAATCGCCCTGCCGCCTGTCGGGCGGGGGCGCGGGCCGCCGGGTGGCGCCTGCCTCGGCCGCGCCACCCGGGTAGCCCGCGCCGCCGCCTGGCAGGGCGCCAGGTGAGGGCGGGCGGGTGAGGGCGCCGGGCAGGGGGCGGGTGAGGGCGCGCGGGTTGGGCGGTTGAGGGCGCCCGGGCCGGGTGGGGGAGCGGGTGAGGGTGGGTGAGGGCGCCCGGGCTGGGGGGCGGGTGAGGGTGCCGGGGCTGGTGGGGGGGCGGTTGGTGGGGCGGGTGAGGGCTCCCGAGTCGGGGGTGGTTGAGAGGGTTGGGGCGCGGGGGTTTGTGTGGGCTCCCGGGCGGGTGGGGTTGGCAGGGTGCCCGGGCCGGGGTGGGGGGCGGGTGAGGGTGGGTGAGGGCGACGGGGTAGGGTGGGGTGTCGGTTGGGGGGGCGGGTGAGGGCGCCCGGGCCGGTGGAGGGGGTGGTTGAGAGGGTTGGGGCACCGGGGGTTGTGTGCGAGATTCGCAGACATCAAAGACCCATTAGAAGAGGAAAATGAGCAAAAGGAAACAGAAAATATTGTGGAAGAAGGCAATGATGAAACTCTAGAGGACGAAGAGTTTGGATTACGTGACATTGTTGATTAAATTTAAGTTATGCTTGTAAATCAAGCTTTGCAATGTTTTGACTTTGACATTTTATGAGAAGAATAAACACTCAATTAGGGTTGTTATACGTTCAATATCTGTAATATGTGATTTTCGCATTGATTTTTAAGTTAATCATTATTTTTTGAAAAAAAAAAGTGATTATTATTATTTTTTTGACATGAAATTCATAAAAAAAACTATTATTTAACCATTTTTAGTTAAAATTATCATATAAAAATTGCGATTTTGACATGTCAATTCTAGCAAAAAATTATCAAAACGTGTAGTTTTTTAGTTATATTTATGTTAAAAATGGTTATTTTTATGTCCATTGTTAAAAAATATTGTTTTTTAGAAACAATTATTTCATGTGGATTGAAAAATTAATTAAGGATGTATAAATATGTAGAATATCGAAAATTCTAAATATTGACCTCCTAATTTAAAAATGCAAAACAATAAAAACCTCACTAAAAAAAGAAGTTAAAATTAAAATAAAAAACAAGAAAATGTGAAGAAAACGACCACTTCAACAATGATCAAATTTACAAAATAATTATTTACATTTTATACATTAGAAAATTTAAAGCCAAAAAACAGGTCTTTTAAAAAAAGGGGGTGATGCAGAATACTCACTTTTTTAAATCAGCATGAAAATCACTATGATTCTAAAACGTAATGTACATAAAAAAATTAAAGTGCCAAAAACTATGCTCTAAGAAAAACATGTTTGTTCTGCATCACCCCTTTTCAAAATCAGGTCACTTTTTTGTTATCTCTACGAAACGGGTAACAGTATTAGTTCCCGTTTCAAAGTTTACATTGTTTGAAAGTTAAATGCAAATATTCAACTGTTTTGTTGTAGCCTATTCTAATTCCATAATGGAAATGGGAGGTCATTCCCACAATATTTTTGAAGACATCAAGGCAACATGACTCCATCATCGTTATGGTTGATAGTTGAGTAAGGTAGCTCACTTAATTATAGTAAAGTATACAAATTAAGCTAGTGAGGTAGCTCAAGTATTCATCAAGGAGATAGTGAGACTGCACGGGGTTCCCAAGAAGATTATATCAAATAAAGATGCCAAGTTAACTTCCAGGTTTTAGGAGTTGTTTGTAGGCTTGGGGATAGAGCTAGATTTCAGTACATCTTATCATCCCAGACAGATGGACAGATAGAGAGGGTTAATAGGATTCTTAAGGATATGTTGAGGATGTATGTCATACATCAACAAAGGAAGTGGGAGGGGTATATTCCACTGGTATAATTTGCTTATAATAATGGGTATCGAGAATCCTTGAAGATGAATCCATTTGAGGCTCTTTATGGATGGAGTTGTAATACTCATATCATCTAGAGTGATCCAGTGAAGAGGGTGTTGATTGGGTCGGATATGTTGCCAGAGATGGAGTAGAAAATGCAGATTATTGAAATGAATTTCAAGGCATCATAGGATAGTTAGAAGAGTTATGCATATAAGCATAGATAATTCGAGGAGTTTAAGGATGGGGAGCATGTGTACTTGCACACAAGCCCAAGAGGAGCTCCTTGAGGATTGAGTCACATGCCAAGATGGCACCTTGATTTGTGGGCCTTTTGAGATCCTTGAGAGGATTGGACTAGTAGCCTACAACTTGCACTACTACCAATAGTGCAAGTCCATGATGTTTTCCATGTTTCATTTCTTAAGAGATATGTATAGGATGTTAATCATGTGATTGATTGGACTGTATTGCAGGTGGAACTAAAGGGAGTTCCATCCAGAGCCACAATGCATATTGTAGCGAAAACTACTCATGCTCCGGAACCAAGCAATTGAGCAAGTTAAAGTGCAATGGAAGCACTTTGGGCCCAATGAAGCTACATGGGAGATGGCTAGTCAGATGTGAACATTATACCCTTCTTTATTTGATGGTTGAAGAAAATGAGTTTTTGGTACATGTATATATGTATATACATGTGGTCATTGTAAATATTGCATCAAGCTATGTTATAAAGCTCCAATAAGTAGTATGGTGGTTATGTTTTCAACATATTGGTCATTGTAAATATTGTAACAAAATGTGTTATAAAGCTCCAATAAGTAATATGTGTTTTTTCAACAGTTTGTTGGTCATAATTGACATAGGGCACAGAGGACGGTGTTCCCCCAAGAGGGAGGGGTTTGTAATAGCTCCGACTTAAAGTTTCGTGTAATAAAGGACATTAAAGGCAAAAAAAAAACCAATCTCATGGGACACATATTCCAAGATGAATGGAGGGGGAAAACATTATAATGGGTATGATTTGTGCTTAATTATTGGCTATGGAAATTGGCATTGGCATTTGCGAAGGAAAAAGGAAATAAATGGCAATTTAATATAAGGAATAAAGGAAAATAGGATAAAAGGAAGATGAAGGGGCAGAAATATGCATGCAATGAATATTAAAGGAAAAATGAAAGAAAAAGGACAATGAAAGGAAGAGGCACTAAGCATCAGAGAAACAATTGATAGCTTTTGTCGGTTCTAGATTTTGATCACTTACATAAATAGAAATCTAGGAGGAGAGAGAGAGCACTTGGACAAGAAAGAAAGCAGAGGACAAGCAAAGGAAAACAAGGGAGCACAAGGAGAATATTGGAGGAGCATCTACAGTAAGAAAATTTTACAAGTAACAGGTTGTATGTGTAATTTCCTTGTTGGGATTTGAATGCATGATGCATGTATTTGGTTTACATGATTCCTTTGTTTTCATTGGCATGGAATTTTCCTGGATTCATAGTGGTTTCATCCTTGCCTTGACATTTCCTAGATAGCCATGGTGTAATGGGATTCATTCTTGGTTGAGATTTGGATTGTCATAAGATTTTGGATTTGGGTGAGGTGGTGTTGAAGCCTCAGCTCCAACATTGGGGATAACCACCCGGTCCGGACCTTAAAGACAACTCATTTTCCATTTGAAGTGGTGGCTCCGACTGGGGATGATGGGACCAGTTTCCCAATGTGGGTTTTAAAATGAGAATGGGTGGTTTTCAAGCAATTTCAGTAAGAATAATGATAACTAAATGGTCTATTCTATCATGCAAATCTCTAGCTAGCTTAATCTAATATAAACCCGGATATTTTGCATGATATGCGATCTAAAAATATATATTTTTAACATGTGATAATAAAGATCATTCACGCTTTAAATAGAGATGATAACGTGTAAAGATAAATTCTTTGACTAAATAGTTAGTTAAATAAATGTATAAATTATATCGCATATATCTGATGATTATATATGAAAATAAACAACTTCAGCTAGGCATCATATAGTAGTGCAATTAACGCATAACAAAAAGAATGTATTCCATATACAATTCATGAAAAGAAATGTTATCACTAATTAAACAGAAACAGAACTATTCATACAAGATAAAAGTACCATATGTGTGAAGTTATGCTCATTTTACTAATGACATAGATCAGCTCCTTTCTTCAGATAAAATTATTCTCCAAGTATACAATAGTGCATCAACAAAGGAAAGTAGTATGATATTTAAAAGAAATGGCCATGTTCCATAATTTCATCAAGGCATTCAAAAACTTACAGAAGTGCATTCTTTGCAAATGTTTTTGATAAAATTTTGGACCCTTCTCTAAATGCATGAGAAGGGTATAAATACTATCTAACTAATGTTCAAAAAAAGATATACAAAAAATTTGAGGAGGTTTCAAACAACCTTCCTCCTAGCTAGAAATTAACTCTAAAAATAAAAGTGACTTGATGAGCAGAGGTTATAAACATGACTTGTTATCTGCCAGCTTCTCCTTTAGATCACATATATTAGACATCGGTTTCAACTTGAGGAGGTGTCCCAAACTGTGTTCTGACATGTCCTACGAAGAAAACATCTGTGAGAGGTGGAAACATCCTTTGAGTTGAATGGAGTGAGAAATTGAGCATCATGATTAGGTTGTGAGGTTTGACAAGGTATTGCCAATATGCCTCTCAGTTAGTATTTGATAACTTTGTGATTGCTTCCCTTTTGGTATTATTCTCCAAGTATACAATAGTGCATCAACAAAGGAAAGTAGTATGATATTTAAAAGAAATGGCCATGTTCCATAATTTCATCAAGGCATTCAAAAACTTACAGAAGTGCATTCTTTGCAAATGTTTTTGATAAAATTTTGGACCCTTCTCTAAATGCATGAGAAGGGTATAAATATTATCTAACTAATGTTCAAAAAACGATATACAAAAAAATTGAGGAGGTTTCAAACAACCTTCCTCCTAGCTAGAAATTAACTCTAAAAATAAAAGTGACTTGATGAGCAGAGGTTATAAACATGACTTGTTATCTGCCAGCTTCTCCTTTAGATCACATATATTAGACATCGGTTTCAACTTGAGGAGGTGTCCCAAACTGTGTTCTGACATGTCCTACGAAGATAACATCTGTGAGAGGTGGAAACATCCTTTGAGTTGAATGGAGTGAGAAATTGAGCATCATGATTAGGTTGTGAGGTTTGACAAGGTATTGCCAATATGCCTCTCAGTTAGTATTTGATAACTTTGTGATTGCTTCCCTTTTGGTTTTCACCTTTGCCTTCCAGTTTTGATTCAAGTCATTTAAATCTGGCAGTGCCTTTGCATTACCATCTTTCATCAATTTGGTATTATGCAAAGTGTAATTTACTGCTTTTACTATGTTCTTTGCCACTCCTGCTACTCTTACCAATGCTAATTCTGCCTGTTTGATCCACGCATCCAAATCTGTGAACAAAATGTCCTTATGTTTCTCCTCAATCTCAGGCAGATTGGCTCTCATTCCTTCTTCAGTTTCTTGCCATTCAATGAATTCAGAGATATTTGTATTTAAATAATTAAATTCAGTTCTCTTGTCAATTACTTTATCTGTCAACTAATCACTAATGATCAGATAAAGAGTCACATGCGACATTCTTTAGCAAAATAAATCTTGTTGTTTCGATAGAAGGGAATTTAGCTATAGTGCCTCTTTGATGAATTCATCAATAATAGGGACATCTTCATATTTTTCCATGGCTTCTTGCAATTCTTGGACTTGCATGTTCTTCGTAGAAATGTCTATTTCATGGCTTATCTTTAATACTTCCATATTCTGTTGCAATTGAGCGATTTTTTCAGCAGCTTGCTGGTTCACATTTGATTTTTCAATTTGCAGTTGTTGCTCGAGCTACGTTATCTTCTCTTCCCTCTTCCTTAAAAAATAGATACATCCATAGCATTATCCATGGTGGTTGTAGCATACGCCCCTGTAAATTGCGATAGTCTTATTAAATTTTCAGCAAGATTGGAAGGGATATCCTTCCAGACTATGTCCATTGGCTCATTCCCTGCTGGGATCTCAGGTGTTTCCACCCTCCTTCTTTTCCTCTGTCTTCTCACTACATCCTTATTTAGTGGGATATAGAACACATCCAAAGGAGAAAGTTCAGTCACCTTTAGGATAATTTCCGATGTTGGCAACACAAGAATTATTTATGTATGTTGCGAACTTATCCCTTGCTCATCCATCAGCTAAGACTCTGAAGTCTTCCGATTTTGCAGAGGAGTGTGATATTCCATTGTTTCCTGGGCATCTGTTTTCTTAGGAGTGTCTTGTAGTTTCTTATTGAATTGGTCCCACTCCTGATCTAAATTTTTGCTTTTGATTTCGGAACCGGTATCTTTAGATAGGTCACTTATGACCTGCTTTTCAGCTGACCTCCTACTGGATTCCATTGTATTCTCGGTGTCCTGGGCTTTCCCTGCATCCTGTGCTTTGCCTGTGTCCATTTGAGACTCTATGTGAGAATTTGGTCCCTCGTTGTTAATAGTTACACTCGGTGTAGGTTTGTCCTCGACTCTTAACCAATGCAATGGAATTATTTCGAGCCTTTGATTTCTGAATTCCTGAAACTTTTCAAAATCTTCAAGACTCAAATTGGCCTTCGCCCAATCGAGCGCTTGTTCGAATAATTCAGTAGATTGTAAAAGATCTTCAAAATCATTAGCCTCATGATTAAAGGGCTTAATTTTTATTGCAGCAGTAATATTATGTGCTATCTTGTCGTGGTCAAATTGCCTCTTTGGCAGAGTATGGAGCCTGAGGCTCTCTAGGCTTAGTGATTCCTTGGTTGCATGGTTGAAATTTGCCAACGAAAAAGAACCACACTGAATGGGAAAGGATGGCCACAAATACTTCTTGTTATCTTTTAGGGTCTTGGTCAAGCCTTTACCCATAGTCTGGTGAGGTATTTCTCTTTCTAGTAGCTTATCGAAGACATACAAAGGGAGTACATGAGGGTCCGCTATACTGCCAAAAACTCTGATATATGTAAATCATTCTTCAACAAAATACTTCCCTGTTACGAGAATGTCTGTAGCGGCTTCTTTGGAAAACCTGGGGGCTTTCTTATTGAAAATCAATTGATGCAATGGTAAAATAACACCGTGGCATACTTTATAAAAATGGGATATATAATGGGATTCCCAAATCTGTTTATGACTGAGATGGATGGGGTAGGGGTCCTGCAAAGTCAATTTCGAACCCATGATTGGAAATTTAGTGTAGAAACAGATGGCATCCATGATATAGGCACTGAAATAAAATGGAGGAAGGTTCTATGTGGAGGAGGATCTCTTCTGACAATACTCGGAGATGACAGTGGCTAGGTTATCAAATAGGATAGTGGCCCAATTCATTATGTGGGAATTTCAATTAAAGGAATCCATTCTATGGAAAACTTGGTATTATTAGGTAATCCATATAACCTACATAACATAGAAGCTGCATAGTTGTAGGGGTTTGCCAAAGAAGCTACGAGATACATACATGTTTTATCATATTTGAACTTGTTCTCTAAGACCCTCCATCCCTGAATCATCTTGAAAGGTTCTTCATTTTTCTTTTCAAAGTTGGCTAGGTATGATTTGTCATATATGTCCTGAGGGTCAGGTCTATGATACATTTGCTTCAGGTCTTCAGCTTTGAATGAAATCATTAGCTCCATCTTCGAGTTCTTGAATTGCCTATCTTCAATACTAAGATTTTCCACCACTCATCTAATCATATCAATGTATGGAAGTATTTTCGCTCTTGCTCCTATTCTGTGAAGGAAGGAACAAGCAACATCTTTGAATTGGACCCCCGAAGGTTTTACTGAATCGGTGTAGCTTTTATGACAGTAATTTTAGGACGCTCATCTTCAAGCATGTTGTATATGACTTCCCATGCTGTCACTCCTCCATCGGCACTGCAAACTGTATCAATGAATATAGGCGACATTTCTGATAGCTCAAACTCTGTAATGCTCTGCTTCTTCTGCTTTTGCATCACCTTTCACAATGACATCTCTTTTGAAGCTTGCCTGAAACGAAAGAGATATATCAGTGCACACAATGGAGGGCAATTATGGCAGAGAGTTATTTGAAATGACTTTGAATCGTGGGAAGATTTTACATGAGATTTCAGTGTTAACTAGCCATAACTTGAAAACATCAATTCCTCTCCTTGAGCTGCTAAACATTAATTACTCTGTCAAACCACTCATTATTACATTAAAACTCAATAACATCTTCACTCTTCAAGCTTTAATTTCGCATTGCAACTTTCAAACGTTGCCATATAATGTTATTTGGAGTTAATGTGATATGCAATTGCGAGAATCGCAATATCGCATTTTGTAAATTCTTAAGGGGTGACACAATGGCATGCTCTATCAATTTGCGATTTGCGAAGTGCGATCACATGTTATTCAAGTGTTATGGTCAGAAAATCGCAGCGGGGACCTCATCGCATATCACATTTCGTGATTCCCAATGGAATGTTAACAATTGTTACATGGAAAACTGCGAGATGCGATTTGCGATAAGAGCTTTAGGCATGAGTTCCTTATTGAAGGTTTTTTGAGGAAAATTTGTAGAGTTAGTGTTTATTTTCAAAGGCTAAAAATTTAAAAGGGTCCCCATTTATATGTCAAATATTAACTATTACTCGTATAAATGGGGGGGGGGGGGGTTGTTACATAGTACAACAATTGGCGATTCACTTGTAAGAACCAGCTATCTTCAATTGATCTTTTGAAATTTATAAAGCTTTCAAAATTAGAAGAGTTATACGGATAATAATTCCATGAGTTACAAGCTAAACAAAGTTTCTTTGAAATCATAATTACTCACTCAATCTATCTATTCAACTACTTTAATCTTGTGGTGATAAAAATACAAATGTTTGCATCAGTCAATACTAAGATTTAAAGAGATATAGCAGGTGTCTTCTATAGATTAGTTTTTTGTTGTTTACTCATTTATCACAAATAGAGCCTCTACTACCAGCAGGTGTTCATAGCCTCGGAAGGGTTATCCTTTAACCAACAATGATTCATTGTCCCATCCGAAGCAATTTTCAAAATTCAAAATGATATTCTTTTGCTTTTTTCTCCTTTGGACCTTGTTTTTATTTTTATGTAATTTTATTTTCAAGTTTCTTAAAAGACATTGTCAAGGTCTGGTAACCCAATAATGACAATGCCATTCACCAGTTGTAACTAAACTGAACAAGCTGGATCTTGATGAAACCCCTTGTCCTTTGATTGATTAGATCATTGTCTATTACCCTGTTTTGATATGCAGTTTTGGTAATATCATTTTAATTACTCCCCTATGATCATGGTAAACAAGCTCGTAATGAGATTTATTATCTTTTAAGTTTTCTATATTTTAGAATTACACTGTGAAAAAAGAAATTTTTATCAGATGGGGTGAATCATTGGCCCTTTTTAAAGAGTTTTGGATGATAATAATAGAGTTTTGTTATACTAATCTGTAGAAGGTCCTTTCTAGGTTAAAAATTCTTTTCTTGATTGATAACAAAACATCTATATCTTATAAAGATAAGAGCTTGTTCATAGAATAAGTGTTTTTAGTGAGGTCAAGTTGTTCCAAAGAAATAAGATTCATTTTGGTACTAAATTCTCTAATTATTTCTTTAACTTTTCCTACTTATAGAAGCGAAAAAATCAAAATATTATCAGAGACTTTATTTTGAGAAGCCAAAAAGTAAACACTACCATAACCTTTATTTTCCTAAGAATCTTAAGGACAATATGATAGAAAATTAGAAGAGGTTTTCTTCAAGGAAAAGTATTTTTTCATAATTTTCCCATTAACAGGCAAAGAATCCATCTACCTTACAAGTCTTGTAAAAGAAATGTTGATTGACCAATTTTCTCAATGATTTGGAATGGTCCAAGCCACAATCTTTGGAACTTGGTATGCTTACCTTTTTCCTCATGTGCTTTGTCCCATTTCAAAACCAGATCACCTACTTAAAAGTTTTATGACTGGCAAAGGTTGTATCAAAAGAGGCCTTAACTATCTGCTGATGATGGGAATGGGTAGCTTTAGCCTTTTCTAATTCTTCTTTAAGCTTAAGGATCTAAAATTGTCTTGCTTGAAGAGAAGAGGAAGGATTTTCATTTATATATTGCACTAGGGTGAGAGATGGGATTGCTATGTTTGTGGGGAGAACTGCTTCTTTTCCATAAACTAAAGCAAAAGGAGAAGAATCGATTTAGGCCTTCTGTGTTATTCTATCTGCCCAAAGAGAAAATGTCAATGCTTTGTGCCAATTCGTATGATTTTGGTCTATGGTCCTCTTGATGATTCTGATAAGTTTTTTGTTTGTTGATTCAACTAATCCATTACCTTGTGGATAATAGGTGGCTAAATACTTTAATTTGAAACCTATTTTCAAAACAAATTCTACCATAGTATTTCTAGAAAAATAAGATGCATTATCAAACATTAAAGTTGTGGGTAGGCCAAACTTGGTGATTATGTACTGATCAATAAAGTTTGTAATACTTTCTGTATTAGCTACCTTTAGTGGGATAGCATCTACCCATTTCGTGAAATAATCAGTAGTTGTAAGGATGTACTTGTGATGTTTGGAAGAGTTAGGAACAATCTCACCAATTATATCTAATCCCCATTGTTCAAATGGTTGTTGGATATTCACTGGCTGCAAATGGAATGTTGGTTTTATTTCTCTTCCAGCTGCAATTTGACAAGTTTTTCATTTTATTACATAGTCATGTGCATCCTTAAATAGTGTTGGCCAATAATAACCTGCATGTGGGATTTTTTGAGCTATGGTGTTTCCTCCAAAATGACCTCCAGCTGGTCCATCATGTAACTCCTGCATAACCTTTTCAGCTTCAGAATTTTCTAGGCATCTTAATAATATTGAATCATAATTTTTTCTAAATAATACATCATCAATCAATTGATAATGATTTGATTTCAACGTTAAAGCACTTTTTGTTTTGTAATTGAGATGCATAGGAGCATATCCATTCTTTAAATAAAACTTCAAATCAACATATGGTGATTTTGCATCGTTGAGGGTTACCTCTGATATTTGCACTTCATTACCTTGGTCTTCTTCTGTTGATAAGTGGGAAGCTCCAGTTAGCATCCTGCAAAAACCTTGGCCCCTAACAATTTTAGCTGGCCAGATTTCTACATTGTATTCTTGAAGTGCAGTGACCTAATTGGCTCTTTTCTCCCCCACTTGTCTTTGAATCAATATTTGCCTTACTGCAGGGTAAGGTACTATTATTTTTGTATAGGTCTTGAGGAGAAAAGGTCTGAAATGTTTCAAGGTTTTAAAGACAGCAAAATCTTGTTTCTCAACAGCTGAGTAGTTTGACTTGGCACCTTGTAAATTGGAACTGAAAAAGGAGATATGTGCCTCTATGTTTTGACCGTTTAGTTGTGTTAAAACTGCTGCATATGATGTATCAGATGAAAAAGTGTACAACGCAAAAGGTTTGAGAAATTCTAGAGTTGTTAAAGAAGGAGCATTTATGATGGCTTTTTTGATTAACTCAAATGACTCTCTTTCGTCTTTACCCCATTTGATGACTGCATTCTTTCTTATCATTGATTGAAGGGGTAAAACAATCAGTGAGAAATCTGGAACAAATCTTTTTACAAAATTGATCTAGCCTAGGAACAATTGCATGGTATTTTTGTTATGTGGGAGAGGAATCTTTTCAATTTCTTGGATTTTATCCAGATCAATATAAATTCCTTTCTTGGATACTATGAATCCGAGAAGCTTTCCTTCGACTAAGAAAAGTATGACTTTTTGGGATTCAAAGAAATGCCATATTTCTTGCATCTTTCAAAGATATGATTTAGGGCATTCAAATGATTGTTTTTGTTCCTAGAGTAGACTGTAATGTCATCTAGGTAAATAACAACTAGTTTATTAATTAAACCTTTAAAAGCAATATCCATGGCGCGTTGAAATGTAGCACTTGCATTGATGAGTCCAAAAGGCATATTCTGATAAGCGTATGTCCCCCACTTGGTCCTGAATTTTTTCTTTAATCTGTCATCTTGATGTACAAGAATCTGATTGTATCCTAAAAATCCATCTAGAAAAGACATTAGCTCAGAACTTGCAACTAATTGCAATATTTGCTCCATGGTAAGCAAAGGAAAGTTATCCTTTTGACAAGCCCTGTTTAAGTTCCTAAAATCAATACAAATCCTAATGTCTCCATTCTTTTTCCTCACAGGAACCATATTTGATACCCATTTTGAATGTCTAACATGAAATATTATCTTTTCTTTCAGAAGTTTTTTCAACTTAGATTTGATTTGACTTTAAAGGTTTGGATGAATCTTTCTGAGCTTCTGTTGAACTGGTTTCTCATTAGAGGTCATCGGTGTAGTATGTTGAATTACAGAGGTATCATAGGTCTTGAGATCTGAATAATCCTAGGCAAAGACACCTTTATATGTTTTCAACAACTTAATGAATGATATCCTTTCTTCGGATGATAAACCAAGACCTAGGTTGACATTTTGAGGTTTTTCAGTTGTACCTAGGGTTATCACTTCAAATCTCAAAGTAGAACTCTGAGTCTTGGAGTTAGTAATATTCTTAAATCTGTCTTTCAAATAATAGAGATCTTCCATTTTGAATACAGACTTCGGAATTGGGTTTTGATCTTATTTATGGTTGATTTTCAAGTCATGTTCATGTTCATCTATGATTTGTTCCTCATAATATCTTTCTGATGTAAGGAAATTGATTATATGAACATCATTATTAAACACTCTCCAATTTGTTACATTATCAGGAATAGATGGTCTGAAAACTAACTCTATGGAAAATCTATCTGGACTAAATTCCTTTGAAGGTATAAGCCTAGATGCTACATTGGCAAGTAAGTCAGCACTTGCATTTTGTAATCTGGGGACTGAAGAAATGTTAAAAGCAGTGAAATAAGAAGTAAGATTCTAGGCTAAAGATTGATAATGTTTGAGATGCCCAGACACACAATGGATTGTGTTTCTTACCTGTTTAATAACTATTTCAAAGTCTCCATATACTTGAAAATACTTGACATTAATTCCAATGGCTTTGTACAACCCCTGAGTCAATGCTTCATATTCTGCAGTATTGTTAGTGCATTGAAATTCAAGCTTGCAGGATAACAAGGTTTTCTCTCCCTATGCGCTGATTAAGATACATCTTGCACTTGCACCATCTGCAGACTTGGAACCATCAAAATAAAGAGTACAAAATAGTGAATTATCTACAATTTTATCAACTACATGTACACACTTGGAAGCATCTGTTTGTGAAAAATTTTCTATCTGAGATACTACAACATTATCTGGAAAGGGAGATCTTTGAGCATTAAAGGATCCCAAGAATGACTCAGTCGAATAATTTCTAATGATGTTATTGGTGAAAGCTACAGGTTCATTGCTTCCCTCGAGATCAATGACTGTGTACTTAATGAATTTCTCATGGTCTACTTTGATTTGGTTAGGTTTACCATTATGTGGCAACCACATGTGAGACCAATTAGTTGCAAAGTATCTGTGTAACTTTTCAAACCAATCCCTACTTAGAATTAAACCATAAAATTCAGGGATATCAGCCACTAGAATATCGATTATCTGTGAGACTTTTGGATTAGAGGAAAGCCTGATTAAAACTGATGTTATTTCTCCAAGTACCTTTATTTTTGTTCTGTCCAATTTACCTATGTGTACAACATATTTTTGAGGTGTAATATTCAATTTGGTGCACACAGTCCTTGGCATGATGTTTGAAGAGGCTCCTGAATCAACAAGGCAATTATGGATGTTTCTGTTGAAAATCTCATAAGTAAGAAGAAATGGAGGTGTATGAGAAATAGATCTATCACCTATCAGAACTAAATATGTGGGATTTACTTTGTTTGAAGATGAAGGAGGTTTTCCCATATCATAAGCAGCTTGAGTGACTACAACGGATGGTAAAGGAGCTACAGGGACTGCTTTTAACTCCTTGAGTAAGATTTTTTGTTGTTGTTTGAGTTTAGTCAGTTCATGTAATGAAATATTTGCTCTCGTCTTTTTCATATCTTCAACTATGTTATATTCTACTGTATCTGAGATTACTAACGTTTTGGAAGCAGTTGGAGGATCTAGTGGAATAGAATCAGTTTGAGTAGTCTTAGATTTCTTACTTACTGTCTTCTCCTTTATAGGAGTAGCAACATTTTGTTTCTGAATTGTTGTAGACGTATCAGGAGAGTTTTTACTTCTCATAGTCACTGGCATAGCTTGTGCTTCCTCTTCAGTTGGAAGAATGAAGTCCCACATTCCATTTAACTCAACTTATTCTTCAGTTTCGGCTTCTTCTTCGGTTGGTGAGTCTTCTTCCAGCTCTTGATCAGATTCAGCATTTGAAATGGTATTCGATGGTTGAGATGTGGAAGAAGGATTTCTTTTAAATGAGCGAAAAGGTTTCTTGGGAGCAGATGATTCTGCAACTTGTTTCTTGATTTCGACCATTTTATTTGACATGGTATTCAACACTTTCTGAAGGCCTTCAAGGTTGAAAGGGTCCTTTGGAGCTTTCTTCTTTGAATCATCCTTGAATGTTACTTTCTTTGATTTCCTTTCGTCTATTTGTGACCTCTTTTCTAAGGAAATAATTCTTCTTTCTACAGACAGAGCTTCTTTCATGTTTTCTACGAGGGTAGCCTTATTGGCTCTATCTACAAAAACTGTGATATGAGAAGGAAAGGAGGATATTTACCACTCTATTTGTACATCTACTGCAAGTTTAGAGGCAACTGGGATTTTGTTTAACAACTTGTTAAATCTGGAGTTGAAGTCTTTGATCCTTTCATCTGAATTTTCTTTTAGGTTGGAAAGACCATTGATTAAAGATGTTATAGTCCTGTCATAACCAAATTTTGTAAGAAATATTTCTTAAAAAGTATCACAGTTTCTTATTGACCCTTTTGGAAGGGAAAAATACCAAGATCCTACATATCCTTGGAAAGTATAAGGAAACAATCTGATCACAACATCTTCTTGTGCAACTCCATTAAGATTCATGGATAGCATAAATTTATTTAGATGTTCTTCAGCAGGAAGACCATAATCAGGATTATACTTAGGTAACCATTTTTCTGGGTTTACTGGAAGATCATTTGGATTAGTAGCTAGTACAACACCATGATTTGTCCAAGGTTGAGCAAGTTGATTGGCCATAACATGAGTTGGAGACTAGGAAAATGGGAAGGCCAGTCCAAAAGTAGGTATGGATGGTGAAGAACTTACTACTGGATTAGTACTACTAGTAGCAGTACTAGTTGAAGAAGTGGATTGTTGAGAAGAGGTGAACTGAGTAGAAGTGAATGGGGAAGTAAATGGAGGGAAAGGTGAGGTGATCTCGCTAGTATCTGATTCAGATCTTGATGTGGTAACTTTCTTACGTCGTGAATGAATGGGAAACTCAAAAGGATTTACTCCGAGCCTTTCACTTTGTAATCGAGTTAATACACCAGTTTCTCGCAAAAGGAAGTGACACTTTCTTCAAAGGCTTCGGGTCTCTTGGGTTTCTCGGAAGAAAGGGAATAATTTGTTCCAATTTCTATATCAAGGACTGAACTTCGGGAGACATGGGAGTGTAATTTGAAGAAGGTGGTTGTCTTAATACTTCAGGATACAAGGGAGATTTTTCTACTACTTCATATTTTTGATCCGAATATTGAACAAGATCTAGAAGAAGTAGAAGTTGTGGAGGGGTTTTGACTCTTATGAACGTTTTTCAATTGAACTTTAGATTTATATGCTATTAGTAGTCAGATGGCCCTCCTTCTAGCACCAAAATGTTGAAGCCTCAGATTTCTGTTGCTCCAACATGGGGGATAACCACCCAGTCCGGACCTTAAACACAACTCGTTTTCCGTTTCAAGTGGTGGCTCCAACTGGGGATGATGGGACCAGTTTCCCAATGTGGGGTTTAAAATGAGAATGGGTGGTTTTCAAGCGATTTCAGTAAGAATAATGATAACTAAATGGTCTATTCTATCATGAAAATCTCTAGCTAACTTAATCTAATATAAACCCAGGTATTCTGCGTGATATGCGATCTAAAAAGATATATGTTTAACATGTGATAATAAAGATCATTCACACTTTAAACAGAGATGATAACGTGTAAAGATAATTTCTTTGACTAAATAGTTAGTCAAAGAAATTTATAAATTATATCGCATATATTTGATGATTATATATGAAAATAAACACCTTCAACTAGGCATCACACAGTAGTGCAATTAACGCATAACAGAAAGAACATATTCCATATACAATTCATGAAAAGAAATGTTATCACTAATTAAACAAAAATAAAACTATTCCTACAAGATAAAAGTACCATATGTGTGAAGTTCTGCTCATTTGACTAATGACATAGATCAGCTCCTTTCTTCAGATCAAATTATTCTCCTAGTATACAATAGTGCATCAACAAAGGAAAGTAGTTTGATATTTGAAAGAAACAACCATGTTCCATAATTTCATCAAGGCATTCACAAACTTACAGAAGTGCATTCTTTGCAAATTTTTTTGATAAAATTCTGGACCCTTCTCTAAATGCATGAGAAGGGTATAAATACTGTCTAACTAATGTTCAAAAATAGATTATACAAAAATTTGAGGAGGTTTCAAACAACCTTCCTCATAGCTAGCAACTAACTCTAAAAATAAAAGTGACTTGATGAGCAGAGGTTATAAAGATGACTTGTTGTCTGCTAGCTTCTCCTTTAGATCGCATATATCGGACATCGGTTTCACTTGAGGAGGTGCCCCAAACTACGTTTTGACCTGTCCTACGAAGATAACATCTGTGAGAGGTGGCAACATCCTTTGAGTTGAATGGAGTGAGAAATTGAGCGTCATGATTTGGATGTGAGGTTTGACAAGGTATTGCCAATATGCCTCCTAGTCAGTCTTTGATAACTTTGTGATTGCTTCCCTTTGGGTTTTCACCTTTGCCTTCCAGTTTTGATCCAATTCATTTAAATCAAGCAGCGTCTTTGGATTACCTTCTTTCATCAAGTTGGTAGTGTGCAAAGTGTAATTTACTGATTTTACTATATTCTTTCCACTCCTGCTACTCTTTCCACTGCTAATTCCGTCTGTTTGATCAACGCATCCCAATCGGTTAACAAATTGTCCTTATGTGTCTCCTCACACTACAACAAAACCAGCGATTTGCGCCAGATTTAGCGCCAGATTTTAGTGCATTTTTTTTGTAATTGTGATGAGCAACCTGGCGCTAAATCTGGCTCTATTGTACAATTTTTAAAGCGTCCTTTTTTGCACCTGATTTTGCATCCTTTTTCACGCTAGATTTTGCATAATTTTTTACACCAAACTATGCATCATTTTTTGCGTCAAATTTTGAACCAAGATTTGCATCTTATTTTATGACAGGTTTTGCTTCTAGTTTTGTGTCATTTTTTGCATCTATTTTTCATTCTCTTTTGCTTCCTATTTTGTGTCATTCTTTGCTTCCATTTTTGCACCATCATTTGCATCAAGTTTACACTGTATTTTGAATCCAATTTAACGTCTTTTTATGCATCCATTTTGTGTCAGTTTTTGCATCTAGTCTTACGCCAGGTTTTGCATCTAGTCTTACGCCAGGTTTTGTATCTAGTCTTACACTAGTTTTTGCTTCTATTTTTGCACCAGCTTTGGTGCCTATCTTTGCACCATGTGTTGAATTTGATTTAGCACCAAATTTTGCATCCATTTTTGTGCCCATTTTTGCATCTTTTTTTGGACCATTTTTTACATCCACATTTACGTTTGATTTGTCTCCATTTTTCCCATCTCATTTTGCACCATATTTTGCGTCATTTGTTTCATCCAATTTTGCATCATTTTTAACACCATCTCTTGCATCTAATGTTACATCATTTTGAGCATCCAAATTTGCATTTATATTTGCATCTTATGTTGAGTCATGTGTTGTGTCCACCTTTGCATCTTATTTTGTGTCTAATGGTACATTCAATTTAGAGCCATTTTTTACGTCTACTTCTGTATTTGTTTTTGCACCAAGTTTTGCATCCAATTTTAAGCTATTTTATGCCCCTTTTTGCAACATTTTTTTGTGTCTACTTGTGTCCAATGTTGCACCATTATTTACACCGACTTTTTCATCCAATTTTGCATTTTTTTGGTGTCTAGTTTTACATCGTTTTCACCATCCAAATTTGCATCTTTTTTTGCCTCATTTTGTGTCCACATTTGCATATAATTTTGTGTCTGAGTTCGAGCCTAAATTTGCATGTGATTAGGAATCATTTTTTACATCCAATATGGCATCCTTGGTTTCACCTTTTTTCAGCCCCATTTTGCATCTTGTGTTATGTCTTTTCTTACATCTCTTTTTTTTCCTTTTTTGCACCCAAGTTTGCATCCCAAATTTACACCATTATTTGCATCATCATTTGGCATATTAATTTGTAACGTTTTTTGCTTCTTTTTAACGCTCAACTTTGCATCTTATTTTACATCTAGTTGTTGTCTTTTTCTGCATCTAATTTGGTGCCCATTTATGTGTCCTTGTTTTTGCCCAATTTGATATCCTTTTGTATGCCATGTTTTGTTCCCTTCTTTGTGTCAACTATTGCACAACTTTTCACTTCTAATTTAAAACACTTTGTATGTCAATTGTTTGCATTTTGTATTAATTCCTAGTTTAACATCCAATTTTACTTTCAATTTTGCATCCATGGTTACATCCGCATTTGACTTCTTATATAGAGTATATTTTTCTTTACATATATTACCCCCTTTATAGATTCATAGTGAAATATATGATAGTTTCTAAATATCATTAAAGCAGATATCACAATTCAAAATCATTTGTAAAGAAATTTAAGAGAAATTGACAACATCCATCCAAAAAAATAACAATGTGTCATTAACAATTTTCAAAACATGTATAAAATAGCAACATAATACTAATAAAATCAGTATTATTTTTAATCAAAACAAGTAAAATTCAAATATGATTAACAAATCAAAATATTTCATGAATATCGTTATTCTACGATAAATTAACAACATACATAAATCAAACTCATCGTATGATTACAAAATCAAAATGTCTCATTGATATAGGGTAAATTCACAACACCCATCTAAACATAACAATGTAATTCTACACAATAATTTCTTCATAAAAAACAATGCATGTGCATGCCTAGCTACCACCACCAAGATCATCCTCATGATCATCTTGACCATCCTCATTACTCTGATCCACATCATCACCAACACCGCAACTATCATCATCATCTCCTCCTTCACCACCATCATCCTCATCCTCATCCTCATCATCTCCTGATATATGTTGAACATAATTTGGATCATCGTCTTGGCAATCATTACCTATAGCATTCTGACAAAAAAAATAAGTATTACATGTTAGTATTAATTACATAACACAGCGCATGTTTTTGTTATACAATGTTAACCATAAAATGAGGTAAGATATACTAGCATTTGCACCAGATGTTGCAAAGGAAACGCCGTAAGGCATAAATTGAAAAATACAAATACAACAAAAGAATACTTTGATAAAGAATTATTGAATGCTCAAATCAATGCCCCATTAACTGGAAGCATTTAGTAGACATATCTATCAACATTAGGATTATACACAATGATCAAGAAATTTTCCATATACAAACAACAACTTCCACAACAACCTTTTGTCACATCCACATTTTAAGAAATGCCTTGGAACATGATCGGAATCTTCCATATTGCCTTTTTCATTATGCAGATAAATCTTCCATATTGCTATTTTCATCATGAATATTGTTAGTTCATTGTTGTAAAGTGTTAGTGTGTTAAATTCAATACTATAAGTTCGACAAGTGAAAAACATTCCTCAATTAGCATAATATACATTTTTCTCTCACCGTGTATTTTTCAGTCAAAGAGCACAAGTAACATATTAACATGTATTTTCCCTTCATTATTTTCATCATAGAGCCAAGAAATCTACGCCTTATCTATAAAGTAACAAAAACATTTTGAAATAAGTTTAATATTTCAAGCCAGTGTCTAACCTATAAAGTAACAAAAACTTTTTGAAATAAATTTAATATTTTAAGCAATTGACTAACCTACTTTAATAATTGAAAAATTCTCAAAGATGAATTATACTCCATAATAAGAGAGCCAACATTGGAGCCCATACTTTCACTAAAACCAAAAGAAACACAACCACTTGTTAAGAAGAAATTCAAGTAATAATAATAAAACAAAAATAATAAACATTAAAGTATAAAATGGTATTTCCAACACACAAGTATAAATATACATGCTCTATGTCCATTGTTAGATTAAATGGGTGTGGAGAAATTAGTAGAGAACCCAAAATTGTATTTCTAATTAGGATGGGTGGAGAAATGCTTTAAATGCGGGTTGTTGTCATTCTAATGAAACCCTTTGCAAAGGGGATGTTAAGATTCTGAGAGAAAAGCTAGGCTTGGTAGAGAACACCTTCCTTGTTAAACATTCCCCTACTGTAACCAAAAGGAAAGGGCAAGAGAAACAATAATTAGGTTTTTGTTCACAAGTTGTACAAAATATATAGGTGCTATTGATGTTTGAGTGAATAATGGGAGAGATTATTTATGAAATTGTGATAAGGCGCACCTAGTTTTGTCAGAAAGAGGCATATTAATGACAAGTACATCACATTTAGGTAGCATTTCATCAAGATTTGTCTCCAATGTTGCTCCAATTTCCTTTTCCAATTCGGGTCCAATAGAAATATGGTCGTGGTAAAGAATCTTACAATTGAAGGGCTGTGCAAAGGAACGCAATTCAATTCAACATCATGTAATGTTTATTATTATTAGATTGAAATTTTGAAACAAACATCATGCATGCATAAGAATTATGGAGCACTGATTTTTGAAAAGAAGTTTGCAACATCATGAAGTAGTACTAGATCCTAAGAATGAAAACCTTCAAACGCTTAAGTAGTTCTTTGCCAATACGCCCTGCACCAATAGAACCAATAGTTTTCCCTTCTAGATCATATGACCTGTAAGAAATTGCTGCCACTTTCCAATCACCCTCAACAATTTGCTTATATCCAGGCACAAAGTTTCGCATCAATATGAGAATGTGCATTAGCTCATCTTCTGCCACGGACACCACATTACTTTCGCTGATCTTCAACCAATGATGATACAAACAAATCAATGGAATTGAAAAATATATCCAATATAAATAAAATGCGTTTAAAAGTAACTCTTTGTTTTATTTACAGGAAAATAAAGAGAGTGTTAGTCTATCTGTGTTTCTCGAGATATAATGCCCCATATCCAAAATACGAAAGCTACAGGAGAACAGTTATTACACAGTACAATCTCACCATTACAAAGGAGTCGATAAAAGACCAAATGCATTAAAGCTTTCCAAGAAATTGCAAAAACATACAATAACACAAGTGAAGATCAAGGTAAATCTGCAGTACATGTTGGATTGGGGATAAAGCCAATATCATAGCATGAGATTGACAATTAAATGAGTTGTAAATAATAATGGAATGATATGGAATTGAATAGCCTACAGGCTGAATATAAACAAGAGAGTTATTATTTCATTGTTATTAATTTATTATAAAATCACATTTTTAAAACAATAACTATTTTTATTTCAATACCAACCATTAACTAATTTCTAAGAATAATTCTAATTATTGTTGTCCACTTCATCTTCTTTCCATTTCTGTACCATGAGGGAAAAACCCAATACCATTCCTATATCTTAAAATTAACATTAAATATGTCAAAATAGCTCAAGCATATTTTTGCAAGCATATTTTGGAAAACAATCATTACAGACGGATTAAACAAAGAAGAGCGCTTTGAGATCTTCCGCAAATCTTTCAGGAATGTAATAAGATCAAAATAAAACCCATGGGTAAGTACAGCCAAAAGGATAATGAATCAATCTAGTCACAGTAAATATCAATATGATAATCCAGGTACTTTTCCTGATTTCAGCCCTCTTGGCACCGGTAGGTTACCTATATCCTCACCCAAAACCAAAGTAGAAGCAGGCCTGGCTGGGAGACTATCTTTCAAAATTGACAAGGTATTATTTCTATCAATTAGAATGCACATCCTCAGGTGTTCAAGAATAATTAATAGAACAGTCAGCTAGATGAGCAGATCCAATTTAGAGAATCTCACTCAGATCTACTTGACATCACCTCCATGATTTAAATAATGATTGGAGGAGTCTTAATACTCCAGAGTCCAGATCACTTAACATACCGAAACTAAGGTAGCCAAAGAACAATATCCCATCACTCCCATGCCACATATATATGTTTAGGTATAGTTGGAAGGACACATACCTTTCCTGTAACTAATTCAGCAAGGTTGTCATTACAAGTTTTGGGCTATGTTCACTGCCCTGGTATTGAAAGGTATACAGGTTGTTCACCTTAATTACACACATCAATGCATATGTATGTTCAGGGTTTAAGCTCATAGGCCTATAGCTATTACAACAAAACTACAAGTGTAAATATATAATACAGTGAATTCATTTATGAGCAAATTCCAAGTCCAGCGTTTGTTCAAGCCAAACAGTCATAAGGTTCTGAGTATCTTATGGTCAAGCATCTCATCAAAAATGCATTCCATCACATTTTATCAATACCCATGCACTATCAAAAGACACGAATCTGTTCCTTCTCCTTGTTATCAAAGGACACGACTTTCTATATGTTAATTTATACAATCTTAATTCTTATTCTATTCTCTATGTACTTTCTAAATCCTAATCCAACATATCCTAGATCCAACTTCTGCATATCCAAGGATCTTCATACTTCCACCTTCATACGTTTCTCACAACAAGACCCAAATATAAACCAAGGATCTGGAGGAGAAACAAGAAGAGAGGAGTGTAGTGACCAACCTGATCTGATCTGCTAATAATACTACAAACTAAAAGATAACTCTCACTTTATTGTTTGTAGCTTCTTGGGGGTGAATGTGGCAATTCTATATATATCATAAGGATCTGGAATCTGATATCTCCTCTTTGTTGTGGGCTGCTGGTTCCAGGGTGAGAAAACGTGGTATAAAAGTCCTCTAAAAACGAAGGTGAAAGGTGTCATAGTGAGGTGGTTTTCCAGTTGCTTGTATCTATATAAACTATAAATGGATCTTTACTATAAAGTATTCTAAAGAGTTTCTTCAACTTACTTTAATATCATTTTAAATTAACTCGTCCTCTTCTCAAAGACCCATATATAAATAAAGCATTGTTCATCTTTTCAAAGCTCATGTCTTAAGCATTCCATTAATACCAATAATAAAAAGAAGGATGATGATTTCAATGTATGTAATTTGTAGTTCTTGTTGCCTATGAAGTCTAAGGAGCTTAATCCCTCAAGAGTAAAACAGTAAAAGGAATTTAAGTCTCGGTCGTATTGTTAGTTCCTAATCTCCTACTAACAAAGACATTCTACTATCTTTTTTCAGGAGTCAAGACTAAACTGTATGTAATCCAAAACATACTTTCTTTGTCCAAGATTTCCCTACTTTTAATCGATTACTACAACCACATATACTACAAAAAGAAACCCGCTATCTTTTTTCAGGAGTCAAGACTAAACTGTATGTAATCCAAAACATACTTTCTTTGTCCAATATTTCCCTACTTGTAATAGATTACTACAACCACATATACTACAAAAAGAAACCAATAACTCCTAATTATTATTCTGATGCCTTTGCGAGTTACTGATTAGATAATATAAACAAAGGAGTTATTCTTTATTCCAAGTGATACTAAACTAATAAGAAGACTAATCATACTATTCTTGTTTGTATTATCTCTGTATCTTTTCTATCTAAAGTAAATCTAAAGAGGAAGAATTGCTTGTCCTAATCAAGTGGGGTGAGGATCTAGGGCGACCAATGGGAGAGGAAGGCCTAAATGAAGCACACACTTCTTCTACTGCTAGGGCCTGGGTTTTTAATAGGATAACCACAGGGATATGTTGCAAGGACAAGGGAATAATTGGTTCTATGCAATGCCATGATCTTCTTTACAAGAGTCGCTGCTAATCCCTTGAATGTATCTTGTTTTTTTTTTTTTTTGCTTCTAGGATGGACCTACTTAGTCCTTCAACAACTAGAAGAAATAAATAAGGAGACAAGGTACAACCTTGTTTTAAGTTTTAACCCTCTTGAGGGTCTTAAGAAATTAGAGGCTGAACCATTTATAAAAAATGCATAAGAAGCTTAAATTACACATCCCATAATCTAATTTACCAGTGGTAAGTTGAAACTAATATGGATAAAAAGAAGTATCAGAAAGAGCCAAGACACCCTTTATAAGCCTTGGAGAGGTTCAACTTGATCACAATTATTGTAACATTTTTGACTTGAATAATATGGAGGCCCTCTTGTGCTGAAACGATTGCTTCATGGATCTGACGATCCTCTAGAGAACCAAGCGGTTTTGTTATATGAACTTACAAAGTAGTGCTTTCAATCTGATAGCCAAAACCTTAGCCATTATCTTATAAATACAATTAGACAAAGAAGTGGGTCTAAAAGCATAAAAAGACTCAGGTTGATCCACCTTTGGAATGAGTGCAATAGAGGTCCAGATGAAGGAGCCAGGGAGCCTTACTAAAGCTTCTCATTTCTTCCACTACCTGAAGTAAGTTGTCTCCCAACACTTCAACAAATTCCAGGTAGAACTCCACAGTCCACCCATAGGGATTGGGACTCTTGTCCTTATGGAAAGTGGACAAACACATTCAAAAGTGCTTTTCTGGACAGATCACCATTGCTGGAACTTTGTTGACTTGAATAGTGTAGAGGCCCTCTTGTGCTGAAACAATTGTGTCATAGATTTGACAAACTGTTCTGGTTAGATGAAGTTAGAAAGTAGTGATTTTAATCTCACAGACAAAACCTTAGCCATTATCTTATAAATCCAATTACATAAAGCAGTGGGTCTAAAAGCATAAAAAATGTTCAGTCTCAAAACTCTGAATTAAATTTGTAAAGAATGTAGCATTAGCTTTCTTGGCTTAGTGAAATCCCTAATTTTCTATCCTATTTGCCTGTCTTAAAAATCTCACGAAAACCTGTAAAGATTGTGCCATTGTGTACGCTTAGCCTCTAAAAGCCCTAGCTTTCTATCTTCTTCTGTGTAATTTGAATAGAACACCATCAAATACCAGAATTATCAATTCCGATTCTCCAAAACTTTTAAATGTGCGGAACTGAGACAGAAATCATTCAATCAAACCACTCGAAATGCATCTGAATGCTTATCCATTAACTTAAAGAACTTCTTCCCAAACTCTGCCATTTTTTAAACAAAATTTTGAGCACAACCTTGTCTAGTCCATTTATAGAGAGCGTTAGTTTATGAAATCTTGCATGTAAGCCAAAATAGAGTCAAAATTTTCCATTGAAAGCTCATAATAACTGAACCAGAAATAACCCTTGTGAAATTTGCTGCTTAAAACATTGTTTTGAGCACGGCCTCTTTCTTCAAATTTATTTTAGATAATACTGTAGCTTATTTAATGAAATATTTCCAGAAAGTTGAAATATGGCAAATTTGTCCAATCAAGAACTCTAAATAATTTCATTAGGACAAGGCGTAGAGGATTCATGACGGCGACAAGAAAATAATGGCGCTTTGCAATTTTAGCACTCTCTTGCAGAAAAATACCTTTTCTGAAATCGTTTTGACCACGAAGAAACGCAGATGAACTGCTGGAAGTCGTGCAGAGAGAGATCTGGTGGCTCGTGGATCGATTCTGGGGCAATGTTTATGCGATTGCAAACCATGATTGTTCATATGCGAGCTACTGGGCTCGTTGAGAGGGATACGCGCAATGGCGCCAAACTACCAAGAGGATTTGAATTTAAAGGCGGGATAGAATATCTATCGTCTGGCCATATATTTGTGTTTCAGTAAAACGGATTTTCAAAGAATTTGAAATATTATACATTTTATAGAATTTGAAATATTATACATTCTATTATTTAAGCTGAATAATAGTTTTACTTTGGAAAAATAATTGGGCATATCAAATAAAATATTGATGCGACGGACATAGAACTCCGAAACAATAATGCACCCTTCTCTTACTCCAAAACAATAATGCACCCTTCTCTAGCTGATGTGTCAATGCTTTCTTTGAAGTGGAACTTAAAGAATTAAGTAATTATTCATTTGTTAAATTGGGATTTTATATAAATTAATTGATTATTTATTAATGTTAATTTCATTTTATAATTTTATAGTAATTTTTAATGGATTTTTGTTAAAGATAATTATTTGAGCTATTATTGTATCAAGATTTTTGTTGTGTCTTTTATTATTATATTTTAATCCATCAAAATATGTTTTCATCTTCATTTGTGGAGATTATCTACTTGCATATTCAAAAAGTTTTGATGTAGTTTTTGCCTTGAAAAATGATTATTGTGATTGTAATGGTGAGAAATTATTCTATAAACAGTGTTAAGTGTTATTTACAATAAATGAGAAATTCTTTTTGAATATATAAGACTAATCTTTGAGAGAATAGATATATATTCCCTAATTATCACATAAACAAGGGGTTAATCTTGCATTTAGTGCTTTATCTCTGTAGAGTTTCGCTAAACAAAGGGAATACCTCCTCCTGCGTGACTTCGATTGTCCCTCCCTCTTACAGGATTGCAAAGCATTAAGAATTGAATCTTCTTTATTTTAAAGATGTAGTCTTGTCGAATATACCAAAAACATAGTAGGATTCTTTCATTATTGACAAAATCAAGCACATGTGCAAGGGAAGTATTCATCTATGGATGGTTAACAAGTTCATTAATAACTACAAGCAAACGCTTCAAACTATGTATTTAATGATCTGTAGTCATCATCTAAAGAGTTCAAGAATCAAATCAATTCCAACCTAAGTTCTAAGTATATGGTAAACCTCTACTCTAGAGGTTCTATTATTGTAAAATTTCACAACTATGGAAGTTGTGGCAAGGTCTCAAAGGAGGGACTTTCTTTTTGGGGCAAAACTAACCTTTTTTCAAAAGTTAGTTTCTATAATTGAATCCATCTTCAATATCCATTTCTTCAACCCCACTCTTCCGGATTTGAATATTGAATCCCCCCTACTTATTTTGGGATGAGATGATCTTTCAAAAGCCAACATAAATATACTGGGGACTTACAACAATATACAAACTAAGCAAGGAAGGGTATACACACATGTGTTAGAATTTGAATTGAAGTTGACTTGAGCAAAGGTATAACAATGCATATTTAATTAAATATTGGTGATTTTAACAACCACGTCCATTAGATTAAAATAATGATACTTTATGTGTATCTATATGCAAAGACAAAATACTTGAAAGGCACCTTCCCAACAACAAAGGTCATTATAAGAAAAATGGAAAAATAACAAGTTGATGGGTGGTATGATTGAATGAAGAATCAAAGGGCAAGAAAGAAGAGACATCCAAGTTTAGTCCTAATAAAAGATTTTATGGCCCCTTCCAAGGAGTGCGTTATTAAGAGGGACACAAACATGATCATGGAGTCTGTGCTAAAGTCTTATGGGAGAAATAGGAAGCATGTGAATGAGATATTATGGATTTCAAAAGAGAAATCATGTTATTCAATCCAATAGAAGCAAGGGGATTGGTGCTACTTGAGACTCCATAAGCTCTAAATCAATTGGTGAAAGCAAGAAGTCTAAAAGATAAATGCAAAGAAAGGAATATCCATCTATGTACAAATCTACAATAAATAAATTCAAAATTATACAGTGTTTCCATATAGACAATGTTAGGTCCCTATAACACTAGTGATTCCCCCATTACTAGTGTCATTGTGGCCCTTACTGTTATTGTTGTGCCCTTATTGTCCCCATATTGTTATTATTGTGCCCCATAGAAGCCCACTATTGTTATTTTTGTGCCCTTATATTATTATTGTTATGATGACTTTGATTATATTGTGACCCCTTAGACTCCTATATATAGAAATGAGGCTTTGTCATTTGTATCATCCAATAATTGTTCTTTTGTGTAATGTAAAGGAGGTTGCCCCCTCGAAGAGGCTGATTTCTAAGTTGTTGATCTATCTTTTCTATCTTTTTGTGAGTTGGTTTCATAACAGACAACCTAGGTTCGAACCCTAAAAAGTGTAGGGTCTTTGTGAGTGTTTGTGAGGGAATGTGTTTGACATCACATAATTGGATTCCCTTCATCATCAAAGAGACGTGTCCCAAAAGTCAATTTGGTTTAAGTGGATGTTAATATGATACATTGTATATTTTCTGAGGGTAGTAGCACAATTGGAAAAAAGCATGTTGGCAAGCCCTTGTGTATCCAAGTGATCGAAAGTTCAATCCCCTAGACATATCTCACCAATTGAACTTAAAAAAAATATGATACATTGTATATTGCAAAGCCATTAAGTTAAGTAATGACCTTGGCTAACCCAAATATTTAATTAGAATTTAAGCTCAAACACAACATTAGAAATGAAACCTTCACTCTAGATCTAAGGATATAGGGGTCAACATTGGATATTGGATACAAGACAAGGTGATCAAATGTATCTCTTGGACTAGCATTTTTTACAAAGGAATACAAATTTTAATGCTTATATTAACATGTATGTATAATATAATAATGAAATAGTCACTCTTTAGTTCATGGATAAAAGTGTTGGTGTGGAAGGAAATCTCGAGGGATGTGTCACTATAGTCATAAAAATTGCATTTATTGTGGCACATGGAGAACTTATTAATTGGGTGTAGCTTTAAAAATGGATAGGAGTGTTATCCTCCCCACCTAACTGCAATTCCTACAAATGACATATTTAGTGATTAATGAGTATATTGTTGTAATAATTTTGAACCCTGTGTTAAGAAATCCCTATGCAATCCAATTTAACTTAGGTACCATCCTCAAAATGAGGATAATTCATTTGTGGGTTTCCTTAGAATGTGTATTTCAAGGAAGAATGTGTACTTTGTCGATATGTTGAAAGGTTTTACGGTCTTTGTGTTTTAGTGTACCATGTCATGTTTGGCATTGAGCGTTGGGTGTGTTGGAAGCCAACTCTTGGTAAACTCAAATACACTTGTCCTAAGGAGGGAGTTGGGGTTTTAAGGTTCTCTGGTTGTAAAAGCTTTCAAATTCAATGTTTTTCATCCTCTTCTTGCATATTGCAGCCTCAAGGCCATTCGATGAGTTGGTGGTCATGCTTAAGGTTTTCATCCTATTCTTGCATTGTGCTTAAGGTTGATTGGTACCTTGTTCCATGAATTATGATCAACTTTGGGTCCTCTTTCAGTAGACACCTCCTAGCCACAGTATTAAAGGCAACATATTGGTTTCCTTTACTAATTTTAGCTTGTAATAAATTTAGATGTAATGGTTGTCACACGCGTTCATATACAACTACCTCATAACAAAGCTAACACAAGCACTTCTACCCATGCCTACATCACATCACAGAGGAGGAATCAATCAATATTATTCAATATCCCGCATTCGAGTATCCCTCCTTTGAGGATTCAATCCAACATTTATGGAGATCAGGTCATCCATTTACAATAACTAGCTTTGCCATATAGCATGTTCATATTCCTATTGTCATGGCCAAAAGTACCACCGACATATATCTTATGCAATATGAATAAATAATTAGAACGCCTCAATGGATGCAATTCATCCTATAATGCATAATGCATATATTAGATAACCCGAACCATAGGCTCTACCGTTTCAAAACAAAATCATTTATCATACATAATCAATAATCCGTCTGCCACAGTTGCATGACACGTTAACATGTGTATCTTAGGGATTATGCACAATTAATCAGAAGTGCAGCATTGGATGCATAGCACAAATAACTTGTACCATAGTTTATACAGTCGAGCCTTAACCACAGTTAACAAATTTGCATAGCGGCTCAAGCACGACTATTCACTATCTTAACAAAAGACAGGTTAACACCAATTCTACATAAGATCCACATACTGTGACTGTAATTAGAATTTCATTTATGTGCATCCAAAAAATCATCTCATTAATGCCACATGCAGTGCATTTAAAACTCAAGCAAATTCTCTCATATGCTAAGGAATTTATAACATAGAGGGTAAGAAACCAACATACAGAACAGTCCACGCAAGTGAGTCAAACTAGATCAAAAGAGAGAACGACACTTGGAAAACAAAGCACCGCTACCCAACCTAGAAATGACTCTTCAGTTCACCACCGAGTCGAGGTTCTTGCCATGGATCAACCGCCTCCAATTGATCTATGCAATGGGTATTTAATACCTTCTTTCATGATATGGTTTCCATTAGCGGTGTCTCACTTTTATGGATCTTTTTATCCATTTGCGTAGGCTTATCTCATAAAAGCTCACCTTTCTCTCCCATGAGGAGTTTCCTCATAGAAGATTGCCTTTTTCTCCCGCACAACTTTTATGTTTTTCTCAATGGATATTTATCTCCAATCCATCCAACTTATCTAGAATTAAATCGAGAAGCTTTACCATGAAAGAATTATCCTTTCCCATTCACCAATGTGATTTGGCAAGAATCTCATCTCTTGGTGTCTTGCTTTTCCAAGTGATTAATTTATTAATAATGTATTTACTTTTTATATTACACATCATACCTAGCTTTTCTCAGCTTAGGTTTGCAAAGTTTGACACACAAGGGAGGGGTGTTACATTTTGGATCCCTCTCTTTCCTTAAGATCCCTCCAACTGCAGCTAGAGTTCTTAGATGACTGTAAGGAGGAAGCCCCTATTGGAAAGGGACAGACAGTTTGAAGGTGTCTATCTTGTTGGTAATTCCTATATCGAAAAGTTGTATTTTCATAGTCCAGGGGTTGGGAATACACAATTCCCATCCACTTGAGCTCAATTTTATCTCGCAAAACTTCATTGCGATCTACCTAAACACATATGCAAACATAGGTGAAAATGCCTTTCAAAAGTCTTTCCCTGTCTACTTTGACGAATCTTCCAATAAAATTGCCCACTTTTTCTAAGAGATCTAGATGGGTAAATTGAATGGGAAAACTGGGAATCTTACCCATACTAGAGTAGTCATCGGAAACATAGTGAGAGGATTGAAGTTGGGAAACCATGGCTTCACTAGAAGACCAACTCATCCCCAAAACCATGGACCTTGGTCAAGGATTTTTTTCTTATCCTCAAGACATTTGAAGATAACCACAAAAAAACATGGGTCTACATCCACCCAAACCGGCGTTCATCCAATCCTATCATAATCGAACAGAAAAACGCTACTTTTTCAATAGAAAATGGGGAATAAAAGTATCACCCAAGGATAATGACCATCGCATCAAGCGCTCAATCATAAGGGAGGAGCAATAATTTGACAATCACACGTCCTTGATTTCTGTTGATTTAACTCTGAACACTCACGTAATATTCTCTTGCTTGGCGAATTAAACACCACTGCATGGAATGGACGAGGATTGAGCCGAGCCCTGGATGAAGCCCACTTCATTCTCATCTAAACACAAAACTATATATACGTCAAAGCTATTAAAATAGATTCTGACTGTCAACACCTCGAGGTTCTGTTTATATGTGGCTACCTTTTATGGTTACTATTGAATGTGTGATTGGCAATAGTAATGGCAACTTAGGGCTGCCAAATTTCCTTCGATTCCCTCACTACATCCTAACGCAAATAGTTGTTCAATGCCTTGGTTGTCTTTCAAAACTGGTAGGTAGCGTCTTCTTTGATATTTCTCGATGGTTTTAATTCCACTACAATCACAACTTTCATTTACATAAACTTCGTGTTTTCGCACGAGCGACGATTGTTCCAAGGTGAAATGTCACTTGGATGGTTTCAATGTTGTTGACCCATCATAACTAACTAACAGATATTCCCATTACAATTTTATACCACCCCATTATCAATATCAATTATGCATGGGAACCAATTAAAGCAAATTTTCACATTAATTTTATATGAGCATGAGAACATGTGTTAACAAGCAGCCCATAAAGCCTCATTTTGAATGCCATAGTCACTTAGAAGGAATTCCTCTTGTAGTAGCATCCTCCCTACTAAACTTTGCTAGTGCTAACATTAGAACCACCATTACAACAAGATATCTTTCTAGTGTTGACAACACCATTATAGTAAGATACCTCAAGAGAGACAGAAAATTTAAAAAGTATGATAGTAATACGTATCCAGAAGATGGTATTGAAACTAGTAATTGTTCACGAATCCATAATATTGTAAGGTCATTCTCATTATCATAATCATTATCATCATCATCACCATCATCCTTGTCATTGTTATTGCCATCATTACATTATCATCATAATCACCATCCATGCCATCATCATCATCATTATGGACATTGTTTGCAATTGTTCATAATTGTAGATGTTGTAAGAAATATCATCAACCCAAAAAATGTGATCAGTGCTAGAAAAGGGTTGTTTAGGACACATTGATATACGTAAGAGAAATAACAACTCTATTTTTGACAGATGATCGATGATAATCATCATCACCACCATTATCATCGTCATTGTCATTTTTATCATCCCCATCATCATCATTAATGTAATTTCTATCGACATTGTTGTAATCATGCATCATCATCATTCATGCCATTATTGTTTTTGATGATGACCTAGATGAAAATGATGATCATGACACCAAATATAATGCTTATGATTATGACAATGACAACATCTAAAATTGGGAATATTCGCCAACGTCATTAGCATCGTCATCATCATAATCATTGCCATCATCATCATTGTCATTGTAACCACTATCGTCTTTATCATCATAATCACAATTCATGTCATCGCCATCATCTTCATTTTCATCATTGTCAATATTATTGACATTGTCATCAATTGTTCATAATTGTCAATGCCATAAGGAATATCATCAATGCAGAAAATATGATGAGTGTTGGAAAAGGGATGCAAAAACGAACATAGAAATGGGGGCAACAATAGAAGTAAAATTGGATGAAAAGTGGATACAACATAAGTAGATGCACAACAACATGAAAAACCTGACACAAAAGTGGATACAAAAGAAGATGCAGTTGTCAATGCAAACTTGGATGCAAACATGAAGGCAAAAGTGGAAGCAAACATGGGTCCAATGGTAGGTGTAAAACTTGGCACAAATTGTGGTGAAACAAATGTGGATGCAACAACGGAAACAAAAGTATATGCAAAAATGGATGAAACAAAAGTGGATGCAATAGGGGATGCAAACGTGGAAGCAAATGTGGTTGCAATGGTAGGCACAAGATATGGTGCAACAAAAGTGGATGTAACAATAGACAAAAAATATGCAAAATAAGATGCAAAAATGGATGTAAAAGTGGAAGCAAACATTGATGCAACGGGCAAAACAAAATTGGATGCAAAAAATGGATATAATGTAAGTAGATGCAAAAGTAGATACAAAACGAGATGCAAAACCCAATGCATAAACCTGACATAAAAGTGGATGCAAAAATAGATGCAATATTTGATGCAAAAGAGGATGTGAACATGGATGCAAAATTGGAAGCAAACGTGGATACAACAGTGAGTGCAAAACATGGTGCAAATTGTGGCATAACAAAAGTGGATGTAATGATAGATGCAAAAAAAGAATCAAAGTATGATGCAAACGAAGATGTAAAAAGGGATGAAAAAAGTGAAATTTAAAATGGGTGCAACAGTGGATGCAAAATTGTGTGCAAAAGTGGATGCAATAGAAGTCGATGCAAAAGTAGATGCAAAACGAGACACAAAACCCGATGCAAATCCTGGTCCAAAATTGGATACAAAAAGGGATTCAAAAATAGATGTAGTAGTTGATGAAAACCTAGACGCAAATGAGGATGCAAACGTGGATGCAAAATTATAATCAAAAGTGGGTGCAAAAGGAGGTGCCAAACTAGGCGCTAATTGTGGCACAAAATATTAGATGCAATAGTGGGTACAATAATAGATGCAAAAGAGGATGTAAATATGGATGCCAAACAAGAGGGAAAAGTGGATGCAACAAAAGTAGATGCAAACTTTTATGCAAAACTAGACACAAAACACGATGTAAAACTTGGCGCAAAAGGGATGCACAAATGGATGAAAAAATGGATGCAAAAAATGATTTAAAAAAGGATGCAAAAAAGGATGCAAAAGTTGATGCAAGTGTAGGTGCAAAAAGTGGATGCAAATGAGGATGCAAAAGTATGTCAAACAAAATTAGGTGCCAAACTTGATGCAAAACCTGGAACAGAACCTGGTGTAAAGGATGACATAAAACTTGGCATAAAATTTGGTGCAAAACGTGGTGCAAAACCTATTGCAATACCTGGTGCTAAACTTGGTGTAAGATTTGGTGCAAAACTTGATGCAAATTTTGTGTCAAGTTTTGCACCATATTTGATAAATGGATGCAAATAGCACCAAAAATGGGATCTAGATGCAAAAAAAGAAGTAAAAAGGGACGCTAATCGCTGGTTTTGTTGTAGTGTCAATGTTGGGCAGATTATCTCTCCTTCCTTCTTCAGTTTCTTTCCATTCAATGAATTCAGAGATATTTGTATTTAAATCATTAAATTTAGTTCTCTGGTCAATCACTTTATCCGTCAACTGATCACCAGTGATTAGATAAGGAGTGACATGTGATATTCTTTGGCAAAATAGATCTTGTTGTTTCAATAGAAGGGAATTTTGCTTTAGTGCCTCTTTGATGAATTCATCGACAGTAGGGACATCTTCATATTTTTCCATGGCTTCTTACAATTCTTGGATTTGTATGTTCTTCGCAGAAATGTCTGCTTCATGGCTTATCTTTAATACTTCCATATTCTGCTGCAATTGAGTGATTTGTTCAGCAGCTTGCTGGTTCACATTTTCTTTTTCAATTTGCAGTTGTTGCTCGAGTTGTGTTATATTCTCTTCCCTCTCCCTTAAAAAATAGATACCTTCGTAGCTTTATCCATGGTTGTTGTAGCATACGTCCCCGTAAACTGCGACAATCTTGTTAAATTTTCAGTAGGATTGGAAGGGATATCCTTCCAGACTATGTCCATCGGCTCATTCCCTGCTGGGATCTCGAGTGTTTCCACCCTCCTTCTTTTCCTCTATCTTCTCACTACAACCTTGTGTAGTGGGTTGTAGAACACATCTAAAGGAGGAATTTCAGTCACCTTTAGGATAATTTCCAATGTTGGCAATGCAGGAATTATTTCTGTATGCTGCGAACTTGCCCCTTGCTCATCCATCGGCTCAGACTCTGAAGTCTTCCGAGTTTGCATAGGAGTGTGATATTTCGTTGTTTACTAGGCATGTGTTGTCTTAGGAGTGTGTTTTAGTTTCTTATTGAATTGGTCCCACTCCTACTCTAAATTGCTACTTTTGATTTTGGAACCGGTATCTTTAGATAGGTCACTTATGACCTGCTTTTCGGCTGACCTCCTGTTGGATTCCACTATATTATCGGTGTCCTAGGATTTCCCTGTATCCTGTGCTTTTCCTGTGTCCACTTGAGACTCTATGCGAGAATTTGGTCCCTTGTTGTTGATAGTTACACTTGGTGTAGGGTTTTCCTCGGCTCTTAACAAATGCAATGGAATTATTTCGAGCCTTTGATTTCTGAATTCCTGAAACTTTTCAAAATATTTAGGACTCAAATTGGCCTTTGCCCAATCGAACACTTGTTCGAATGATTCAACTGATTGTAAAAGATCTTCAAAATCATTAGCCTCATGATTAAAGGGCTTAATCTTTACTGCAGTAGTAATATTATGTGCTATCTTGTCAGGGTCGAATTGCCTCTTTGGAAAAGTATGGAGCTTAAGGCTCTCTAGGCTTAGTGATTCCTTGGTTGCATGGTTGAAATTTGCCAATGAAAAAGAACCACACCGAATGGGAAAGGATGGCCACAAAGACTTCTTGTTATCTTTTAGGGTCTTGGTCAAGCCTTTACCCACAGTCTGGTGAGCTATTTCTCTTGCTAGTAGCTTATCGGAGACATACAAAGGGAGTACATGCATGTCTGTTTTACTACCAAAAACTCTGATATATGTAAACCATTCTTCAACAAAATACTTTCCTACTATGAGAGGTATGTAGAAGATTCTTTGGAAAACCTAGGGGCTTTCTTATTAAAAACCAATTTATGCAATGGTAAAATAACATCGTGGCATACTTTATAAAAATGGGGTATATAATGGGATTCCCAAATCTATTTATGGCTGAGATGGATGGGGTAGGGGTCCTGAAAAGTCCATTTCCAACCCATGATTGGAAATTTAGTGCAGAAACAGATGGAATCCATGACATAGGCACTGAAATAAAATGGAGGAAGGTTCTCTGTGGAGGAGGATATCTTCTGACGATACTTGGAGATGGCAGTGGCTAGGTTATCAGATAGGATAGTTGCCCAATTCATTATGTGGGAATTGACACAAGCATCAATTAAAGGAATCCATTCTATGGAAAACTTAGTATTATTATGTAATCCATATAACCTACATAACATAGAAGTTGCATAGTAGTATGGGCTTTCCAAAGAAGCTACGGGATACATACGAGGTTTTTTCATATTTGAACTTGTTCTCTAGGACCCTCCATCCCTGGATCATCTTGAAAGGTTCTTCATTTTTCTTTGCAAAGTTGGTCAGGTATGATTTGTCATATATGTCCTGAGGGTCAGGTATATGATACATTTGCTTCAGGTCTTTAGCTTTGAATGAACCCATTAGTTCCATCTCTGAGTTCCTGAATTGTCTATCTTCAATACTGTGATTTTCCACCACCCATCTAATCATATCAGTGTATGGGAGTATTTTCACTCTTACTCCTTTTCTGTGAAGGAAGGAACAAGCAGAATCTTTGAATTGGACCTCCGAAGGTTTTATTGAGTCGGTCGTTGCCTTTATGACAATAATTTTAGGATGCTCATCTTCAAGCATGTTGTATATGACTTCCCATGCTGTCGCTCCTCCATTGGCGCTGCAAACTGTATCATCAAATATATGCAACATTTCTGATAACTCAGACTCTGTAATTCTCTACTTCTTCTGCTTTTGCATCACCTTTCACAATGACATCTGTTTCGAATATTTCCTGAAATGAAAGAGATATATTAGCGCACACAATGGAGGGAAATTATGGCAGAGAGTTCTATGAAATGACTTTGAATCGTGGGAAGATTTTACATGATATTTCAGTGTTAGCTAGCCATAGCTTGAAAACAGCAATTCCTCTCCTCGAGCTACTAAAGATTAATTACTTTGTCAAACCGCTCATTATTACATTAAAACTCAATAACATTATTTGGAGTTAATGTGAAATGCGATTGAGAGAATCGCAATATCGCATTTCGCAAATTCTTAAGGGTTGACACAATGGCATGCTCTATCGATTTGCGATTTGCGAAGTGTGATCACATGTTATTCAAGTGTTATGGTCAAAAAAATGTAGTGGGGACCTCATCGCATATCGCATTTCGGGATTCCCAATGGAATGTTAACAATTGTTACATGGAAAACTACGAGATGCGATTTGTGATAAGAGCTTTAGGCATGAGTTCCTTAGTGAAGGTTTTTTGAGGAAAATTTGTAGTGTTAGCGTTTATTTTCAAAGGCTAAAAATTTAAAAGGGTCCCCATGTATATCTCAAATATTAACTATTACTCGTATAAGTTGGGGGGGTTGTTACATAGTACAGCAGGTGGTCTCAGGAAAATCCCAAGGGTTGGGGTGGATATGGTTTTCTTCAGGAATCCCTTGACAGTGGATGGAGATAGGAAAATTCCTTTGGGTATGGTGAAGAAACTCTAAGGCATCCAAGATTGTGTTGGTTTGGTGATTTCTAGATTGTTTTAGGTGAAATCATTGTGGTTGAGGGTTGAGGTGATTTAGCCTTTGGGTGCCCTGGTTGGTTTAGTTTTGTTTTATCCCATAAGATCCCACATTCATGCTTGGAATATGGAATGGGGGTGATCGGATGAATGAGAGATTTGGTTCAACCCAATATAAGGTCGGGTGGTATGTGGAATACCCTGACTTGGTTGGCATTTGCATACATATTTATGTGTTGATTCTTATTGAGATTAATGAGCACAATTTTTAATTTTATATATGATTTTATGATTGGTTTGTCATAGTTATATTATGGTTAAATTTTGGTGGCATGCATGATATATTTCCTGTTTTATGATGTGCTCTTGTTATGGATCCATTCCATGGTTTAATGAGTTCTTTGCTACATGATATGAATGCATATGCTAATATATGTTATTTATGCTAGTAAGAGAGGGAAGAAATCCTTCTTGAGGATTCTTTGATGAAACTATGCATTTATGGCCTATAGGTACCTTAACCGTAAAGTGTTTGTCTATATGATTTTCATGCATTTGATCATTTTGAGTAGGAATTGAGTCAAGAACTGTGAGTAATGACTCATGTAGGTGACTCTAGAGAATTCTTGGCAATTGACCTGGAATTGATCCTAAAAATATGGATTAGGGTTTCTAGTCACACCCTTTGAACTGGGAAATTTTGGTTGCAATCACATGGAGGAAGGCTTGTGTGTGTGGCTGGAGCCTTCTGGCCACATGCGCGCGACTAGGATGTCAAGTCAGGTTAAAAGAAGTTCCAACTCATGATTAGATCACCAATGGATTTTTTTTGACGTCTAGGTTATCAAGTGTCCCTGAGAGGTATTAGTAAGTTTTTGGTTAGTAGACCCACCTCCATAACTGGAACTTGGATGTCGAGTCATGTCATAGTAACTCTCAGCTCATGTTTATGCTGGAGAGCTTGTAAAGCGAGTAAATGCAGGGAGGGATGGTTACAAAGATGATGGAGGAAGAGAGGTTTACATTCTCTCTCCTTCCAATAAATATGAAAAATAAATGAAACCAATGCATATAAATTAAATAAAAAAATGAAGAAAAATTCATTAGTTTACCTACTAAGAAGTGGTGGCCAGGCTAGACCTCCTGATGGTAATTTGTTCACAAAATATTTGTTTTATGTCCAATTGGAGTGGTTATTAATCTAAATTAAAGTGGATTAATATTTATATTTCTAGTACAAACATGTTTTCAAAGTGGTTTAAAATGATGTACTAAACATCCTGAAGAGCACCCTACTTAATAGAGTTGTTTGTAAATTGTTTACTAGACCGACATTCACTGTTTAGAGCATTTTTTTATTTAAAGGTAAGATCGATGTGATTCCAACTAGAGATTAAAGTAGATTTACTTTTGTATCTCCAATAGAGACAAGCAAATTATTTGATATTACAAAAATGTTGATAATAATACATAGGAGGCAAAGTTTTACTACATTAATTTTAAGACATACAATCACTAATTGTGTCATAAATTTTACACCTAACCTCCAAATGAAATGATTCAAATTGTCACTTAAACTAGAATCGAAGATATATCTCCTTTAAAAACAATTTTTTGAAAATAAGATGTTTTTATGTGTGAAATATGTCGATGAATAATCAAGATGTATAATGGTCACAATGCAGATTTTATAACACGCAGTTAGTAATTTAAGCATAACTTTTTCATACGATGTCGGATTGAGGTTATTCAAATTGGTTTGGAAACTATATTCTAAGTAATACCACTCTTGGAAACAACTTGTAAAGATACTACCATTAAATCCCACAAATCATGATTGTATTAACTCTATCCTCAAATTTTCCATTTGAGACCTCGTAACTATTTTGACCATATCATTTTCGTTTGAGATCCAAATTGAAAAATTCAAAATGGGTTATAAACTATATTTCAAGGGATACTTTTATAGAAATGGGTTTTAATAATGAGCCCACATGGTCCTACAAAATAGTACTATTACGTCTATATTTTTACATAACATCCTCTCAAAACGAATTTTGAACAATGATTCAAATAATTATTCATGCAAGATTGAACAAACTTTAATATGCAAAAAAATTCTTAATGTTTTTATTAATTAATTTATTCTTCTATATTATCCTATGCTATTTTAGAAAAATAATTCATTCCCTCAAGTACAAAATAATTTTCAATGCATCCATTTGTGTAACAATATGATAAGTAAACTCATATCTAAATTTGAAAAACATACCTTAATGAATGCTTGCAAATAAGAGATCAAAAGCTCATATGGATTTGACGCCAATAAATATCGAGAAACATAGTTTTATTATGGCCTGATGATTGTTTGGAACCATGTTTCAATATTATATTTGACTCCTTGGCTCTCTCTTGTTGTCATACCATAAAGTTCTTCTTGTGAAAGTTGTTCAATACATTATTGAATGCACAAGGGTCCATGTGCCTCAAATGTGGCCCATGGTTGCTTGTCCTCCTTACAAGGATAATTAGAAGAATATTTTAGGTTCTCCTCTTGTGAATCCTCTTCATGGATTATTTTCTCCTCTTCCGATCTTTTGAAATGAATATCCATTCCTAGTGACAATTATGAATTTTGGACAAGGATATGATAAGATCCTTGTGGTGGCATACCTTTCTTAAATGGAAAAAATTATTTGGCATATTTTTTTATCCTTGTCTGCAAATGGATTAGTGGTTAGATTTATTAGTGGTTGGGAGGTTTTATGTATTTTTGTAGTCCTTGGGTCTAGAAGAATGTGTAAATGAACATAATTAAATCTAAATCAATTAGGCAAATATAAACATGACTTGGACTTGTGGATACTCAATTGAAGTGAATATGCAAGTTCTTACATCTTGTCTTACTACCTCCGCTCCTCCAAATCCTAAATGTTTATATTTGTGACAAATCAAAATGCAAACTTCCAAGAAAATTCTAAGTCTAACTAACTCAAAATGCACTTCCCCAGCAATAGCTCCAAAAATATCAAGCTAATTTAGAGACCTAAATTAGGACACAATATTCATATTAGTCCAGTGTTCATGAACTTGGAAGAACACTACAATATGCAATGAGTTAAATTAGATTAGTTGTCACTTCTACGTTGAATTAAAATCAAAATTCAAAACTAAGGACTAATTCAAGAAATCATGAAACAAAACTCTATTTTAATCACACCAACTTAAAATGTAAAACACACCTACTTGATTTATGCACACTTCATACTATCGATACATTAAAACTTCTCACACAAGTCAGAGTCCTCTACATAATCATGTCCAAGATATCAAGTTTACACTCAAATTCTTAGAAATGAAAAACGGAAAGGGGGTTTTAATCCAAGGGATTAATTAATGCAGTAGTGCCTTTCTTGCCACTGAGGGAAAGTGGACACTCCGATATTATTTTAGTCAATCTAATAGACTTGTACCCAGTACTAATTAAGAAGGTGAGAATGCACTATGACCTTTCCCATTTGTGAGAGTGAAAATAGGCAGTCAATCATAGTCTTCTACTCATCCTCCTAACTAGTATGTTCCCAAACCATTAATCTAATCGAAGGAAAGAAAAAAATGAAAACATAGAATTATTGTGTTTGTTAACCCAAGTCTAAAGTGGAAAAGTTGTCAAGATAGTTGGAGCCTTCTTCACAGAAATAATTGGGAATGGCACTCTCGGTGTCTTGGTCAACTTTTTGAATTAGATTTTTCTCTCAAATGAAAATTAATCTATGATAAATAAAACTCATAAACACACTTACATATACAACAATATATATTCTAATAACGTGCTATGGAATGAGATTGTAATGTGCTAGTGATAGACAAGTGATCTCACACACTTATACTATGAACCTAATATCATAAATCAACCAATGTAATTATGCTATGAACCTAATATCATAAATCAACCAATGTAATTAAGCCAAATAGATATGTATACTAAAAACAATGAATATAAACATAAGAGAACTCTTATAAACAGTGAACCAAAAACTAGTTTATGTATTTGAGTGTACAACAACTAGAGAGAAAAAATATGAATAGTTTTTTACATAAGCATGTATAATCTGGTAAGAGGATATTAAAGAGGAAAACATGCAAATAAAACCAACCAAAAACAAGTATATACCAGACTTTATGATCAACAAGAAATCAAAGTGCACAAGCTTGAGTATGGGGGGCCATCCACACCTTCAGCGGGCACACTTGGCTTTTACCAGTTGATGAAACTTAAATATACTCCATGTATTTATTAAAACTATCTTAAAATATGTCTGGAAACAAGGCTTAAGCTCTCAAATCGAAATTCAAGTCTCGGAAATTAAAAAACGTGTTTTAGCAAGCATAGTTTACTTTCATTTATAAGCAAAACATAACCAAAAGTCTACACATCCTCTAAGTTATTTATTGTTGTCAATTCTTATAGTAAAATATGATTAATTCAACATACTTAGGTCTCATATCCTAGATCTAACCACGGAAAATCAGATATGGCTATGTTTCTCTAACTATTGTGTGTTTTACCTCTAGAGTACCTACATTGACTACACGTTGATCAGATATTTTAGAGTAATTTTGGGCCGAACAAATAGGTGTTCTAGCGTATTGGGTTACCCACTAAAAAAACCCATAACGTAGAATTTTCCTAGATCTCCTGCGAGTATTAACACGGATGACAATTAATTTTGTTAAAATCTGTAAATTTGTTTTACAATGCAATAATTAACATAGAATTCCATAAATTAAAAATATCACTAAAATACTTTAGGGAATACATTAGTTGGGAAAAATATGATTAAACGATGTGAAAAATAACTTGGAATGGGTTCCCTAAAGTCAAATGAGGTAACAAACCATAGAAAAAATTATGTCATAAAAGAGAAGTGATAATGATCTTCTCAGGAATGAGTAAATCTAGAAGTTAAGCAAGGTCATAGCTTTATACAACATGTACATGGTGATTATCATTCCATTAGGGTAATTTTGAGGTTCTGAAGAAAGTAATGAAATTGTATTTAAAATAATAAAATAAGGATTAGTCTCGAGGGTTAGTTCAATTGGTCAAGTTCCGGTCGCTAAAGCATCTCACTAATGGGAACTTGCTGGAACAATTCTCCTCAATGCGCCTAGGGTTAGGCTTTAGTAATAAGGCAATGGGATGTGATCCTTTTGGGTGGATTTGCCTAGATATTTCCTCGGAAAATTAATAATAATAATAAGGGTTATGGATTTTTAAAGGAAAAAAAAAACTACTTTTGTTATTATATTTTCATCTTATCTTCTTATACATTTACTCAACTTCCAATTGTATAAAACAATTGGATGTGGAATAAATTTCCAAATCCAACAAGTACCCACTCAATACACTTTTGAGTAGAACCACACAATATATATATATATATATATATATATATATATATATATATATTGAAAATACATTAAAAAATATGTTTCTTTGGAACATGCTTTTTCGTGTGTTACAAAATTTTCAGTGTGGTTCTACTCAAAAGTGTGTAGAGTGGGTACTTGTTGGATGTGGAAATTATTTCCGCACCCAACTAGTGTATATAATTGACATTTGAGTAAACATATAAGGAGATAAGCCAAAAATACAAATAGAAAAAAGCAGGTTTTTCTTTTCCCTCCAAAAATATTTACACTTATGGATGACATTATCATCTTGAATCTTATTGGTTCTTCTAAATTTGATTTTGTTACAACATTTTTGTTTTGAGAACCATTTGGATCTCAAAATTAATGATTGTAGAGAGAAAGGGAGTGATGCATCACTCCTTTCTAGTGGGTATGGAACGATGAAACTACCAAATTGAGGTTTCCTAGGGCAAAATAGTGGTGTCTCAACTAGATATCATGGTATGCCTCTCAAGTATGTTGGCGATGTGGAAAATATGGAAAATAAGGTTCCTTGCAGAGAGAAAGAGAGTGATGCATCATTCCTTTCCAGTGGACAGGGAGTGATGCACCACTCCTTACTAGTGGGAAAGGGTCAATGAATCAATTAAATTAAGTTTTCCTAGGGAATAATATTGTTTCTTATATGGATAGCGTGGTAAGTATCTCAAGCATATTGATGAGGTGGAAAATAAGGTTATTACAACAATCTAAGTCCAAGGAAAACATCTCATATCTTACTGCTAATATTAAAGTGCCCTTCATGTATGCAATGGATCTAGTGTTTAGATTATAAGGAGAGAATAGATCCACACTTAAAATAAGTTTGGGTACTTTTGATACACACCATAGTTAAATTTTAGAAGGTATTTATCCATTTTATGTCACAATCTAACTAATGAGATTGGCAGGGCTAATTATCATGCACCAAATATGTAACCAAAATTATTTATGTGTTCATACCTCTTATATGTCATATATACTTCTATTGTATTCCAAACAATGGATTTCAAATGGAATATATACTATCCTTCTATTAATGTGTACTTTTAGAGCTTATGGCACAAAAAACATGTGCTCAATTCTTTGCATCCCTTTACAAATTTATTTATTGCAAATTGTGCCCAAGGTTGTATGAAGAAGCCATCCAAGCCTTATAGTAGTTTGGACACAGGCTTAGATGAAGTTTCACCTAAATCAATATTATGAATTAATTAAGGCTCCTCATACTCTACCTACCCATGTGTTAAGTAAGTTGTTGGTCGAAGATATTGTATACCAAACAACTTTACATGGATTCAATTCATATCTAGGCCATCATCTAACAAATTTATTCTCTGCATATCCTATCCTCATAGGACAATATGGGTTAACTAATTTAGTCTAGAAACAATAAAAGACTATAATTTTGACAAGGAAATGTTTCAAATGCACAACCCCTTGAAGATATTAGAGAGACATCATGCCTATGTAGACATGTCTTTCACATATTCCCAAGAAATGAACATAGCCAAGGTTGAATAGAAAATATATATTAGTATGAATAAGGTCTGCAAGCGGCATTAGTCCCTGCCGATATGCAACGGTGAGCTATTTCATGAGGTTTGGCTTTGTTTTTTAGTGAGTAGGTTTGGACACCCAGCATACTTGTATTGAATGTTCTTGACTACTTATTATGGACATGAAATGCCGCCCCCACCCTAGACGGGTTAGTCGCGTTAGAATCTAAACGAAAATCCGATTCAATGCCAAACTATCTTCGCAACATCCCACATCGGATTAAAGGGAGAATGAACGTTATAGACCTACCTATTAGTAAGTTCCCTATTCTAGATAGATAGGTACCGTAACAAGTTCCTATTAGACAGGCACTAGCGAATAAACCTATCATCAAAATCTTTATATTCACTAAAAAAATGTTTCACTTCCGACTTCTAACCTCCTCTCCAAGCTGCCACCCACATTATGAAAAATCCTTGACGCTCGTCCTCACCCCGTCATCCAGCGGTCCCTCCCTGAGCTCTCTCTCCTCCCTTAGTGCTCAAATCATTAAGGCGGAACAATATTTCTGTACAAACCTCCATCGCTTAGTTATAGTTTCAAATTTATCATTTGTTTTTAGTTCATAGTTATTTTTGACAATATCCTTGTGTTGTTCCTCACATATGGATCCTAACTTTTCTAAAAATTTATTAATGTCAAAATAGAAATATGAAAAAAAACACACTATTTTGAAAATTTAGTGTATTAACAACTATTCCCATGCAACTTAGATCTATGCATATTTAAAAGTTAATGTCAAAATAGAAATATGAACTAGGAACGCTAGTGAGGACAACCATGAGCGAGCATTGAGACATTTGTCGCCAAGAAGGACAAGAGACATACAAGTGCCTGACTGGGTGGCTAAGTGTCAAATGAGAATATACAAGTGTCAAGTTGTCTTCCCTACATGCACCAAACTTTACTTTTTACTACCCTTCCATCAATGCACTCGCTCCTGTAATTTTCATTTTTCACCATTTCATAAAGACTTCTTTTTTATGGATAGCGACAAGGAACAGAGATGTAACCATGGTCCCAAAATTACTGATAACTTAATCAAACCCTCCCCCCCTTTCCTTGCTATCTTTTCCAAAATGATTAGTCAAGTAGACAAATGACTTCCATCGCGGGAAATATTGTCACCTTATCCCTTGGCCATGTAGGGTACAGCCTGAGCAACCAGTAACTCAATCTTGTTCATAACATCAAAACAAGGCTTACCGTAAGCCACGTCACCAACTAACCATAATCGCAATTAATTCATGGCCCACGTGCTTGACTTATGCATAACACGCAATACGACTGGCTAAGCAACAAGACAAACAAAACCCCACATCGTGCTTGCATGCAACCCACGTTGCCTCTCATTGATGTCACGCACGTCTTCTGGGTGATCGCAAATGCCCGCCAAGGAATTGAAGAGGCCGATTTGAACAGTAAAATGATTGCAAATGTCTTGGATTATCTTATTCCCAATGCCCCCAATCTAGAACATGTGTGTCTGCAAATGGGAATGGAGCATTATCCGGGCTCTCATGATATTTCCGCCATGGATTTGATTACTGATCCTGACGAGGTTCCGGATTAGGAGAGACTTCCCAGGCTGACTAATGGCTCGAAATTCAGCCACCATGATAAGTTTCAGGACATATTGTTTGAAAAATTAGGAGGAGAGAGTGATATTAAGATCAGCTGGTCCATCAATCACCCCACTGTAATATTATTCGGTTTCTCTCCTTTGACTAGCTACTCCTCCATGAATTTCCTGGTTTCTCTCGCAGTTTACGCTGCGATCTGCAAGAAGGAGGGCACGCAGTTCAGATTCCCGAGGAATTCCATCACATGGGAGGGGCTTTCAGAGGCTTCAGATGCAGAACCCATTGTGGAGCAGCAGATATGGGCATGTGTTGAACTAAATGGGAAGAACAAGGCATTTAATGTGAGCAATGGGGATGTATTCAGATGGAAAAATCTGTGGACTGTGGTTGCAGAGAAGCTGGAGGTGGAGGCCAGTGATTATGAGGGGCGTTGATTTTCCTTGGCAGAGGAAATGAAAAGTAAGAGCAGTGTGTGGGAGGAAATAGTGAAGGAGAAGGGGCTTGTGGAGAGTAGGCTTGAAGAAGTGGGGGAACAATGGTGATTATCTGTTGACAGAATATTGAACAGGAGTTTGATGAACGATGTGAGCATGAGCATGAGCATGAAGAAGAGAAAGGACTATGGTTTTCCGGGGTTTAGGAACACAGAGAGGTCTTGTCTTGAATGGATTGATATGCTGAAAACCCATGATATGCTGAAAACCCATAAAATCATTCCTTGATTGAAAGGTACATAAAACAGGCATGACTAATTGCAGTTTCAAGAGTTGCAAAGCATACATAGTCTCTCTTCTCGATTAGGATGAAAAGGAAATGAAGAGATTAGGATAAAAAGGAAAGTTATTTCGACCTGTAACTTTTAAAAATGCAATCAAAATTAAATCGCGCTTTCTAATTATTTTATGTTTCTGAATTTTTTGTTTGAATAATTTTTATTGTTATTTAAGATGTGCCTTAATTGAGACAAGTCCATGTGAATGTCTTAGTGAGCAAAATGAATGACCTGACATACCAAAACACATTGCTCTATGCAATTGATATGTGATAGTGCTGCTACCTGAGTGGTAGACTTCAAATCTTGGCTTGTATGTTTCTGTTTGTCATTCTAGAGGTGAGATTCGAGAACCATTCAAGGATCTTGTCATATTACAAAGCAATTGAATAAACAGTTCATTGAAATTACTGCACGACTAGGTAACTTGTTTTTTTTCTTTGGACATACAGTCCATTGTTTTGTGTGAATGAAAAACTTGCATATTGTAAGCACGGATTTGGTCATCAAGTAATACGAGGAGCAGAAATACCCTCATCTTGAATGGGATAAATGTGTTGTTGTGTCAATTTGTGTTTACAAAAACTAAATGGCTTGTTTTTTTGGACCTGAAGGAAATGCAGAAATAGATTTGACTACAGATTAAGCTTCTTGGCTTATTGGTGCTAGTTCTGTTTATGCTATAGGATTATATTTTGTTTCTTCATTTTGTAGGGCGCACTCAAAACCATAATTTGCAAAAAAACAAATTATGTTTAGAAAACAACTAACAAAGGTATATATTGACAACAATATAAATAACAATGAAATCTTTCATGTAATTAATTATAAAAAAAATATTTGCAATAGATAATTTGGACACTATCATTACAACAAGAATATGTGCATGGAAAGAAAAGAAAACATTGAATTTAAAGGCTGAACTTTTTGGGAGATGAAATCCTTCCAGATATCTGTGTCTACTGCCTTGTTTCTGCAGGATTTCTCGACAGATTTTAAACGACGCTAGCAACCCCCTGTGATTTTGCTGTCTTTTTTACCAGGCCGGTGAAAATGGGTGCATTCGCCCTTCTATCAAGCTATATTGATGCTGCCACTAATCCTACATACAAGAAGAAGTGTAAACAATTTCAGGTACCCGAGCGGAAGCTAACATGCAATGGAATGAAGAGCCGAAGCTGTAAACAATCCTGGCAGCCAACAGTGACAAGTGTAAGTTTGTAATCTCGACGGGTTTATGCAACAGTGACAAGTGTAAGCTTGTAAGCTCTATGGGTTGCCCCAACCTTCAGTTTAAAAACTTAGGATAAAATAGCTTTTGATAACTTTGCTTAGACCTTTGTTTCAAAAACTTTACCGTTAGTTCAAAAACTTAGGATAAAATAGCTTCCCCTCACTAAAAACAGCATTGGGGCACGTGAAGCCTACAATAAGAAGCTAAATTCAAAAGTTTGGTTAAAACTTCATTGCGCGAAACTGAAATGCCCAAACCTTGGCTTAAATTTTGGTGAACAACGTGGTCAACGGCAACTAATACCTAGTCAATGCTCGATCGAACGCTATAGTCCCTGCTATGCTAGAGGCAGGGACTAATAAGTGTAAACATGATTATGAAAAAGTGTAGAATCTAAGGAGTAGAAAAAACATAAAACTAAGAATAATGTAGAAAGGTAAGCAATGAAAATTGAGGCATTCTGGAAGAAAATAATTGAGGAAAGGGACATCACAAAAGGACTGGCAGTGAAGAAATGAACAAAGCTATAGAAGTAGATGAAAAATTTGTAAAAGAAGAATAAAAATTAAAAGCAATAAAGGAAGAGAGGAAAAGGTTATTAGAAGAGGAAGAGACAAAAAAAATGTTAGCAAAGGAGAAAGGTAGAGAAAAAAAAAGGATGAAGTTGAAAATAAATGGATTATTGAAGAACAACAAAAGAAGAAAAATGAAGAGTAAGATGAAAAAATAAGGGTAGTTAAAGAAGAAGAAAGGAAAATATAGTAGAGGCGAAAATAAAAAGAAAAATGAGAAGAGGATAAGAAGAGAGTAGAGAATAAAAATGTTGGAAAAGATGTAGGCAGCGAGCCATTAACAAAACAAACCGTCAATCCAAGGCCCCCTACTATAAGGATTATTGGAAATGAACCGCCATCTTCCATGGGTGCATGTATATATAAATTTGTAAAACATGACCTACCAACTAATGAAGTAGCTTATTTAGAATTATTCACATTTAGTATAAATAGAAATAAAATACATTATCAAACTCACAATAAAAGATAGATTAATCATGATAAGGACATGGTGGAAACCACTAAAGTTATAATTGTGTAAGTAGATAAAATATATCCTGTGGGAATGGATTCTATTGAGTTTGCAACAACTAAAGCCAACTAATTTAAAGTTCTCAAGATAAAAAGGAATCTAGATGGCTATAAGAAAAGGGTAAATCTTTTGGAGAATTAAGTTGAATATGACAAGGATGAGAAAGGGGGAACTATAAAGCACCACAAAATTTATATTAGATTCTATTGAGATATAAGATAAATTGAAATTAGTACAAAGGAATTTCTTCGAGGGGATACATGATCTTCAAGACCAATGCGTGGAATTTCTCACTCTTATCGAAAGAATATAAGAGTGGAAAGAAGGATGGGAAAGATTGCATAGTTGCTTTGATCTTTTAAGGAAATGGAAACAATAACATGGATATGTTTCTCTATATATCCATAAGAGACTTGATAGATACATTCTCCAAAATTATATAGACTTTGGCTATTGGAAGGATTCCTATAATAATTTGCATAAAGGAGTGTGAAGCTTTCATATGTGAAAAAAACAAATTCACAGAGAATCCATCTACCTTATTTTGTGGAAAACAATGTATTCCTACCTCAAGAAGAGGTGATGATAGCCTTAAAAGAAAGTCATAGGGTTGAGAGGCATGCAATAAAGAAAGTACCCAATGTTAACAATACAAAGCTCAAAGAATGGATAGAAATAAGGAAAACAATGTATTCCTACCTCAAGAAGAGGTGATGATAGCCTTAAAAGAAAGTCATAGGGTTGAGAGGCATGCAATAAAGCAAGTACCTAATGTTAACAAGACAAAGCTCAAAGAATGGATAGATGCTCTGGCCAACTATATGAGCTTTATGAATTCCTTTAAAGCAACATCAAAGAAAATATTGAATAAATTTAAACATGAGATATCTTTATCTAAAGTTTCACTTTAACAACGTGATTACCCATGTGCTCATAGCATTTATATCAAAGGAAAAATAGATGGAAGGGGGGAATTTTCAAGGAGTTAGATGAGGAATATGAAGAGTTTCAAAGTTGAAACATTTCAACTTTCTTGTGCTCTCTTTTGTGTAAATATTATGTAGGTTAATTAGAAAGGGATTTTTTTTGGGTAATGTAATGGAATTTCGTAGTAATTACAAATCCATTGTTGGACATTTCTTCCTGAATAATTATGGCAAATATGTTTGGATGAAACAATACTTAATTGCTCATTATATTCTAGAGTAATGGAAAATATGTTTGGATGAAACCATACTTAATTTCTTATTATGTTCTAGAGTCATTGTAAGATTGGAAGTCTTTAGTTCTATATTTTTCTTATATGTTGCTTATGTCTATTTTTTTCCAAGAAGGAAATTAGCCTCCCTCTCAACTCAGGGGGTAGAGTGAGGTTTTTGGTATTAAGCCATCCCACAAATGTACTCACTTAAGAGTTCACAAGGCTCTAATCCAATGCAACAATATTCACAAGAACAAAGCAATTACAAAAATAAGGAATTATAGTTCATCATGTCACTATTGGGGACTTGATCCTGGGTGGAGAAGATAAAAACTATTTTGTCCAACCACTAGAGATAACCCCAATTGAATAATTATGTCTATTGTTACTTCCATTAATAAATGGTGCTAGCCATATGGATATAGAGCTATAATTATTAGTTTTGATTGTAGGTTTACTTGAATTGGTTGATAATTATTTGGAATTATTTATATTAATATCACATTGAGTTATTTACTATTTATTATTTTCTTTTATTTATGTTGCCTCCTTATCTATTCACTTTCTCTCATTCTTAGCTAGGACAATTCAAATTTAGTTGTAGCATTGAATTCTACATTTGCATTGAAATTGCATTTTGCATTTATAAATTAAATTCATAAACAACATTGGTAGTTGAATCATAATCTAGATGGTTTTCAATACCAATGGAGAAAGGTCTAGTGGGGCCCTTTCCTTTGTAAACATGTATGGCTAAAAAAGGGCATATGCACCCGTTGATAGGTCATTTATATAGTGGATGATAAGTACTCAAATTATACGCTCCTTGGGCATTTGATAGTGAGGTTTTCTTGAACCTAAAGTAGAAACGAATGATTTTTAAGATTGATGAAAACATATAGTTCAACCATTGGACCCTACACGAGGAGAGTAATTACCAGAGATGACTGAGTGGGTTTATTGTTGATCTAGGTGGATATTGGTGGCCACTTGTCTATTCCACCTAGACCCCCAAATCAGTTTCATTGTTAGGTCCCTATACTACTAGTGTAACCCCTTATTGTTATTAGTACAACCCCCTTATTATATTGTTGTGCCCATGTAGTCCCCATATTGTTATTATTGGGCCCCATAGAAGCCCATTATTGTTAGTTTTTTGCCCTTACATTATTATTGTTATGTCGCCTCTGATTATATTATGACCCCTTAGACTCTTATATATAGAAAGGAAGTCTTGTCATTTGTATCATCCAAGAATCGTTCGTTTGTGTAATGTAAAGGAGGTTGCCCCCTCGAAGAGGCTTATTTCTAAGGTGTTCATCTATCTTTTCTATCTTTTTGTGAGTTGGTTCCATAACATTTGGTATCAGAGCTTTGGATTCTAGGGTTTCGCTGCTCCAAACAGGTCATCGTGGAATTTTCGCTATAACCCTTTTTATATGACGTTTCAGAAGCTACAAAAAAAAAACCATTTGATCCGAAATCATTATGAACCTCGGGTCTGAATTTTAGATCTTGTCTCGTTATATTTTCGGATATATGATCTGAGGAAGTTAGGGTTTTTGCAGACTCCCGAATTACATCTTAAACAGGTGACCTTGGGAAAATTTTCATAGCTTTCTCTCTGAGGATCAAATTGAAATTTCGTCAGAAGTTACAGAAAGAGGACGGACTGTAGTTGTTTGTATGTATTTTTTAGATCCGAAGGTCAAAACAATGACATGTGGCACGTCATGCAAGTTCGTTATTCTGTAAAGGTGTATAATCAAGTTATCTTGGGAGATTGTGCATAACTCTTTCTTAGAGAATCCAATTTTGATCAGACTGGTGGCATTGGAAATAGGACGTAGAGGACTATTGCAGGTCACGATTTCAAAACTAGAAGATCCAAAATTACAGAGCTACAGTCATTTCAAGATCGAGCTCCTAAAATCAAGAAAAAGTGAGATGAGGAAGTTTGATGAGAAGGATCCGGTAAATTTGATATTTGATCTACATGGTGTACCACTGTTACAAAAGGTATGTATTGCATCTTCATATTTAGAACCAGATAAATTTTTATGGTATAAAAGGCTTTGTTCTCATAAACAACTTGTTACGTGGTCAATTTTCATGGAGGAAATGATAGCACATTATGAGGATACAAAGAGCAAGACCTTCTTTAGAGAAACACCAAAACAATTGGAAGAAAAAAGAGAAAAAGGGCTTTGTTACAAAGTGGAAAGAAAAATTATGGCAATAAGGAAGTCTACCCCTCACAACTATAAAGATGGAAGTGTTGTTTCTCCTAGCCTTCCACAACCTACAAGGGTTACACCACAACAATTGGAAGAAAAAAGAGAAAAAGGGCTTTGTTACAATTGTGATAAAAAATACATTAAAGGTCACAAGTGTGTTGAGAAGAAATTATTTTACATTGATTGTGAAGAGGAGGGAGAAATGGATCAAGAAACGTCAAAAGAAGAGTATATACACCAGGAACCAACCCCAGAGAAAGAAAAAATGAATCCGACCATATCAAAAAATGAATCCGACCATATCATGGAAAGCATTGGAAAGAATTACCACTCCTAAAACTCTCAAGATAGAAGGACATATCAAGAAGAAAAAGGTTCAAGAAGTGAAAGATCACATTGAGAAAGAATAAATGAATCTAACCATATCTTGTAATGCATTGGACAGAATTACCACTCCTCAAACTATCAATATAGAAGGACATATCAAGAAGAAAAATTCTCAAGAATTGAAAGATCACATCGAGTCTCAAGAAATCAATCTGACCATATCTTGTAATGCATTGGAAGAAATTACCACTCCTCAAACTATCAAGATAGAAGGACATATCAAGAAAAAAAAGGTAAGAGTGTTGATTGATTCGGGCAATACCCATAATTTTATTGATTGTAAGATAGCCAAGGAATTGAATTTCTTCCTATATCCAGCACCAGAGTGCCAAGTGATGGTTGCAAGTGGAGGAACCATAAATTTCTCTGGAAAGTGCCATAATATCAAGCTATCCATGGGAGAATATGTATTGAACAGCCCAACGCTTTCCATTCCAATGGGTGGTGTTGATGTTTTACTAGGAGTCCAATGGCTACAATCTTTGGGTACGATAGCTTTTAATTTTCAAGAACTTTTCTTGAATTTTTTTTGGGAAGGAAAGGAAGTTGAATTAAGGGGTATCGAAGGAAAACCTGGAAAGATAATCAACTCTAACATCATGACAAAGCTTCTAAATAAAGAACAATGGGGTGTAATTGCACAATTATGTTCACTAGAGGATCCCACATCGAAATCATGTATTTCTCCAGATCTCCAAAACATTTTGGACAATCATTCCAAGGTATTTGAGACTCCCAAAGGCCTCCCACCTATTCGTGATCATGATCATTCTATTCATTTGATTCCATGAAGTGTTCCTCCAAACATCAGGCCTTACATATATCCATATGCCCAAAGGAGTGGGAACTCATTCAAAAGTTGCAGAAGATCCTAGTTCAAACAGTATTGCAAGAACTTGACAAGGAAGGAAAAATCATGTTGGAACCTGAAGCAATCACAGAACCGAGAAATCAAAAGCTACGAAATAGATCAATTTCATAGTATCTCATTAAGTGGAAGAACTTACTCGCTGAAGATTCCACATGGGAGGACAAGAATTTATACAGAAGAATCAAGAACTACTCAATCATTGAGGAAAACACTTTTTGAAGGAGAGGGGCATGTTAGGTCCCTATACTACTAGTGTAACCCCTTATTGTTATTAGTACAACCCCCTTATTATATTTTTGTACCCATGTAGTCCCCATATTGTTATTATTGTGCCCCATAGAAGCCCACTATTGTTATTATTGTGCCCTTACATTATTATTGTTATGTCGGCTCTGATTATATTATGACCCCTTAAACTCTTATATATAGAAAGGAGGTCTTGTCATTTGTATCATCCAAGAATTGTTCATTTGTTTAATGTAAAGGGGTTTCCCCCTCGAAGAGGCTTATTTCTAAGGTGTTCATCTATCTTTTCTATCTTTTTGTGAGTTGTTTTCATAACATTCCTCTGTTTCCTTGTTCATTTCAACATTTACTATTTTTAGCATTATTTCAGGTCCTGAACTTTCGGAGTAGTTTTGACCCCCTAAACGACATTTTTTTGGAGTTCGTGGTAGGCTCGTATCCATTAGGATAGGCCTGCAGCAAAACCTGTATTACTCGGTGAGACCTTTCCAACAAGGTATCGTATGTGTCAAACGGAGATAATATGACCAAGTTATGACCCCAAGAAGTTGACTTCCCAACTAATCCCAACGGGGCCCACAAACTCTTGGTGTTACATCTCTTGGGGTTAGGGTTTTGGTTGTTTAGGGTTTTCTCATGTTTTCCAATAATAAATAGACCCTTGAGCCTCATTGTAACACAGTTCACAGGCATGTAGCCGCCACATCTCTCCTTAGAGATAAGCTACCATCGCCTGAGTTATATTATTTAGATTTTGTTTGTAAGCATAGTTCAATATTTTTCTATTAATGAATTGAAGTGTTTTTCTGTTGCAACTCTATGTTTATTATTATATTTGTAAGTTGTTGCATTCATGTTTAAGTTCATATCAGTGGTATCATAGCGGTCTACTCTTTCTCTATTACTCTTTGCATGTCCCCAACGAGGTCAAGGTGTAAGTATTTAGGGCTTGATCTGGTTGAACCATTGCAAGATCAGCGTCGCAAAATCCAACGATCTCCCATGGTGGAAGAAAATAAATACGAGGAGGAAGGATATCCTTTCAAAATGTTGCTTGAGGAAGCCCTTGAGAAACAGAGGGACGCAATGATGGATAAATTTGCCCAGATCCTTCGACGGCTACCCAGAGGCAACGTATCTTCATCCAACAGCCACTGTGGAGGTGCCACTCCTTTTAAGGTACAAGTTAACTTCGATATGCCCATATTCGAAGGCCTGATAGATGCAGACGTTGTACATAAATAGTTAAATCTGTTGGAAGGATATTTTTCAGTTCATGATTGTTCCAATCAAGAAAAGATTACTTTTTCACTTCTCAAAGCCACCCCACATGTCAAGGACTGGTGGGAAACCTACTATGAACAAAAGGATGAGAGTGAACCCTCCTTGGTTTCAATCACACCCACTTGGAATTATTTCAGATACGCCATAAAGGAACAATATTACCCTGTCGGGAGCTATGAAAACAAATACATAAAGTGGACCACACGATAGGGAAGGGACCAAGATGTGTCAGAGTTCAAAAATATTTTTCGTACCCTTCGCACGAAGCTGGGTATCAAGGATACTGAGCTGCGTTTGGTGTTCAAGCATCACGGTTGTCTACACAAGTACATCTAGGATGAGATGGAGTTCTTGGACATTTCCTTGCTCAAAATGGCATATCGGCACGCTCTGAAGATTGAAAAGAAGTTTAAACAAAAGAAGCGGGACATTGGATCTGCAAATCAAAATCAAGGAAAAGGTGCCCCCAAACCACATAACAAAGGACCAAGTCAAGGCGGGGATACCTAGGACAGTCCGCTGAAGCCGCAAGCAAAGAACAACACCACGAAGAGAAAGAAGGACACAGGAAAATGGCTTGAGTTTCGTAAGATATCCACTCACAATACGAGTGTCAGGCCAAGAAGTCATTGGTGGCTGAGCTGAAAGCTTCTGAATTAGACGTGAGTTCAAACTCTTAATCAGAACCCGATAAGGGAACTGATAAAGGGAAGCAGAGCATTGATGCGGAGCCCAGTGCCACCTTGGCCACCACCAAGATCCAGAAGATTGAGCCTGAAGATCCAGAGGAGGGGGAATGCCTCTTCCACTCACAGATGTGGGTGAATGGTTCTCCACTGCAGTTCATTGTCAACAGAAAGAGCCAAAAGAACCTCATTTCAGTAGAGGTCGTGAAGCAACTGGGCCTAAAGACTATAGCACATCCAGAGTCGCACACCATTGGGTGGCTTCACCAAGGATGCGATCTTCACGTTAGTCAGCAGTGTCACCTTCCCTACCGCATCAACCCCTTCACAGATGAGGTACTGTGTGATGTTTCTCCTCTTGAAGTTTGTGATGTACTACTAGGACAACCATACTTGTGGAAGCGACATGTTGTATATAAGTCTAGACCTCGCTCTGTGGTTATTAATTTAGCTAATAAGTTGTACATGATACCAAAGGTAGCCCCGCCTACCACCATCCCTTTGACCACTACAAAGCAATGTAGTAAGATCACTTCCCAAACCAGGAAACTTGTTTTCCTTATGATTCTCCCCTCGGGAAATAAGATGGTTATGGCCAGGGCTTCTAGGCAGGGCTCCTCTACACATAAACAACAGATGGACAAGGTCATGGAGGAGTACAGGGATATTTTCACCTCACCCACAGGGGTGCCTCTGCACTGTTAGGTCAAGAGCTCCATTGATCTGATCCCAAGCTCGCCGCTACCTAATGGAATGATCTATCAATGCTCTAGTTTGAAGAATGATGAGATCAAGAGGAAAATTCAAGAGCTATTACAAAAGGGGCACATAATGCCAAGCTCGTCACCTTGTGGGAGCTTGATTGTATTGGTACATAAGAAGGATGGGACTTGGAGGCTCTGTATTGACTATCGGGTGCTAAATAAGATCACTGTCCATAATAGGTACCCAATCCCACGGATTTATGACCTTCTGGACCAACTCAAATGGATCAAATATCTCAGCAAGATTGACTTGAAGTCAAGTTATCACCAGGTGCCTATCGAACCCTCTGATGTGTGGAAGACTGCCTTCAAATCCAAGGAGGACCTTTTCGAATGGTTGGTCATGCTGTTCAGATTTATGAATTCCCTTGCAACCTTCATGAGACTAATGGATGACATCTTGCAACCCTTCACCAATCCATTCGTGGTGGTGTATTTAGATGAAATATTGATCTTCAACAAAAGTTGGGAAGAGCACCTCCACGATATTCGACAGGTCCTTTTGTTGGCTTAGTGGATCTCGACCCAGGTTCAGAGTTAGTTTCGCCAAACAAATCCCTACACCATTGGCCCTTTCGGCATCAATTCATCGAGCACATACTGAAGTCTCACCCGAAGCAGTATGGGGGGATGCTGGAACCAAGTTTCCGCACCCAGGGATGAGCATGATGTTGTTTTATGCCCTAAATATTCCTTCACACAGATCGATAAGCCTTTAAGGCTTATCGATGTAACTTCCTTTAATCGGTCTCTACACCTCCACGAAGGTCTACGACTGTCTTTCACAGACCCTGAATCAGTGGATCCACTACTTATGCGTATCAAAGATTACTTATAACCCAGTAATTACTTAGATCAGCTTAAGTGTCCAATAACTTCAACATACAACAAGATAATCTCCGCGTAAACCATTAACAGTAATTGTGTTCATATAACAATATAAGTCAGGTAAAGTCGTGCATCAATGCATCATTATTTCATAAACCCATTATAACATAAGGCACATTCATATAAACATAAGTAAAGAGATAACACAAGTATTTCTACAACAATCTTCTTTATCAATACTTAGTTCTACTTATAGACTCAAGACTTCTCTGCGCACTCAGCTGCAGGAGTCCACGCACTCAATTGCAGACTCTACTCTAGGCCTCTACGCACATAGCTGCAGATCCTTTCTTCCTACTCTTCTCTTCTAACTCCTTAGACTTCTCTCATGGACCAAACTTTATTACTTCCATGACCATGCCTTAGAATCTCTAATACACACCTATTTATACAATCCCATGGTCTGCGGACCATGGGTAGATCTTCAAAAGTTGACTCAACTTACATAAAAGAAGGTAAAACCCTTTATGACTCTTTAATAATCTACGTGCTCCGTGACCACAACTTGCGGAGACTTTACATCTTCATACAAAAAACTTGGGCTTTTGCTCCAAAATTGACCCTAGGGGACCCCATCCCAACAAGCCCCCAACACAAATATCGTGACTCGCCCTCGAGTCACTCTACTGGTGCAGAGATCTTACTGCTAAGATCCCCCAGCTCCACTCGTGCCACTGCTATCTCAGTCGCGCTCTGTGTGGCTGCCTGCTTTATTTGCTCCACCAACTGATCTCTTGTTGGTCTTTCACTGTCCTCCTTAATTTTCTATTGCGTACTCTATATATTTTCCAATTTCTCATGAATGTTGCCAAAGACGATGTAGGCCCCATCCAACCAAGGTCCCAATCTGGCCTTGAGGATGTCCTCTCTCTTTTTTGTTGCTTCCACCTGTGTAAACAATTGCCTCGCCTCCTACAGCTTAGCAAGGCATTGTGCGGCAATAACGGTGCGCGTCATTGCCCTTACTTCATCATACTATTGTTGGAGTTCGCAAGCTTCTGTATTCAAGGTCTACAGGGTGGGATCTTCCTGTAGAGTCGTGAAAACCTCCATTGCTTGCTCAAAAAGTGCGGTGCAGTCTACCACCGCAACATCCACCATCACAACTCCATCCTTCACGGCGGCTTCATGTTGTTCCCTTACCTCTAGCGGAGTTGAAGGCTAAGTTCAACTCTAATTTTGTGATCTTAAAGTTCATCTCAAACTGAACTCTAGCCACTTCTGTCTTGGCATCGCGCACGCCTGTAGCCAGCTTTCTGATATTCACCTCTAGCGGTGCTTCCTCTGGTATATGCAGTTTGGGCACTATTCTGCAAGCTTCTGCCACCGCGACTGCGAGCTGGTCATTATGCGCCTGGATTTTCTTTTGTGCCTCCAATGCCTCTAATTTCCCAATGAACATTTGTTCATTGTTTACTCTGTATTCACTTATAAGGCTTAGTGTGCGCTTCTCCCGCACCCGGAACTCTGCTAGCACACCTTCCTGCAGCGTGTGCAAGTACTCATTCGGGAGCTCAGCTAGGTTAAGGCCGATTTTCTTCAAAGAACTCACTATGGCCTTATCATCTACCATCTCCGCGCTCAAATATCCCTCTGGCAGCGCGACTGCCCGAAGGTCCAGCGATCGAACCATCTCAGCTGCCTTTGTGCTCCCCAGTGCCAAACTTGTTGATGCAGCGCCGCTCTGCCCTGCACCTACCTGGATTCCAGCGTTTGAATCTGCAGCTCACGCGGATCCTTCTAGATGGTGCTCAATGCTTTTTGTTGTTGCTGCTCAAACTGTTGCAGTAGTTCTACTGTAGTATCCTACACCTTGTTGCCTATCTCATCCACGTCGTCATCTGTTAAAGTGATCGAATCCAGCGACGGCTTTGTCACCTTTGACTTCTTCCGTGGTCCTTCCTTTCCTTGTTCTCTGTATCTTTTGACATGGAAGGGAGCACTTTCCTGCTCCTCCTGACCATTGTCACCCTGGTCTGATTGCCCCTCCTCCTCTGTTTGGGGCGAAGGAGACTTATCACTCCACTCAGAGCTGCACTATTCCTGTTCGGCCTGCTGCTTCGCGACGTGCTCCACTTCCACTCGGGCCTTCTCCTCGACCTCTTTTTTCCGTTTCTTAGCCAATTGTTGAACCTTCTGCTTGGCCGCTTCTTTCTTCTTCTGCTCCACGAACTTGCCAGTACCCGCGGCTAGATTGGATGGAGAGTGCCACTCTATCGGCCAGCTCTTGACAAAGTCCTCAATAGTGTCATTTATAGCGAGGTAGGGTAGTTCGAACCATTTTTGTTGTGGATCCTTCTGCGCCCAGATGTATACGTAGTGGAAGTCGAATTTGAACTCTGTGTACCTTGAAAGTTGTTCAAACACGGTTGGTGACAACCACGGCTTCTGGTAGATGGCCATGTGAATGCTCGCCTCCATCAGCACCCAAAATACTTTGGTATTTGTGACCCACGTAGCATATTTTGTGGCCCATAGAGATGCAAACTTTGCAGCCTCTGGTAAATCCTTATCCATAGGAGGAAACTAATTGTCCTCTTGTAGATCCCAATCGAAGAGAACAATGGAGAGAAACAAACACAAATAGTGGAATGTTTTACTCTCATCCTACGCCTCTCGATAGTTCACGAGGAATTTGCTACAAAGGTAGCGTGCCTAGTGGAACTGTACACCCTCCGCGCACTGGGCAGCCAAATAAATCATTGGCGTCAGAACCTCATCTGTACGGAACTTTCTTATAATTTTTCCCACAAGGATCTGTGTGGCAACCTTCACCGTGGGGTCAGTGATTGAGGTTACAGAGTACCTACGCGGCTTCTTCTCAAGCTTGAATTTATCCTTCATGTTCATCTTTCCGCCTAACTCCTTGGCCAAATTCAACCCTAAGTGTGGCAACAACGTGATACGATGGATCAGCATATCAGCGATGGGGATTGGAATGCTCAGCCATAAATAGTCATCATGCACCAGGGTTAGCAACTGCTTGATCACAATCAGATTGATGTTGGAGCGGTGATAGTGGGGCACCCATAACAGGTTCAGTAACCTCGATTAATTCACTCTGTGAATCCACTCCACCGGCGCCAGCGCAGTGACACCTGATTCTTTGTGGAACAACCTCTTCATGTAATTTTTTTCTGCCAAGTGGGGGAACCTCTCATGGTCCTTCAAATCCCAATATTCCAGCTTGATATGGGGAATCCGCGCCAAGCGTGGATCTTCAAAAGTGATGTTCTTTGGTACCAGGGGTGTATTAAGGAGGAATTTTCCTGCATCTGGGTCCTTAGGGACCTTCACTTTACCCTTGCGCGGAGGGATGTAATTCGGAAACTTGGATATTAGATCCACCCCCTCGGTGTCGATGTCCTCCATGCCCTCTTCAGCCTCCAAATCCACCACTTTTCCCTTCTCTTTCGTGCTCAGTTTGTCTCTCTTCTGAGCCTGGGTGGCTGCATGCTTCCTTGGTGACTCACGCACCGGCATGGGCTTCTTCTTCTTGTCCTTCTTAGGTTTGGGGACTTCCCTCACCGATGTTGGCTTTGGCCTAGGTGACCTCAGCGTCGTAGGCACCGCAGCTGGAGCCTCCATGCTCACAACTTCCAGAACTGCTCCCTCAAAAGCGACATCTCCACCAGTACTCATAGTTTCGCGGGGCTTGGTCCTAACATCATTTCTAGGATCAATGTCTAATTAACCTTTGATAACTTGGAAAATGTAGGGCTCACAACTAAATCCTCCCAATACGAGCGATTCATAGGAAATCAATAGCACAACGCAAAAATTCTAAGGATGAAAAGTGTTTTTCGCTAGATGGCCACGCATAATTTATAGGCAAATTTGAATTCAAATTTGATCGTTCCCCCCAAATTCGTCCATAAATGTTGATTTGGCGACAGATATCCAAATATTTCAGCCTTAAATGTCTTAAATTCCGCCCACCCCCCCCCTCGCTCCTCTTAACCGTCTCCTGGCAGTCAAATCATGAACATTGACAGTAACGGTTACTTTCTGGCTACGTTGCACAGTCTCTCCCCCTTATAGCGCAGCTCGCTTCATGCTTCTTCTATTACTATGACAACATTCGTTTTCACGCAGACCCCTTGTCGTGCAGCTCTACCATCTGGGTAGTGTAGTTTAGAGTCCCACGCCTCCTTGTAGCTCCCTGGAGCGCTAAGACTGTGCTACTGTCATGTAGTCATTTGGTTGAATCCCTGGTGTATGGATTCAATCGGATTCCATTTACCCTTCCCGGAAATGGATCTTCATTCAACTTCGCGAGCTGAACTGCTCCACCATCTATAATCTCTTTGATAACATATGGCCCCAGCTAGTGCATCTGAAATTTCCTAGAAACTTATCAAACTTACTATCATATAATAAAACTAAATCATTTACCTTGAAGGTGCACAGTTTGATGTGCTGATCGTGCCAAGCTTTTTCACGTCCCTTCTGAACCTGCTAATGCAATCCTACCAAAAACCTATCTTCCTCGAGCTCTGTTAGCTGTGTGAGTCTTTATTCTAAGGCTTCGCAGTCTGCCATTCTTGTGAAAGCCGCTATGCATAGACTAGGCACATTGTGTTCCATAGGCATTAGAGCTTCTACGCCATAGACCAACCTAAAAGGTGTCTAGCCAGTAAGCTTCTTACAGGTACTTATGTAAGCCCATAACATTGCTGGTACGCTCACATCCCAATCATTCCATTGCATGTTGCAAACCTTCGTCAGTGCATTCTACAATATCTTATTAAAAGATTCAACTGTTCCATTAGCCTGAGGATGATATGACATACTCTTCTGATGGTAAACCTGGAAATCCTCTGTCAGCGCGCTGATCCTTTCATTGAGAAAATGCATACTGCGGTCACTCATCAAAACTTTTGGGCAAACAAACCTGGTCAACACATATTCGAATAGAAATTTCATTGTTATTTCCCCTGTATAGTCTTTTACAAGTTATGCCTCTGCCCATCTGGTCAAATATTCGGTCGCAGTGATGATATACAGCGCAGCTGGTTTCTTCCCTGGAGGCTGAATCGGTCCTACAAAATCGATTGTCCACTTCTCAAATGGTTGCAATGACACATGCGGATTCAAAGGCAGCTCATCCCTCCGTGATGGCCTGCCCGTCCTATGACATGCATCGCATGCCCTACAATATGTTTTAGAATCCCTATGCAACGTCGGCCACCACAATCCAACGCGCAAAATCTTTTGCGTTGTTGCTTTTCCTGCATAATGCCCTCCCGCACCTCCTCCATGAGCTTCAACGAGGATACTGTTTCTTTCAAAGTCGGTCATATAGCGTCAAAGTATTTTCTCCTATCCCATTTTATATAAATGGCCTGCAATTACAGAAAACTCTATCACGCGCACCACCAGTTCTTTCTTCTGTTGACTGGTGTATCCCTCTGGAGTTGTCCCTATGGTCAGAAAGTGGATAATGCCTACAAAGTGATTATCCTTTACGCATACCGTGAAGAGCTGTGTGTTAGGTAGCCCTTCCTCCAAGTTGGTAGGCTCCTCCCCCGTTTCAATGCGTGACAAATGGTCTGGTCCTGTATTCAACCTTCCTTGCTTCACAATCACCTCAAAATCATACTCCTAAAACAATAAACAGCCATCTGCACATTTTTCCCCCCAACACATGCTTATTGACTATGTATTTCAATGCAGAATGGTTTGTGTACATCTTGAAATGTCCACCTAGCAGGTAATGTCTAAACTTATGGAGCATGTACACCATAGCCAACCCTCCATGCTCTGTCGTCGAGTAATTATTTTCAACCTTAGACAACTTCTTGCTCGCAAACACTATAGGGTGATCCAATTCTCCTTCACTGGCCTATGTCAGTATTACTCCTAGCGCAATACATGAGGCATCTACATGCACATGGAACTCCTTCTTCCAGTCTAGGAAGACGAGGATCGGCGCAGTGACCATTTTCTCCTTTAACACATCCAAGTTGCCGACATTCTTCTTCCCAAAAGAATGTAGCATCCTTCTTCAGTAAATTTTCCATAGGCACGGTAATCTGAGCATAAATTTTGATGAACTTTCCATAATGTCCAGTATGGCCCTGCATAACGCGCAGCTGTTTAACACTCCTTTGGGCTTCCAAATTTATTATCACCGTGATCATAGTAGGATCCACCATTAGTCCTTTCTTGGATACCACATGACCCAACAAGATCCCAAAAGGGATGCAGAACAAGCATTTCTTTAGGTTTAACACAATTTGATACCTTCGGCATGTATCCAACATTAAGCGCAGACTACCTACATAGCGCTTGACTAGCCCAAAGTTTGTCCAAACATCGAAATACACCCCCAAGAACTTGTGAATGAATTCTTTGAATGTCACGATGACCACACGTGAGAAGATCGCCATAGTATATTGGAAGCATCCCCACTCTTAAGTCCGAAAGGCACCATAGTATATTGGAAGCATCCCCACTCTGTCACGAAGGTGGTCTTACTCCTGTCTTCTAACGTGATCTTTATCTAGTTGTATCCAGAGAACCCATCAGTGAATGAATATGCTTCCTATCCTCCAACATTATCCAGTACTTCATCTGTGAACGGAGTTGGAAAAGGATCATGAACGCAAGCATTGTTGAGCTTCCTGAGATCTACGCAAATCCTTATTTCATCCTTCTGCCTCTTTTCCTGGACGACCATTAGACTCACCCAATTAGATTCCTCCACTGGTTCAATAATACCTGCTGCAAGCATCTTGTCCAACTCCAAGCAGAACTTTTCCTTGTATTTGGGATTAAAGCGATATGGTCTCTGCTTAACAAGCTTCGCGTCTGGCTTCAAAGTTATTTTCATCACTCCCAAATCACTTATGATGCCTTTTTAAGTCCGAAAATTTGGTAGGGAATAAATCCTGATATTCGTGGAGCAACTCAGTGACTTTTTTCATGGTATCATCATCCCAGTAATCCCCTATCTTCACAAACTTCGGTTATGCTTTTATACCAATGTTTACCTGCTTAGTTTTTAGTGGCGCGACGATGTCGGATTTCTCTATTTGCGGCCCCTCTACTTCGTGGTGGCCTTCTGCTTTGGGGATGTTAATATTCCTTGGATCCTCATCCTCTCCTTCAGTATTCATATTATAGCATTCCAGCACATGATGCAGATGGGTGGTCCAATCCGTTGAATCAATTCCAAGGGATCTTGCGGAATTCTGAAGATTTTTGCCTTAACCTCCTACAATGCTTCATCAATACTCTCGAATCCATCCTCAAAGTTGAACATCCTCACGAACCCCTCTCTTAAGATATCCCATTCCACGGTGTTGTACTAGAGCTCTATTTCCATATACTAGTTCATAGGGATGATGTCCAAAGTGTGACAGAAAATATGCACCCACTCTGGCTGCGACTCTGTTCCATAAACCTTAGTCCACTTTGCCAAATGATTGTGCGGATCATTTCTCCCATCATACTTCTCAGTCAACCATACCTTGGGGTGACCAAATCGCATCCTCATCATCTTCCTATAGTCGTGCCATTCCTCAAAACTATCTTTATGCATACCCCACCACTGTGCAGGCGTAGCGTGTAGCGCCAAATCCAGCGCTTGGAAGTGATGCTTCTCAGGCACTTCCCTTTCAAATGCATCCATAAATTTATCTACATCAGTTAGACCATCATAATAAGGCAAAATTCTTACCTCGGATGATACACAACGCAGTGATTTAGTCATCATATTACATTGCCGTGTAGATACTTCGTGTAACCTATTCTTCCAGTGCTCCAATTCTTCGTCTTAATCTAATGTATAGTAGATTTCACGATCGCATGCAATTCATCCATCAGTTGTCGAATTAACCCAATCTTGGTCTCACGCTGTTATTTTATAGATCTAGTCCAAATCATCGTCGCTTTCCTCATAGTTGTGGACTAGTTCAGTATAGTACAGCCCTTCTCGAGGGTCCAATGGTACTACCACGCGGAGCATTTTCCTTTTAAACAACATTGTTCGCTTCTTCAAATTGATGACCCCATTCACGTTGATAGCCCAATCAATTCCAAGGAGCATGGGATATGCATTGTTGTCATCAATAATCTCTATTACTTCAAAGTCAGCCAACGCGCTCGCACCTTCTATATATATAGTTACTCCAGGCAATCTCCTCATAGGGATAATATTATGTTGATTTGTCATTCTTAATTGAATCGAGGACCACTGCAGCGCAGGCCTCCCCATTTTTTCCCAAGTTTGTTTAGGCAAAACATTCACATCCGCCCCTAGATACAAAATAATTTGATCCATCTCATATTCTCCTATTTGCGCAATGAGCCTCACCTCATGTCTTGTTCTTGTCTTCCATCTGCCAATCTTTCTGACCGCGCGGTGCCCATCAGAAGTATTATCCCTACCCACACATTTGTTTATCAATTCCTGTAATCCTTTCACGGCCCTGCTATCGCGCAGTAGTTTCATGCAAGTCTCCAAGAAATTAGTAAGCATGGAGGGATCAACTTCTTCAAATAGTGTATCCTAACTTCCTGAGGTAGAGGCTTCAACGAAGCTTTTCTTTTCTTCCATGAATGTTTCCTTTGCATGCTCTAGATCAAACACAACTTATTTTTGTGGAGCCTTGCGGATCCATCCACCTTCTTCAGGTTGTTTTCCCTTATCATCACCAGTCATCATACCACTTCACAGCACGATATTAACATTGGGATCCTCTTCGCGAGGCTCTACCCTCATCATCTACAGGTTTTGGGTAGGTTGTTGAGGTTGCACCTTCTTCTCCTACATGTTAGCTATCAATATAGGGCATTCTTCTATCGCGTGGTCAAACTGAGTACAATACTGGCATGACGAGCATGTCTGGCTCATACACTCTCATGCGTAGTGCCTTGGTAATCCACAATTATAGCAAATAACTTGCCCTCGACCTCTCCTAGGTCCTCCTCCTCCTCGGCCTTGTCCGTGTCCCTGATATCCTCCACGCACTCCCCCGGTGCTTTGATCCAAAGGCCGAGTTTCTGTTTGTATTCGATACATTGGCGTTCTTTCCATCATTAATTCATAGCTATGACAATTACGCTCATCATAGCCTACTGATTTACACAAGTTGCAGAATAACTATTGTGGCATCTGTACAATTTTTTACAGTAAGCGGCAATTGTTTGTTACATGTTTTCCTGCTACTTGATAGATAGTGCACCACAGTGCAGGCCCTGTACTTGGTCTTGCTGGGGCTTCCTGCCTCAGAGGCATGGCCCTCCTCCTGCCATATAATTCACGAAAATAGGGAAATGATCCTTATCATGCCCCTGGTTCTTACACTTGAGGCACCAAACTTCTTCACACACCTCTAGTCGAGCCGCTTTCTCCTTTTTCAAGCTCTGAAACTCCAAGCAGAGGTTCTACAACTCCACATGAATATGTTGAACTCCCAACATCGCATCCTAGATAGGTGTCTCATGTAATCTCATTGCGATCTCCAACGCTTCTGCCTGCGTTCCTATCTTATGTTGTGACAAGGCAATCCTTAAGTGAGGCAAGAGTGCTATGAACCAATCGCAGTGTTGACTGTCTGTGAGATTCATATTGGCTTCACGGAGTCCACACTTTAGTCTCTGATCTAGCTCCCAGGGTGTCTCGCCGATCCTCATCGTGATTTCCTTGAAACCCACTACCGAATGTGTTTCAGACTTAGGCCTACCGAACTCCTTGTTCAGAGCAGTCTGAGTGTCTGCTAATGATGCCATCAAGTTATCAGTGCAGTACTTAATGTACCACGTCAATGCATGAACTTGTAGAGTAGTAAAAAATTGTGCTTTCTTCATATGATCATCTATAATATTTTGTGTTGTCCACATGGCCTTCACAATGAACCAAAACTGGTCCAGGTCCTCATTTCCCAATCCCCTGAAAACAGGAAATTTCATCGTGTTTGACATATTGAATGGTAGTGGAGGTGGTGGTGGTATGGGTGAAGGTGTATGTTGTGGAGGTGAAGGTGGAGGTGGTGTGGACAGATGATGTATTCATGGAAACCCTTGCCTTATTAACTAGGCAGTGCTATGCGGTGAAGCTTGTGCTGCTCCCTCGTCGTCACTCAGAGGAGGCTTGATCAGCGAGCTATATTCAGGGCATGTTCTCCCTCTATCCCTGAAGAACTTTCCACTTTGCGTAGCTCCAAACATCAAGGTAATGGAATAACCTACTTTTCACATAAGAGCATCTTAATCCAAGTATTCAAATATCTCAAATACTTACCACACGGTCCCTTGAAAAAACGTCGCTCTGCTTCGTTGTAGCTGACTGAGGTATCGACTGCGAATTTTGTCACGAATCCTCCTATGACTCAATCAATATAGTGATCGACAACACATTCGAGCTTATCTTTAGAGGCTTCCAACCTCCGTACTAGCTCCGGGGTCCACACTATTGGACTGTCAAGCCTCCACCTTCCTTGGTCATCTGTCAATTTAGTGATCCACTCATATAGTTCGATCGGGAAGGTGCAGAAGAAGATCTCGTGTATATGTCCAACTATTGTTCCTTTGTCAGGCACAGATTTCTATTTTATTGCACCGCGAATTCATGGATCTTTCTATCCAACCACTCCTCAAATCCTTTCTTGGTCAGATTCCAGTGATGTGACATCACACATCTTTATGCAGATGCCAGTCCTGGCAACAAAACTGTTTGTTGTCTTAGTGAGTCCTGACCCAGGTTCAGAGTTAGTTTCGCCAAATAAATCCCTACACCACTAGCCCTTTCGGCATCAATCCACAGAGCATGGACTGAAGTCTCACTCAAAGCCATATGGGGGGATGTTGGAACCAAGTTTCAGCACCCAGAGATGAGCGTGATGTTTTTTATGCCCTAAATCTACCTTTGCTTAGTTTGATAATCCTTTAAGGCTTACTGATGTAACTTCCTTTAATCAGTCCCTAGACCTCTTCGAAGGTCGACGACTGTCTTTCATGGACCATGAATCAGTGGATCCACTACTCACGCGTATCAAAGATTACTTATAACCCAGTAATTACTCAGATCATCTTAAGTGTCTGATAACTTCAACATACAACAATATAGTATTCGCATAAACCACTAGCAGTAATTGTGTTCATATAATAGTACAAGTCATGTAAAGTCGCACATCAATACGTCATTATTTCAAAAACCGATTATAACATAAGGTGCATTCATATAAACAAAAGTAAAGAGATAAACACAAGTATTTCTGCAACAATCTTCTTTATTAATACTCAGTTCTTCTTATAGACTGAAGACTTTCCTGCCCACTCAGCTGCAGGGGTCCGTGCACTCAGCTGCAGGGGTCCGCAACTGAGCTGCAGACTCTACTCTAGGCCTCTGCGTACATAGCTGCAAAGCCTTTCTTCCTACTCTTCTTCGCTAACTCCTTAAACTTCTCTCATAGACCAAACTTCATTACATCCATGACCATGCCTTAGAATCTCTAAGACACACCTATTTATACAATCCCATGGTCCGTGGACCATGGGTAGATCTTCAAAAGATGACTCAACTTACATAAAAGAAGGGTAAAACCCTTTATGAATCTTTAATTATCTACACACTCTGCGACCACAACTTTCAGAGACTTTACGTATTTATACAACAAAACTTGGGCTTTTGCCCCAAAATTGACCCTAGGGGACCCCATCCCAACACCTTCAAACGCTGCGACAACACAAGTTGTGTTCTAGCTTGGAGAAATATACCTTTGACCTGACCCGAGTTCAATATCTGGGATACATCATTGATGAGCAGGTTGTACATGTGTACCCATCCAAGATACAAGTCATTTGAGATTGGCTAGCGCCAACCACTCTAACAGAGCTCCGCAGCTTTTTAGGTCTTTCCAATTTCTATCGTAGGTTTGTGTTGGGGTTCTCTCATATCACTTGGCCTTTAAGTCAAGTCACCAAGGGCAGAGTGAAAGCAAAGTTTTTTTGGTTTGAAACCCAACAAAAAGTGTTCTTTGAGTTGAAGAATCACCTTTGTTTTGCACCAATGCTCACATTACCAGACTTGCAACAAAAATTTGAGATTGTGGCAGATGCCTCCGACTATGCTATTGGTGCAGTTCTTACTCATCATGGGTATCCAGTGGCCTACCACAGTAAGACACTTTCAGACACAGTTCGAAAGTTCCCCACTTACGACAAAGAAATGTATTCCATTGTGCAGGCATGTCATCAATGGAAGCATTACATTCTATGGAAGGAAATGGTCATCCATACAGACCACCAACCTCTATAGTTCATACAGACACAAGGGAAGTTGCAGAATGATCGCCATCAAAAATGGTCCACCTATCTGCAACAGTTCCATTTGAACATTAAGTATAAGAAGGGAAGCACTAATAACATCGATGATTGCCTTAACCGGCCACCGATCATGGCGCTAATCACTATGCTCAACTCCTGTGGGCACGAGACATTAGAGTGGCCACATCTTTAAAAGAGTGATCCATAATTCGACAGCATATACCAAACATTCCTAGAAGGGAGGCAAGTTCCAAATTTTCACCTTGAGGATGCACTGTTATGCCACCCAGGACACATCTGTGTTCCTTCAAGTGATTGTGCCAAGATGATTTGGGAGGTGCACTATAGTCGAGTCGCTGGACATTTCAGAGTAGAGAAAACAATGGCAATATTGTAGAAGTATTTTTATTAGTTGAAACTTCGTCAAGATGTTGGGAATTACATGAGATCCTGCACCACCTGCACCATTTCCAAACAAACCATCAAGAATAAAGGCATGTATACTCCTCTACCTGCTCCTAGTTGGCCTTAGTAATTTGTCTCCATGGATTACATGTCAGGCCTTCCTTTTACTACGCATGAAAATGATTGTGTTTTCGTGGTCGTCGATAGATTCTCTAAGATGGCCATCATGGCAGCCTGCAAGAAGAGTATCACAATAGAGGTCACTGCTAAGCTCTTCTTTGAGTGAGTGTGGGTACACTTTGGGATCCCACAGTCCATTGTCTCAAATCGAGACAGTAGATTCCTGAGTGCATTTTGGTCAAGTCTCTGGTCAATGTTGGATACAAAACTTACTATGTCCACGGCTTTCCATCCCCAAACTGATGACCATGCAGAGGTTGTCAACATGATGATCGTACACATTATGTGCATGTACAAGTCAAAGCATCCACACATGTGGGATGAAAGTCTCCCCTATGTCCAACACATCTAGAACAAATCTCTCCACGGCTCAACAGGCCACAACCCCTTTCAGGGAGGGTTGGGATTTCAGCCATAATGCCCCATTAATACAGCTATACCATTTGCATTCACTCAGGTAGATTTAGCTCACGTTCAATCCGAAGATGAAAGGGCTAACATCTTCAATGAACATGTTCAACACATCTACCAACAGGTCCATGATATATTGGACAGGGCCAATCCTAAGTACAATCATCACCATGGTGAACATTGAGTGTCGCAAAAGTTCCAAGTGGGGGACAAAGTTTGGCTACATTTGCAGAAGGAGCACCTTGTTGGACCTCACCACAAGCTTCACCCGCTTCAATATGGGCCATACACCATCACCAAGGTCATCGGTGACAATGCCTTCGAGCTTAGCATCCCACGATTCCTTGGTCTGCACCCAGTGTTCAATGTAGATCGCCTTCGACCATACTTTCCACCATTGTTGGACACATTTGACATGGCAGAACATCTCACACCAATAGAGCTCATCCCACACTGCATGGAACAATCCACAACTGATCAGATCATGGACACACAAATCAATGACACTCTCCAATAGAGGATACAATTATATTGAGGGTTCAAAGCGGTCCAACTCCTTCACCAGCACAAGTGGTTCACTAGGGACCAGGTTCAACAGAACTTTCCTCACGTCATGGAGACTTTGCACGCAATGGATACCATTGCTTCCTAAGGGGAGAGGAATGATCCAAGTAGATATTGGTGGCCACCTGCCTATTCCACCTAGACCCCCCAGTCAATTTCATTTGTTTCCTTGTTCATTTCAGTATTTACTATTTTTAGCAGTTTTTCGGGTCCTGAACTTCCAGAGTAGTTTCGACCCCCTAAACAGTGTTTTTTTGGGTTTTGCAGTAGGCCCATGTCCAAAGGTAGGGGCCTATGGTGAAACCTATAGTACTCGGCAAGACCTTTCCAACAAGGTATCGTATGCGCCAAACGGAGAAAATATGACCAAGTTACGACCTCGGGAAGTTGACTGCCCAACTAACCCCAACGGGGCCCACAAAATCTTGGTGTTGCATCTCCTGGAGTTAAGGTTTTGGTTTTTTAGGTTTCTCATGTTTTCCAATAATAAATAGGCCCTTAAGCCTCATTGTAACATAGTTCACAGGCATGTAGCTGCCACATCTCTCCTCAGAGATAAGCTACCATCACCTGAGTTATCTTATTTCCATTTTGTTTGTAAGCATAATTCAGTATTTTTCTGCTAATGAAATGAAGTGTTTTTTGGTTGTATCTTTGTGTTTATGATTATATATGTAAGTTGTTGCGCTCTTGTTTAATTTCAGATCAATTGAGCAATGTGGTTGATTTGTAGGATAGTAGAATATCTAGAAAAGGGAGGATATTTTTAACCTAATAAATAATTTGGGGAATTGAGTTAGTGTATTTTTTATCATATCATATTAATTCTGATGATGCATTTTTTAGATGGTATATAGATGATTATGAGAAAGAAGCTTGATATTGTGTTTTCATCTATAATGTAAGATGTATCAAATACATGATGCACAATCCCCTAAAATTTGATGGCATGGGATCATGACATGAGTTCACAAAGCAGATGGTTACGAAGTAGGATTCCACACAACCTATTCCTATATTGGATGTTACCCTTTGGACCACCCTAACTCATTAGTGGAAAAGCCATAAAATTGACTTACCAATGTGGGAAGAGTACACCCTAGTAATATAGGCCAAGTTTTAACCTATTTGGGATGTGTATAAGGATGATGATGTGATGGAAGTAGAAATTATCCCCCTAGAAATATTTTCTAGAAATAAAGGCTTGGCATCACATATTGTGAAATGCAATTTAATTTAGGAAAAATGACAATTCCTACCTACATTGTGGGTCCACATGTTCCTTAATGGCTTGGGGACTCTTCTAAAGGACTCTTATATGCACACAAAAATGCATTGAGCCACATGGAGTTGGATGATGGTTCAAGAAAACTTTTATGTCATACAAAATTGGGGATCCTAACCATAAAGTAAATGAAATATTAAAACATATCAAGTACTTCCTATTCAGAAATGGTTAAACATGATATCGAACATTAGAGGGATACATGAATACACTTTGCATTTCACAAAAGTGTAGAAAAAAAAAAAAACACAATTGTATTATGTTGTCATGTGACCTCAAAAAATGGGGATGAGGAATTCAAAGTGTAGTTGTTCCACCTTGAATTCCAAGACTTTTATGTTGTAAAACAAGTTTAGAATAAGGGGGAAATATTATATGAGTTTCTCTAAACTAGAAAGGTCTATATTAGGTCATAGGAATTACTTAAACTAAACTATGACGAACACTTTATAGATGGAGCTATAATGGAGGAAGCGACCACTTTGTTGAAATAATATTAAAATTAATTTTTGTAAACCTTTACAAACATGAAGGGAGTTATGAGTGATTTTATGAAATGAAGATAGAAAAAAGTGAAACACCAAAACACTTAATAAATGAGCTTATAGATTGAATCTATGGTATAATGAATTTGGATAAGAAAAAAAATAAGTTGCTAATGGAAAGTCTAATATTTCCTATTTCGTGTGGAAGAATAGGACTACATTATCCCAATTATATATAGAGCTATAAAGGAATATCAAAGTAAACATAATTTTCATAAAATTTAACAATATTTACATAAGTAACCATTCCAAAATCCATTTTAAAGGTAAAATTTTGAAACATGACACAAGGAATGAAGCATACTCTTTTGGTAATTCATTCTCATGATGATACCATCATGTATTTATAACAAAGAAAGATGAGAAAAATATTAACTTTATTGGAGAATTAAGATTACCTATAAATTATGGGGTGGTAGGAGGAGGAGGGATTCTCATTAATCCCGAAGGAATAATAGAAAATAGATTTTCCTGGGGACTGGGAATTAAGGTGAATAATCGTCGAGGCATATGGATTGTTCCCCGGGGTCTTTCTGGCCTAGAAAAAGGGAATCAGGGATATGTATATCCTAATGGACTCCATGTTGATTATAAAGCATATGAACTATAATTCAGTAGCTCAAAACAATAAATTGAACCAAATCATCATGAGAACCCAGGGAATCATACCTCACTTTAAACAAATAAAGTTTTTCCACATCCTAAGAGGTAATAATAATGAAGTTGAAAAACAAGACAATTTGGTATGTAGGTTGAAAGAAGAAAACAGCGAGATGAATTGCATGGTGGGATCAGTTACCATCCCATAATGGTTGATATGAATCTCAAAATCTTGATAGTTAAGGTTGATTTTTATAGGAAAAGAAGAAATAATAGGAATTAAAGCATGGAGTTCATTTGCCCAATCTCCCCTAGCTTGACTCCCTTCCTCCCCTGCTGCCCCTTACTTCCCCTTTGCCTCTTCTCCCACACTCCCCCCCTGTCTCCCTCTCCTCCACCTCATATGCCTCATCTCCCTTCACCATCTGCTCCATTCACCTTGGAAGACCTTTCCTCGTCACCCTGTCCCCTTCTCTCCACGCTCCTGTCCCATAGGCCTTCATATCCCCTAACCCCTCTTCCTGCCTCATGCCGCCCCTTCTCAAAGTGAAGTTTGGATTATGATGTCATGTGAATGTTGTCCTTGGCATGGTGATACACTTGGAATCAGATTAAGTATAAGCATGGGATCCCTGGTTAATATTCCTTGAATCAGTCTCTGCAACTGACGAAATAAAGACGCAAACATGTGAAATTATGGTGAGTGTGAGTGGCATTTAATCCACTTGGTCTAGGGTGGTCAGTTCGCGCGAGGGAAGCTGAGGCTGGACAAGCTAGAGGTAATTTTCAATATCAGAGGAATTATGGAAGAGCATCGAGATATAAGAGACATCAGTATAGCTCAACTACTCTAGTTTAGGTTCAGGATTAGAATTCTCTATATAAGAAGCAACAATTGTATGATCATATGTCAAAATATTTGGTTTGAGGTTGTCCTGGGGTTTCCAGCTTAAGGACCCAGCGGTAGGGTGAGGGTAGTCTAGGAAGTCTGGGTAGTGGCAGTGTCTGGATAATCTGCACAGTGGTGGTTTTAGAGGGTAGTCGTGGGAATGAATTGGTCGTTGCTAAGGGTGGCATAATTGGTGAATTAGGTAAGAAGGAGATTTTTGAAGTGGTTGCCACGGAGGGTGGTGTAATAGAGCTTGTGAGTGTGAATTGGTTGTTGTTGAAGGTCATTTATCTTCGACGGTCCTGTGCAGACTTACAGAATCCCAGTAATTCTTCTTTTGGTTCTATAGTCATTATTCTCCCTTGGTGCCATAGTTCCCCCCCCCCGCGGTCGGTATGGAAGTTTTGAGTATAGCAGAGGAGGGTAGCTCAGTTTCAAGTTGTTAGCGTTGGTGTTGGCCTCGTTCGGGCAGAACATCGAGGCAGATTGTGAAGGAAAAAGGGAGGTTCCACCATGAATGTTATCTATGTGATAAAGAACATGTGGAAATAAGAGAATGGTTGGCAATAATTCAAAGGTGTATTCATTAACAACAGAAGGAGACTCTCGAGATGCAGGAATGATAGTTGGAAAAAAAAAGAGAATTCGTCAACTGGAAAACGAATTTGACACTTTGCGTCTGCAAATTAAGCATCTTCAACTCAAACTACTCGACAAAAGCCAGAGGTCAAATGAAGAAATTACTGAAATCGATCTCAACAGCGCAACGCTAATGGAGAAGTAATCAGTCCCATGTATATTTTTTTCTTGTTTTCCGATGTCAAAGTATAAATGTAAATATCTGTTGAATCAATATTGTAGGATATATAGTAGTAGTCAAGAAGCTATGGAGATTTTTTTAATTTTGGGAATGAAAAAATTGTGCTTGGTAGAACAGAAAGAAAATTATGATGCAAATAGGTGGCGCGGAATAATACAATACTCTTATTATTTTCAGTTAAAAAAAAAACCTATAAATTAATAACTTTTAGCCTAAATGTAACAACCTCGAAATTAAAATATGCAACTAATTAGATCAATTATGCTACTTACAATCAACACACCTCTATTCAACTAATTAGCATAGAATTTTTGAGAAATAGGAGCAAAGGCAACTTACCTATAACGATGATATTCATTACTTGTAATTTCGGAGTTGAACGTTATTTGAATCCCGCTAACCGCAACAAGTTTTTGGGGACGCCTCTCCACCCAACCGTAGGTTCAGCTGCACATAATCTTTCTACAGCTGGCCACCCCCATACCCGCAATCAACATACTACTTCTAGGGAATCCTTTGTCTCACAACACTTTTCTCCCTAGAGAATGGGGGGAGAAATGATGAATCTCATCTTCCTCATCGTCTATTAAATAGACCAAACCATGGAAAGGGGTCTGGATGCACACATTCCATGTGTCACCATGCAACTTTTGTTTTTTATTTTAAGTTTTACTTAATTTAATTCTTTCTTATTTTATTCCTTTTTATCTTTTGATAACTTTACTTTTTTTACTATTTTTATATTTCTCTTAGTTTAAATCTTTCTTATTTTAATTTACTTTTGTTAACTTTATTTATTTTTACTATTTTTATAGTTTACTTTTATATATATTTATTTAGAACTCTAGTATTGTTATTTACTATTTTATTTATTATTATTATTATTATTATATTCTCTTAATTAATTATTATTTATTACTATTATTATCTTTTCTTTATTTCTTATTATTTATTTGCCTATATTTTAATATTATATTATAGTATTTATTATTTATTATTATTATTATTATTAGGGGGCATTAAGGAACTTCATCCCAAATTTAAATTGAATCATTTAAGATTTTATTTATTTAGTTATTTATTACTTCATGATTTCCCTACACCCTCTACTGAACTAGTATACAACAGGCATCGAAAGTCCCCACAATTCCCTGGAAATATCAAGGAATCTATGTCCTTTTTCCCACTTTCAGAACCAGGCATAAGCCTCATCAATTTGTTATCCTAACCGAAGGCTAGCCCCAAGGCTCGCGCTCAGCTCAGACCTCATCTACCCCAAGGCAGACATCCAGTCCCAGTACTCAATGACTTTAGGCATCTCACAAGGCTGGCCCACTCCCTCCACACCTACTAAGGTGCACAACCCCAGACATCGAATTCCTTACACCCCCACCAGACTTCGGCATCCGAATCTAATATCAGGGACTTGGCCTACAATATCAGGCACTTGGCCTCCTCAAGATGGTCCCACAGCCCCTCAAGAGCTATCCATCAAGGGCTATACAAGACAAAGGAACCACTGGCATATGTAGTGTTGATTGAGTTTGTCCCCAACCCATATAGTGTTACATATTCTCCCTCGTAGGTATGGGCTACCACAAAAACATCAAATAAACCGGCCCTCTCGACCCATTTGTGGATTTCCTGTCAGTCACCACATCTCAACATGTAACCAATGCATTAATTATAATCATAGAAAATAATCCACATGCCAACTCTTACATGTCATCATGATAACATAACATCATTGTTAATCACCATATTCTAAGTAGTAATAACTGCATACTCTTTCATGTCATAAAAAGTTGCATGTAATTACCACATGCTTCACATCATAAAATACCATCATAAGTTATAACATAACCATCAAAGGCATATCATGACATCACATAATAAATGAACCACATATCAGTATACCTTATATCGTAACATCATAATTCTTATGCCACATTATGCATATCATATCCATCATGAAAATTCAACATCATTATCATAACAAAATAAATAATAAAGCATTACATATGCATGACATCATTAACCTCTTGTCAAAATTATGTCTAATTGCTACATGAAACATCATCACATCATTATACTTCAACATTTCCATATTAACATAAATTAATAATTGAAACTATAACCCCTTATAAAAAACACATGAAAAAAAGAAATTTACAATTTAAAATGTAAAACTAAATAACAATTATTATAATCAAAATATTTAACTTAATATTAATAATTTTAAAAATAACATTTTGATGAATAAAAATAAAAACATTAATAGAATAACATAACATTCATTTAAAAAAAACAAACCAATTTAAATTCGTTTGAATAATATAATAATACTTAACTTTTTTTATTATATATTAATCATAAACCATATAAAAACAAAACAAAAATTAACCCTCACTCTACGTTGACCCTAAACCCTATAAATCCAATTATTAATCCGAAAAAAGAAATCTCAATTGAGACCCTAACAAAACGTTATACTTCTTGTTTTACCATATATTCATAACCATTAAATATTATAAGAGGGGAGGTTTGAGTGTTTCATTGAATTAACTTTTCAGCCACTTCATAACTCAACTTTTATACTATAATATAAATAATGATCTTCAAAGATGGAATTTAAAAAAAAAAAATTATAACATAGAGATATTTCAATTTTTTTTTTATAACATACTAACATTGTTGCAAGAATAATAATGATAGTATTAAATCATTGTGAATTATTACACCAACAAACAATGAGGAAATCTATATCAATATGTTTTTGTTTACATACCAAACCTAATAGGTGTTTATTCCTTAGATTACCTACGAGGTGCATTTGCAAATGGTTAGCGTGTGCGAGAAAATTGAGCTATGGTTAAGGAAACTAAGCATTGCAAAGATACCAATTCACGAATAAAGCTATTGTGAGGAATTAACTCTTTTACGGATTTGTCTAACCTCATAAGATATATAAAAAAGTGAATTTATATTAGGTTGGATTTTTATTTTATTTTATTATATAGATGATGATGATAATGGTTAACGTCTACTAAGACCAAATTTTGGTTTATCGAACTTAAAGAAACGAATTATTTAGTTTGATTTAAGATTTTATTCATATGCTCAAAAAGCTTGGAGAGAAGCCTCCCGAGTTCACTGTGATTTTGACAATGTAAAACGCTAGGAAGGTCAGTATTGCAACAAATATTTTGACACTAAGATCTAATGTGGTTGTACGCGGGGCACTCTAAGAGGAAGTGATTTTCATCCTCGATGTTCGTATTCTCACAGAGATGGCAGAACCTTTCCATCCATGGTGTGTTAGGAACTGCCCAATGACCTGTTTCACTATGGAGCTCATGAGAGTTCGTTTTAATCTTGGCTATAATGATTTTCTTCTTTGAGCTAGTTAAAACAGAGAGATACTTTTGATCTTCTAGGGCGGGGTTGATAACCTCCTTAAAATATCTTAATTTTCTTTTAGCTGCTAAATCTTTCTCACACCACATTTTTTCTTTGAACTTAGAAGTAACAATATTTTTAATGTTATTAATGTTTTGCAATGCAACATTCTCGTCAATCTCCCAATGGTTTAACCAAGCCCTGCTGTCTTTATACCAACCTCGTTTGAGCCTTAGGTGGTTTTGGCTGGAATTTAAAGCTAGCTTAGGAAGTCTATGGTCTCCTATGTTATTGAGTTTGCGCTTGTACAACAAAATCCTAGTCATAGCTAGGCTCTCAATAGGAGAAAGACCCACTTCTATAAAGAGAATAGGATAGGGTGTGTTGCTTTTAAGTTTGAGGTTATACGTTATAAAACACTTCTGGATTTGCTCAATCTTTCTCCAGGATTCCCTAGATATGCTACAACCCCAAACCTCACATCCATATAAGATAACTGGAGTGACTAAAGTTTCAAAGAGGAACTTCTTTCTATCCCACATTACGAGGTTTGTCGTTTTACAATTATTTTCAAGACCAAAATAAGCTTTCCATCGCCCATTAATCCTTTTCTCTATGCTATAGTTCCAGTTGAGCTTGCGATGAATATCAATTCCTAGGTAATTGTAGGAAGACGCTTCCTCCAAGTTACTATTGTCATACATAAAATTAGTGTAAGTATCCTTCTTGGATTTGATAATCATAACTTTTGTTTTGTCAGTGTTAACGATCATACCCATGGTAGAGAAAAAATCCTTAAGAAGCATAAGTTTCTTATCAAGATCAGATGGGCACCTGGCGAGAAGAACAATATCGTCAGTGTTGAGAAGAAGGATGATGACTATCCCAGCTAAGATTGTGCCAGCACATCCTGCTTCCTCTAAACAACCTTCTAGCTAGTTGATGTAAATGCCAAATAGGGTAAGGGAGAGGGGGAAACCTTGTTTAACTTTGATATTACACTTAATATCTTTCGACCACCCCTCATTGCTCTTTAACTTGGCAATTACATTCTCGTATAGCCTTATAGCGGCAACTCTCAACTCAAAAGGAACCTTTAGCTCTTCTAATCTGTTCCAAAGGTTGTTTCTAGGAATTGTATCGAAAGCCTTTCTAAAGTCCAAAAAGCAAAAAAAGAGATTGGATTTATCATTGCGGCATTCCTCCACAATGATCCTAAGTGTAACGAGGTGGTTTTTTGTTGAGTGATTCTTTCTAAAACCTGCTTGGCCTTTAGCCTGCTTACCTTCACTTTCAAGCCATATGCTCAACTTCCTTTCCAAAATAATACCATATAACTTGGCTAGGAGAGCGCTGATCATAATTGTCCGATAATTAGAGGGGTTATTTGTATCCCCACTTTTAAAAATAGGGATAATGAGCCTTTGAGTCCATGGTTTAGGGAACCCTTGCTTGACCGCTTGATTTAAAAGCTTGTGAATGTGGGGGATGAGGACAGGACCTCCAATTTTTAAGATTTCCACCTGGTAACCTTCAATGTCCTTAGCTTTCCCATTAGCCAAGCGATTAACCCCAAAATCAATGTCTTCTAATGAGAAAACTTCTTTCGTTTTGAGCAGGGTTTGAAAGTTATCCATGACATTTGGAGATTCATTAAGCTTTTTAAGATAGGAATTCTAGTCATGTAAAACAATTTTATTGTTATCTTTAGTTTTCCTAGTTAGAATCTGCCTCCATAATTTCTTAGCAGTTACCTTAGAGAGGTGTAAAAGATTCTCTTGTCTTTTACGAATATACTACCTTTTTTTCCTTTTAGTTAGGGCTTTGTATATTTTTATCTTGCCAATTTTAATAGATTCATCAACAACTTCCTTAATTTCTCTCCTCGCACTTTTACAATCTTTCTCATACCATGAGTTGGTTTTGCTATTTCTTTTATTACTTGAAACTTCAATTGAGAACCTATTAATAGAATATGAGAGGGTTGTAGTAAAATTATGATAGAGATCTTATATGTTGTCTATACTAGAAAAAGAAAGTAAATTAGTTTTTAATTCATTTAGAAAGAGATCTTTTTTATTTCTACCAAAGATTAACTTCTTTTGGCTGTAAGGATTATCTTCTATGAGATCTCTATGCATGACAAAATTGAGAGTTATAAGTAAAGGCCTATGATTAGAGTCAGGCTCGTCGTCGTTTAAGATGTCAAAATTTGTTATTTTGTTGTATAGAGGGAGATCGGAGATAACATAGTCTACCACGCTGCTACCAAGCCCATGAATGCAGGTCATCTGGCTAGAATTGGGCCACTTCTTTAGACCATTGCAAATTATGAGATCTTGAGCACTATAGAGCTTGACTAGCTCCGACCCAAACAAATTCTCCCCGAGGTCTTCAGAGCTCCTTTTGTATTAACTATCCAGAGGAAGATCTTCATCTAACCAAAGAGGATTAGGGTTGGAATGGTTGCTTAGAAGAATACTTGGTTGCTTGAAGTTCGAGCATTAAAGTCACTAATTAAAAGGATATTGCCTTCATTCCTTAGGCTAGAAATATCATTCTTTAAACCATTGTAAGGACTATTTTTATCTAGACTCTTTTTCGTATAGAAGTTAGAATTGATGGGGGGGAATAATAAATTGCTATGTATGTCTTTTTATCATAAATGTCAGTAATTTCTATCCAACTATATTGGTTGTAAGGGTCATTTTTATAAATCCTAGCATGGGGAGAGATGTTCTTCTTAATGTAACAAGCTATACCCCCAAAGCCTCTACGGGAGGATCTCTTATTCCAAGTAGACCATAATGTAAAGCCATCTATATTAGGGACCTTAGATTCTTCGTGCTCCCAAGTTTCAACAAGCAAAATAATATCAACATCATTTGAGATCCAACTTAGCTTGGGGCCTTTGTTCCATGGAAAGCCCCGATAGTTCCAAGAAAGAATCTGGAGCATGTTGAATTGCTATTTATTATTATCTTTTTGGTTTCTATCTCGAATACTTTTAAATTTTAATTTTAATACTTTTAAAATTTAATAACAAAATTTTAATTTATATTTAATATGGAAAAATTATAATTTGACATTAATAACATTTGCATATATATTATTAATTATGCTTCTTTATTTTATTTTATTTTTTTAATTTATAATAATGTATTTAGAGTATCCATGTTACTATATTGTAGAGTATGTATATACGTCCAAACATTATTAAAAAATGTTTATCTACTTTTATAAAAGAAATGGTATTTATTTAATAATTTATATAATAACTATTGTAGAAAAAGATAGAAATTATATTTATTTCTCAAATTTCTTTTCATTGCAAGAAATATTATTGATGGATTTAATTAGTATTTTTCTCAAACTTTTACCTATAGATCACATAGAGTCGAACTCGCTCTGATACCATATGTAACAACCTAGAAATTAAAATATGCAACTAATTAGATCAATTATGTGATTTACAATCAACACACCTCTATTCAACTAAATGGCATAGAATTTTTTAGAAATATGAGCAAAGACAACTTACCTGTAGCAATGGTATTCCTTACTTGTAATTTCAGAGTTGAACGCTAATTGAATCTCGCTAACCGCAACAAAGTTTTGGGGGTGACTCTCCACCCAACCGTAGGCTCAGCTGCACATAATCTTTCTACAGCTAGCCACCCCCAAGCTCTCAATCAACACATTGTTGCTAGGGAATCCTTTGTCTCACAACACTTTTCTCCCTAAAAAATGGGGGAAGGAATAATGAATTTCATCTTCCTCATCGTCTATTAAATAAACCAAACCATGGAAAGGGGTCTGCATGCACACATTCCTTGTGTCGTCATGCAACTTTTATTTTTTATTCTAAGTTTTACTTAATTTAATATTTCTCTTAATTTATTTTTTCATTTTTTATCTTTTGATAATTTTACTTATTTTTACTATTTTTATAGTTCTCTTAATTTAACTTTTTCTTATTTTAATTTACTTTTGTTAACTTTACTTATTTTCACTATTTTTATTCATTAATTATTATTTATTAACTATTATTATCTTTTTTATTATTTATTATTTATTTACTTATATTTTAATATTATATTATATTATTATTATTATTATGGGAAGTTACATTAAAGAATAAATTGTACCTTTTATAACATATCCAACATTATAATATTTAAACTACAGAAAGACCATATCAATCTTTGAAAGCTAAACAAATTTCGGATCATATAAATCTTAAAAATCATATGAAAACATTTTGACAAGGCATAAGAACAGTGTGTAATCATTATACGTAATCACATAAAAAAGAGTCAGTTTGTTTAGAATTTTAAAAAGTGTGATATAAAAAGCAATAATATAAAGTAATATGAAGAGATGATGACCGGGCTCAAACATTATGCAATTACATTCGAAAATTTGCTTAGCCAAATAAACTTAAAATCAAAGCCACCCAAAAAGGTGATAATTGAAAATAATATGATAATATGAAGCGATGATAAAGATGAGAATCAATGAAGCCATTAAGCGAGTTAGCACTTTTAACGAAACTTGTTCTAATTGATGTAACATTGTCACTGGGTTAAATTATAATTAATGGTTTTATATAATAATAATAATAATTATAAAATGGTACAATTTTTTCCAATGGGTGAGTTCACGGTTCAAGAGGGTGCCTTGGGGTCGAGCCCACCCCTCATGATGTGATGTCCATTTATGAGAGGGGGTGTAGCTTGCCCTAGCTTTTTACATGCAAACCTTTAGATGTCATTTACAACTATTTAACCATCCAGTTAACTTTATTCCAAGTGCTTTGGGTGGAGGTTTAGAGTAGAGGTGAGCTCAAGGAATTGACCTCCCTCTTGTGGGTGGAGGTACGAAATTCTTATTTCGTGGAAGGGTTGCATTTTTGGGTGTTTGGTTTTTATGCGGTGAGGTTTGCTTATCGCATGGTGCTGGTGAAGTGGAGGTGGGAGGGTTTTTTCATCGGCGTTTGGAATTCTTGCAATGGTCTCTAAGGTAATGTGGCTCGAGTTGATTCTTTCTTATTCTTGACTAGTATATTATTTTCTTTTTCTAGTCATTCGAATTTTGTCTCTGGTAATCAGTTGAGGGTTATGGTTATGCTAAGGTTGAGAAATATTTTGCTTATATTGAGTCTTGGATCTGGTCTTTTATCGCCTGAGTAGATAGTGGGAAATCCTAGACTCTGTGTGTCTCGTTTCATGTCTGGCCGGTGGTTTCTCATGATGAGTCTATTAAATTAGGTTAATGTTCTCTCACTCTCCTAGTCTTATTGGGTTAATATTGTAGGATTGGTTTTCAGGTTGGTCTATGGCTTTGCATTTGGCTAAATTTCCTTGTGAGAATGGGCTCTATAATGAATGGAACTAGCTTTGTGGGGTCTGAGCCTAGGGTTCTCTTGAGTAGTGTAGTCCATCTTATGTGGTATCAAGACGACTTTATCTCATGTGTTTTGATCCCTATTAGTGTCTTCTTTGTGTTGTTTTCTTATTATTTTCTAAGTCGTGGTCACTTCAGATATTATTACAAATGTGACCTCCTTCTGTTAAAAATAGCAACAAGAAATGTTAAAAATAAAATCCAGAATTTCCAGTTTAATTTGTCCTTGAATTAAACTAAGAATTAAAATCGAATTTTATTCTCATAGCAACTTGTAATAGTTAACTAGAGTGAGTTGACTTAGTTAACTTACGAATTTCGAGTTGGAAGTCTTTTTGAAGTCATGTATATGTTCTCCCTATATTATAGGGGTCCACGATGAGTTAAGTATGAGTTGTAATTAGTTAACTCAATTTACTGAGTTAAGTCCAGTTAAATTAGTTCAAAATTGTTTGAGGAACTAATAGTGAGTTAACAGTCAGTTGATGCATTAGTGCACTCAACTAGTGCTACTCCAGTTAACTGAAGATTCCCTCATTAGAAACTCATGCATGTCGATTCTGAGAAAGACCCGGTTGAGACTAGAGTGCAGGGACAGTGTATTGTATAATTTTTGAGTTGTACGGATGATGCATGCAATTAGGAACTGAACCTAGAAGGGATTATGCAATTATGGATGAGGAATTTCCCTTTAAATACGGGCTAATTCTCTCGGGAATTGTGCAAAGAATTAGAAGCTTGGAGGCTTGGAAATTTGGCTAAGTATTGGCTAAAGGAAGTCATTAGGCGGAGGATAGGAAATAGTTGTATAGGTTAAGCTCAAGGTTGAGTAGAGCATATTGTATTTATCCAAATTATTTTACCAAGGGCGCAAGGAAATAGGAGGCTTGGAGAGCAGAGAAGAGGCCTGGATTTGGCTTGAGCTTGCTTGTGAGCTGGGAGATTGATTTTACTAAGTGTTGGGATTGTTCTTGTCAGAACAAGCATTGTATTATCATCTTGGATTTTTGATTAATGCAATACAAATAGTGGGTTTTTGAGTTGTGGCTTTCCTCAAATAATTATTGTGTTATGTGCCATTGATTTGTCTTCCTCTTGTCAATTATTGTTTTGCTCGATCTTTATGTGCTTCGACTGTAAAGAGTAGAAGTACATTCTTGTCTATTGTTTTATTATATTACATGAGATTGTGAATCTATAGGATAATTCTACACCTTCTAGCAGTCATGCCTCCTAGGAAACGTATGCATTGCAGGAGGGGTTGTGGGGGAAGCATCCCGCAAGGCCAACTAAGGGCTCGACTCTTTGCTAAGGACTCTGCAGCAACCCATTTTAATGTAGTTTCCCCAAAGATGTGGAGAGAAATTAGAGAATTGGAAACTCGGGCAAGAATGGAAAGATAGTCCTACCAGACTCTGAGATTCTTGATGACGTTTCTTGTTGGGTTTTGGGCCTTGGTCACAAAAGGGGATGGTAAAAGCAGTATCTAAACTCAGCGGCTCTACACTGGCAGACGAAGACTCTAGTTGGATTGATATTAAAGGATAAATAGGTGGAAAAGTATAATGTATTTTCTTCTCCACATGACATCAAGAGGATGATGAGGAACTAGTGATTCACCTTGCATAGTGTTAACGAATCTAGCGCAGTTAGAGTTAATAAGATTCTTCTTGCATGATAACTATTTGTGATGTATTTAACTTTACTTCTTCCACAATCTTCACTTGTTATTATTATTAGTGTGTGTCTTCTTAGTTCATCAAATAACTACCAAAAATAAAGAGACAAGAACACATGATGTTGGCTTTCTACCAGGGCCAAAACCTCTCCCTCTTGGAGAGGAAAACCCGCACAAAATTATTCTTATAGAGATTCCAATTGATGAATACCAAGACTATGACCCCTGACCTACTAGATCACTCCAAGACTAAGATACCAATCCTCTTCTTACTGCTGAGATCATCATCATCATTACTGCTTTACTGAGGTCTTCACTATTGATGCACTATCAAGGTCATCACTGAGATTGCTTCAACATATTTATGGAGGATTTTACCATAATAACGAGATCATCATTGTTGCACCATAGCTTCTCCTTCACTTATATCCTTGTTGCACTCTCACTGATATCATCTTCATGTCAACGAGGTATCTATAATGTATGAGAGTTGTACCAAGATATAAGATTACCACCAAACTGAAATCAGGATTGTGTCTAGTATGCCGAGAATGCATCACTTTGGGATCTATGAGCTTCTTCTTATTATCATTATGTCGAGATTGCTAAGACATGGCCCTTCTCATAATCCAAAACATTGTATTTCTCCTTCATCTAAGATTCCTGTAACCCTAAACTAGGTCGATACTGTACAGAAGTATGCGAGGAGATTACTGTAGTTGTCATCGAGATTTCATAGGTACGTTGAGGTTCTATTATCATCTGAAGTTGCAGACACTTGTCTAAAATTCTGTCCAACTGTGGTGGCTCTAGTTGCATATATATAGTTGTTAGTCTCCCATATTTAAGCCGACCATTCCACCAAAAGGTTGTGTATCCATATGTGAGTCGAATTGACATTTATATTCATTTGCAGACCACCATGACTATGTTTTACAGCATTTAGCTTGTTGCCTTCTTCAAGAGGATTGTTCTTGTCTTGGAGGGCTAATCTAGACTCTAGGTTGACTCGTATACATTACATATATGCTCAATATGAGCTATTTGACTCTTTGACTTTCCTATAGCACTTCTACATGTGATGGACCTATGTAATGAGCAAGAAACTCATTTTATAATTTTACAAAAATAATATTTCTTTTATTTTACAAGTATAAAGATAAAAATTACATTTATGAAGACCAAACCTAGTTACACTTTCTTCAACACTCCCTCTTAACTAGGGAGGTATTCATAATGGTACTTGGTCATTCTCAATCTGAAGAATTTCTCATAAGAGGAATCAGATTGGTAACCCATATGTATAGCATCATAATAACCAACATTGTTTCCATAGCAAGGCCTTGACCGACAGCTCTATCTCTCATTAGATCAAAGCACAATGTTGGCGAGACCAATGACTATAGACACCTTCATCATTGTCTCTCAAGGTACATACCCATCTGGGTGTTTACTGAGTATGACCCTCTGGGACTATTCTCATCTTGGATTCCTAGCCCTGAAAGAATATCAGTGCTCTTGCCTACTCTTGTCTTGGATGCCCTACACATCCTCAAAGAGAATCGGATGCCAGATGATTACCCAATCCTCCATTATTTCTTCCAAAGTGAAGACAATAATGTTGTGTTTATATCTCCCTCTCAACTCGGGAAGATATGCCTAAGCTCCCTCTGATAAGGAACTTGCCCAAGCTCCCTTTTAATCAGGAACTTGTCAAAGCTCCCTCTTAGTTAGGGACTCTTCTATACATCAGTGACTTCTTCTTTGTGTGTCCTCCAGCTTCTTGATAAACTTCTCTCCTTGATGTCATGAAATTCAATTGACCTTCTTCATTGTAGGGAAACGGCCATCGATCACCTTCCTACTTAGTTCATCATGTCATTCATTTATTCATGGAAAGTGGTTTTATTCATATGTGAAACCTTCATCAAATAGCTACTTCTTCCTTATCATGCTTCTTCCATCCACCACATGAATGCTAGTTGTACTTGTAAGTAGCCTTGCATGAACTTATTCAAATATTATTCAAGAAATCAAAACATAATATTAAATCAAATCATACCTTACGACATGGCTCTTCATCATGACATCTTTCTATAGGTCTCAGCATCCTGCATTCATGTTGACACATATCCCAAATATATCCATTGTCAAAGGTCTTCATTTTTCCATCAGAGTCTTCATTTCTTTCCAAGAGATTTCCTAGTTACGTCTTCTTGGTCTTTTGGATGTTGATCACCTTCATCAAGGTTGTTTATCTCACAATCTCTTCCTTCTCCAGAAATTCCATTCCCAAGTTCTTTCAATCAGAGTTTCTTAATTGTAGTCATATCATTTTGATTTCATTTAGTGTGTCTTATGCCTTCTTGCATCCTTTTAGAGGAGGAGATCCTTTTTCTCTTGATCATGCTTCTTAAGATAGAAGTAATGATCTATGTTACTTGCAATCATATGACATGACATTATGAATTTAAACACAAGAATACATACCTTATTTCATCTTTAGGTCATCTAGGCTTCCTTCAGCAGCTTCCTTGATTGAAGTGTCTTCAACCTCTTGATCTGCTTCTCCTCTTATGTCACCATAACATCATTCATGAATTCCAGAAGTTGGAGTTTCAGAGGAAACACTTGGTTCCTCTCTAGATTAGTGAACCATTTTATGAGGATTCCATTAGACAATATTGAGGATCTTGTATATCCCCATCTGGTAGATGTTTCCTTTCTAACTTGATGTATGATGAGCCTTGTCCTGGATGACTTCTTTCTTTCCTTCCATGTCCAATGAGTTTCCCAAGAGCTATGTCCTTCATGTTTGACTACCATGGATTTTGTCCTTCATGATTCCCATGGTGATGTCATGAGTTCTTGTTTCTAATGATTTCATAATGCAATGATGTATCTTATTATCTTGGTCATATCTATAACAGAAGCTTATGGTAGGACCCTTTTATGAGGGATACCATTTCAATCATAGTAGACCAAACTTCCTTTTTCTTTTTGCACATGTTTGAGTCCTTTAACCTTCAATACTTTTGCCATCAACTTGCATTTCTCTAGCACAAATTGTTGAATGAGGTAACCTTCTTGTTCATGGAAATTTGTTACCTTGCCTATCAGTTAGAACAATGATGATTATCTTATTATCATCTTTCCCATATTTCCCTATTGAGATCTCATGAAGACATTCCTTCATTATTTTGATACCTTCAATCAAGTCTAAGTGATATGACCTTCTTCACTTCATTTCAGAGAGTATATCTTCTATCATTTCATAAATCTCTTTTATGTCTCCTTTGTTGCTACATATGGATGAGAGGACCTTAAGAGTTCCTTGCCATGAATTCAAAGGAGACCCTGATATTTTCACTGACTTCTTTTACCTATGAGGATTATGAAAATCACAATCCTCCTTATTTTATGTAAGGAATTTTGATGACCCATCCAACCTATAGATCTCCTTGCAATTATGAATTCATTTTACCAAATTGATTAATGAAAATAATTACTTGACATGTGAAGATAAAATCTTCACCTTGATCATGTTGAAGATGCACTGATGCTTCCTCCAAGTGATCTTGTAGTTGATGTGATTTTATAGGATATCCTTGTGGTTTTGTTGTGATGTTCCTTACTAGTTTATAATCTTGTAGATCCTTGCCTAAGTTGACTAGCATGAACAACTGAAATCCCTTTTCAAATATCTCCTTTGAGACCTTCTAGCACTAAAATTGCTCCAAACTATAAGTTATTGAGATCTTTGTTGTATGACATAGATTGTAATGATAGTCAATGTGTGACTAGCATAGAAACTGTGAGAGGTACTATGTTTTCTTCTTTTGACTATGATCTGAGTTCTGAGCACTAGAATTGAGACTTCAATTTGACTAAGATTACTTGATCGTGGCACCAAAATTATCCTTAATTGTCTTTTTGTTGTAGACTGTCTCCCTGATTATATAGACAAAAACCCTTGTTGTTGTACATTGTTGTTGTAGATTGATCCTTCAATCCTTGTAGGTTTTAAAAACACAAACTCCTTCAACTTGCTTTGATGTTGATACTTGAGTGTCTCATTTTGCAGCCCTTCCTTTGACTTTAGCACCTTAGCTCTTATACCATGTTGAAGAATTTAGGGAAATTAGATTTAATGAGATTCTTCTTGCATGATAACTATTTGTGATGTATTTAACTTTACTTTGTAAAAATTCTCACTGTAGATTAAACTAATTATACAATGTACTAAAGAAAAATACTTAATCTACTTCTACCATCAAACTTGTGGAAGCTTAATTGATTTGAGCAAGATCAAACAGAATACATATAACAGAGAATAAGAAACAATCACACATGAAACACAGAAGAATACTCTGGGGAAAGCCTCAGATAAAATCCCCGCTATCTGTATTAACATACAAGGTGGAAATATCTCAGGATTACACAAAGCTTTAGCTCTCAAGCTATCCAACTCTTAGTACAATCCTTCACTGCTGCTCATAGACATAATAGACAATACATATGCCTTCTCCTCTGTCCTCCAAGCCTCCTATTTCCTTGCGCAGTTTTCCCTAGGTCCTCTAGCTGTAACCTGTGTGATTCTCACCTCACACACTGCTCTGACCTCTGTAGAAACTGTGCAATCCTCAAGGAAACTTGTTCCTTCTACATGGATGAGTTTTCTTTATAGGAAAATTCCTCCAACTGATAGTACAATGTCCCTATCTTTAATCTCAACTAGGTCTTTGTCTAAACTGACATGCATGAGTTATTTATGAGAGAATATTCAGTTATCTGGAGAACACTATTTTCATGCATGCATGCATTAACTGACTGAACTCACAATTAGTTCCTCCAACTGTTTGGAATGAATTTAACTGGACTTAACTCAGTTAACTGAGCTAACTAGTTACAACTCAAACACGACTCAACATTATCTCCTTAATTAAGGGATAACTTCTACAATCAAAGGGATAATTGTTGCATGTCTTCACAAAGACTTCATGTTTGAATTTCTCCAACTAATTAACTCAAGATGAATTAATTAATTATTTTTCAAATAACTGGTGAGACTAAATTCGAATTTTAATTCAAGGACAAATTAAAATTGGAATATATCCTGAAATGCTATCTATAGCAATGCTATTTATAGCATTTCTATTTTTAGCATTTCTTGTTGCTATTTTCAACACTCCCTCTCAACAAGAAAGGAATTCAACTCGATCCTGATATTGAACCTTTGGAATGTTCTGCATGCAACACTTCTTTCAAGTGTCGTTGCTCCAGAAACTCCAGAGACAAAAAAAACATCCAACCTGAATCAGAATGATGCCTCTGTCATCAAAGTCTCTGACTGTTATTGCCTCTGTTGACTGAAAATTCTACACCTCTATGCTCTTCAGTATCTAACTACTCTAGCCTTTGTCACTTTGATCTCTGACTGCATCAATCACACTAATTCCTCCTGCTGCATCCGTGCTACTGCTGGTCCTATCTCCCAGCACTGCACCTCCTCTCATCATGTTGCATCGTGCTGCCCAATGTTTCACTCCAACTGAGTTACTGAGAAGTAAGTAATTGATCTCCTAACTGACCTCCCTATTGAGCTAGAAACACCCTCTGATGCTGAAGCTCCCTTTTTCGCTCCATCCGCATCTGTCTCTACCCACTCAGCCAGTCCTACTACTCCTCGTCGGGGCTCCCGTAGCAAGGTCTAATCAAAGAGGTTGGGTACCTCAAGGATCCTGCCCCTATTTCAGCCCTCATGGGACTATCACGTCACATCGCCCCACCTCACACCTGGAGGTATGGTTGCATGTGATCCCTTTCCTGACTTGGCTCGAAATTTCCACCTACTGGAGGTCTCTACATGAGTGGATGCCTCCACTCGGTCTCCTCTCAGCATCTCCAATTGTGGATCCTCCACAATTCTCTGAGACTTATTCTGGGGCTGCATGTTGAGAGGTAATGTACTCTCCCTCTTAACCACCAAGTCTCTAACATTGGCCTTGCTCCTCAAGGCTTTGCATGCATCTTAAACCTCAAGAGCATACAAGTTTTGTACTTGTGAACCGATTTTTTTCACCTGTCCCATGGTGATGTGTCTAAGGAAAACCTTTCCCTTACTGAAGACAACATCGTATCCTTTGTCCTCCAACATCGCAATCGATACCAAGTTCTTCTTCAGTCCAGGCACATACTTCACATCTGTCAAGGTGATAGCAGCTCCATGCTCCCTCTGAAAAGCAACCGTGCCCACTCCTGAAACACTATACCTTTCCTCATCACCCATCTCTATGAGTAACTTGAGGTCTTTCTCCTCCAAGGTACTGAATAAACTTTTATCACCGATCATGTTGAATGAGGCTCCACTATCAAGAAACAAACCACAACCCATCATTGAAGACACCATGCATGTGATGAGAGTGAAGTCCATCTCGAACTGAGAGGCCAATGCCTCACCTTCAGATCCTTCCGAGGATCCCTTCTTGGACTTCTTCGATGGGCAATTAGTCACATAATGACCCATCTCGTGACAATTAAAGCATCTCACTTTAGATTTGTCACCCTTCTTCCCTACATGAGAAGAACTCGATTTGGGATGAGAATCCTTCTCCTTCCCTTTCCTTGCCTTACTCGCTAAGGCTAGATTTTATTCATCCTCCTTGGATGAAGAACCATCTCATGTGCTCCTCCTAATCTCCTCCTACATGAGATCTGACCACAGTCGTTCCCAATCCGAAAGATTCTCTCTTCCATTCACTGAGTCATGGTAGCTATGCCAACTCTTAAGAAGACCGAGGAGAGCAAGACTCAGCGTATCATCATCGGTTGCCGTGATTCCTACACTTCCAAGCTCATCTTTGCAGGTGGTGAGCTTGTTTAGATTTGTAGAAATCGTGTCGCCCTTTTTACACTTGATTTTTCGAAGCTTGTCCTTGAGCGCTAGCTTCCTCTGGTCACTGTTGTCCTGATATAGGTCCTTCAATGTCTTCCACATTGAAAATGGAGTCTCCTTCCCATGTAGACTTGAGACAATATGGTCTCGAACTCCCTCCAGAAGAATCCTCCTCGCTCTCGTCACACATTTCTTCCATTCCGCCAATTCTTGGGCATTAGCTGCTGTTGGCTTGGGGACTTCTTGATCAATGAATTCCTTCAAACCATTGTCCTCTACTACCGCTTCCATGCGATACTTCCATGCTATGTAATTCGACCTGCCATCTAGGGCATACTCGAGTCTCAAGCCATTGAACGCCATTGGTGAAGTTTGAGATGTGATATTGTACCTACAATCAAGAACTTCAAACTTCGAACTTCTCCCTTCTTTGTATATTGTTCTCCACTTTGATCACATACAATGTAGAAATTCTCACTATAGATTAAATTGATTATGCAATGTACTAAAGCAAAATACTTAATCTACTTCTACCATCAAACTTGCGGAAGCTTAATCGATTTGAGCAAGATCAAAAAAAAAAATATAATAGAGAAGAAGAAACAATCACACATGAAACACAGAAGAATACTCTAGGGAAAGCCTCAGCTAAAAACCCCGCTATATGTATTATCATACAAGGTAGAAATATCTCAGGATTACACAAAGCTTTAGCTCTCAAGCTATCCAGCTCTCAGTACAATCCCTCACTGCTGCTCATAGACAGAATAGACAATACATATGCCTTCTCCTCTATCCTCCAAGCCTCCTATTTCCTTGCGCAGTTTTCCCTAGGTCCTCCGGCAGTAACCTGTGTGATTCTCACCTCACACACTACTCTAACCTCTGTAGAAATTGTGCAATCCTCAAGGAACCTTGTTCCTTCTGCATGGATGAGTTTCCTTTATAAGAGACTCTCTCCAACTGATAGTACAATGTCCCTATCTTTAATCTCAACTGGGTCTTTGTCTAAACTGACATGCATGAGTTATTTATGAGAGAATATTCAGTTATCTGGAGAACACTAGTTGCATGCATGCATGCATTAACTGACTGAACTCGCAATTAGTTCCTCCAACTGTTTGGAACTAATTTAACTGGACTTAACTCAATTAACTGAGCTAACTAATTACAACTCATCCTTATCTCCTTAATTAAGGGATAACTTCCTCAATCAAAGGGATAACTGTTGCATGTCTTCACAAAGACTTCATGTTTGAATTTCTCCAACTAATTAACTCAAGATGAATTAATTAATTATTTTTCAAATACTTGGTGAGACTAAATTCGAATTTTAATTCTCCATTTTAATTCAAGGACAAATTAAAATTGGACTATATCCTAAAATGTTATCTATAACAATGTTATTTATAGCATTTCTATTTTCAGCGTTTCTTGTTGCTATTTTTAACACTCCCTCTCAACAAGAAAGGAATTCAACTCGATCCTGATCTTGAACCTTTGGAATGTTCTGCATGCAACACTTCTCTCAAGTGTTGTTGCTCCAGCAACTCCAAAAACAAAAAAAACATCAAACCTAAATCAGAATGATGCCTCTCTCATCAAAGTCTCTGATTGTTATTGCCTTTGTTGACTAAAAATTTTGCACCTCTGTGCTCTTCAGTATCTGACTACTCTAGCCTCTGTCACTTTGATCTTTGACTGCATCAATCGCACTGATTCCTCCTGCCGCATCCATGTTGTTGCTGATCCTATCTTCCAGCACTGCATCTGCATTGCACCTCCTCTCATCATGTTGCATTGTGCTGCCCAATGCTGCACTGCAACTCAGTTACTGAGAAGTAAGTAGTTGATCTCCCAACTGACCTCCCTGTTGGGCTAGAAACATCCTCTAATGTTGAAGCTCCCTCTGTCGCTCCATCCGCATCTGTCTCTACCCACTTAGCCAGTCCTGCTACTCCTCGTCGGGGCTCCCGTAGAAAGGTATAATCAAAGAGGTTGGGTACCTCAAGGGTCCTGCCCCTATTTCAGCCTTCATGGGACTATCACTTCACATTGCCCCACCTCACACCTGGAGGTATGGCTGCATGTGATCCCTCTGCTTACTTGGCTCCAAATTACCCCCTACTGGAGGTCTCTAAATGAGTGGATGCCTCCACTCGGTCTCCTCTCAGAATCTCCAATTGTGGCTCCTCCACAATTATCTGAGACTTCTTCTAGGGATACACATTGACAGGTAATGTACTCTCCCTCTCAACCACCAAGTCTCTAACATTGGCCTTGCTCCTCAAGACTTTGCATGCATCTTGAACCTCAAGAGCATACAGGTTCTGTACCCATGAACCGATCTGTTTCACCTGTCTCGTGGTGATGTGTCTAAGGAAAACCTTTCCCTTACTGAAGACAACATCGTAGCCTTTGTCCTCCAACATCACGATCGATACCAAGTTCTTCTTCAGTCTAGGCACATACTTCACATCTGTCAAGGTGATAGAAGCTCCATGCTCCCTCTGAAAAGCAATTGTGCCCACTCCTGAAACACTATACCTTTCCTCATCATCCATCTCTATGAGTATCTTGAGGTCTTTCTCCTCCAAGGTACTGAATAAACTTTTATCGCCGATCATGTGGAATGAGGCTCCACTGTCAAGAAATCAACCACAACCCATCATCGAAGACACCATGCATGCGATGAGAGTGAATTCCATCTCGAACTCAGAGGCCAATGCCTCACCTTCAGATCCTTCCGAGGATCCCTTCTTGGACTTCTTCGATGGGAAATTAGTCTCATAATGACCCATCTCATGACAATTTAACCATCTCACTTTAGATTTGTCACCCTTCTTCCCTACATGAGAAGAACTTGATTTGGGATGAGAATCCTTCTCCTTCCCTTTCCTTGCCTTACTTCCTAAGGCCAGATTTTATTCATCCTCCTTGGATGAAGAACCATCTCGTGTGCTCCACCTAATCTCCTCTTGCATGAGATCCGACCACAGTCGTTCCCAATCCGGAAGTTTCTCTCTTCCATTCACTGAGTCCTGGTAGCTATTCCAGCTCTTAGGAATACTGAGGAGAGCAAGACTAAGCATATCATCATTGAATGTCATCATTCCTACACTTCCAAGCTCATCTTTTCAGGTGGTGAGCTTGTTCAAATGTGTAGAAATCGTGTCGCCCCTTTCACACTTGATTTTCTGAAGCTTGTCCTTGAGCGCCAGCTTCCTCTGGTCGTTGTTGTCCTGATATAGGTCCTTCAATGTCTTCCACTTTGAAAACAGAGTCTCCTTCCCATGTAGACTCGAGACAATATGATCTCGAACTCCCTCTAGAAGAATCCTCCTCGCTCTCAGCACACATTTCTTCCATTCCGCCAATTCTTGGGCATTAGCTGTTGCTAGCTTGGGGACTTGTTGATCAATGAAGTCCTTCAAACCATTTTCCTCTAATACCGCTTCCATGTGATCCTTCCATGCTATGTAATTCGAGCTGCCATCCAGGGCATACTCGAGTCTCAAGCCATTGAACACCATTGGTGAACTTTGATATGTGATAAGAAATCGATTTTGTACCTACAATCAAGAACTTCAAACTTCGAACTTCTCCCTTCCTTGTATATTGTTCTCCACTTTGATCACCTTTGCTCTGATACCATGTAGAAATTCTCACTGTAGATTAAACTGATTATGCAGTGTACTAAATAAAAATACTTAATCTACTTCTACCATCAAACATGCGGAAGCTTAATCGTTTTGAGCAAGATCAAATGGAACACATATAACAGAGAAGAAGAAACAATTACACATGAAACATAGAAGAATACTCTGGGGAAAGCCTCAGCTAAAAACCCTGTTATCTTTATTATCATACAAGGTGGAAATATCTCAGGATTACACAAAGCTTTAGCTCTCAAGCTATCCAACTCTTAGTACAATCCCTCATTGCTGCTCATAGACAGAATAGACAATACATATGCCTTCTCCTTTGTCCTACAAGCCTCCTATTTCCTTGCGCAGTTTTCCCTGGGTCCTCCAGCTGTAACCTATGTGATTCTCACCTCACACACTGCTCTGACCTCTGTAGAAACTGTGCAATCATCAAGGAACCTTGCTCCTTCTGCATGGATGAGTTTCCTTTATAGGAAAATTCCTCCAACTGATAGTACAATGTCCCTGTCTTTAATCTCAACTGGGTCTTTGTCTGAACTGACATGCATGAGTTATTTATGAGAGAATATTCAGTTATCTAGAGAACACTAATTGCATGCATGCATGCATTAACTGACTGAACTCACAATTAGTTCCTCCAACTGTTTGGAACTAATTTAATTGGACTTAACTCGGTTAACTGAACTAACTAATTACAACTCATCCTTATCTCCTTAATTAAGGGATAACTTCCCCAATCAAAGGGATAATTGTTGCATGTCTTCACAAAGACTTCATGTTTGAATTTCTCCAACTAATTAACTCGAGAGGAATTAATTAATTATTTTTCAAACAACTAGTGAGACTAAATTCAAATTTTAATTCAAGGACAAATTAAAACATGGAATATATCCTGAAATGCTATCTATAGCAATGCTATTTATAGCATTTCTATTTTTAATATTTCTTGTTGTTATTTTCAACACTCCCTCTCAACAAGAAAGGAATTCAACTCGATCCTGATCTTGAACCTTTGGAATGTTCTGCATGCAACACTTCTCTCAAGTGTTGTTGCTCCAGAAACTCCATAAACAAAAAAACATCCGATCTGAATCAGAATGATGCCTCTCTCATCAAAGTCTCTGACTGTTATTGCCTCTGTCGACTGAAAATTCTGCACCTCTGTGCTCTTCAGTATCTGACTACTCTAGCCTCTGTCACTTTGATCTCTGTCTAAATCAATCACACTGATTCCTCCTGCTGCATCCGTGTTGTTGTTGGTCCTACATCCCAACACTGCATCCTTACTGCACCACCTCTCATCATGTTGCATCGTGTTGCCCGATGTTGTAATTGATCTCCCAACTGACCTCCCTGTTGGGTTAGAAATACCCTCTGATGTTGAAGCTCCCTCTACCGCTCCATCCACATCTATCTCTACCCACTCAGCCAGTCCTGCTACTCCTCGTCGGGGCTCCCCTAGCAACGTCTAATCAAAGAGGTTGGGTACCTCAAGGATCTTGCCCCTATTTCAGCCTTCACGGGACTATCACTTCACATCACCCCACCTCGCACTTGGAGGTACGGATACATGTGATTCCTTTGCTGACTTGGCTCGAAATTTCCCCCTACTAGAGGTCTCTGCATGAGTGGATGCCTCCACTCAGCATCTCCAATTGTGGCTCCTCCACAATTGTCTGAGACTTCTTCTATGGCTACATGTTAAGAGGTAATATACTCTCCCTCTCAACCACCAAGTCTCTAACATTGGCCTTTCTCCTCAAGGCTTTGCATGCATCTTGAACCTCGAGAGCATACAGGTTATGTACCCATGAACCAATCTATTTCACCTCTCCCGTGGTGATGTGTCCAAGGAAAACCTTTCCTTTACTGAAGACAACATCGTAGCCTTTGTCCTCCAACATCGCGATCGATACCAAGTTCTTCTTCAGTCCAGGCACATATTTCACATCTGTCAAGGTGATAGAAGCTCCATGCTCCCTCTGAAAAGCAACCGTGCCCACTCCTGAAACACTATACCTTTCCATGTCACCCATCTCTATGAGTATCTTGATGTCTTTCTCCTCCAAGGTACTGAATAAACTTTTATCGTTGGTCATGTGGAATGAGGCTCCACTGTCAAGAAACCAACCACAACCCATCATCGAAGACACCATGAATGCGATGAGAGTGAAGTCCATCTCGAACTGAGAGGCCAATGCCTCACCTTTAGATCCTTTCGACGATCCCTTCTTGCACTTCTTCGCTGGGCAATTAGTTGCATAATGACCCATCTCATGACAATTAAAGCATCTCACTTTAGATTTGTCACCCTTCTTCCCTCCATGAGAAGAACTCGATTTGGGATGAGAATCCTTCTCCTTTCCTTTACTCGCTAAGGCCAGATTTTATTCATCCTCCTTGGATGAAGAACCATCTCGTGTGCTCCTCCTGATCTCATCCTGCATGAGATCTGACCACAGTAATTCCCAATCTGGAGGTTTCTCTCTTCCATTCACTGAGTCTTGGTAGTTATGCCAGCTCTTAGGAAGACTGAGGAGAGCAAGACTCAACATATCATCATCGACTGTCATGATTCCTACACTTCCAAGCTCATCTCTATAGGTGGTGAGCTTGTTCAAATATGTATAAATCGTGTTGCCCTTTTCACACTTGATTTTCCGAAGCTTTTCCTTGAGCGCCAGCTTCCTCTGGTCATTGTTGTCCTGATATAGGTCATTCAATGTCTTCCACATTGAAAACGGATTCTCCTTCCCATGGAGACTCGAGACAATATGGTCTTGAACTCCCTCCAGAAGAATCCTCTTCACTCTCGCCACACATTTCTTCCATTCCGCCAATTCATGGGCATTAGTTGTTGCTGGCTTGGGACTTCTTGATCAATGAAGTCCTTCAAACCATTGTCCTCTAATACCGCTTCCATGTGATCCTTCCATGCTATGTAATTCGAGCTGCCATCCAAGGCATACTCAAGTCTCAAGCCATGGAACATCATTGGTGAGCTTTGAGATGTGATAAGAAATCGATTTTGTACCTACAATCAAGAACTTCAAGCTTCGAACTTCTCCCTTCTTTGTATATTGTTCTCCACTTTGATCACCTTTGCTCTGATACCATGTAGAAATTCTCACTATAGATTAAACTGATTATGCAATGTACTAAAGAAAAATACTTAATCTACTTCTAACATCAAACTTGCGGAAGCTTAATCGTTTTGAGCAAGATCAAACAAAACACATATAACAAAGAAGAAGAAACAATCACACATGAAACACAGAAGAATACTCTAGGGAAAGCCTCAGCTAAAAACCCCGCTATATGTATTATCATACAAGGTGGAAATATCTCAAGATTACACAAAGCTTTAGCTCTCAAGCTATCTAGCTCTCAGTACAATCCCTTACTACTGCTCATAGATAGAATAGGCAATACATATGCCTTCTCCTCTCTCCTCCAAGCCTCCTATTTCCTTGCATAGTTTTTCTTGGGTCCTCCAGCTGTAACTTGTGTGATTCTCACCTCACACACTGCTCTGACCTCTGTAGAAACTGTGCAATCCTCAAGGAACCTTGTTCCTTCTGCATGGATGAGTTTCCTTTATATGAAAATTCCTCCAACTGAAAGTACAATTTCCCTGTCTTTAATGTCAACTAGGTCTTTGTCTAAACTGACATGCATGAGTTATTTATGAGAGAATATTTTGTTGTCTGGAGAACATTAGTTGGATGCATGCATGAATTAACTCACTGAACTCACAATTAGTTCCTTCAATTGTTTGGAACTAATTTAACTAGACTTAACTTAGTTAGCTAAGCTAACAAATTACAACTCAAATACAACTCAACCTTATCTCCTTAATTAAGGGATAACTTCCTCAATCAAAGGGATAATTGTTGCATGGCTTCACAAAGACTTCATGTTTGAATTTTTCCAACTAATTAACTCAAGAAAAATTAATTAATTATTTTTCAAACATTTGGTGAGACTAAATTTGAACTTTAATTTTCAATTTTAATTCAAGGACAAATTAAAATTGGAATATATCCTGAAATGATATCTATAGCAATGCTATTTATAACATTTCTTGTTGCTATTTTCAACACTCCCTTTGAATGTGAAAGGAATTCAACTCGATCCCGATCCTGAACCTTTGGAATGTTCTACATGCAACACTTCTCTCAAGTGTTGTTGCTCCAGAAACTCCGGAAACAAAAAAAACATCCAACCTAAATCAGAATGATGCCTCTGTCATCAAAGTCTCTGACTGTTATTGCCTCTGTCAACTGAAAATTCTGCACCTCTATGCTCTTCAATATCTAACTGCTCTAGCCTCTATCACTTTGATCTCTTACTGCATCAATCACACTGATTCCTCCTCCTGCATCCGTGCTGTTGTTGGTCCTATCTCCCAGCACTGCATCCGCACTGCACCTCCTCTCATCATGTTGCATCGTGCTGCCCAATGCTGCACTGCAACTCAGTTACTGAGAAGTAATTAATTGATCTCCCAACTGACCTCCCTGTTGGGATAGAAACACCCTCTGATGTTGAATCTCCCTCTGCTGCTCCATACGCATCTATCTCTACCCACTCAGTCAGTCCTGCTACTCCTTGTCGGGGCTCCCGTAGCAAGGTATAATCAAAGAGGTTGGGTACCTCAAGGATCCTGCCCCTATTTCAACCTTCATGGGACTATCTCTTCACATCGCCCCACCTCACACCTAGAGGTATGGCTGCATGTGATACCTCTACTGACTTGGCTCGAAATTTCCCCCTATTGGGGGTCTCTGCATGAGTGGATGCCTCCACTCGGTCTCCTCTCAACATCTCCAATTGTGGCTCCTCAACAATTGTCTGAGACTTCTTCTGGGGCTGCACGTTGAGAGGTAATGTACTCTCCCTCTCAACCACCAAGTCTCTAAAATTGGCCTTGCTCCTCAAGGCTTTTCATGCATCTTGAACCTCGAGAGCATATAGGTTATGTACCCCTGAAGCGATCTGTTTCACCTGTCCTGTGGTGATGCGTCTAAGGAAAACATTTCCCTTACTGAAGACAACATCGTAGCCTTTGTCCTCCAACATTGCGATCGATACCAAGTTCTTCTTCAGTCCAGGCACATACTTCACATCTGTCAAGGTGATAGAAGTTCCATGCTCCCTCTAAAAAGCAACTGTGCCCACTCCTGAAACACTATACCTTTCCTCGTCACCCATCTCTATGAGTATCTTGAGGTCTTTCTCCTCCAAGGTACTGAATAAACTTTTATCATCGGTCATGTGGAATGAGGCTCCACTGTCAAGAAACCAACCACATCCCATCATCGAAGACACCATTTATGTGATGACAGTAAAGTCCATCTTGAACTGAGAGGCCAATGCCTCACCTTCAGATTCTTCCGAGGATCCCTTCTTGGACTTCTTTGATGGGCAATTAGTCGCATAATTACCCATGTCGTGACAATTAAAGCATATAACTTTAGATTTGTCTCTTCCCTCCATGAGAAGAACTCGATTTGGGATGAGAATCCTTCTCCTTCCCTTTCCTTGCCTTACTCGCTAAGGCTAGATTTTGTTCGTCCTCCTTGGATGAAGAACCATCTCGTGTGCTCCTCCTGATCTCCTCCTGCATGATATCTGACCATAGTCGTTCCCAATTCAAAAGTTTCTCTCTTCCATTTACTGAGTCCTAGTAGCTATGCCATCTCTTAGGAACACTGAGGAGAGAAAGACTCAACGTATCATCATCGACTGTCATGATTCCTACACTTCTAAGCTCATCTCTGCAGGTGGTGAGCTTTTTCAGATATGTAGAAATCTTGTCACCCTTTTCACACTTTATTTTCCGAAGCTTGTCCTTGAGCACCAGCTCCTTCTGGTCGTTGATGTCCTGATATAGGTCCTTCAATGTCTTCCACATTGAAAATGGAGCCTGCTTCCCATGGAGACTCGAGAAAATATGGTCTCGAACTCCCTCTAGAAGAATCCTCCTCGCTCTCACCGCACATTTCTTCCATTCCATTAATTCTTGGGCATTAGTTGCTGCTGGCTTGGGGACTTCTTGATCAATGAAGTCCTTCAAACCATTGTCCTCTAATACTGCTTCCATGTGATCCTTCCATGCTATGTAATTCAACCTGCCATCCAGGGCATACTCGAGTCTCAAGCCATTGAACACCATTGGTGAACTTTGAGATGTGATAAGAAATCGATTTTGTACCTACAATCAAGAACTTCAAACTTTGAACTTCTCCCTTCTTTGTATATTGTTCTCTGCTTTGATCACCTTTGCTCCGATACCATGTAGAAATTCTCACTATAGATTAAACTGATTATGAAATGTACTAAAGCAAAATACTCAATCTACTTCTACCATCAAACTTGCGGAAGCTTAATCGATTTGAGCAAGATCAAACATAACACATATAACAGAGAAGAAGAAAAAATCACACATGAAACATAGAAGAATACTCTAGGGAAAGCCTCAGCTAAAAACCCCACTATCTGTATTATTATACAAGATGGAAACATCTTTGGATTACACAAAGCTTTAGCTCTCAAGCTATCCAGCTCTCAGTACAATCCATCACTGCTGCTCATAGCTAGAATAGACAATACATATGCCTTCTCCTCTGTCCTCCAAGCTTCCTATTTCCTTGCACAGTTTTCCCTGGGTCCTCCAACTGTAACCTTTGTGATTCTCACCTCACACACTGCTCTGACCTTTGTAGAAATTGTGCAATCCTCAAGGAACCTTGTTCCTTCTACATGGATGAGTTTCCTTTATACGAAAATTCCTCCAACTGATAATACAATGACCTTGTCTTTAATCTCAACTGAGTCTTTGTCTGAACTGACATGCATGAGTTATTTATGAGAGAATATCCAATTATCTGGAGAACACTAGTTGCATGCATGCATGCACTAATTGATTGAACTCACAATTAGTTCCTCCAACTGTTTGGAACTAATTTAACCGGACTTAACTCAGTTAACTGAGCTAACTAATTACAACTCATCCTTATCTCCTTAATTAAGGTATAACTTCCTCAATCAAAGGGATAATTGTTGCATGTCTTCACAAAGACTTCATGTTTGAAATTCTCCAACTAATTAACTCAAGATGAATTAATTAATTATTTTTCAAACAGCTGGTGAGACCAAATTTGAACTTTAATTCAAGGGCAAATTAAAATTGGAATATATCTTGAAATGCTATCTATAGCAACGCTATTAATATCATTTCTATTTTTAGCATTTCTTGTTGCTATTTTCAACACTCTCTCTCAACAAGAAAGGAATTCAACTCGATCCTGATCCTGAACCTTTGGAATGTTTTGCATGTAACACTTCTCTCAAGTGTTGTTGCTCCAGAAACTCCATAAACAAAAAAAAACATCCAACCTGAATCCGAATGATGGCTCTCTTATCAAAGTCTCTGACTGTTATTGCTTCTGTCGACGGAAAATTTGCACCTCTGTGCTCATCAGTATCTCACTGCTTTAGCCTCTATCACTTTGATCTCTTACTGCATCAATCACATTGATTCCTCCTCCTGCATTCGTGTTGTTGCTGGTCCTATCTCGCAGCACTGCACCTCCTCACATCATGTTGCATTGTGCTGCCCAATGTTGCACTGCAACTCAGTTGCTGAGAAGTAAGTAATTGATCTCCCAAATGACCTCCCTGTTGGGCTAGAAACATCCTCTGATGATGAAGCTCCCTCTATCGCTCCATCCACATCTTTCTCTACCCACTCAGCTAGTCTTTCTTCTCCTCGTCAAGGCTCCTGTAGCAAGGTCTAATCAAAGAGGTTGGGTACCTCAAGGATCCTGCCCCTATTTCAACCCTCATGGGACTATCACTTCACATCGCCCCATCTCACACCTGGAGGTATGGTTGCATGTGATCCCTCTGCTGACTTGGCTCGAAATTTCCCCCTACTGGAGGTCTCTGCATGAGTGGATGCCTCCACTCGGTCTCCTCTCAACATCTCCAATTATGGCTCCTCCACAATTATCTGAGACTTCTTGGGGTTGCATGTTGAGAGGTAATGTACTCTCCCTCTCAACCACCAAGTCTCTAACATTGGAATTGCTCCTCAAGGCTTTGCATGCATCTTGAACCTCGAGAGCATACAAGTTCTGTACCCGGGAACCGATCTGTTTCACCTGTCCTGTGGTGATGTGTCTAAAGAAAACCTTTCTCTTACTAAAGACAACATCATAGCCTTTGTCCTCCAACATCACGATCAATACCAAGTTCTTCTTTAGTCCATGCACATACTTCACATCTGTCAAGGTGATAGAAGCTCCATGCTCCCTCTGAAAAGCAACCGTGCCCACTCCTGAAACACTATACCTTTCATCGTCACCCATCTCTATGAGTATCTTGAGGTCTTTCTCCTCCAAGGTATTGAATAAATTTTTATCGCCGGTCATGTGGAATGAGGCTCCACTGTCAAGAAATCAACCACAACCCATCATCGAAGACACCATGCATGCGATGAGAATGAAGTCCATCTCGAACTGAGAGGCCAATGCCTCACCTTCAGATCCTTCCGAGGATCCCTTCTTGGACTTCTTCGATGGGAAATTAGTTGCATAATGACCCATCTCATGACAATTAAAGCATCTCACTTTAGATTTGTCATCCTTCTTCCCTCCATGAGAAGAACTCGATTTGGGATGGGAATCCTTCTCCTTCTCTTTCCTTGCCTTACTCGCTAAGGCTAGATTTTATTCAACCTCCTTGGATGAAGAACCATCTCGTGTGCTCCTCCCGATCTCCTCCTGCATGAGATCCGACCACAATCGTTCCCAATCCAGAAGTTTCTCTCTTCCATTCACTGAGTCCTGGTAGCTATGCCAGCTCTTAGGAAGACTGAGGACAGCAAGACTCAGCGTATCAGCATCGGCTGTCATGATTCCTACACTTCTAAGCTCATCTCTGCAGGTGGTGAGCTTGTTCAGATATGTAGAAATTGTGTCGCCCTTTTCACACTTGATTTTCCGAAGCTTGTCCTTGAGCACAAGCTTCTTCTGGTCGCTTCTGTCCTGATATAGGTCCTTCAATGTTTTCCACAATTTAAACAGAGTCTCCTTCCCATGGAGACTCGAGACAATGTGGTCACAAACTCCCTCTAGAAGAATCCTCCTCGCTCCCGCCACACATTTCTTCCATTCATCCAATTCTTGGGCATTAGCTGCTACTGGCTTGGGGACTTCTTGATCAATGAAGTCCTTCAAACCATTGTTCTCTAATACTGCTTCCATGCGATCCTTCCATGCTATGTCATTTGAGCTGCCATCTAGGGCATACCAGAGTCTCAAGCCATTGAACGCCATTGGTGAGCTTTGAGATGTGATAAGAAATCAATTTTGTACCTACAATCAAGAACTTCAAACTCCGAACTTCTCCCTTCTTTGTATATTGTTCTCCGCTTTGATCACCTTTGCTCTGATACCATTTAGAAATTCTCACTATAGATTAAACTGATTATGCAATGTACTAAAGCAAAATACTTAATCTACTTCTACCATCAAACTTGCGGAAGCTTAATCGATTTGAGCAAGATCAAATACAACACATATAACATAGAATAAGAAACAATCACACATGAAACACAAAAGAATACTCTGGGGAAAGCCTCAACTTAAAACCCCGCTATCTGTATTATCATACAAGGTGGAAATATCTCAGGATTACACAAAGCTTTAGCTCTCAAGCTATCCAGCTCTCAGTACAATCCCTCACTGCTGCTCATAGACAAAATAGACAATACATATGCCTTCTCCTCTGTCCTCCAAGCCTCCTATTTCGTTGAGTAGTTTTCCTTGGGTCCTCCAGCTGTAACCTGTGTGATTCTCACCTCACACACTGCTCTGACCTCTGTAGAAATTGTGCAATCCTCAAGGAACCTTGTTCCTTCTGCATGGATGAGTTTCCTTTATAGGAAAATTCCTCCAAATGATAGTACAATGTCCCTGTCTTTAATCTCAACTGGGTCTTTGTTTGAACTGACATGCATGAGTTATTTATGAGAGAATATTCAGTTATTTGGAGAACACTAGTTACATGCATGCATGCATTAACTAACTGAACTCACAATTAGTTCCTCTAACTGTTTGGAACTAATTTAATTGGACTTAACTCAGTTAACTAAGCTAACTTATTACAACTCAAATAAAACTTATCCTTATCTCCTTAATTAAGGGATAGCTTCCTCTATCAAAGGGATAACTATTGCATGTCTTCACAAAGACTTCATGTTTGAATTTCTCCAACTAATTAACTTAAGATGAATTAATTAATTATTTTTCAAACAGCTGGTGAGACTAAATTCGAATTTTAATTCAAGGACAAATTAAAATTGGAATATATCCTGAAATGCTATCTATAGCAATGCTATTTATAGCATTTTTATTTTTAGCATTTCTTGTTGCTATTTTCAACATACTTCTTAGCACAATCTTCACTTGTTTTTATTATTAGAGTGTTTATTCTTAGTTCATCAAATAGCTACCAAAAACAAAGAGACAAGAATGTTGAAAAGTGTGCAACAAGAAATGCTTGTTGAGTGTGCAACAAGATGATGGAGCTTAGTGAAAAGAGTCGCCTTCACTAAGTGGGCCCGCAGGCTATTTTTGGCGCAAGTCTATTTTTAGACTATGTCTATTTTTAGACATATGGATCATGTCTATGGATGATTGATCAAGTTGGGAAAAATAGATGGACTTCTATTTTTGATGAAAGTGTGAGTGATCACAGTGTGAGTGATTACAGTGTGAGTGATCACAGTGTGAGTGATCAAAGTCAAAAATAGAAAAGTCAAATATTATTATCTCACAATAATATTTGGACTATAAACTTAATCTTATTCTCTTGGAGCACTTCAGTTTGAGCTACGGAAGTGGCACATGCAGCTGTCAGAAGGAAATTCGTTTTTCTTATGAGTCAGTTGAGTTGTTGCATGCATGACTTCAGTTAGAACTCAAGTAAGTTGAGTTTAGTGGACTGGAGGTACAGTTGATGGAGTTGTGTTCAGTTTAGCTTTGTTAAACTGGTTGTATTTAGTCTAACTGATCAATAGACTAAAGATGAGTTGGGTGAATTAGTTATTAATTAATTCACAAGTTATTAACTCATAATGCAACTATAGAATACATCAGTTAACTCAGTTGCATGTCAGTGCATGTTCAGTTCAGCAGGGACAGGTGTTAGAGGATCAGATTGCTATCAGTTGTGACTATAGTTGTGCATGATGATTTGCACAATCAAAGGATTGAGTATGCCAATGAGTTTGCTCACGTATCTTCATGATATTATAGCTGTTGCTCACGTCCAACATAGTGTGGGTGACTATTTTGCAGTGTAAAATCGAGTTTGGGAAGCTATTCTCATCAGTTCTCGAGCAGGTTTGAGCAGTGGAGGCAGGCAAGCAGCAGGAGAGATTTGGAGATCAAATCTGAGCTGTATTGTGTGTAACAGGTGGAGATACTTGTGAGAAGTATTATGCTTTGTATTGTTACATGATTCAATCAATATAATATACAGATAGTGTGGGGTTTTTAGCGAGATGCTTTCCCCGGGATACATACTTTGTTTATGAGTTTGATTGATGCTTCTATGTGTGCCTGTGAATGTTTCTGCTTCTGTAATTTGATGATCAACGTAGAGGAGATTATGTATTATACATGTTCCGCTTAAATTGTATGATCAGGATAATCTCTGTTGAATATGTGTTAAATTATTCAAAATTTCTACATGGTATCAGAGCAGCTTGATTTGTAGAAGAGATTTTTACAGGATATCAAGCGAGGATTGATCATCAGATCTACTATTCAGGAAGTGTTTACATTCTATTTCTCTAGGCAGAGCCTGTAATCGGGCCAGGTAGCCTCTGGATTCATCCTTCCTTTGGAAGGTGAAATATCCGGTAAAAGCCCATACAGTCAATCTCTGTATGAGAAATATTTTGTTCTCACGAATTCTAGATCGGAAGCGGTTGAGTTTTGTGCTGGTGGAATTCGAATTTAATTCCAAAGCAAGAGCAAAACTCAGAAACATTCAGTGTGAGAATGGAGACAGTATGCCCCAGTATCTCACGAAGTTCACCCAATGCTGGGATGAGCTGGGAAGTGTGGGGGTTACTGTTGATGATGAGGATGGTGAGTCTAGCACTCCTTGACCTTCCTAAGAGTTGGCATAGCTACCAGGACTCAGTGAATGGAAGGGAGAAACTGCCAAATTGGGAACGACCATGGTTGGATTTGATGCAGGAGGAGATCAGACGGAGCACCAGAGACAGTTCTTCATCCATGCAGGATGAGGAGAACTGTGCCTTAGTGAGTAAGGTGAAGAAGGGGAAGGAGAAGGTTTCTCTTTCTGAATCTTGTTCTTCCAATGATGGGAAGAAGGTTGACAAGTCGAAGGTGAGATGCTTTCGTTGTCATGAGATTGGTTCATGGGTCAGGAACCTGTATGCTCTTGAGGTTCAAGATGCATGCAAAGCCTTGAGCAGCAAGGCAACTGATGGAGACTTGGTGGTTGAGAGGGAGCGTATATTACCTCTCAACATGCAGTGCCAGAAGAAGTCTCAGACGATTGTGGAGGAGCCACGATTGGTGCAGCAGCTTCAGGAGGTTGTGGAGCAGCCACAACAAGGGAAGCTGAGAGGAGATCGAGTAGAGACATCTACTCATCCAGAGACCTCCAGTAGGGGGAAACTTCAAGCCAGGTGGGCTGAGGGATCGCATGCATCCATACCTCCAGGTAGGAGGTGGGGTGATGTGGATTGATTGTCCCAAGGAGGAGGGGCAAGATCCTTGAGGTACCCAACCTCTTGGATGAGACCTTGCTACGGGAGCCCCGATGTGTAGTAGCAGGAACTGACTGATTGGGTAGAGACGGATGCGGATGGAGCGGCAGAGAGAGCGACAGTGCAGGGAATCCCAGGACATCGCATAGCTAGCAGGCTGTAGCAATGCGAGAGGCACAAGTGTTTTGCACAGTGCTAGGTGGCACAGAGAGGTGTGCAATGGTGCGAGATGCATGGAGATGTTGCAGTAGCGCAGATGTCAGAGAGGGAGCACTTGTCAGCAGCAGGTAGAGCTTCAGCATCAGAGGATGTTTCTATCCCAACAGGGAGGTCAGTTGGGAGGTGCAGTGCGGATGCAATGCTGGGAGATAGAACCAGCAGCAGCACAGATGCAGTCAGAGATCAAAGTGACAGAGGCTAGAGCAGTCAGATACTGAAGAGCACAGAGATGCAGAGTTTCAGTTGACAAAGGCAATAGCAGTCAGAGACTTTGATGATAAAGCAAGTGGACCGGCCAAATGTGTTGCATGGAGAACATTCCAGAGTTACAGGATCGGGTTTGAGAGGAAGCCTTTCTTGTTGAGAGGGAGTGTTGAAAAGTGTGCAACAAGAAATGCTTGTTGAGAGTGCAACAAGATGATGGAGCTTAGTGAAAAGAGTCGCCTTCACTAAGTGGGCCCGCAGGCTATTTTTGGCGCAAGTCTATTTTTAGACTATGTCTATTTTTAGACATATGGATCATGTCTATGGATGATTGATCAAGTTGGGAAAAATAGATGGACTTCTATTTTTGATGAAAGTGTGAGTGATCACAGTGTGAGTGATTACAGCGTGAGTGATCACAGTGTGAGTGATCAAAGTCAAAAATAGAAAAGTCAAATATTATTATCTCACAATAATATTTGGACTATAAACTTAATCTTATTCTCTTGGAGCACTTCAGTTTGAGCTACGGAAGTGGCACATGCAGCTGTCAGAAGGAAATTCGTTTTTCTTATGAGTCAGTTGAGTTGTTGCATGCATGACTTCAGTTAGAACTCAAGTAAGTTGAGTTTAGTGGACTGGAGGTACAGTTGATGGAGTTGTGTTCAGTTTAGCTTTGTTAAACTGGTTGTATTTAGTCTAACTGATCAATAGACTAAAGATGAGTTGGGTGAATTAGTTATTAATTAATTCACAAGTTATTAACTCATAATGCAACTATAGAATACATCAGTTAACTCAGTTGCATGTCAGTGCATGTTCAGTTTAGCAGGGACAGGTGTTAGAGGATCAGATTGCTATCAGTTGTGACTATAGCTGTGCATGATGATTTGCACAATCAAAGGATTGAGTATGCCAATGAGTTTGCTCACGTATCTTCATGATATTATAGCTGTTGCTCACGTCCAACATAGTGTGGGTGACTATTTTTCAGTGTAAAATCGAGTTTGGGAAGCTATTCTCATCAGTTCTCGAGCAGGTTTGAGCAGTGGAGGCAGGCAAGCAGCGGGAGAGATTTGGAGATCAAATCTGAGCTGTATTGTGTGTAACAGGTGGAGATACTTGTGAGAAGTATTATGCTTTGTATTGTTACATGATTCAATCAATATAATATACAGATAGTGTGGGGTTTTTAGCGAGATGCTTTCCCCGGGATACATACTGTGTTTATGAGTTTGATTGATGCTTCTATGTGTGCCTGTGAATGTTTCTGCTTCTGTAATTTGATGATCAACGTAGAGGAGATTATGTATTATACATGTTCCGCTTAAATTGTATGATCAGGATAATCTCTGTTGAATATGTGTTAAATTATTCAAAATTTCTACAAAGAACACGCGATGTTGGCTTTCTGCCAAGGCCAAAACCTCTCCCTTTCTAAGAGGAAAGCCCACACAAAATTCTTCTTATAGAGATTCCAATTGACGAATACCAAGACCCTGACCCTTCACCTACTAGGCCACTTACCAAGACCAAGACACCAATCCTATTCTTACTATTGAGATCAGCATCATCATTATTTCTTTATCGAGGTCTTCACTATTATTGCAATATCAAGGTCATCACTGAGATTGCTGCAACATCTTTATGGAGGACTTTACCATAATAACGAGATCATCATTATTGCACCATAGTTGCTCCTTCACTTATATCCTTGTTTCACTCTCACTGAGATCATCTTCATGTCAACAAGGTCTCTATACTGTATGAGAGTTGTACTAAGATATATGATTACCACCTTACTAAAATCAGGATTGTGTCTAGTATGTCGAGAATGCATCACTGTGGGATCTCTAAGCTTCTTCTTATTATCATTATGTCGAGACTGCTGAGACATGACCCTTCTCCTAATCTGAAACAGTGTACTGCTCCTTCATCTGAGATTCTTGTTACCTTGAACGAGGCCGAGACTGCAGAGAAGTATGTGAGGAGATCATTATAGTTGTCGTCGAGATTCCAGAGGTATGTCGAGGTTCTTTCATCATCGGAATTTGTAGACACTTGTATGAAATTCTATCCAACTGTGGTGACTCTAGCTGCGTATAGATAGTTGTTAGTCTCCCATATTTGAGCCAACATGTCCACCGAAAGGTTGTGTCTCCATATGTGAGCCGACTTGACATTTATATTCATTTGCAGGCCGACATGACTGTGTTTTACATCGTTTAGCTTGATGCCTTCTTCAAGAGGATTGTGTTTTTCTTCGGGGGCTAATCTAAACTCTAGGTTGACTCATATACATTACATATATGCTCAAGAAGAGCTATTTGACTCTTTGACTTTCCTATAGTACTTCAACATGTGTTGGACCTATGTAATGAGCAAGAAATTCATTTTATAATTTTACAAAAATAATATTTTTTTTCTTTTACAAGTACAAAGATCAAAATTGCACTTTCTTCAACACATAGGTCGGATGCAAGGTTGGCCCATGTAGAAGGGAATATTTAATTTGATTCAGACATTGTTGCACCTCTTGGATCAAGTACCACGAACCTTGCTCCCATATGTTCCTCTAAATCTGAATGACTTTTATGCTTGTTGAATTTGTTTAGAATTATGTCATGTTTTGTGATGATTGTCCAACATGAAGGGCCTTTCTTAAATCTCGAGCTAGTTGGATGGTTTGTTTTTGTACTTTGGGATAAACAATGAAGTTTTGGATTGTGGGTACCCATGTATTCCCAAGATAAAATAAATATTTCCTTAGTTAATTGGATGTAATAGCCATGTACTTTTGAGTTATTTTGATAATATAAAGTGCTTTAATTTACAACAACAAAAAGGTGGTAAAAATTTAATATTATAAAATGATCAATAAATGAAATGTGTTGGTTTTAAAATTTATTTGTTGATAAATAATTACATTGAGAGGCACATTTTAAATCTCAGTATGAGGGCACTGGGTGATTTTTTCTGTTGATCCAGATTTAAACAGGAACGCAACAAATTACAGAGATAACCATATACACAAAGATGCAGCGGAAATAATACTTCATTTCGTTAATGGAAAATACTGACATATGCTTACAAACAGAAATGGCAATAAACTAGCTAGGGCGATGGTAGCTTATCTCTGAGAAGAGATGTGATGGCTACATGCCTCTGAACTGTTCTGAACTGTATTACAATGAGGCTCGAAGGCCTATTTATTGTTGAGAAACAATGGAAAACCCTTCACATACCGAAACCTAACCCTAGAAGATGAAACGCCAAATTGTGGGCCCCGTTTGGGTAAATTGTCGTAACTTTGGCATACGATCTCCGTTTGACGCGTACGATAGCTCGTTAGAAAGATCTATCCGAGTACTACCACTTTGGGTGGGAGGCAACATAGGGCTCGATTGCCCCAGAATTCCAAAAAAACGTCGTTTAGGGCCTCAAAACGGCTCCGGAAGTTCAGGACCCAAAAAACTGCTAAAAATAGTAAACTGTGCTACAATTAAGGAAACTGAAAATGCTGAGAAAGACAATGGTGGGGGTCCAGGTGGACCTGGCAGGTGGCCACCAATATCCACCTGGATCATTCCTCCCCCCTTAGGAAGCAATGGTCCCCATTGCGTTGAGCTCCTCCATGAGATGAGGAAACCTATGCTGAACTTGTTCCCTGGTGAGCCACTTGCCCTGCTGAAGGAGTTGGCCTGCTTTGACAACTCGATACAGTTGGGTATGCTGTTGGCGAGTGTTCTTGATCTGTGTGTCCATGATCCGATCAGTTGCAGCTTGTTCCATGCAATCGGGATTTAATTCTGTGGGTTTGAGTTGTTCTGCAATGTCGGATGTGTCTAGCAATGGTGGAAAGTATGGCCGAAGGCGGTCCACATTGAACACTGGGTGCAGGCCAAGGAATGGGGGAATGCTGAGCTCAAATGCATTGTCTCCCATAGCCTTAGTAATGGTGTAAGGACCATATCGAAGTGGTCTCAATTTCCGATAGGCTCCAGTAAGGCGTTCCTTTTGCAAATGCAACCAGACTTTGTCGCCCACCTGAAACTTGTGTGGCACCCGGTGTTGATCATGTCGCTGCTTGTACTTGGCATTTGATTTCTCAAGAATGTCATGGACCTGCTGGCGAATATGTTGGATGCGCTCAATGAAGCTGGTGGCCTTATCTGTTTCGGACTGGACATGAGCTGAATTCATGTGAGTAGCTGCAAGTGGCATGGCCACATCAATGGGGCATAGTGGCTGGAATCCTAAACCCACCTGAAAAGGGCTATGGCCAGTGGAGCTGTGAAGAGCTCGGTTGTAGCTGTGCTGAACATAGGGGAGGCTCTCGTCCCATGTGCGTGGATGCTTTGAGTTATACATGCGCAGAATGTGCACAATCATCCTGTTGACAACCTCTGTCTGGCCATCAGTTTGAGGATGGAAGGCTGTGGACTTCGTGAGTTTGGTGTCCAGCATTGACCAGAGACTGGACCAAAATGTGCTGAGAAACCGACTGTCCCGATCTGAGATGATAGACTGTGGGATCCCAAAGTGCACCCACACTCATTCAAAGAAGAGTTTAGCAGTGGCTTCTGCTGTGATATTCTTCTTGCAGGCCATCATAATGGCCATCTTTGAGAACCTGTCGACGACCACAAAAACACAGTCATTTCCATGCTTAGTGGAAGGAAGGCCTGACATGTAATCCATGGAGATGGATTCCCAAGGTCGACTAGGGGTAGGCAACGGGGTATAGAGGCCTTGCTTCTTAATGGTCGGTTTGGCAATGGCACAGGCAGTACATGATCGGATGTACTTCCCAACATCCTGTTGAAGATTCGGCCAATAGAAATAGTTTTGCAGTACTGCCACTGTTTTCTCGACCCCGAAATGCCCAGCAGCCCGACTGTAGTGTGCTTCCCAAATCATCTTGGCACGCTCGCTTGAAGGAACACAAAGGTGACCGAGGTGGCATAATAGGGCATCCTGGAGGTGAAAATCTGCAACCTGCCGACCCTCCAAGAGTGTCTGGTATGTGTGGCCGAATTCTGGGTCGCTTTTGTAGAGAAGTGGCCAATCAGAAGTCTCGTGCCCGCAAGAGTTGAGCACGGTGGTTAGCGCCATGATCGGTGGTCGACTGAGGCAATCTGCAACATTATTGGTGCTGCCCTTTTTATACTTGATATTCAAGTGAAACTGTTGCAGGTATGTAGACCACTTCTGATGGCGATCATTCTGCAATTTCCCTTGGGTCTGTATGAATTGCAGAGGTCGGTGGTCTGTGTGGATGACCGTTTCCTTCCCCAAAATGTAATGCTTCCATTGTCGGCAGGCCTGTACAATGGAATACATCTCTTTATCATAAGTGGGGTACTTCCGGACTGTGTCTGAAAGTGTTTCACTGTGATATGCCACTGGATGTCCATGTTGAGTAAGGACTGCCCCAATAGCATAGTCAGAGGCATCTGTCTCGACCTCAAATGGTTGTTGTAAATCTGGTAACGCGAGCATTGGTGCCGTGCAGAGGCGATCCTTCAACTCCCTGAATGCCTTCTGTTGAGATTCAGACCAAAAGAATTTTGCTTTCGCCCCGCCCTTGGTGACTTGACTCAAGGGCCAAGAAATATGAGAAAATCCCAACACAAACCTGCGGTAGAAGTTGGCAAGACCTAGAAAGCTGCGGAGCTCTGTTAGAGTGGTTGGAGAGGGCCAATCCCGAATGACTTGGACCTTGGCTGGATCGACATGCACCCCCTGTTCATCAATGATGTATCCCAGATACTGGACCTCGGTCATGCCAAAAGTACATTTCTCCAAATTGGCACATAGCTTGTGTTGCCGCAGTGTTTGGAGAACCTGTCGGATGTGGTGGAGGTGCTCTTCCCAACTCTGGCTGAAGATCAGAATGTCATCCAAGTATACTACTACAAAGGAGTTGGTGAATGGCCGCAAGATGTCATCCATTAGCCTCATAAAGGTTGCAGGAGCATTCGTCAATCCGAAAGGCATGACCAACCATTCGAAGAGGCCCTCCTTGGATTTGAAGGCAGTCTTCCACACATCTGAGGGTTCAATTGGTACCTGGTGATATCCTGACTTCAGATCGATCTTGCTGAAATATTTCGCCCCCTTTAGTTGGTCTAGGAGGTCATCAATCCGCGGGATCGGGTACCTATTACGGACAGTGATCTTGTTCAGCGCCCGATAGTCAATACAGAGTCTCCACGTCCCATCCTTCTTCTGTACCAACACTATCGGGCTCCCACAGGGCGAAGAACTCGGACGGATGTGACCTTTCTGTAGGAGCTCCTGAATCTGCCTCTTGATTTCATTGTTCTCCAGAACGGAGCGCCGATAAATTGGTCCATTGGGTAGCGGCGCACCTGGGGTCAGATCAATGGAGTGCTTGACTTGACAGTGCAGAGGAACCCCTGCCGGGGAGGTGAAGATGTCTTTGTACTCCTCCACAATCTTGTCCATTTGTAGCTGCCGTGCAGAGGGACCTCGTTTGGAGGCCGCGGCCACTGTCTTCTTCTTCCCTTGAGGGCGTATCATCAGGAAAACAAATTTCCTGGTTTTGGAAATGATCTTACTGCATTGTTTTGCAGTAATCAAAGAGATGGCGGCAGGTGGTGGTACCTCTGGTATCCTGAACAACTTATTTCCCAATGTAATAATAACAGCACGGGGCCTTGATTCATACACAGCATGTCGCTTCCACAAGTATGGTTGTCCTAGTAATACATCACAAACTTCAAGGGGAGCAATGTCACACAATACCTCATCTGTGAAGGGCTTGATGTTGTATGGAAGGCGACACTGCTGGCTCACGCGAAGATCTCGCCCTTGGTAAAGCCACCCAATGGTGTATGGTTGTGGATGTGCTGTGGTCGGTAAGCCCAACCGCTTCACGACCTCTGCCGAAATGAGGTTCTTTTGACTCTCGCTATCAACAATGAACTGTATCGGGGAGCCCTTGACCCACATCTGGGAGTGGAAGAGACGCTCCTCCTCCTCTAGATCTTCGGGTTCATTTTTCTGGATCTTTGCGGTAGCAACAGTGGCGCTGGGATCCGCATCAATGATCTGCTTCCCTTTTTCATACCCCTTATCGGGTTCTGACTCAGAGTCGAAACATGCATCTGATTCTGAAACCTTTAGCTCAGCCACCAGTGACTGTTTGGCCCGACACTCACTTGTGTTGTGAGTGGAGCTCTTATGGAACTCGCACCATTTTCCAGTGTCCTTTCTCGGCTTCGCGGCGTTGCTCTTTGCTTGCAGCTTCAGCTGGTTGTCTTGGGCTGTCCCGCCTTGGCTTTGTCCTTTGTTCTGTGGTTTAGGGGCACCTTTCCCCTGCTTTGGATTCGCAGATCCAAAGTCTCGCTTCTTTTGTTTAAACTTCTGCTCGACTTTGACGGCATACCGGTATGCTGCGCCGAGCGAGGGGATGTTTAGGAACTGTATTTCTTCCTGGATGTACTTGTGCAGGCAGCCACGGTATTTGAGTATCAAATGTTGCTCCGAATCCTTGATACCCAACTTTGTGCGAAGGGTATGGAAAAGATTGGTGAACTCCGGCACATCTTGGTCCCTTCCCTGCCGCAGCGTGGTCCACTTTATGTATTCATCCTCATAGCTTCCGACAGGGTAGTACTGCTCCTTGATGGCATCCCGGAACGAATCCCAGGTGGGTGCGGCTGAAAATAGTGAGCCAGTACTTTCATCCTTCTGCTCGCAGTAGGTTTCCCACCAGTCCTTGACGTGGGGGGCTGCTTTGAGAAGAGCAAAAACAATCTTTTCCCGACTCGAAAATTCATGAACAGAAAAATAACCCTCTAGCAGATTTAACCATTTATCTACGGCATCGGCGTCTATCTGACCCTCGAATATGGGGATTTCAAAATTAACTTGTACCTTAAAGGGTGTGGCGTTTCCAGAGGAGCTGCTGGAAGCCGATGCGCCGCTTCTGGGTAGCCGCTGAAGGATCTGCGCAAAGCTGTCCATCATCGCGTTCCGTTGTCGCTCGAGCGCTTCTTCGAGCAAGATTTTGATGGGATCTCCTGCCCCCTCGTCTTTCTTCTCGTCCGCCATGGGAGGCCGTCGGGATTTGCGAGGCTGGTCTTGCAAAGGTTCAACCAGTTCAAGCCCTAACTCCTTATATCCCGACCTTGTTGGGGACATGCAAAGAAAAACAGAGAAAAAGCAGACCGCTCCGATACCACTGATCCAGATTTAAACAGGAACGCAACAAATTACAGAGATAACCATATACACAAAGATGCAGCGGAAATAATACTTCATTTCGTTAATGGAAAATACTGACATATGCTTACAAACAGAAATGGCAATAAACTAGCTAGGGCGATGGTAGCTTATCTCTGAGAAGAGATGTGATGGCTACATGCCTCTGAACTATTCTGAACTGTATTACAATGAGGCTCGAAGGCCTATTTATTGTTGAGAAACAATGGAAAACCCTTCACATACCGAAACCTAACCCTAGAAGATGAAACGCCAAATTGTGGGCCCCGTTTGGGTAAATTGGTACATCAATTTCCCGGGGTCGTAACTTTGGCATACGATCTCCGTTTGACGCGTACGATAGCTCGTTAGAAAGATCTATCCGAGTACTACCACTTTGGGTGGGAGGCAACATAGGGCTCGATCGCCCCAGAATTCCAAAAAAACGTCGTTTAGGGCCTCAAAACGGCTCCGGAAGTTCAGGACCCGAAAAACTGCTAAAAATAGTAAACTGTGCTACAATTAAGGAAACTGAAAATGCTGAGAAAGACAATGGTGGGGGTCCAGGTGGACCTGGCAGGTGGCCACCAATATCCACCTGGATCATCTGTGCTCAATATGGAGTTGACAAGTGTCACTTAAAAAAAATTAAATTAAATTAAATAACAATGTTGACTATAATCAAAATAAAAAACAAATATACATATTTGGTTATTTTTACTTACAATATTATAAAACATAGTCTCACTCTAATCTTTCACTCTTGCTCTCAAATATAAATAAAATATTTCCATTTCCATATGAAATAAGATAATTTTATATCAAATTTAAAAATAAAATAAAAAGTAATTAAAATAAAATCCAAAAATTGACATTATTTATATTTTTATATTTATTTATATTTCATATTCAATTGAACACATAAAGAAGCCATTTGAATATCCATGTAAACTAGTTTATTTCAAACAAACAGAAATCTCAACTAAGCAAGGAGGGAACAAGTTAAGGAGAGTATATAAAAGCAAGGGAGCTTTCTTAATGAAATAAACCTACGAACTAACTATAGTAGATCATAATCACCCGCAAGACCAAAATTAGAGCAAAATATGGCAGCACGGATGTTGGCCATAAATATCCACTTGCTTATGGTTGCTATTGAGAAAGCATATCCTCACATGGGACAACATGCTCAAGGAAGGGTTTGTGGGTACATCGAAATGTTATCTTTGTAATGAATAATCAGAGGAAATAGATCACCTTCTCCACCTATGCCCCTTTGCTAAAGAACTTTAGAACAAAGGAGAGACCCTCAGAAGAATGAGTAGGAATAGAGGAGATGTGACCTCCACTATCACCGAATGGGAGGACTCGCCATTCAAAAATGAGGTGCTAAACAAGTGTTGAAATCTAGTGACAAGCTTATTGGTATGGGAAATTTGGAAAGAGAGAAACCAAAGGATCTTCAGAAGCATGGTGAATTCAATGGAAGTTGTGTGGGAAATGCTTAGAAAACACACCAAAGTTTCAATCGTAATCCATGATTAGGGGGATCTAGATCTCAAAGAGGTCCTGGATGAAGAGGTTGTATAAAGGCCTGGGGCCTTGACATGCTTGAGCATCCACCTTCAACCTCCCAAAAAATTTGTGATTCCAAATCCATCTCTATGGTCCCTACCTCAACAGGGTCACTACAAGTTCAACTTTGATGGGGCATCAAAAGGAAATCCATACTCATCTGGAACATAATTTTTTAGGAACATCGAAGGGCACATTACAAGGATTTCCTATATTTACATAGGACACAACAACAACAACAAGGCAGAACTAGAAGCGTTGATCCAAGGCCTAAACATAGTCAAAAGCAATTTCCTCATCCCACTAATGATAGAAGGTGACTCCCAGCTAATCATCAATCTAGCTAGGAAAATTATGCATGGCATGCCTAGTCATCACTATGTTGGAGGTTGGATGAGGGACTCAACTGTCTAGCTACAATCATGGAAGAGTTGTCAGCAATCACTCTTGATCATGTGTGTAGATTATCCAACAAGGTAACATCTAGAGGAGACTTATCTCAAACGGGATTGTATTTCCTCGGTTGTTAAGGACTTGATCAACATGAACTTGTGTGCTCAATCAGAAAATGGTAGAAGCAGGACGGTTCAACCTCATGCCACATCTATTCTAGAGGTTACTAAGCATTAATGAGGGGAGAGAGGGAGTGTGGGACAGACGTGAGCCAACCCCGCACCCCTATAACATGCATATTTGATCTAATGTATCTCTTGTTTGGGTTGTACCTTTGTCAATCATAGCCTTGAGAAGACCAAGTTTTGTATCAACATTTAGTTACTCTTGTACACTGTGTAAACTAAAGGATCTAACATAATAACTTTACTTTAAAAAAATAAAAGAAATTAAACTAATTTATTTCAATATCAACTTTAGATAAAAGATAAACACACACACACATATGAACCGCAATAGAATATTTCAAGAAAAAAGCTTTAATGTAGATAATATAATCATAACTAAACTATTTCAATGTCAACAATTACCCAACCCCGAGGGTGTCGAGAGGATTGAACTCATGACCTCTCAATAGCAAAGGTGCTTTAATGATGGACACTCAACCAATTGATTTAACCCTCGGGACTAAAAACAAGTATATATATTATATAAAGTAATTGAAAAAATAAATTGTTATTGTTATAACATTTCAACTATCATTATTTTACATTAATTTTGAATCAAGCAAATATTTGTTGGAATTGCATGTTTAAGTTAAGTTGCTTACATAATGTAAGTATCCAAGGGATTTTCAAGGGTTTGAATCCCATTTATATACCACCCTAGATCCATCTTAACTCCAAATCTACGAAGAGCTTAGAGGGATCAACTCTTTTCACTCTAAAAAAGGTTTTCCTCTCAAGAGATTTGATCCATCTAGGTGCTTAGTAGATCCAAAGTTAAAATGGATCTAGAATGGCTTAATTATTAATTATAAATAATTATAGTTATTAATTTGATGTCTTTTATTTTATTTTATTTTATGTAATTTGATCAAATCAAAATGTTTTAATTATTATTATTATTATTATTATTAATTATTGTTGTTATTAATTATTTTTTATTTTAATATAATTTAATAAAGCCAATATGTTAATATGACATTACATTACAATATCTTTATCATATTGGGTTGGTGAGGCCTCTTTGCACAATTAAAAAATAAAACATTATATATATATAAAATGAAAGTGCAATTTTTTATAATTTTACAAATTTTTATGTTATTAACATAAATCTATATTGGTGTTAAAAAGAGGGAAAAAAAATATTATTTAAAAAATTCACTTTTGTGAAATATGTCTTAACCTATTTCAAATCTAATATAATTATATATTAATGTGTTTATTAAAATTGATCTTATATAAGTATATATAATTTTAATAACCTACTTGTTATTTTGATCATTTTTAATATAATGATAATAGCAAAAAAAATTAAAATATTTTTTTAATATTTATAAATATGTTTTCAATTTTTTATTAACTAAAATTTGGAATGGATTTAAGTGAGAGAATCTTCCGAGATACACAAACCCATTTTGAATTGCTTTGGATGATATATTCTAAATTTTTTCTTAAAGAAAGATAAATAAAAATATTTGTTACGCAGATTACACCATTATTATTTATGATATATATTCTAAATTTTTTCTTAAAGAAAGATGAATAAAGATATTTGTTAGGAAGATTACACAATTATTATTTATGATATATATTTTAAATTAAAATTTGGGTTTTCCCCAACTTCATAAAAATACTTGTTAGAAAGACTATAGTATTATTATTTATAATATTTATTTTAAATTAAAAGATGTTTTATCCCAAAATTGTTGTAATATAATGATGTTTCATTTAGTTGAAAGTTATACACGATTCTAGTGACTTTTAAAAATTATTTTCATCCAACTAAAAGTTTGTTTTTACCAATTCAAGGACTTTTTTTTATGTAATTAAAAGTTTGTTCTTACCAATTCAACCTAAACATAAATTTGAGGAGAAATGGATTTGTCGAATCAACATTTTTTAAAGTTTACGAATTATTTTATATTTGAATGTTCTCTTTACAATTCATTTAATTTTCTTTAAACACTTATGATTCGGTAGATTTTAGACTAATTTATAAAGAATTTAGATTTTTCAGAGTTTGATTCACTCGAAATATAAATATTTAGTTTTTTTAAAGGTTTATAATTTATGATAAGCTAATAATGGAGTTAACAAAATAATTTAATTTATTTTTTAATCTTAAACATTATCACAATTATATTAATAAATATGGTAGTTAAAGGCTGATAAGTATATATATCACTTATTATTAAGTACATATATTAATTATCAATAATATTAAGAATTAATGTTATTATCAATAATATTAACACCGGAATGGATGGAATTTATTTGCATCATAGTAAAGACATAGAAAAATACCTTGTTACATATTTGTTTATATATAAATTAATGTTATAAATAATAATGAGGAATTTATCATGGAGGAACTTATTAGAATTGGAATAATCTCAAATTCCTAGGAAATTGGTGGATAGGAGCCATGTGGCACGAACCTAATTTTTAAAATTTATTAAAAGTAATGGACCATTTTGCTAAATAAAATTTGTTTATATAAATGAATGTTATAAATAATGAAAGAACTTATGGGCAGGAATTTATTAGAATTGGAATAATCTCAAATCCCTAGGAAATTGGTGGCATGACAAGAATCTAATTTTTAAAATTTATTAAAAGTCAATGCAACCTAACAAACTTTGTAATACACTACAACTATTGATAAGCATTAAGACTAAAGCCCTCCATTAAAAAAAAATCAACAAACCTCCTTCCATCTAAAGTTCATATATATAGGCCTATAAGCTAATTAACTTAAGATAAACCAATAACCATACTAACAAATTAAGTTGACTAGCTTATATTTAACTCATGATAACCTGATGCCTAAATCTCTTTTATTTTTCATTTTATTATTATTTCCTATATAACTAAAATGAGTACAGATCATCCACGGGGTGTAGAATAAAAGATCATGGGTGTATTGTTAAGTTACTTTATGATGTGAAGATCACAACTTAAAAACTCGATGTGCTAAAATTCAACCATGTTAAAGACTACTATAATCTTCATATTGACAATTTAAATACTTGGCAGTTTCTCAATCCAAAAATTAAATTGTATCTTTAAAAAAAAAACACTTTTTAAATAAATATCAATATTTAAATTAAATTAATAAATAAATTAACTGACCGATATTAATATATAAATTAAATTAAAACACAAATAATTTAATAATTTAAAAAGCATACAAATCTTGATCGAAATCGTCACGATCAATACAGAGATATTCAAAACGTTAGAGAAGCAAAGAATACTAAAGCAGATTTACTCTCAATGTTTTATATTCCTCGTTACCTTAAACGCCGAGATTACCGATCAGAATAATGGCTTCCCAGAAACCAGAGTCAAAATAACAAAACAAACCGCGTGAGCGCATGTTGCGACGGTCGGGGCGGGTCGTTTGCATATCCTGACAGCGTTCGAGTCCTGTAAAACAAATCGCGTGAGCGCATGTTGCGACGGTCGGGAAGGGTCGTTTGCATATCTCCGGCTGCAGCATATTATATTCCATGGAGACCCTATGTCGGAATTTGATATTTGTTTCGATGTGACCGCATGTCTTCCACTGCATTCGAGTCATGCGCTCACGGTCGAGGCGGGTCGTTTGCATATCCCCGACTGAGTTGAGTCCTGCAGAGCTGCGGCTGCAGCATATTATGCTCCATGGCGATCTGATGTCGGAATTTGATATTTGTTTCGATGTGACCGCATGTCCTTTACTGCGTTCAAGTCCTGCAGAGCTGCGGCTGCAGCATATTATGCTCTATGGAGACCCGGATGTCCGAATTTGATATTTGTTTGGATGTAATCGCTTTTGATGTGACTGCTGTCAACTTATTCTGACATTTGTTATAAAAAAAAAACTTATAATACTTCTGCGGGAACTAGCCCCTCCCATTAAAAAACGAACCGTGGGTAGCTTCGTGGCGAAAAAAAGAATATAGTATATTGTATATAAAAGAGGACATTTGGATAAACAAATGCGGACGACCAAAAAGAAATTTGGGGAAAGGATCCATCAGAATCCATTCCTTGCTTGTTTGCCCACATTAACTTCATACTGCGACATTTCAAATTCTTCCCAACGAAGAAGAGAAGAGCAGTACTGGACTCTGTATATACACTCTGCGAGCTTCAAATTGATAATCTAAGCTTTTACTCTCGAAATTCAAGTGTCCCATCATACTCTCTGCTACAGGATGCCCTGCCCTGCTATTGATTTTGACCTGCCATTGCTGTTTCATTCGAGTACGCTTCAAATCTGAACAACAGCTTTTTTAAGGATTTGAAGGCGCGGTTTCTGAGCTTTCACAGGTTTTTCGGGATTCACCATGAGTTACAGAAGCAGATATCAGTACCGTTGCCGTAGATGCAATCGTCTCTCAAGAGGATCCATGATTTGCCGCGGTTGTGGCGAACAGTCGAGAAGGAACGGTGAGATAATTAGAATATTCCCCCGGCCTTGGCATGTTTTTCCGCTTCGCAGGCCCACGACAGAGGTCGAGAGACCAATCCTTCCCACAGTTACGATAAATTCGGGGCACTTTGTTAATAATTCTCACTGCCCCGTCTGTCTAGATCAGTTCCAGGTAGGCACGGAAGCAAGCGAATTTCCGTGCGGCCACATATATCATTCAAACTGCATCATTCCATGGCTGAGGAACCATGTTACCTGCCCGGTTTGTCGCCGTCGATTGCCCGGGGAGGAAACTACTACTTTTGGGCGCGGAGGCCGTCATAGTTATTTGCAACGGTGTCTATCTTTGTTATCGTTGTTATTCGCCTATATCATATTCACATACAGTGATCAAATTTGAAGGGCAGGTCTTAATTTCATTTAGAAGGGCACATATTCAGGTGGCACTTCTATAATAAAAAGGATAAAAAAAGCGAGCAATGCAATTGACAACAGTAAATTATTTTCAAATTTCTTTTTATTTTTTCACAGGTTAATGGTGGAACAACAACCCCATGGATGTTGTGTATAAGGCAGGTCTGATATGAGCCGCAACTAATATATTGGATGCATTTACCATTAATGGATAAATAGGAGACCTATATTCCTGCTCCAGCTCAAATAAGGATTAGTTTTGTAGAAAATTTTTGTGACCAGAGCATTCAACCCAATATACAAGCAGCTCAATCAAATTTAAGTTTATTGCATGAATGAAAAAATTCAGTAAAATTCTAAACAGGTTTAGGATTCAACAAAAGAGTGTACAAAGGTGTATATGTTTTTGGTATCTCCTTTTTTAATATGAAAACATACCAGGAATTGAGAATCCACAAACAAATCAAATCCAGTATGTTAGGAAGCCTGTTGAATGTGCTCCTCTCCAAGCATAAATCATGCTTAAACCTTGCTTGACAGGCGTTTGCTGAATGATGAATCTATGCTCCTCTCCAGCTTAAATCGTCGTCAAACCTTGCTTTGGGCAGCCTTCACGCACCACCCAGTGAAATTACAGACCTAAGACATGGCCCATATTGACATCTAGTCCCTCTCAATTGAAACTACCAAATGTAATGGTATCAAAGGGTAATTGTGACATAATAATTAATAAGAACTTCCATCATATGCACAATTAGAAAAAACAACACAAAAAGAAACTGTTGTTTTTGAAATGGGAGCAACTCAGAAACTGCCAAATGTAATGGTATCAAAAGGTAATTGTGAGATAATAATTAATAAGAACTTGCATCATATGTACAATTAGAAAAAGCAACTCAAAAGGAAATTGTTGTTTTTGAAATGGGAGTTTCTGAAATGGGATTTAAGTTTTAACACGAAAATAAATTTACAAATTCAACGTTCCTAAAATTCTAATTTCAGAAAAAATGAAATTTAATAAAAAAGGTTGACAATTTGACATCACTTCTTAAAAAATTTTAAGATATTATTCCAATTTTTTTTTAAATGACAAAAAATCAATTTTTAAATTTTTTTTGAGTGGTAAAATTTTCTCCCTATTTCTCTGACGTGCCAGAAACCCTTTGAAGGACTCTGATGTGTTCAATTTTGATCCCTGTTCGCATATTCATGAGTCCAGAAAAAGCCCCTTTAATCTCAGACTGCAAAAACTGGGTGAACATAATGGAGCAGTCCACTCGGTCTGTAAATCTTCCTTCCCTGTCAGAATCCAGTGATCTATTTTTCATCTGAGGCGTTTTCGAATGGGTGAGATTTTTGGGAAAGTTTGAAGCTCAATAAAACTTGACCATCACAGAAAATCTGGCCAGTGATCTGTCTTTCATCTGAAGCGGTTTCGAATGGGCGAGATTTTTGGGAAAGTTTGAAGCTCAATAAAACTTGACCATCACAGAAAATTTGGCCATATATTTTTACTTGCGTGTGATGCAGAGATCCCTTGTCTCACATATAAAGATCCCATTTTGGATTGCGGTTCTCACCTATACTTGCGTGGAAATTAATGAACTCGATGATTGAGATAACCGATGATTTTGTGTAAATTAATGTATTAATAAAGGCTTTTCCTATATTATTTTTTTTTTGTTTTTTGGTAAATTAATGTATTAATAAAGGTTTTTTCTATATTGAAGAGTATATATTTAATAATATTATTTTTTTAAGTAACTTGTTTGGAACCAGTGTGATTCATTATTAGGACCAGATTTCTACCAAAGGATTTTATTTAATTTATTATTAGGACCAGATTTCTACCAAAAGATTTTGCTTAATTTATTATAGATCACAAATGCCTCAATACAAAAGTTATTTTTTTTATTAAAAAGATCAACCTAATGAAAAAAATATATGTATAGTGCATGGAAAAGCTTATTTTATAATCTAATAGGAGGAAAATGTGTAATTTTGTCCGTGTTCAATATGGAGTTGACAAGTATCTTAAAAATAAAAAAAATAAGAATAAATATGTATGTTCAATTATTTTTAATTAAAAATATTATAAAACATCAATTATTTGGACTTCGCCATAATCACTCGATATGTTACAACTCAATGTGTAAAAATATTTCATATTTCACTCACTTTTTGTTATAAATAAAATATTTAGATTTCTACATAACTTAATATAATTTTATATACTTTTTCAAAAAAAATCGACACATAATTTAAATAAACTATTTGGAAAACTATGTTACTACTTTATGTAGATCGAAAAATTATATTACTAATTTAAGTAGATACCAATTTAGTGTATATATATATATATATATATTTTTCACAAAAAAAATGAAAATTATATCTATTTAAAAATACAATTTAATATATAAATATAAAAAAAACCACTCATTTATTAGAATCTATAAGAAATGAAAGAGATTTATTATTTTATTTTCAAATTTTATCCTTAAAAAAATTTGCACTGAACAGATTTGACCCTTGACTAAATCTTTCTCAACATGCTAGATCCGTGGATAAAATAGTGATGGTGATTAAATTCGGCATGGATTGATTCCCCAATTCCGCTACACTTTACTCTAGGTCTTGTATTTGTTTGCATTAATTATTAATATAGATTTATGTATTATTAAATATAGAGAAGCACTAAATTTATTAAGGTGCAAAATTTTTAAAACCCTTTTTCTTACACGATTTAGATTATATAGATTTTTATTTTTTTAATTTATATAAGGTATATTTTTATGTTTTTTTTACTCATTATTAATATAGATTTATCTGAAATTTAGAATTATTAAGTATTCAGAAATATTAAATTGTAATTTTTTAATTTTTTTTTTTTAAATTATAGTAATCTTTATTTGAGAGGGTAGAATTATACCCATTAATATATATTATAATGAATAATAATTGTAATTTTTTCTATTTTTTATTCATTTAAATTAAAAACGGATTAGACCATGGTTAGTAATATTTGTAATGAATTATGAATGTGATTAAAAAAATAGGCTTAAAGCATGCATGTTTGTAAAGTGTTTATGTTTCAAGGTAGTTAGATCTAAATTTTGGAATGTTGGGAGCTCATATTTCTATAGTATTGAATGGACATTCATTGTGAAAGTGTCTTTAGTCTGCCTCTTTAATAGTATGTGTCTTTCTATTTCTTATTTTCTAGTAAAGTATCTATTTGCGAACTTAATGAGTGTAAAAATTATGTTTTCATATCTTTTAGCATTCTTCTATTTTATTTTTTGTGATTATAGAAGAACTAGAGAAGAATTTACTATATTATCCTTGGAGTGGTTTTCAAAGGTTTGCTTGATATCCCCATTGATATTTAGTGTTTCAACAAGTTTTTAGAGAAAAAACTTCAAAGAGTCATCATCTAGAGTTTAATTGTGTGCTTTTTTGTTCTTTTATAATTGAGTTAGACTCATTCTTCATAGTCTTCTAGGGATTCATTTTCTGGTTGGGGTATCCAAAAAATTTCATCCCTTGTATATCTTGCTCTACAATATTCCTTTATATCTCTTACTCTTCAATATTCTATGTACTTGTTGTTGAATGTTTGTTTCATTTCATCTCAACTAAAGATGTTATTGCCTTCTCATCTTTACCTCCCCATTAAAAAAATTCAAAAACCTCTTAAACCTCTTAATGTTCTCCATCTTTGACCATGGTATAATGAGATGGAGCTCTTCCTTCTCCGGAGAGGTTTCCAATTCTATCACTTACCTCTCCCAGAAATCTAGAGTTTCTTTTGGAGAGGAGGAATTACAAACGACAAGGTTTTTTTTGGCTATCACAAAAATCTCGAATATCTTCTATTTCTTTTGGAGATGAGAAATTACATGGACTTTTTTTGGGCTATTAGTTATTTGTTTAGACAATGGAAGTCTAAATAAAAAAATCCCTAACTTATCTCTAAGTCAAGGAATGCATGTTGTCTAAAAAAAAATTAGAAATATTGTTATCATAAAAGAATGAAATGTCAATAAAATTCAATGTTCTTTTTATTGAAGAAGAAATAATTACAAAATTTTACCACCTCCCCAAAATAATAGCAAAAGGTAATGAGCTATATACTTTATCTATCAACTAAAGTCATACAAACTTGCAAGATGTTGTGCACGAGGAACACTATTCATCTTCCCTTATACAGCTATCTAAGCCTAGACTTTTTTACTTGATGCTGGGTTAAATGACGCCCTTACTCTACCTGCTCAACAAAAGTGTAACATTGTCCAAGAGAGAAAACTATTCCATTTGGGTAAAAGAAGAAAAGTGAATAAAATTCAATGTTTTTTTATTGAAGAAAAAATAATTACAAAATTTTACCACCTCCCCCAAAAATAACACCAAAAAGTAATGAGCTATGTACTTTACCTATCAACTATCAACTAAAGTCATACAAACTTGCAAGCTGTTGTACACGATATGTACAAGGAACACTATTCATCTTCCCTTATACGGCTATCTAGGCCTAGACTTTTTTACCTGATGGCGGGTTAAATGACGCCCTAAGTCTTACTCTACATGCTCAACAAAGGTGCAACATTGCCCGAGGAAACTACTCCTTCTGGGCCCGGAGGCCATGTCTTTGTTTTCGTTGTTATTGGCCCGGATCATATTCTCATACCGAGGCCAGAAAAATCCCTTTAAGCTTTCGTGTGCAGACAGGGTGAAAATAATGGAGCAATCCACTCCGTTGGTAAATCTTCCTTCCCTGCAGTAAGAAGCCAATGATCTATTTATCGTATGGGGGGGGGTTTGGAATGGGTAAAATTTTTGGGTAAAGTTCCAACATGTATGAGATTTGAACCGTAATAAAACTTGCTCGTCACAGAAAATTTAGCCAATTTTTACTTGATTATAGAAGTCGCACTCTGGCGTGTTTGCATAGGTCCCATGTCTCACATGGAAAGACAACAATTTGGCAGGGGGCTCTCACCGACGTTTGTGTGGGAATTAATCGATTTAATGAAAAAGCTTCGAATACTTGTACTTTTGTGTAAATTAAGTAATTAATAGAGGTTTTTTTTATAATAAAAAATTATAGAATTACATAGGTCATAATAATAGTATAATTATATTAAAAATTATTAATGTGGTTGATATAGTTAAATGGTTTATTTGCATTTACTATTGATAAATATGTAACAAAAAATATTATTGCAACAAAAATATTATTATTAATTTTGATTTTACTTAACCTTTAAGAATCTAAAGTTTTGATAAAAAATTAGAAGCCTTCAAGAGTTTCTATCTTTTACAACCAAGATATAAGGCTGTTTTTCTAAAATTAAGTATGGTTTGAAAATCCCTAAAAAATTTCTAACATCAAATTTTTTAAATCTATTAAAATCAATGCAACCTAACAAACTCTGTGATTGATAAGCATTCACACAAAGCATATATTGAGCATATTCCCTTGAGAATCAATCTAGGCCCTGAATTAAAAAAAAAAAAAGTCAACAGATCATCATCCACAAGCATTCCAGACAAAGCATATGTTGAGCATATTCCTTGGAGAAACAATCTAGGCCCTCAATTAAATAAATAAAAAATTAAATTGATTAATTATGCGCTCTACATCCCATGTGTGAGTCTTAGATGTGTAAGTGTTAGATGTGAGATGTTAGATGTGTGAGTGTTAGATGTGAGATGTTAGATGTTAGACGTTAGATGTGTGAGATGTTAGATGTTAGACATTAAATGTGTAAGAGTTAGATGTGAGATGTTATATATTTTTTAAATTCAACTTTTTTAATATTGTAATTTTATTAATTTTTATTAACAAGATTACTAACAAATTTTTAGATAAAAGAAAGTATAATATACATATCACACTAAAATATAGTATAAAGATAGAGAGAGGGAGAGGAGGGAAGAAAATCATAGTACCATGGGCTAATACCATGGGGCATCTAGGCTTTTGATTATTATGTTATGGATCTAGGCTTTTAATTATTTTGTTTCAATTCCATAGGCCAATACCATGGTTTATCAATAACATAGGCCCAAAAACCATAACTTATTTCAAAATAAAAATATTTTACAAATATTTTGTTTTAATTTAATTTTATAACTTTTTTTTTAATTAAATCTAAAAGGAAAAAGGTTATCATTACTTTTGAGGTATATCTAAACCCTCCATCCTCAGGACTACTAAAAATATTCCCATAGAGATTAAATGGTCAGTGAGTGATCGCTACGTCCACGAAAAAATCTGGGCGATAGCTAGGCTAAATCACCCCTCGGCCTACTGCAAGACCTGACCCCAAGGGCTTCGGGTGGATTCGACCCTGTGACCTCTCGATGGCGAGGCACGGTTTTTGACCGACTGAGCTAACCCTTGGGGCTAAAAGTGAGAATACTTTTATATATACATATGTGAAATTTATATAATATAAATAATATATTCCCATAGAGATTAAATCAATATTTTAATAAATTAAAAGTGAGAATACTTTTATATATACATATGTGAAATTTATATCATATAAATAATATTATAAAGAACGAGGATAGAAGCATTTTTAACCAAGGATTCAAGCAAAGAGAGAAAGCAAAGTGACTAACAATGATAGAGGAAAGATAGTGCATGATTCTTTTAAGTTTTTTATTATTGTATTTTCTTTAACGTGATTGATCCAAAATATAGGTTAAATATTTTACAACCAATTATGTTTTTTTTTAGATATTTTTTTAAATGCAATACAATGGGATCATATTTAAGGGAGAGATAGTGAGGTGGACGGGGAATAGAGTGGGGGAGAGAGACATAGAGGTGGCAGAGACACAGAGAGAGAGGATGGGGAAGAGAGGGAGGAAGGGAGAGATGCATATGGAGGAGGAAATAGAGGGAGGGAAGAACAAAGACATTGAGAGATAGAGGTGTAGATAGAGATGGAGTGATAAGGGAGAGAGGAGTATGGAATGAGGGAGAGAGGAGATGAGGGAAGGGAGATAAAAGGAGAGGATAGGGATAGGGAAAGAAGGGGAAGAGAGAGACAGGGAGACATATATATGGAGGGGGAAGAGAGGGAGATAGTGACAGAGTTGGAAGGTGGAGAAAGAGAGTGTGTGATGGGGGGAGAGACAGAGGGAGGTGGGAGAGAAAGTGAGACAGAAGAAGGAAGAGAGAGGGGACGTGAGAGAGAGGAGAGAGAGATGGAGTTGGAAGGGGGAAAGAGAGGGAGGGAAGAACAAAGACATTGAGAGATAGAGGTGGAGAGAGAGAGGGAGTGATAAGGGAGAGATGAAGATGGAATGAGGGAGAGAGGAGACAAGGGAAGGGAGATAAAAGGAGAGGAGAGAGATAGGGAAAGAAGGGGAAGAAAGAGACATGGAGATATAGATATGGAGGGGAGGAGAGGGGGGAACGAGAAGGAGAGAGAGAGAAAGATAGTAATAGAGTTAGAGGGTGGGGAGAGAGTGTGTGTGTGATGGGGGGGAGACAAAGGGAGGTGGGAGAGAAAGGGAGAGAGAGAAAGGAAGAGAGAGAGGAGAGAGGGGAGGGGGAGATGGAGTTGGAATGGGAAGAGATACATAGAGAGAGAAAGGTGGAAAGAGATAGGGAGAGATGGAGAGATGGTGAAGGAGAGAGGAGAGCAAGAGGGAAGAGAGAGAGAACGAGAGGGAAGGAGAGAGATCTAGATAGATATGGACAGAGAGTGTATGTTTTGGGGTGAGAAGGAGAGACAATGGGATATAGAGATATGGATGGAGGGGGGAGGGAGGGAAAAAGAGAGATGAAAAGAGAGGGAGGGAAGAAGAGAGATAGATATGGAGAGAGAAGGAGAAGAGAGAGAGAGAGAGGGGGGGGGGAGAGGAAAAGGGAGGCAAAGAGAGAGAAAGATATGTAGATGTGGAGAGGGAGTGTGTATGTTTATGGGCTGATATATATCTATATATATATATATAGAGAGAGAGAGAGAGAGAGAGAGAGAGAGAGAGAGAGAGAGATTTATTTTGGGGATGAGATAGAGAGACAAATGAGGAGATATGGAGGGAGGTATAGATATAGATGGCAGGAGGGAGAGGGAAGAAGAGAAAGATAGAGAAAGGGAGGGAGAGGTGAAGAGAGAGGGACAAGGAAGAGAGAGAAGGAGAGAGGGATGGAGATAGAATCGAAATGGAAGGTGGAGAGAGATGGGAGAAGAAAGAGACACACAGAGATAAATACAGACATAGAAGTTAGATCTATAAAGTCATGAATATTTTGGTTTTTCACTAAAATAGATATATTGATTTTATTGTAGTTGTTGATTTCTAATCCTATTTGATCGCTTGCACTAGATGCATTGATTTCAGTGTAGATGACGATTTCTAATCCCATTGCATTGGTTTCAGTGTAGATATTGATTTCTAATCGTATTTGATCATTTGCACTAGATGCATTTATCTCATTATAGATGTAGATTTCTAATCCTATTTAATACCTTACACTAGATTCATTTATTTCAGTGTAGATGTTGATGTCTACTCCTATTTGATTGTTTGCACTAGATGCATTAGTTTCAGTGTAGATATTGATTTCTAATACTATATGATCGCTTTCACTAGATGCATTTATTTCAGTGTAGATGTCGATTTCTAATCCTATTTAATACCTTACACTAGATGCATTGATTCCAGTGTAGATGTGGATCTCTACTCCTATTTGATTGCTTGCACTAGATGCATTGACTTCAATGTAAGCACATCTATGCCCCCTCCATTTATATCTCTATCTCCTATTTTCTCTCCTTCTTTATCTTTTTATCTCACCCCCCAAACATACACACTCTCTCTCCATATCTATATATCTCTATCTCTATCTCCCTCCCTTTTCCACTCCCTCTCTCTCTTCCCCTTCTCTCTCTCTAACACTTCTCTCTCCATATCTATATCTCTTCCTCCCTCCCTGCCTTTGCCTCTCTCTTCTTCCCTCTCTCCCCCCTCCATCTATATCTCTATCTCACCCCCAAAACATACACACTCCATATCAGTGTAAGCACATAAACATTATTCATGACGTGAATTGACTTCTATTTTACAGCAATTCAATCATAAATACAATACTTGAATTTTCATCCTAAATCAAATGTTCACTTACCTCAAAGTTTATTCTTCCTGAAACTATAAACTATCTGTTATTGGCTACATTCTTATTATTCCCATTTTCCATCATTCAACATTGTTAATCACTTTGCATTCAAACGCGATAATAGAAAATAACTAATAGGTGTGACAATAAGAACAATAGAATAAAATAGTTTCAGATTGATCGTAATGAAGATTGTCTGTAATTGACTATATTCCTATTATTCACCTTTTTTATCATTCAACATTGTTGCATTGTCCCTTTGCACTTAAAATTTTTATTTCATCATTCAAGTTAATAATAGACTCTCTCATCTCAACAAACTGAGGTAACTAAGCAAAGTTAAAATTAAATTGACCAAATTAATCTTAGACATATTTAGCATATTTAAAATGACCAAAATAATTAGATGTTCAACAAACTTGTATGAATACACACCACTGAAACCATCCTAGATCCATCTTAATCTAGGATCTATCAAGCGCCGAGAGGATCAAATCTCTCAAGGTGCAAACCTTTCCTCTAGTTTTACACTCAAAAAAGAGGTTCGCACCTCGAGAGATTTGATCCCCCTTGACGCTTGATATATTTGGAGTTAAGATGGATCTAGGTCAGTTATTATTACATTTAAGTTATTGAAATAAGAAAAACAAGTCGATATATTTGGGGTTAAGATGGATCGAGGTCAGTTATTATTACATTTAAGTTATTGAAATAAGAAAAACAAAAACAAAAACCTTTTCAATTATATTGGAATTTCTTTGCCATGTTAAGCGGAGGTGCAAAGTTTTAGTGATGGTGATCAGATTTTGTGTGGTGGTTGGTTCCCCGATTTTGTTATGCCTTACTCTATACCTTTTATATGTTTGTATTAATTATTAATACAAATTTATGTGTTATTAAGTATGAAGTACTAAATTTATCAAGTTGAAGATTTTTTTTAACATTTTTTGTTTAAATAGGTTTTTAAAAGATTTATATTATGTAGATCTTTATATATTTGTATCAGTTATTAATATAGATTTATATTATGTTTCTTGTTATTAAGTATTAAGAAATAAATTTATCAAATTGTTTATATATATATATAAAATATGATAGAAATAGATTTCAAGTAGAATTTTACTAGTCAATACATATTATAAGGGATAATAAATTGTAATTTTTTTTTTCTTATTTTTAGCCATTTTAAATTATAAAAAATAATAATAATAATAAATAAATAAATAAATAAATATTGCACTTGTCATGTAATTTTACACATGTATATAATTTTTCTTTGTTTGCATGCAATTACTTAAATCATAATTTTATAATCTCACCATTTATAACTTACTTTCAACACATATTTACATATTAGAGTCTTTGGATTCATTCATACAATAAATAGATTTATATTAAATAGGTTATAAGAAGTAAAAGGTATGATTGCTCTAAGATGTTGTGTGACATGTTTTAGGTTATATTGTATTCAACCATATAAAATATCTATCAATGGTCCCCTTTTGGGGTCGAAACCATGACAATATTAAGAAGTACCCACGGATAGCACTTTAGTTGTGAAGGCTAGGTGAGATATGCAATTGTTATATCTTTTATTTTTAAGCGTTCAACCATAATGTGAATAGCCCTTTTCCGTTGGCATTCCTAGTCCATGGTATTAATACCTTATACTCTAGTTCCATGACAGTATGAACATTTTTCATAAGGTGTTTGCTACGTGGCTTGGGTTAAATGACCCATCTCACTTGACCACGTGATCAGTCAGAACTTGGACAAACAAGGTTTAGGTTTATGATATGACGGTGAATATGGTTTCTTCTGGGCAGTTGGGTAACTACCCCCCACTCCTCCAACCTTATTGTCATTTGCATCGAGAGGTTTCCATGCTCCGAGCTCTATAAGATACAACGGTTAGAGTTTTTCTATCGGACCCTCTGGTCTTGGGATTATGCAGGTGTTCGTTAACAGTTACAACATGTAATTCCCAATTTTTTCAAGGGTTCAACCATGCACTCCCGAGCGTATTTTTGCAGCTTCAACACGACAACTATTATCGTAGGATTGGTAAGTCTACCACTCACCTCACAAATTTTTGTTTAACATGAGGGGAGGTATGCCATTAACTATGCGCCCTCCCCTCCACCTCAGCTACACCCACGTGGATGGCACTCCCACATGTACGACACCTACCCGATGTGGACTGCCATGTGTTGTGGTGGGTGTCAGCCCTTCAAAAACCTAATTTTGACCTTTCGCCTGATTGTTTCCACCTGTTTGCTGCAATGTCTATTCTGATCCATGTATTTATGTTCGGGTCCGGTGTTTGGGCGAAGCCCTCCGCCAACGATGGCCGTACGGCTTCATTACCTATGCGCCTTGTCCGCCATTGTTGACCCGCTCGCAGGGTTAGTTTGCTTGCACACGCTCATTAACGAAACAAGGTTTCTGATGTTCTTGTTTCATTCCGCCTGCAATTGTTGTTCATTCCGGATCGTCGGGGGTTTACAAATACCTTGGTGGTTATTTCATTCACGCAACCTGTTGTTTGGGGAGGATCCAGTACCAATTTCTAGCCAGTTCGAGGTCGAAGGTAAATTTACAGGTAATTTTCAGGTTTTTATGGTTTTTGTTTCGAAATGTCTGTGAATATTTATGCCATTGGCTAATTTCCAACCTTTTTCATGTGTTCCAAGTTGGTTGTAGGTCTGGGGAGCTCTAGAGAAGGTCTGGCAAGCTCTGGAGAAGGTCTGGACATTGAAGATGCTTGGACATGGCTTCTACGTCTATCCAGTAGGAAAAATCCTACCATCCATTGCCACTGTGTTTTTCAACACCTCACCTTCTGTGTTTTTAAACACCTCACCTTCCTATTGGAAATTTTGTTATTTTTTCTCTTGGAGTTTCAGGATTTCAAAGGGTTTTGCAGGTTTAGGGTTTTGAAGCATTTGTTTGCCATCTGCATCTTAGAAATCATCCAAGTATTGTTTTATGATGTTTAGAGCTTGATTTACTTGCCCATACTTTCCATATGTTTAGCATGCTGATTTTGAAAATTTGAATACACAGTATTAATATATGTTAAAACTTGCTACTTTTGCCTATAAGCCCTGGAGATTCTTATGTTTATTTAAACCCCAAAAAATTCTAGATACTTTGTAAATGATCATGTAGTCAAGAAAAATAAGGTGACAATACATTTCTCTATGGTTGCATGTGTTTCTTGTTGCCAATGTGCTTTCCACATGTATTTGTGTGTATGTGCTTTCTGGTTTTCAATGTGCTTTTCACATTTATTAGTTCCCCTTTGATTACATGTGTGAGTTTTCTTGTTGTCATTGTGCCTTCCACATTAACTAGCTCCCCTCTTATTAGTGGTTTGTCTTTATTGTCCATTGCTGACCAGGCTTCTCTCTACAAGTTCTCTGAGAGTCCTTGTTTCAAATTCTGCTCCAATTATCTTATTCTGTCTCGAGCAAATAGGCAAAGAACCACATAGACTTCAGGAATTTGTCTCTATGGTGAAACAGGTTATGATAACGATCTTACGAAATCCTTTTTGATCTTTTTGATTTAGAGTATGAAGTGATTTGTCATCAGTATAAACAAACACACACTTTTTGGTATATCATTCCCCGCATTTCTCTAGTAGCCATGATTTGGCTATAGTTGAAGGAAGTTGGTATTTAGTAGCCACATAGTTCTATTAGAAAAATTAGGATATGGTCTCATCCTCAATTGTAAATGATAAATCTATTGTTGGTATATGTTCATAGGAAAAAAAGGGAAATCTATGAACAATGTTGGTGTGTAATACCAGAAATGTTATTAAGCTTTTGGCATCCTAATGTAAACTACTTGAAGTTAATAGAAATTAATTTACAAAAAAGTAGCCACATAACTAACACTACCGGAGGTACATCAAATTATCTTTTTCTGTTTTCTTTCCCAAAAACACCTTGTATATAAAGTTATTGTCACTTATGGCCTTTGTGTTTGTAGAAACATCCTTGATTTGATTTCAATTGTTTCAAGGATTTCTTAGTTGAGCAAAGTGTACAAACTTGTTATATTATGTCGGCAGAATTTATGACCTTTCCTATGTAATTTTGGCTTTCCCTAACGCATTTCCAAACCGTTGGGTGACTTATTTTTTTAATTAACTGAGAAGTTCCTTTACCATGTGTGTTCAGAAAATTTAAAATAATTTCCTTAAACTTTAAAACTATGTAGCACTGGATCGGATTCAGGAAGAAATCATTAAAACATAATACAAATATACATAAAGTTTTCACATATATATCCAAATCATTTGACACAAATATATAAAGTCATATCCTGTAATCTAAATCGAGGTTAGGACTTGATCCTTATTTGGTTTTTTAACCAACCCAAATTATATTTCTTCAACTGCAATAGATAGGCAGGTCAGGACTTGATCCTTGTTTAGATTTTTAACCAGGACAAACTATATTTCTTCCACTATAATAAATAGTTTTTCAGTGTTATTAATTAATTTTTTATAAACATTTGTGATTAGGTACTATTGCACATCACTAGATGAATATTGCTTGCTTGATCTTGGAATTTTAAATTTCATCATGTTATGGAAACCATGGTTGCATGCTATGAGTTTCTTATAGCTAAATTTTAACTATGAATATTGAGTAAGGGGAGGTGTTTGACTGTCAATCCACACCTGAACATGGCACAGGCCTGATCAAGAAGCCATGTATCTCAATAGGAGAGCAGTCCAATAATGAAAGCAGGTTAGGACTTGATCCTTGTTTGGTTTTTTAATCAGCCCAAATTATATTTCTTCCACTGCAATAGATAGGCAGGTCAGGACTTGATCCTTGTTTAGATTTTTAACCAGGACAAACTATATTTCTTCCACTGTAATAAATAGTTTTTTAGTGTTATTAATCAATTTTTTTATAAACATTTGTGATTAGGTACTATTGCACATCACTACATGAATATTACTTGCTTGATCTTGGAATTTTAAATTTCATCATGTTATGGAAACCATGGTTGCATGCTATGAGTTTCTTAAAGCTAAATCTTAACTATGAATATTGAGTGAGGGGAGGTGTTTGACTGTCAATCCACACCTGAACATGGCTCAGGCTTGATCAAGAAGCCATGTATCTCAATAGGAGAGCAGTCCAATAACGAAAGGCAAGTTAGGACTTGATCCTTGTTTGGTTTTTTAACCAGCCCAAATTATATTTCTTCCACTGCAATAGATAGGCAGGTCAGGACTTGATCCTTGTTTAGATTTTTAACCAGGACAAACTATATTTCTTCCATTGTAATAAATAGTTTTTCAATGTTATTAATCAATTTTTTATAAACATTTGTGATTAGGTACTATTGCACATCACTAGATGAATATTACTTGCTTGATCTTGGAATTTTAAATTTCATCATGTTATGGAAACCATGGTTGCATGCTATGAGTTTCTTATAGCTAAATCTTAACTATAAATATTGATTGAGGGGAGGTGTTTGACTGTCAATCCACACCTGAACATGGCTCAGACCTGATCAAGAAGCCATGTATCTCAATAGGAGAGCAGTCAAATAACGAAAGGCAGGGTAGGACTTGATCCTTGTTTGGTTTTTTTAACCAACCCAAATTACACTACAATAGATAGGTAGGTCAGGACTTGATCCTTTTTTAGATTTTTAACCAGGAAAAACTATATTTCTTCCACTATAATAAATATTTTTTCCGTGTTATTAATGAAAGTTTTATAAACATTTGTGATTAGGTACTATTGCACATCACTAGATGAATATTACTTGCTTGATCTTGGAATTTTAAATCTCATCATGTTATGGAAACCATGGTTGCATGCTATGAGTTTCTTATAGCGAAATCTTAACTATGAATATTGATTGAGGGGAGGTGTTTCACTGTCAATCCACACCTGAACAGGGCTCAGGCCTGATCAAGAGCCATGTATTTAAATAGGAGAGTAGTCCAATAACGAAAGACAGGTTAGGACTTGATTCTTGTTTGGTTTTTTAACCATCCCAAATTATATTTCTTCCATTGCAATAGGTAGGCATGTCAGGACTTGATTCTTGATTAGAATTTTAACCAAGACAAACTATATTTCTTCCACTGTAATAAATAGTTTTTTAGTGTTATTAATCAAATTTTTATAAACATTTGTGCTTAGCTCGCAAACAAAACTGCTTTACAACCAACCAAGCTACTGTTGGATTTTCAATGTAGTGAATGCATAGAACCATAATGTTGTTAGCATTTCAAAGCAATAAATTTATAGAGCGATAATGTTCCTTCTAAAATGGATTTTGGCTACAATGTTGCACACAGTATGAAATAAAACAACCTAGGTTGTAAGCCAAAATGCTTCTGTGACAAGAAAAAGATACAATCCATCCAAAATCCACATCATAATGTGGTTACAAGAAAAAACATATGACACCCCTATTCTTTATGGCCCTGAGAATCTTGTAAGATTTCTACATTATAATAGACTATAGATGTTCCTTCTAAAATGGATTTTGACTACAATGTCACACACAGTATGAAATAAAACAACCTAGGTTGTAAGCCAAAATGTTTCTGTGACAAGAAAAAGATACAATCCATCCGAATTCCACATCATAGTGTGGTTACAACCAAAAGCATATGACACCCCTATTCATTATGGCCCTGAGAATCTTGAGTGACAAAACTCCCCGAGTTACCTTCTTGAGCCAAGTAGGTTGGCCTACCTAAAAAGGGTTGATTAGGAAATGGTTGATTGTTGCCATATGATTAAGTCCAATTTGCAGCTTCCAACCATGGAGGTATTGAGTATCCATACCTCACATTTGCACCACTGACTCCTACATTAAGTGGAGGTGTGTAATGAGCATACATAGAATTGACATCAACTCTAGTAGGAATAAGGCAAGTGGGTAAACCCTCAGTTTGATAGTGAGGCACTTGAATGTTTATGAGATTTTGGAATAATGGTGTATTATCTACAATGGAGTCCAATGAGTTTGAAATAATTCTGGTTTCATCAGCTATGCTTGTATCATTGTCAACCATATTGATCATCCCTTGTTCCTTTTCAAGCATTTGTTGTGCCTTTCTTGATTCCTTTTCTTGTCTTGCCATTTGTTTTTGTTGGTCCTTAACTTGCCTTGCTTTATCTCTTTCAATCCTTTCATCTTCTCGACGTTGCACTGCAACAACCCTTGTTGCCTTCTTCTACTTAACTAGATCCTTCTTTTTCTGTTTTAATTATTGTATTTCAAATTTCTTTTTTTCACACTCAACTAACAGGTTTATAAAGTCCTCTAAGGTGAGTAACTATGAGCTTCGGCCCAAACAAAGACTACCTGGTGCACCTTGCTTTTTTTTTCATTGATACTCTCTCTACTGGTAGCTTTAGGAACTGGCTAAGTATCTTCTCCACCCCTCCCACCTGCATGTCATTGCTTGGTACTTCCCTTTCAATATCTGATGGAACTGATTGAACTATATCATTATCTTCATTTGATGCCTCATTATGTGCTTCATCTTCTTCCATTGATCTATTGTCCACAAAAAAATGAACAATTTCACTGTTCAATTCTGCTGGTTGTGAGGGCATGTTCATGCTTTGTTCATTGGTTGTTGAGACACTATGTGCATTCATATTAATCATTGCTTCTGCTAGCCATGAAGGTGGGGTTCCTTGTCTTGGAAATGTCAATTGATCATTGTCAAATGCATGTTCAACAATGTCATTAACAATATCAACAACAAGAGTTTCATGTTCTTGAGTTGGTGGAATGATCTCCATGTTACTGTGAATTTGTTCATGGTTATATTGTGTTTCACATACAGTTTCATCATCTTCATCATATAAGTGTCCTTGAGAGAGGGAAATCATATTACCAGCTGCAACAACATCATCTTGGTCATCTACTTCTTGCACTTCAACACCTGTTTGGGCATTCCCTTATTCCTGACCATCCACATGAAACGCTTGGCTACAACCAGTATCATGCATAAGAGCATCATAGTTCAGTGGCCAGATTCTTGTCCTCCTAAAGCCAGCCTTGATATTTGATGGTGTCAAAGCCCTTTTAAAAGCTTTACTTGCAAGCTCTGCTAGCTCAAACCTTTTCACCTCAATCCTTGGATTCTTTTCCATCCATGCAGCACGCTCCGACCTGAAATAGTTCTTGAAAGGGCCAAACACACTAACATCAAGGGGTTGCATTCTATGAGTGGTATGAGCAGGAAATGTCAACAGGTCGATGCCCAAATTGTTTGCTTCCTTAATTGTTTGCACGGCCATGTGGCTCCCATGGCCATCTAATATCAATAGGTGTTTGTTATTAGGCGAGACGCCACTTGGTACCGATGCAACAAAGTGAAAAAGCCAACTTAAAAACAGTTCTTTAGTCATCCATGCATGGGGATGTGCAACCATGCATGCACCTGGTTCACAATTCTGTATATAGTTTTTCAGTTGATTTTTACCTTTGAATAGATAAAATCCTGGGATTGAAGTAACAATTGCATTGACACAACATAAAATAGTTATCCACTCCCTACTCTTAGGCAAAATCTTTGGCACATTTCAGCTCCCTCTCTTGGCAATTACCCGCATGCCACAATTCCTCCCTACCTGTAAACCCGTTTCATCACAGTTCCATATATGGTCTGCTCCATAAGAATGTTTATCATAAGCACTAGAAAGTGTGTCATAGAACTTTTTCACAACTGCAGGGCGCACATTTAATGCTTTGTCTCTATCAAGGCCCTCAACAGTACGCAATACAAGTTCTGGATGCCTTTTTTTAAACCCAAACCACCATGATTTACTAGGAAACCCATCTTTGAATGGGTTTGGCCTCCCTTGACAAATTTGAGCAACTATGGATTTGAGTTGTATCAGCTCTAGCCCATGTCCCAATTGGGCCATCTCTTTACACCACTCAACCACCTCAGCCTCCTCCTCCTCAATCATAACTGTAAGAGGCCCTCTACATTTTGTATGAGTCAGTCCATTTATCCAATAATGTATTGATGAGGGAGGAATACCATGTTTTTTTACAGATGCCCGAACTGAGTATCCATTAAACTCTATGTCGTCAATTGCAACTAACATTTCTTCTTTTGTCCATCCTCTTATAGCATTGATATTTTTAGTTGAACTTGCCCCTTGGACTGTTGTTGACGGTGGTTCTGTGGCTGATGCTATGTTAACATCAGCTTCAGTCGCATGGTCATCCTCAACAATGTTCCTTGGGGCATTGTTGACATTGACATCACATGTCTTGTCCTCATCAGACGATGTGCATCACAGTTGCGCACCCCTTGTCACTCTCCTGCCACTTCTCCTTGTACAAGCAACATAACTACCTTTTGTCTTAGATGCAACAACGTGTAAAATTATTGCATTCATTTAGATAAGAATATTTGTAAATTATGCTTTCATACAAGGAAAAAATACTTCTACTTTATTACAGGAAATTATCAACATGTATGTTAGTATCCTTGAAAAATCAAATATACAGAATCATTTTGTTGTATGTCTTCAAAATTATTAGTGACTGTTGTTTTGATAACTTGTCTTTACACTTAAAATACCATGACTGTATTGATTGGTTTTGTTATGCATTTCCCAACAGAGCTCTTGTTCGGTTTGACTACTTAAAATATTGTTTTGTTGTTTTGTTGTTTTCTGTAAGGATGCACTTCTCCAGAAATGGATCTCTAGCTATCAAGGAGTTATCATTGGCCAAACCATGCATGGTATTTAATTTGACCAAGGCTCCAACTTGAGACCCCCTGAAGCACTCTTGATCACAACTTTGCCACCATAACAAATTTTTTCCTCATGTCACTTACAGTTGAAGTTTCTAGTCATGTAAACATTCATTTCAACTACAACTCTTATTTGCATCTTGTCTACATATATAAGAGAGGCCATGCCTTTTTCTTAAATCAGGGAAGCATATTATCAATTTGTAAAGTTTTGAGTAATTATTTACCTCATATATCAAATTAGATAAAGTGAATAGCAGTAATGAGGGTGTAGTTTGCCACATTTGCAATAGTTTGACGCTGGTTGTGCCTTCTTTGTGGTCCTTCTTTCTGATAGGTTTCCCCTTGTGTACAAAAACCTTCTAATAGGGCCCTTCCACTGCTTCTTGTCCATTTGTTTATGTTATTTTCTTCCTTTTACATTATTTTGTTTACTTTCTTATCAGATTTCAAGAATGATCTAAACCCCCTTTTCCTTTTCTCCTTTCAACTTTTTCTTCACTTTATTTTACAGGTCTTGTTTATGCTACCATTAGTCTTGATGATGTTTATTGGTGGCCTCATACAAGGTTTTCGGTTCCAACACCGAAAGTTGTATTGCAATAGTTGACCACTAATTAAGCAACTCATCTGGAGCTTTTGATCTATATTACATCCAACACAAGGACAATAAATCTATGCTTATCTTCCAATTGGGCCATATTTTTTGTTTCTTATTATACAATTTAATTAAGCTTTTGTTAAAAATGATTCTCAGAAAGAAATTGCCTTGTGAAATTATGGTTAAACAAATTTCAATTGAGTTGATCATTATGTTCCTACATATTTTTGCATGCTGTCTTATGATAAGTTGCTATTTTAGCCTTCATGTCACTAGAGAAATGTCCAAGCAACCAAACTTCTACTGCAATACCTAAGGTGCTACCATTATTGTCTTAAGTGAATGGAGGCTAAGGTTCCTTCACTATGTCCAGTCCTTTTAATTGATAAGATGTATAAAATTTCGTTGTCATGGCAACTTGTGACCATGGTTTACTTCTATTACGAAGACAATAGTTTACTGCTTTAGAAATAAAATGGTATAAGATGATAGTTTACTGCTTCAGAAATAAAGCGATATAAGATTTGTAGAAATAATTTTAAAACAACAACTTTTCTCACTAGGCACACCAAGAAAATAAAATCAATACTTTCCTTACACTAAATTGAAATTAAATTACATCTATAAGTCTGAACATAGAAATAGGTGAATTGTCCACTTTATGGACCTAAGAGAGAATACCCTAGACTGTGTGTTGATTTTCATGAAACTGAAACTGTAACTAAAATTGAATCTGTAAGAACTGAAACTGTACGAACTGTGAGAAATGAAAATAGAACTATAGGCTGTGTGTTGATTTTCATGAAACCGAAACTGTAAGTGAAACTAAATATGTAAGAACTGAAACTGTAAGAATTGTGATAAATGAAAACAGAACTGTAAGAAAAATGTGTTGTAATTGATATAACTAACCTGGATATAATGGCAACTGTTCTGTGATGTTTTGTCTTCAAGGTTGCTAAATAGTTTGAAAGCATAACATGCAACTTCAACAGTGGTTGAACTTGTTTTATAGTTTTTTGCACTTGAATTTAATTGGTGGTAAGGATGGACATGGATTGCAATGGCTTCATTTTGAATGTGTGGTCTAGGTTTAATTTGATGTGATCTAATGGTTGGGAATTTGTTATTTGTTGATCCATGTGCTTTGATTTGTTTTAATGAGAAATGGAATGAGTTGGGTGTCATTTATTGAAGTTATTGGGTTGGGTGTCATTTATTGAACAAAGTGGGTTTAAATGTTATTGGGTTGGGTGTCATTTATTGAACATAGGGGGTTTAAATGTTGAACAACACAGCAGTTATGGCTGACATACATTCACTTTTATTATGTGCAGGTATGGATATTTATTTGGGATACAAAGCTTCAGTTCTGATGAGTGGGGGTTGAAGTGACTGCTACTTTTTACTTCTAGAATAGACCATTTTGGAAGCATTTATGGTTTTATATGTTTTCTAGTTGGGTCAATATGGTTTGCACTCTTAAGTATTAAGATACTATTTATGGACAGTTGTGGGTCCAGTCAATGTTTTGGGAAATTTTGGATATAAATTAATACTTATTTATACTTAATGTTATTTATCTTTGTTTAAATATTGGTTGTAAAAGTCTCAATTTCTGGTGGTTTGGTGGACCAGTACTATATCAATTACTGGTCCCTGCACAACATTAGACATCTCTCCCCTAAGTGAAACTTTCTCCTTATTAAAATTTCTCTTCGAATGGATATTAATAACTTTCTTTTCCCTTCCATTCTGAGATTGTGGTTTCAAGGTCAGCAAAGAGTTGGGTACTTCTCCTCTATGAAGAGATTTTTTCCCCATGATACAACCAATTTTTGACAAAAGTTGTGACCTTAAACTACAGCAAAATATCCCCAAATAACTTGTATCCAATTGCTTATTTTGAGTTTTATATCTCATTTCTGTGTACATGCAATTTATAGAATCACTTTCTGATTAATATTTATTTGCTCTTGCATGCTAGAGATTGGCTTACAGTGACAGGTTCTGATGGCTAGGGTTTTTTCCCAGAATATCAAGCACAAGGATTATGTAGTCACTTTCTTTTATGCGTTTTCTCTTAAACCTACAAACAGAAAAGTTATTCTTCCTTCTCCAGTTAGCATAATGCAGAGGGTTAACCCCTCTTCCTTTCTTACAGTTTTAGGAATTTGGTTTCCAGCAACACCAAACTGCTTCAATAGGTACTCATCTTCTCTCCAAAAATGCATTTTTTCTAAAAGAGTTCTTTAAGGATTTTCCAAGGTTAAGTTTTCTCTTTTAGGGTTAAATTTCCAATAAAACCCTCATCATTTAACAGGGCTTGTTTCTATCACATGATACAAAACTTGATCTCTGCAAATTATTTCTTGAAGTGATTCAACAAGCTCACACCCTAATTTCTATCCTTTCTTTACATTTATACCTTGTTTGAATTGATTTCTAACAAATTATTTTTGTTGTGTAGGTTAGTTACAGCCATTACCTAAGGGGGTTACATGTTCCCTATGCTCTGATATAACAGGTACTTGTCAAATTATTTTGTCTCTTGTCTCTCTTGTTGCAGAGATACAGATTTTTAGGGTTGTAGCCTAACATGGTCATGCTTCACTTTAACTTACCCTCATAGCTAAAGTTCCTATCAGGCATATTAGCACTTACATGCCTAAATAGCCAATTATATGGCTAATTTTGTATTAAATATTGTAAAAACAAATCTCTGTAAATTTTAGATTATTCCACAATAATGTTCTCCTCGACATGAACAAAGTATAATTTAACATCTGAACTAATCTGGTCTATAACTCAGTAGTTTATTATGTTTTTCTCATTGTGTAAAAGACTAGTCTGAAAAGATATATCTGATTTATGTACAAGTACTCATTGTGCTTTATTGTGAGTCACTATTTCTTAAATTTACAATTGAAACTTTGTCTTTTATTCAAGACCCATTATTATCACTGGGTCCTTACCTAGTCTTTTATTCCTACTTACATTATTGTGCATGTTTTATTTTCCATTATTTTCATTTAAGAATTTGCATAACCCTTATTTCTCTTACTCAAATAAACATGTGCATGTTCAATATTCCTTTTGTAATAAATACAGAATATTATCGGTCATGTCACTTGTTTACTCAAAGAAATTATTGTTTACCAGTCTTTGAGTGACTCTATGTTGTTTAAGGGGATGACCTAATAAATTTTCTCAATGTCAACCCCTGACCATAAAAAAAACCATGTTGTATATGTATGTATAGGAAATTACTTTATAAAAACTTAACTGAACCAATTTCTTACTTAACCCATAGTTTTCTATAAAGGATCATTACAAATTTGAGAACACATTTTTTTCCACACATATAGACAGAACTATTCTCCCATAATTAGTTATAACATAAGTGAAACAATTTCTTACTTAACCCATAGTTTTCTATATAGGATCATTACAAATTTGAGAATACATTTTTTCCACACATATAGATAGAACTATTCTCCCATAATTAGTTATAACATAAGTGAAACACTTTTTTCCAGATATCCTTATACTTATTGAGTACTTTCATTTATTCCAAACTCATACATATAAATTACATAAACATTTACTTAGAAACTCAAAATTTCCAATAAACCATAAACATACAACTTTGTTACTTATCTGTGTTTTGGAAATATAATAGGATCTACCACAATTCTCCCAGATGAATTGTTGTCTCAACAATTCTCCCCAAGCTCCTGACTTATTCTTTGTTAGGAAAACAAATCAGTAAATTTCACAGTTTTACCTCCTCGATTCGTAGCAACATCTTGCTAAATCTAGTTTGAAATCTTTGTCTATGCAGGTCAAGTATTTCTCTCCCACTATAACCTTAATTGCGTTTTCTAGATTTCCTTTCTTGCCTACAATATTTTTTTAAAATATTGTCCCCCACCCATAACCTTTCTGTCTTGTCATGATAATTTTAGTCGTAGGAATATTTTTAAATATGGAGGATTTATTTGCTAAACCTAGTTTGAAATCTTTGTCTATCCAGCTCAAGTATTTCTCTCCCACTATAACCTTAATTGCATTTTCCAAATTACCTTTCTTGCCTACAATATTTTTTTAAAATCTTCTCCCCCACCCATGACCTTTCTCTCTTGTCATGATAATTTTAGTCGTAAGAATCTTTTTAAAGATGAAGGATTTATTTGATAAATCTAGTTTGAAATCTTTGTCTATGCAGGTCAAGTATTTCTCTCCCACTATAACCTTAATCACATTTTCCATCGCATTTTCCAGATTGCCTTTCTTGCCTACAATATTTTTTTAAAATCTTCTCCCCCACCCATGACCTTTCTCTCTTGTCATGATAATTTTAGTTGTAGGAATCTGTTTAAAGATGGAATATTTATTTTGTTGACCATGACAATTATCACTTCAAAATTGTCCATTCTTGGACTACAACTCATTCATAATTGTTTCATGACAATTGGGAGCTTGATTACTCACGTGGTGGCTCCTATTATATTTCCAAATAAACAAATAAGTGAAATAATATTTTATTCATAATAATGTATTAACATTTACATCTATCATCCAAGTTTAGTCTTGGTCCCACAACCAATACTTCCACAATTTTTACAAGTGAATATAAATAAATCTACTTTGAAATCTTTGTCTATGCAAGTCAAGTATTTCTCTCCCACTATAACCTTAATCGCATTTTCCAAATTGCCTTTCTTGCCTACAATATTTTTTTAAAATTTTCTCCCCCACCCATGACCTTTCTCTCTTGTCATGATAATTTTAGTCGTAGGAATCTTTTTAAAGATGGAGGATTTATTTTGTTGACCATGAAAATTATAACTTCAAAATTGTCCATTCTTGGACTACAACTTATTCATAATTGTTTCATGACAATTGGGAGCTTGATTACTCACGTGGTGGCTCCTATTATATTTCCAAATAAGCAAATAAGTGAAATAATATTTTATTCATAATAATGTATTAACATTTACATATATCATCCAAGTTTAGTCTTGGTCCCATAGCCAATACTTCCACAATTTTTACAAGTGAATATAAATAATAATGTTTGCAAAAAGAAATCGCACAAGGGGTATCAAATCTTCCCCCATTTGAATTAAACATTGTCCTCAATGTTTCTTTTGCCTTTATCACTTCTGAAAAGTGAAGGAAATGCTTCTCACATTCTTCTTTCATTTCCCAAGTAGCCTCCTCAGGGTTGAAAGCCTTTCATAGCACTTTAACCTAGCGATGGTTTGATTCTAGAGTAAAAATCATTATTGTATTAAATACATATTCAATTCCGACATGTCTCAACACATGCTAAGTAGGTGCTATCAATTTCATTCATGCACCCAACAAGGGTTAGAAATATCAATATAAGTACATCATTAATAGTAATTAACAACATATTATCTTGTACATTTATCCAATGGACAATCCAAGTAACATGGAATCTATTAAATGGCTTCACTACAAAATATCAAATCTATTAAATGGCTTCACTACAAAATAACAAACACTAGAATTACCAATTTCATTTTTATATGATTCACCTAGTGATCATGTTATTTTTAAGGATTAATTAGTTACCATGCCACTCATAATGGCTCGTGGCTAATGATTTGTCACATAAAACAACATCATTGTGATTTTATTATGATTTCACAATATCAAATATACACTTAGCCAAGAATTATTAAAACTTATCATAATTTCTGTCCTATGGCCATTATCATGGTTGTTTTATCACTATTTTTTTTGTTCAAGTATGTTCAAGTCGAATGAGTCATGTCTATTTTAGATATTTTGTCATTTACTTCTATTTTCTTTATGCTATTTAGTTCATGCATAAGGTTTGATCAAAGTTTTGCATTTCAAGTTGGGTTTCCTTATTCAACAACTCTTCTTCTACAGCCTTTTTATTCCTTTTCCTTGCTTACACCAAGAAACCATCAACGCCAAACCACAAAAGACAAGGACAAAAGAAACCACCATAACAACACAAAGGAAAAAACAAGAAGCAATGCGGCTATACTCAAGGAAACAAAAGATATCAAAAAAAAATTGCAACAACAAAATCATGCAACACATCCCCCCAACGCACAGCTCATCCACGAATTTCACACAAACTAAATTCCTGGAGTTTCCATCTTTGCATTGCAGATTGTTGGTTAAGGTGTTTGGATGCTATATACACTTTTCTCTATGCAACATCCATGGGGTCCTTCCCCTTGCACTCTTGTACATATCAATTGTGTCAGCACATACCATGTTAGTACAATTGTCTCAAACATAATCATTTACTCTTGTAATCTTGTAAGCACATATTCATATCATGCATTTAATCAACCCTTGAACAATATTTCAAATGTGCCTACAATTAAAGAGTCATAGTTAACATTTCAAAAATAGTTTTCTAGAGAACCATTTACCGGTGGCACACTACTGCTTAGTGCACTTATTGGCATGACATACATGTCAATAGGCATAATTATTCCTTGTGCCAATCTCTCATCAGCACCCTCTTTTTTAGAATCTTGATTTCTTATTATTAAATACAACAATACATTGACTCCCCAACTGGTTTTCCACTTATTCCTAGTCACATTTTTATCATTATCCATTATTAATCATCTAACTCATGTTAGGACGACATACTACTCAAGTCCTTATGCATGCACATCCATTATTGTATGCACCTAAAAACTCATTATTTGATATATTTTTAGTGAACATGCATCTTTGCACTACTTCATATTTTAAATTTTTTTGTCATGCCTATGTTGTCATTTATCAACTTATGTCATATTTTCAAAGATTTTAAATAAAGTACATCAAATTAGAAAAATTCAAGTTAAAATATTCCCACCTCATGGTTATGGCTACATCATTTAGCAATTATTTTTTGCAATTTCGTTGGGCTTCTCCAGGGAATCTAGTTTGCATCCTTCCTATTTATCTTGTTGCAGCAACTCAAATTAAATTTTAAGTATAAGAGTTACAGTTAACAACCATTTCAATTAATCAGAATTTTCTTGTCATTTTGTATTCAAACAAACTTAACTCTTTTTTACTGTGCAAATGTTATAAAATAGACCAACTAATGAAACTTGCAATGAATCTACAATATGAATATGTAACCCCATAAAGATATGATGCCCACCGCATATTTCAGGTATATGTCAATCAAAGGTTGATTTGACCTTTTTAGGGTCCATGGAAATTCCTGCTTAGGGAATTTACGTATTCTCAAGATTGGCTATGGTCATGATTGGATCACAATCACTAAATTTGGTGTAAAGTCGATATTTTTCTTAGCATTTGCAACACTATTCCCAAATGATTTCATGCTTATATGGTTTCTTAGAGTAACCAAGGTGTCATAATCCTGTCATTTTCAATTTGGAAGTCTCAAATAATTTTCTTGCTTTGTTATTTTTTAGACTAATTTTCTTTCAATCATGACATATTAGGATATCCTATTTCAATTTTCCAACACTCTAATGTTTTGAACAAGAATTTTATCAACGATTTCTTTACAACATACAATTGCATGTCTTCTTGTGTTTATTTTCATTTGGAAATCTCACTGGCCATGATTTGTGCCACAATTCTTTCCTCATTCATATGGAAATTTACCAGGAAATCCTCATCACACAATCACATACTCTAATATTCAAGAAATTTAAACTATCGGAGAATGGATTTTTGTGATTCCTTAATCAAGGAGATGAGTATTTCTCTTAAAATTCCCAAAAAGATATAAAATGCCAGAAGAATCTTACTACACAAAATAAACGTTATAGTTTTTCAATGATTTTACATGGAATTAATTCTTAATACAATCTCCATTTTGATGGTTATTACCAGAACTCTTAACTACTCTTCAACTATAATAGGTTTTTTATGGCTTCCCTCGCGAGGAGACTTTCCAGTTAAGGATATTTCTTAATCCATTAATTCCTTTTTAGCTCTTATCGGTCATGAAACCCAAGATCTACGCATGCCGACCATGGTGGTTTATTTACAACTATATGTTATAGAATTTGGCATACTCATACTTGAGTTATGATGTTAATATATGGTTATTATGTATTATATAAGTGTTCTACGCATGTGTAAACAAATATTGTCATTGAGTATGCCTAGATAGACTCTTTAAGTACCTAATATATTTTAGTTTGTGTAATATAGGGTTCTCAACCCCTCTTTTCATCATTTTCCCTATTGGTATCTACATACCTTAACAATCTCTCATATGCACTTTATTTTTTGAATGTATTCAATGTTTTTTTTTTTAATTCAATCTTAAGTCTCAAACCAAAACCAAATTATTTAAGCAAAAAATTTCCAAACCTTCTTAATGTGTACGGTGTGATTCCTCTTTTAACTAAACTTTTAAGTATATATATAAGCATATAATCTTGTAAATCATTACAGTTCCATAGTTGTTCTCAAACACCTTTCATCCTAGATGTACACACTTAATTTTGCTAATTGTTATATTATTTTTGTTTGATTTTAGAAATTGTGTATGTTTCATAGCATTGTTATAAGCTTTGTCCCCTTTGGCTTACTTCCTGTTTCCCTTTAGTCTTGAGCGAACAAAATTACTCTTTCATTAGATTTAGTAGTTTTTATTTTACCAATAAGAATTTCCCTCATCCCTATTATTTCCTTAGCTCTTTCATTTTGTAAGACCATTTGGTCAAAATCTAGTGCTTGAGAACCTTTCTAGGCATGTTGTGCGCAAAGAGGTGTCTTATACTCGTAAATTTCTATAACTACTCTCCAAGAGAATATAGCGTAACAATTAGGTATGACATGTTTAAATGCCACGATTACCTTCTTAAGTTTTCCTATCTCCCTTCTCCACACATTGTAATAGATATCTAATATAAGACATATATGCATAACAATCTTGTAAGTTGTGTACAAAAAATAGTTTTATGAAAATTAAAAAAATCTCAAAATTATTAAGAGTGGAAATAAAGAGGTAACCTTGTAAATTAACTTTTCCTACAACATCCACAACTCTATAAACATATACAACCTTCTTCCGTAATGATCTGAAAATTGGAGAGCATAAAACTTGCAACATAATCCTTCACGCGATTGTAAGGGCTTGTGAAATTAAGTTCCAAAATTACAACATAAACATGTAGAAGTGTTAACACCCAGGTTGTTCCCTTTGACTCCCAAGGGAATACGGCCGGGGTAACCACTAACCAATCTTTGGATTACAGCTTCTAGCCAAACTGTAATCAGAGAGGGCTCTCTCTTTGAGGTTTGTCTATGTCTTTGTGAAAATTTTAGGCTAGTTATGAGTTCAGGGTTTGGTTTTATGTTTGGGTTGAGGGATATCTTTCTGTACCTAATGTGAAACCTTCAGATAGTTCTAATCCATTGGGCTATGGAGTCTGTGACTACAGGTTGTTTGAAATATTGAGTTGAGTTACTAAAATTACAGGGCCATTTAAATACTTCATGAAACAAATTTGAAATTGTGATGGTGAAGTGTGTATTAACCAGTGGAAAGCAATTGAGAATTTTCCACTAAGCTGGGAGTGTGAGAAAGAGATATATTGCACAGGAAGCAGACTTGAATTTCCTGAAACAATAATCACTGTGAAAGATATAGTGTAGAGGTGCAGCAATTAAGAATTACACCTTTATAACTGTAACTGAAGAAAACATTTATAATAGCATAGATTGAGTCCAGGGTAATCTGTGATTAAATCCTAGAACTATTCTTTTTCCTTGCCATTTAACTGTAAAACACAGAACATGAATGAGCTATGAGAAGACGACAAAACACATAACAAAGAGTTTGAAGAAAACTTATTGATTCATGAAATACGCAGGAATCCTGTAACATTCAGCTAAACACCACAATGCATCAAATAACGCAGAGCTTTGGAAATTCCATCACTTTTGTATTAATAATCTGGAAGTTTACAACACAAGAAATCTGGAAGAGAAATCAACAACCCCTTGCAAACTTATGCGAGGGCGGAATATATACAAGCGGTCATACAAAATATCTGAGGCGTTGAGTCATCTGAGAAATAAATACATTCACCAACTTGTACAGAAAGCAGATAAGAAGTTATTACAGCTTTGAATATAACATAAATGCTTCTTTAATTCTGTCAGAAGACTTTTTGACCTTTGGAGGTCACTGAGTCGGTTGAACGCTCTGTTATAAATGATGAATGACGTGTCTTTGTAGCTCTGTCCTCCTGTAGCTTTTCGGCCCTGTCACCTGTGACTGTCACTGCTGCTTTGGTGGCCGAAATAGTTTTGCTGAGTTGGCTCAGCCCATTCTTCTCCATGCATGCTGATTTTATCAAAATTTTCCTGTGCATGATAACTTGTATTTTTTGATGAAAAAACTTAGTGAATGGCTTCTTGTCTATAAGATCATCTGTATTGCCTTAGTCCACCATTCCTGTGTGGGCAATTGATGTCTCAGAATTGCCTCTAAAGTCTCATCTGCCTCTGTGTATTTGTAGAAGTTTGGAGGCACTTCAAACAGATGTTTAATTTCATTCATTATAAAGAATAAGTTCTCTACCCTGTTGAAGAGACTTTGTCCTGTTGCTGGTCCTGTTTCTTCTGAGGTACTGGGCCTTTCAGTGATCTGATTAGTAGCGAATGTATTGACCCTCTTGGCATAATGCTCATGTGAAAGTAGTCTCCCTGCGCTGTTCAGTAAGCTAGGAAGACCTTTGCCCTGTAGTGTTGTGAACTTGTCCATGAACTTATTTACCTCTATCTGCATGTCCTGGCTTCTTCTTTCCAGCGTTTGTACCAGGCTTCTCAGTGTAAGGACCCTCTTTATCAGCTGGATGGTCTCAGTTCTGCTTGTGATTCCCATTGTCGCCAGCTGAGCACTTGTTCTGTTATTAAGCACATTAATCATTCTATTGGCAACCTCAGGCATATTGCCTAGAGATGCCCTTGATCTCTGGATTTCCCTCTGTGCTTTCCCTATGAGCTCTATTTTCTCATGAATTGTCTCAATGTATTGCCATTGATCAGTTATGGATTGGCCAATGTTGGCCCATAAGACTGTCTTAAGCTCAGCTGTCACTTTGTCAAGTGTGAGCTCCTTCTCCAGCTCCTTTATCTTATCCTTAAGGGCCTTTATTTCCCTGCCCTTTTCTGCTACAGTCTGCTTGGATTTATCATATCTTTCATTGAGCTTGGCTAGACTCTCCCTGGCCTCATTTAGCTCTGCCATTTGGGCTTCCAGGGCTTGTATTTCATGCTTGAGCTTCTGCATATCCAGGCTTGGAGCCTGCTCTGTTGTTGGTGCAGTTGTTGATGTAGATGGTGCTGTCTGTTCAGTAGTAGGAGCTGTAGTCTGAGGAGGTTCCTCCAGGTTAATTATTTCTGGAGGAGGCTGAGATGTTTGTCCTCCTTCTTTTTCTTGCAATGCTTCCTGCAGTGCAGCCTGTGCAGCCTCTGATTCTCCCAATTTTTCTTGTGTTTGGATCAGCTGTTTGTATAGGGACACCAGCATAGCTGATGCATCTTGGTCATGTCTCAGCTGGGCAACTTCTTCAGTTTGTGGGTGAATGGTTGCTGGGACTTTCACCATCTTTCTTAATGCTGCCATATCTGCATCTCTCAATTTCAACAATGCCTGCACAGCCTTGATGTCCTTGGGATCATGCCCAAGTTCTATGATTGTCTCCTCTAAGGCTTTAATTCTGTTGTCCTTTGCTTGAGAGGATGCTCTCTCCAACTCAAGTTGGGCAGCTGTATTATTTAGGCTATTTTCTAGCCTGTAGTTATCCAATGTCTTATCTGCCAAGGAGGCATACACCATCTCACCTGTTTGCTTATGCAATTCGATTTTGTCCATTGGGTGGATGTCCTTGGCAAGGACCTCAAGGTTCGTCCTTATGTAATCTGCCGCTGACTGCGGCTGCAACACTGCTGGCATAAAATGGCTCACGATCATCTTGCCCTCCTGGACATCAAATGCAGACATTAGTCTTTGCTGGTTAGTGGGGGCCATTTTCAACAGATGATTATATAGCTATACTCTTATGGGCTCATTCCTCTTCTTTATTCAATGAATTGCTATTTGATGCCCACCTCAGCTCCTCTTTGCTGGCTTGAGGAGCTGACTTCTCCTCCCACTGTCCTCTCTTGTTCCTGCTGGAAGGAACTTGCAGATGCCTCCATGCTAGGTGGGCCCATGCCCAAAGATTGCCCTATAGGCATTTCTTCCTCTGAGAAGGGATTCATTCTATGTCTTTTCTCCCCATGAGTTGTTGATGTTGTGAGGGGAGTCTCTCTGTCCCTCTTTCTGCTTATGTCTTCTTTTTGTGGGGTTTGGAGGACTGAGGCCTCCACTGTTGTCTCCTGCCTAGGAGGCACAATTTGTTGAGGCTGCTTCTCAGTGGAAATTGGGGCCTGTGATATATTTTCTTGCTGCCCTGATTTCTCCTTTTCTTGCTGCTCCTCTTGTTGCTGATGTACCTGCTATTGTGCCTGCTCATGCTGCACCTCTCCATGAGGTGGCTGCTCTGGCTCCATTTCTTTCTCTTTGCCTTTTCTAGAGGTTTGATCAGTAGCTTTGGCTGTTTGCTGCTGTGCTGTGGAGGATGAGGCAGCTGCTCCCACTTGAGTGCCTGGAAGCGCAAATACCTGTGCACAAAGCTCCAAGTCAGCCATCTTTTGGATATTTTTAACTGCCCTTTGATTTAAATCTTCTTGTGTGGCAGCCTCCTCTAAGGTTCCCCTCCTCCACTTAATTTGATTTGCATACTTTTCTATGTGAGGCAACCTTACATGGTCATAACCGGACAGCCTATATTTGACCCTTCTTAAAGTTATGAAGTGATTGGGGTCATAAGGTTTCCAAAGGAAACTGGTCTGTAGGCCAAGGGATTCTAGCATTCTGTCTGCTTCTTGCCAACCTTCCTCCCTTTTGTTGTAGATGAAGTGGCCTAATTGGTTTCTTACCTTGAGCTGTGCCTTCTTGCCCTTGCCTGAGAAATGTAGCACATCAGCATTCCCAAACTGCCTGAAGTATTCAAGGGAAAACAATCTCATGGGCACATATCTGGGCAATCTGTATGGGGGCAACTCACACCCATAGATTCTAATGACTGTGTGGTGTTGGTAATAGTACCAATCCCCAATGTTGTATGCCTTGGACAGCTGAAGAATCCTCTGCATCTCATCAGTCAGTCTAGGAGGAGGTTAGCTCATGAGCAGAGACATGGCTGGGTGAATGAAGAGGTCTATAAACTCACAATAAGTATATGGAGAGCTAGATCTGCAGTGGAAGGCAGAGGACCAATAAACCACTGATCTTGGATTGCCTTGTGCATCCACTCTCTTCATAGCAAAGTGAAACTTCTCATGTTGATAATACAAGATTAAGTGATAGATGTAAGAGGTGTATCTGAACACCCTTTCTCTTGCCAAGTTCATTAGTTGCTCATGTATTTTGTCAGATATGTAGGTGGCATAGTCATAGCAGATTGGAGATTTGCCAGGGGCAAACATGAGCATCATCACTAGCATAGTTTCATCAACAAACTCAATAGAATTATAGCCCAGAATGGGACTGATCATATCTACAAGGTCCCTGCCCAATTGGTTGAGGTAAACATGAGAAATGGGAGGGTAATTCACGGTGTCAGACCCTATGTACAACTGATTTAGTTTGGTGATCTGGGCATCTGTCAATTTGGCTCCTTGCTTTATCAGATCAGCCAGTGATAAAGGGACTAATTTCTTCTCAGTTTTGAAATGCAGCATCTCTCTGATGGCTTCAGGGGTGACATAGAAAACAACTGAGCCTGAAGGGTCAATCACAACCCTCTGAGTGGCGTCGTAGGATTCAACACATAGGTGGATTAGGTCAGGAAAATGGTTGACCTGAGGGAGCTTGAAGAGAGGGAGGAAAGAATCCCAAATGCCCAATACATCTGTTCCAGCCTCATGTTTAATTTTCAACTCATTCAGCAAGTGAATGTGGTGCTTGCTGTGCACTAGCATTTCTTCTGATATCTGATAATCCAGGTCTGCTAATGGTTGCCAATCCAATTGTCTCTGAGGAGCATTTAAAGGAGCAATGTTCAAGGCTACAGGAGCCACTGGAGCATCCATGGTTACTTTAAAGCTCTGTTGTTATGTAAACTAGTGTTACTGTGCAGAGCAACACAAAGAGTAATTCTTGAAAAGAGAGGTGATTTACTGAGGAACAGAGGATAAAACGGTAATGGCAGTAATTGAAATACTGCACAAGCGCTGGTAGGGCGAATGCTTGGCTTTAAAAAAAACTCTTTTTCACAGCAAATTGGTGCAGTTTGGGTTCCCCGTTCACGATTGCGCGAACAGAATGCAGGTTTGTGAAAACTCGGGTAAACAAGGCTTAGCAGTTGAATTTCGTCCTTACAGTTGTAAATGGAGACTAGGCACAGAGGATTTGCTGGTAAATTATGTGTTTTATCAGTGTTTCACGTTATCCTTGGAGAATTATGGAAAAACTTAGGCGCAGGGAGGATAATTCGGATAAATACCTGGTACACTGCGACAATGGTGACAAATTCAGGTGGGTTTGGCGCGCCAACGGTCTCCAGGTCAAATTCAGCAGGTTGGTGAAATCTTGGACGTGAAATGCATGCAGAAGAAACAACAATCGTTTTTGCAAAAATTGCAAAGAACACGGTTTTTTGGCCAAAATATGGATTTTTTTGGAACATTGGCGCCCTTTTTGGATGACATCAGCATGACGTCATCAGGTGGGGTCAAGGTCGGATGACGTCAGCATGACATCATCAGGTGACGTGGCGGCTTAAGAGTGGTCCACGGGGACGATGAGGTGGCAGACAGGTGGAGCAAATGGCGAACAGGGGTGCTGACGCGGCGATGACGTAGCAGTGACGCTGGCCTAGCGGGTTAACGGAAACCGGAAGCGGTAAGCGGTTTGATATCGCACTGCCCTCTATACAGAAGCTGAATTTTTAGAGGGGGCTTCGATACGATGTGGGGGTGACGCGTGGCAGAGGCCTGACGTCACCCTCTGACAAATATCGGAAGCTATTCTTCGGACGTCGGAGCCGCTCCGATATTCATGTGGGCCGTCGGATGAAAAGGGCCCGATCCGACGGTCGACGGATCGTTAAGCTGCCAGGTCGATACGGATATTGGCGGGGAATAAAATAATATTTTCTTTGGTAAATGCGCCCGGCGGGGACCTTAGAACTTTGGCGGATTTGCATGATTTTTTCAATGTATTTTGTAAAAACGCGCATAGCGCCCAAAACTTAGGATAAAAGGAAAAAGTGGGTTTTTTCATATGCTTTTTCAAATGAAGCGGGTTAGGGATGCAAATGGGGGTTTTTCCCAAGGTTCTTTTAGCCAATGAAGGGGTTTAGATAACTTCTGAAGGGGGAAAAGGGGTAATGTTTTGGGTTCTTAAACTGACCAGATGTCAATTTAATCCCTGACGGTGAACATATGGCTATAATGCCAAGGGGAAGGGATATTTATAGAATGCTTGGGGTTTATACACCATAGTGTTTATAATAATAGGGAAAGGGTAATATAGGGGATTTAGATAATAAGAATTAGGGGTTAATATGAATGGAAGGAGTGAATGAGGGATAAATCACTAAGTTTATATGAGAACAACTTAGCTTAGGGAGTAGATCAAAATGAAAAGAATTTTTAGACAAGAAATGTGGCTTTCAAAGGAATAAGAACCAACATAAAACCTCAAATTCTTTCATGAACACAACTGATGAAGGGATGTTAGTAATAAAGGTGAAAAGGGGGAAAAGGAAGTTAGTCATGCTTCTTTGTTTTGCTGTGTATTAGACCAGCAAGATTCATTTGAAAGAAATGCCATTTCTGCAACCCCATCTGCCTACCCATCTACTTGCCTAGCATTTTTTGTTTCTTCTTGGAGGGTGCACTTAGACTTGCAGACCCTTATGTGCCTTTTCTTTTCTTTTGGATTTTTCTCTTGACTTTCTATCTAAAGCTAGCCTTATTGCTTCCAAGGTCCCAGATTAAGCAGTTGGGAACCTTACTTCTCTACCTAAGCTATTGGTCTGCCAAGATTAAACAGTTTGGACAGACTTCTTTCTCTATTCTACAACAAGAAAAAAAAAATTGAAACATGGCATGATCCAGATTAGGCTGTTGGACCACCCATCAAAACTTAATCAACATGAAGCTATATACATACATTGTCTCCTTTTGGAAATATGGGATCTTTGTATCACCAAAGCAGAGCATATTTGGAACTTTCTTTGCCAATCATGAAATATGAAACCTATTGGTATAGGTAGCTAACAGTGGCTCCACATGGGGATGGTTTTTCTATTTGAAAGACCAAGAACAGTAGGTCAGAATGCCTTGGCCCTTGACTACTTTTACCAAAACTTGAAGTATGTTGCTTTGACATGCCAAATTGTACTCTTCCCATCTTGGTAGCTTTCTGAACTCATTTGCCTTTTGCTGATAACTAATAAAACTTGAGAAACTGCATTTTTACATTTTAACAGAAAGTAATATATACACCTGAATATGTACAAGGGAAACTCAGGCTGCACTTATGGATAGTAGTCAAAATAGTGCTTCAACATCCTGCCATTCACAGGACCTTCATCCAAATCAGCTTCATCAAGACTTTTAAGGAAGTAAGTATTGTTTCCTTGTACTGCTTGGACAGCAAATGGTCCTCTCCAAAGGGAATCAAATTTTCCATGTTTTCCCTTATCTCCTCTTCTTGAATCCCACTTGAGGACTTTGTCACCAACGTTAAAATCTTCTGCCTTGGTCCTTCTGTCAAAGGCTTTCTTTAACTTTTCTTGTAAAACTTGAACTCCGCTGTAAACTTGGTCTCTAGTCTGCTGCAAACATATTATTTGATTGATCCTTCTTTGCACATCATTTGGTTCTGCCTGGCTTTCTTGAAGAAGTTTCATGACAGGGATCCCCAGTGATGAAGGAAATTTGGCTTCTAATCCATAAACTAACTCATATGGGCTGATCCCAATTGATCTTTTGGTTGTTAGTCTATCTACCCATAAGGAATTCACAAGCTTCTTATGCCAATTCTTCTTATTTTCTTCCAATACCTTCTTTATGATGTTCACAAGGCTTTTATTTGATGATTCAGCAAGGCCATTTCCTTGGGGATAGTATGCAGTAGAATGGCCCAAGGTAATGTGAAATTTGTGGCAGAAATTCACCATCTTCTTAGATCTGAAGGCAGCAGCATTGTCTGTTATTATCTTATCAGGACAACCAAATCTAGAAAGAATATTAGTCTCAAGGAACTGAATGATAGTGGAATCATTTGCTTGTCTACATGGTACTGCTTCAACCCACTTAGTAAAGTAATCTGTAGCTGTTAGAATCCATCTGTGATGGCCTGAAGATGAGGGATGAATTTCCCCAATGAAATCCAAGCCCCATTGCTGAAAAGGTCTCTCTGTTGCAATAGGCCTCAAAGGAAGTGGCAGTAACTTTCTCTTTCCCTCAAACACTTGACATTTATGACATGAGGTGGTAAATTTCTTGACATCAGAGAAAAGTGGGCCAATAGTAACCAGCCCTTAGTATCTTATCCACAGTGGACTTCCAATACAAGTGTCCACCACAGTCACCTGCATGAAATTCTTTGGTGACATTATTAGCTTCATTTTCAATCAGGCAGTTTAACAATATACCCTCATGGTTTTTCCAAAGCAAATTTCCATCTATGACACAAAATCTTGAAGCTTTCATTTTTAGGAACCTACATTTACTTCTGGACAATCTTGGGGGAGCACACAGGTTTTGTAACACATAACAGATATCAGAATACCAAGGGGATTGTTCAAAGGCTACATTGATCTTTGGAGTCGCCAACTCCGGTTCATTGTCCAGCTGGTTTATGTCTAAGGCTTGGAAGTTTGATTCTATCATTAGTTTGGCCAAACCTTGACCTTTTATTAGTTTTGTAGGTTTTATTTCAATATCAAATTCCAAAATGTTGGCAATCCATTTTCCTCTTCTGCCCTCTAAGTTTTCTTGAGTGAGTATGTCTTTCACAATGGGACTTGGCACATAAGCTATAACATGGGAATAAAGGATATATATCCTAAATTCTTTAATTGCCTTGACCAAAGCATAAGCTTGTTTCTCCATGATCTGATATTTCAGAGGTGCATCTCTAAGAGCTCTACTAAAGAAAGCAATGGGTTTCTCATTTCCTTGGTCATCTTTCTGTAATAAGACAGCAGCAATAGTATGCTAGGAGGCAAAAGAGAAAATGATAAATTCTCGGTCAAATTGAGGATTTGTTAAGACTGGGGTTTGGGTAAGGGCCAATTTTATACCTTCAAAGGCTTGGTTTGCTTCAACTGTCCATTTCACTTTTGAATCCTTCTTTAGCATGTTATTTAGTAATCTGATCAATTCTGCTAAGTTTGGGATAAACCTTCTTAAGAAGTTGATCTTACCCAAGAAGGCCTGCAATTCTTTGATGTTTCTTGGGTGGGGCATTTGTAAGATAGCTTGTATCCTATCTGGGTCAATTCTTATGCCATCCTTTGAAATAATGTGGCCTAACATCTTACCTTCTTCTAAACCAAACAGAGACTTTTTTGGATTCAAGGAAATTCCATATTTCCTACATGTTAAGAAAATTTGTCTTAAATGCTTCAAATGTTCTTGGTCTAATTTTGAGAAAGGTGTGAGGTCATCCAAATAAATGACAAGGAAGTCATGAATCTATTTGGCAAAAGAAATATCCATTTCTCTTTGAAATGTTGCCCCTGCATTTTTCAACCCAAAAGGCATTTTTACATATTTGAAAGTTCCCCAGGGGGTTGTAAATGCAGTTTTGTCTTGATCATCAGGGTGCACTAGGATTTGATTAAAGCCTGAGAATCCATCCAGTAGTGAGATCCTTGATGCTCCTACCACTCGTTGGAGAATGTGATCCATCTTAGGTAAGGGATAGTTGTCTTTGAGGGACACTTGGTTTAGATTTCTAAGATCAACACAGAGTCTTATTTCACCAGTTTTATTTCTTGTGGGCACCAAATTTGAGATCCAATCAGAAAACCTGATTGGTGCTATGATACTCGCTTTAAACATTTTTTGCACCTCTTTCTCAATTGCAGGGAGAAGCATAGGGTTTATTCTTCTCAATTTTTGCTTAAATGGCTTTTGATTTGGCTTGAGAGGGATGGTATGTTGGATAACAGAGGTGTCATAGGATTTTAAGTCCTCATAACTTCATGCAAAAACATCTTGAAACTCTTTGAAAAGGTCAATGTATTTGGGCTTCTGATCAGGAGGTAGGGATGCAGATAATTTTTTTATCTTGGGTTTCTCAATGGTTCCAATGTTGCATTCTTCAATGGCAGAGTTAAGGGGCTGCATTTTTGGTTTTCTAGGGACATCATTTGAATCAAAAATATCCTCTAGTGGAGTTAGGCCTGTTGGAAGAAAATTGTCTTTCAATTGTATCACTTCAGCCTCAGCATCAGCCACTTCTTCACAACTGATTTGTTGAATTTCTTGTATGTTGGTGTTGTTGAAAATTGTTGGATGTAGGATTTAGTGAGCTGTCTTAGGTGATATTGGCTTGCTATTCTGTTCATTCTGTATTTGTGATTGACTTGCTCCCTCAGTGTCAATATTTAGTCCTGCAAATTCCTCTTGTAAAGTCAAGAAATTGTTTATTTGGTTATCATCTTCGAATACTTGCCAGTCCTTGACATTGTTTGGGACAGAAGGTCTGTGTTTTACCTCAGCTGTAAAGCAGTGGTGGGGCTCAAAAGGTAGCTTGCAGGTACTTGCAAATGTGGCCAAACTGTGAGCATGAAGATTGTGATCTCTAGAGATTTTGGTGATTTGGAATTCAGTGAAAGAGTTTAGTATTTCAGAAGCAGCAGATCGATAAGATCTCAGTCTTTTATCATTGGTGACAAAATTACCCTTTACTTGTTGGATAACTAGGTCTGAATCTCCTAGTATTGAAATTTTTATGGCTTGTAAGGATTTTACTAGCTTAAGGCCTAGCAAGAGAGCTTCATACTCTGCCATATTGTTGGTGCATCTGAAGTTTAACCTATAGGCTCGGCCTTCTGCATGACTGTTTTGTTTATTATGTATCCAAACTCCAGCTCCTGCCCCTAATTTGTTGACTGACCCATCAAATTCAAGGAACCATAGGACTTCTTGTTCTAGGGGAGACTTAATAACTTCTCTGTTATCTGGGTTTGTGAGTTGGAGTTCTGGTTCTTCATTTATTTTGTCTTTTAGGACAGTGTTATCACTTGATTGGATCAGCTTTATTTCTAGAGCAGCAGCTTGTTCATTAATGTCCTGATCTTGTTGAGTCTATATCAGAATGGACGGCATATATGGGAAAGTTTAGAGGTTTTTCTTCACTGCTGACCATGTATTTCATAAGTGACTCTCTATATAACCTCTTGGGTTGACCAAAGACTGAGATGGTTGCGTATGACATGTCTAATTGTAGGGAACCTTGGAGTTTAGCCCCCCATGACCTTGATAACAACATCCCATATTTGGGTGGGATATCAGCAACTACAACATCCATCAGGATTGTTTTATTGGGATATTGGACGAGTGAGACACAAAGATCTTTTATGAGACCTAAACACTTAACTTGACTGGAGTCAAATGAGAATAGGTCCTTATATGGTCTTGTAATATCTAGATTCAATCTTTCCATGACTGATTTAGGCATCAAGTTGTGAGAGGCACCTGAGTCAAACATTGCATTGTGTAATATCTTGTCATGAACATGCAAGCTGACATAGAAAGGTAAGATACCTGGAATAGCTGTCTTTCCATCAACCTCTGGACCGAAAAGAAGTTCAGGGGTGTCATCCAACACATTGACATTGTCTTTATTACGAGTAATTTGAAGGGATTTCTTGATTTGTCGTCTATAAATGTCATGCTTGGCTAGTTCTGAAAGAGGAATAGCTACCTTCAATTTGCCAATTTCAGCTTCTAAGTCAAAGGGTCTTTCAGATAGGGTCTTGGTATTTTGGTTAATAGCCTTTTCCTTTTCAGAAGAATCCTTGATGCCCTCCTCTTGATTCTCTTTTTGATCTTGAGGCTTATCCTTCTTACTTGTCTTTTGAAAAATGTTGATTGGGTTTTGTTGGACGGGTGTTGTATCTGATGGCTGCTGTTTTTAGGGGAATGTTTGAGTTACTTCTTCAACTGTTACCTCATCTGTAATTGGACCAGTTTTGTCACTTGGTTCTGTAATAATAGCTTCCTTAGGCTGTGGAGTGTCCTTTGTCTTTTTAGGCTGTGTTACATTTATAGTTCTGCTTCTTAGCTTGTATTGCTTATGAACTTCATAAATAGCTGTATCATATCCTTGTTTAAAGTCAAATGATTCACCTGACCTGGTCTGGAATTGTTGAATGTCATCATATTTATGATCTTATTGACTCAGAAAAAGTTGCTGCTCATCATTCAGGCCCATTAGGTTAATGTGGGTGTCATCTGTTTGCTCATTTGAAGTTGATGCCTCAGTATAGTTTTCCTGGAAAGGAGGCCTTATGTCTGGATCAGAACCGGTTTTTCCAGTGTTTGGGTTTTGATTTCTCCTAAAATTTGGATTCCTGATAGGGTTACTTTGTGGTGCTTCCCATGATGACTTTCTCTCAACTGATTCTACTCTATCACCCAATCTCTTCATACCAGTGAGTATTGCATCCAATTTTTGATCAAAGGCTGAGGGTTCTTCTTTAAAGGTGGTTCTCTTTTCCAATCTTGCCCTGTTTCTTTTGGAAATCAGGTTAGCCTCTACTGTGACAGCAACCTTTTGGGCATCTTTAAGGGTTTCAGGAGCTCTTTCCTTCAACTGATATGCCACATCAGGGCCAAAACCATCCGGAAATTTGTACAAGGCTAAATCAGGAGGAGGTCTTAAATTCTGTGGTATTGCGTTATATACGTTGTTGAATCTTGCACAATACTCCAAAACGGTCTCTTGAGGACCTCGTTTGATTGTATCATATTCACCAAGTATGTGCAGGGGATCTTTCTTTTTCTCCCATCTGTTAGTAAAGGCTTGATAAAGCTCATCAGGGGTTGTAATGGTATTTGCAGCCAGTGATCTAAACCAAGTTCTTACATCCCCTATGAGGCTCTGAACAAAGATTCTCATTCTCACACTGTCATCATCTATTTCATAGTTCTCAAAGTGATCTTGCATCCTTCTGGCATGCTGAATTGCTGTGAAAGGGCCAGTGGAGTCAAAATATGAGATCTTGGATTGGTAGTCCTGGGGTAGAGCTGCAGCGTTGGCAGGCAACTGCAGGGGTGCATATCTATTAGCCATATTTGCAGGATTTATAGGATTTACAGGGATAACTGGGATAGCATGAACAGTTGGTGCAACAGGGGGATTGGGAACGGTAGAAACTAGAGTATTGGTCAAGGGAATATGTGCAGTGGATGGAGGTGTGAAAGAAGGGCTTTGAGATGTGGATGGTGAACTGGGGGAATCAAGGGTAGACCGAAATAGAACCTTGATTGGAGTTGGAACAGGGTTTGGATGAGCTGTCTCAGGACTTGAATCAGCAAGAGTTTCCTGTCCCTGCTGCTTCCTAATGATCTTAGGGATTGTATTAGGATTTTCAAAAACAGTTGGAGGATTGGGGTCAGGATTTGACCTTGTATATCGTGGATTCTTCTTGGGAGCCAGCTTCTGAACTTGTTTTTGAGTATGTTTTTTGGAATATTTCTGTGTCTACAAGGGCCAGACAAGATTTTGGAGTTACTGTGTATATCTTAAAGCTAGCACAAAAAGTGACTGAAGCCACTTCAAGAAATATGCAGAAATTAGAAAATCCTGAGGAAGTCCCCAGCGGAGTCGCCAATTATGTTAACACCCAGGTTGTTCCCTTTGACTCCCAAGGGAATACGGCCGGGGTAACCACTAACCAATCTTTGGATTACAGCTTCTAGCCAAACTGTAATCAGAGAGGGCTCTCTCTTTGAGGTTTGTCTATGTCTTTGTGAAAATTTTAGGCTAGTTATGAGTTCAGGGTTTGGTTTTGTTTGGGTTGAGGGATATCTTTCTGTACCTAATGTGAAACCTTCAGATAGTTCTAATCCATTGGGCTATGGAGTCTGTGACTACAGGTTGTTTGAAATATTGAGTTGAGTTACTGAAATTACAGGGCCATTTAAATACTTCATGAAACAAATTTGAAATTGTGATGGTGAAGTGTGTATTAACCAGTGGAAAGAAATTGAGAATTTTCCACTAAGCTGGGAGTGTGAGAAAGAGATATATTGCACAGGAAGCAGACTTGAATTTCCTGAAACAATAATCACTGTGAAAGATATAGTGTAGAGGTGCAGCAATTAAGAATTACACCTTTATAACTGTAACTGAAGAAAACATTTATAATAGCATAGATTGAGTCCAGGGTAATCTGTGATTAAATCCTAGAACTATTCTTTTTCCTTGCCTTTTAACTGTAAAACACAGAACATGAATGAGCTATGAGAAGATGACAAAACACATAACGAAGAGTTTGAAGAAAACTTATTGATTCATGAAATACGCAGGAATCCTGTAACATTCAGCTAAACACCACAATGCATCAAATAACGCAGATCTTTGGAAATTCCATCACTTTTGTATTAATAATATGGAAGTTTACAACACAAGAAATCTGGAAGAGAAATCAACAACCCCTTGCAAACTTATGCGAGGGGGGAATATATACAAGCGGTCATACAAAATATCTGAGGCGTTGAGTCATCTGAGAAATAAATACATTCACCAACTTGTACAGAAAGCAGATAAGAAGTTATTACAGCTTTGAATATAACATAAATGCTTCTTTAATTCTGTCAGAAGACTTTTTGACCTTTGGAGGTCACTGAGTCGGTTGAACGCTCTGTTATAAATGATAAATGACGTGTCTTTGTAGCTATGTCCTCCTGTAGCTTTTCGGCCCTGTCACCTGTGACTGTCACTGCTGCTTTGGTGGTCGAAATAGTTTTGCTGAGTTAGCTCAGCCCATTCATCTCCATGCATGCTGATTTTATCAAAATTTTCCTATGCATGATAACTTGTATTTTTTGATGAAAAAACTTAGTGAATGGCTTCTTGTCTATAAGATCATCTGTATTGCCTTAGTCCACCATTCCTGTGTGGGCAATTGATGTCTCAGAATTGCCTCTAAAGTCTCATCTGCCTCTATGTATTTGTAGAAATTTGGAGGCACTTCAAATAGATGTTTAATTTCATTCATTATAAAGAATAAGTTCTCTACCCTATTGAAGAGACTTTGTCCTGTTTCTGGTCCTGTTTCTTCTGAGGTACTGGGCCTTTCAGTGATCTGATTAGTAGCGAATGTATTGACCCTCTTGGCATAATGCTCATGTGAAAGTAGTCTCACTGCGCTGTTCAGTAAGCTAGGAAGACCTTTGCCCTGTAGTGCTGTGAACTTGTCCATGAACTTATTTACCTCTGTCTGCATGTCCTGGCTTCTTCTTTCCAGCGTTTGTACCAGGCTTCTCAGTGTAAGGACCCTCTTTATCAGCTGGATGGTCTCAGTTCTGCTTGTGATTCCCATTGTCGCCAGCTGATCACTTGTTCTGTTATTAAGCACATTAATCATTCTATTGGCAACCTCAGTTATATTGCCTAGAGATGCCCTTGATCTCTGGATTTCCCTCTGTGCTTTCCCTATGAGCTCTATTTGCTCATGAATTGTCTCAATGTATTGCCATTGATCAGTTATGGATTGGCCAATGTTGGCCCATAAGACTGTCTTAAGCTCAGCTGTCACTTTGTCAAGTGTGAGCTCCTTCTCCAGCTCCTTTATCTTATCCTTAAGGGCCTTTATTTCCCTTCCCTTTTCTGCTACAGTCTGCTTGGATTTATCATATCTTTCATTGAGCTTGGCTAGACTCTCCCTGGCCTCATTTAGCTCTGCCATTTGGGCTTCCAGGGCTTGTATTTCATTCTTGAGCTTCTGCATATCCAGTCTTGGAGCCTGCTCTGTTGTTGGTGCAGTTGTTGATGTAGATGGTGCTGTCTGTTCAGTAGTAGGAGCTGTAGTCTGAGGAGGTTCCTCCAGGTTAATTATTTCTGGAGGAGGCTGAGATGTTTGTCCTCCTTCTTTTTCTTGCAATGCTGCCTGCAGTGCAGCCTGTGCAGCCTCTGATTCTCCCAATTTTTCTTGTGTTTGGATCAGCTGTTTGTATAGGGACACCAGCATAGCTGCTGCATCTTGGTCATGTCTCAGCTGGGCAACTTCTTCAGTTTGTGGGTGAATGGTTGCTGGGACTTTCACCATCTTTCTTAATGCTGCCATATCTGCATCTCTCAATTTCAACAATGCCTGCACAGCCTTGATGTCCTTGGGATCATGCCCAAGTTCTATGATTGTCTACTCTAAGGCTTTAATTCTGTTGTCCTTTGATTGAGAGGATGCTCTCTCCAACTCAAGTTGGGCAGCTGTATTATTTAGGCTATTTTCTAGCCTGTAGTTATCCAATGTCTTATCTGCCAAGGAGGCATACACCATCTCACCCGTTTGCTTATGCAATTCGATTTTGTCCATTGGGTGGATGTCCCTGGCAAGGACCTCAAGGTTGGTCCTTATGTAATCTGCCGCTGACTGCGGCTGCAACACTGCTAGCATAAAATGGCTCACGATCATCTTGCCCTCCTGGACATCAAATGTAGACATTAGTCTTTGCTGGTTAGTGGGGGCCATTTTCAACAGATGATTATATAGCTGTACTCTTATGGGCTCATTCCTCTTCTTTATGTCAATGAATTGCTACTTGATGCCCACCTCAGCTCCTCTTTGCTGGCTTGAGGAGTTGACTTCTCCTCCCACTGTCCTCTCTTGTTCCTGCTGGAAGGAACTTGCAGATGCCTCCATGCTAGGTGGGCCCATGCCCAAAGATTGCCCTATAGGCATTTCTTCCTCTGAGAAGGGATTCATTCTATGTCTTTTCTCCCCATGAGTTGTTGATGTTGTGAGGGGAGTCTCTCTGTCCCTCTTTCTGCTTATGTCTTCTTTTTGTGGGGTTTGGAGGACTGAGGCCTCCACTGTTGTCTCCTGCCTAGGAGGCACAATTTGTTGAGGCTGCTTCTCAGTGGAAATTGGGGCCTGTGATATATTTTCTTGCTGCCCTGATTTCTCCTTTTCTTGCTGCTCCTCTTGTTGTTGTTGTACCTGTTGTTGTGCCTGCTCATGCTGTACCTCTCCATGAGGTGGCTGCTCTGGCTCCATTTCTTTCTCTTTGCCTTTGCTAGAGGTTTGATCAGTAGCTTTGGCTGTTTGCTGCTGTGCTATGGAGGATGAGGCAGTTGCTCCCACTTGAGTGCCTGGAAGAGAAAATACCTGTGCACAAAGCTCCAAGTCAGCCATATTTTGGATATTTTTAACTGCCCTTTGATTTAAATCTTCTTATGTGGCAGCCTCCTCTAAGGTTCCCCTCCTCCACTTAATTTGATTTGCATACTTTTCTATGTGAGGCAACCTTACATGGTCATAACCGGACAACCTATATTTGACCCTTCTTAAAGTTATGAAGTGATTGGGGTCATAAGGTTTCCAAAGTAAACTGGTCTGTAGGCCAAGGGATTCTAGCATTCTGTCTACTTCTTGCCAACCTTCCCCCCTTTTGTTGTAGATGAAGTGGCCTAATTGGTTTCTTACCTTGAGCTGTGCCTTCTTGCCCTTGCCTGAGAAATGTAGCACATCAGCGTTCCCAAACTGCCTGAAGTATTCAAGGGCAAACAATCTCATGGGCACATATCTGGGCAATCTGTATGGGGGCAACTCACACCCATAGATTCTAATGACTGTGTGGTGTTGGTAATAGTACCAATCCCCAATGTTGTATGCCTTGGACAGCTGAAGAATCCTCTGCATCTCATCAGTCAGTCTAGGAGGAGGTGAGCTCATGAGCAGAGACATGGCTGGGTGAATGAAGAGGTCTATAAACTCACAATAAGTATATGGAGAGCTAGATCTGCAGTGGAAGGCAGAGGACCAATAAACCACTGACCTTGGATTGCCTTGTGCATCCACTCTCTTCATAGCAAAGTGAAACTTCTCATGTTGATAATACAAGATTAAGTGATAGATGTAAGAGGTGTATCTGAACACCCTTTCTCTTGCCAAGTTCATTAGTTGCTCATGTATTTTGTCAGATATGTAGGTGGCATAGTCATAGCAGATTGGAGATTTGCCAGGGGCAAACATGAGCATCATCACCAGCACAGTTTCATCAACAAACTCAATAGAATTATAGCCCAGAATGGGACTGATCATATCTACAAGGTCCCTGCCCAATTGGTTGAGGTAAACATGAGAAATGGGAGGGTACTTCACGGTGTCAGACCCTATGTACAACTGATTTAGTTTGGTGATCTGGGCATCTGTCAATTTGGCTCCTTGCTTTATCAGATCAGCCAGTGATAAAGGGACTAATTTCTTCTCAGTTTTGAAATGCAGCATCTCTCTGATGGCTTCAGGGGTGACATAGAAAACAACTGAGCCTAAAGGGTCAATCACAGCCCTCTGAGTGGCGTCGTAGGATTCAGCACATAGGTGGATTAGTTCAGGAAACTGGTTGACCTCAGGGAGCTTGAAGAGAGGGAGGAAAGAATCCCAAATGCCCAATACATCTGTTCCAGCCTCATGTTTAATTTTCAACTCATTCAGCAAGTGAATGTGGTACTTGCTGTGCATTAGCATTTCTTCTGATATCTGATAATCCAGGTCTGCTAATGGCTGCCAATCCAATTGTCTCTGAGGAGCATTTAAAGGAGCAATGTTCAAGGCTACAGGAGCCACTAGAGCATCCATGGTTACTTTAAAGCTCTGTTGGTATGTAAACTAGTGTTACTGTGCAGAGCAACACAAAGAGTAATTCTTGAAAAGAGAGGTGATTTACTGAGGAATAGAGGATAAAATGGTAATGGAAGTAATTGAAATACTGCACAAGCGCTGGTAGGGCGAATGCTTGGCTTTAAAAAAAACTCTTTTTCACAGCAAATTGGTGCAGTTTGGGTTCCCCGTTCACGATTGCGCGAACAGAATGCAGGTTTGTGAAAACTCGGGTAAACAAGGTTTAGCAGTTGAATTTCGTCCTTACAGTTGTAAATGGAGACTAGGCACAGAGGATTTGCCGGTAAATTATGTGTTTTATCAATGTTTCACGTTATCCTTGGAGAATTATGGAGAAACTTAGGTGCAGGGAGGATAATTCGGATAAATACCTGGTACACTGCGGCAATGGTGACAAATTCAGGTGGGTTTGGCGCGCCAACGGTCTCCAGGTCAAATTCAGCAGGTTGGTGAAAGCTTGGACGTGAAATGCATGCAGAAGAAACAACAATCGTTTTTGCAAAAAGTGCAAAGAACACGGTTTTTTGGACAAAATATGGATTTTTTTGGAATATTGGCGCCCTTTTTGGATGACATCAGCATGACGTCATCAGGTGGGGTCAAGGTCGGATGACGTCAGCATGACATCATCAGGTGACGTGGCGGCTTAACAGTGGTCCACGGGGACGATGAGGTGGCGGACAGGTGGAGCAAATGGCGAACGGGGGTGCTGACGCGGCGATGACGTAGCAGTGACGCTGGCCTAGCGGGTTAACGGAAACCGGAAGCGGTAAGCGGTTTGATATCGCAACGCCCTCTGTACAGAAGCTGAATTGTCAGAGGGGGCTCCGATACGATGTGGGGGTGACGCGTGGCAGAGGCCTGACGTCACCCTCTGACAAATATCGGAAGCTATTCTTCGGACGTCGGAGCCGCTCCGATATTCATGTGGGCCGACGGATGAAAAGGGCCCGATCCGACGGTTGACGGATCGTTAAGCTGCCAGGTCGATACGGATATTGGCGGGAAATAAAATAATATTTTCTTTGGTAAATGCGCCCGGCGGGGACCTTAGAACTTTGGCGGATTTGCATGATTTTTTCAATGTATTTTGTAAAAACGCGCATAGCGCCCAAAACTTAGGATAAAAGGAAAAAGTGGGTTTTTTCATATGCTTTTTCAAATGAAGCGGGTTAGGGATGCAAATGGGGGTTTTTCCCAAGGTTCTTTTAGCCAATGAAGGGGTTTAGATAACTTCTGAAGGGGGAAAAGGGGTAATTTTTTGGGTTCTTAAACTGACCAATGTCAATTTAATCCCTGACGGTGAACATATGGCTATAATGCCAAGGGGAAGGGATATTTATAGAATGCTTGGGGTTTATACACCATAGTGTTTATAATAATAGGGAAAGGGTAATATAGGGGATTTAGATAATAAGAATTAGGGGTTAATATGAATGGAAGGAGTGAATGAGGGATAAAATCACTAAGTTTATATGAGAACAACTTAGCTTAGGGAGTAGATCAAAATGAAAAGAATTTTTAGACAAGAAATGTGGCTTTCAAAGGAATAAGAACCAACATAAAACCTCAAATTCTTTCATGAACACAACTGATGAAGGGATGTTAGTAATAAAGGTGAAAAGGGAGAAAAGGAAGTTAGTCATGCTTCTTTATTTTGCTGTGTATTAGACCAGCAAGATTCATTTGAAAGAAATGCCATTTCTGCAACCCCATCTGCCTACCCATCTACTTGCCTAGCATTTTTTGTTTCTTCTTGGAGGGTGCACTTAGACTTGCAGACCCTTATGTGCCTTTTCTTTTCTTTTGGCTTTTTCTCTTGACTTTCTATCTAAAGCTAGCCTTATTGCTTCCAAGGTCCCAGATTAAGCAGTTGGGAGCCTTACTTCTCTACCTAAGCTACTGGTCTGCCAAGATTAAACAGTTTGGACAGACTTCTTTCTCTATTCTACAACAAGCAAAAAAAAATTGAAACATGGCATGATCCAGATTAGGCTGTTGGACCACCCATCAAAACTTAATCAACATGAAGCTATATACATACATTGTCTCCTTTTGGAAATATGGGATCTTTGTATCACCAAAGCAGAGCATATTTGGAACTTTCTTTGCCAATCATGAAATGTGAAACCTATTGGTATAGGTAGCTAACAAGAAGATCACATAAAACTGTAACTTAAGAGGCATAATAAAAACATGAATAATCCATGAAGGAGAGAAAACATGAATCATCAAGATGAAGATGATAATGGATTTCACCTAGCCAACCCTTCCACTGGGCTATGTCTTTGGATTCGCCTCCAAAGGTCGAATCTCTTTATTTCCTTTCTTCCAAGGTAACGTGTATAATGCTTTACAAAAAGGAATGATTCCCAACAACTTCCTTCTACTACCAAATAGTTCTCAAGGCTAACACATTACATACATTTCTTCAACACCTAATAAAGACCTCCTCTCTTGAGCTCTCAAGGCTTCTAAACAAGACTCTCTCTCCAAAACCTCTTTTAAACAAGCTCCCTTTCAAAGAGTACGTAAGAGGGATTTATAGCTTTCAAAGATCCTCCAAAGGTAGATCCCTATTCCAAGGAGAGAATCACTCTTTAGATCCATTAAAAGAGGATCTATGAGATTTTTGGGGATAAAATCTCTCAACTCCACTAAACTTTGACCTTATCCAAAACTCAAGGGATATGAGGAAATCCCATTAGACTCTCAATTCCAACTTGGATTTAGAAAGTGATTTTGAGGAGATTCTCTCATAAATCAATTTCTATTTACAATTTAAAATTCAAATTTTATGAGCACATAAAGTATTAATACTTTTTACCCAAAAAAACTCATAACCTAGACCTCAATAGACTTGACTTAGGCATGGCACAATTTGGAAAATTGTGTCAACAACCTCCTGGATCATACCTCCCCACGGAGGAAATATTTTGGTCCACCAAAAGCTCAAGGAGTTGAAATTGATTATGATATCAATACATTGATTTTCTATAGAATTAGGTACAATTCAATTACACAAACGAAGAATCTGCTTCGAGCTGCTTGAATTATGAGCTGCAACTCTGCCCTTTGTTTGCAAAATCCTGAAATAAATATGTCAATTTGAAAATGTGACTGCAATTGAATTGAATCTAGATACATCATAACTCCTAGGATAAGTTGGTTCACATGCATCATATACAGCTGAAAAGCTTCATAAATGGGTGCAAGAAGAACACTTCGATACAACACTACATCAGCCTAGTGTCTTTTTGTTGACTAGTTTGTTGAAAAATGAAGCGTAGTAATGAGTTTGGGATATGATCCAAGTGATCAATTTACAACGTATAAGCACATCAAAACAACAACCCTCATAATTGATTTCTCTAATTCCTTACAACATGTTATCAATTCATGCAGGTAACCTCCTAAAGGAATTTATAAGAACAGAAGGAAGTTTTGTATCAAAACCTTGGGTTCTACAACATATAAAATCATGTTATAACTACCATTACTCGAGATAGAGTGACATATAGAACTATGGCCATGAAAAGACAAAACGTGACAAATATGGTTGTGGCACGGGGATCTCTCCCACTCAAGAGAGACTAAAATCTCTCACCCTTGCCAAACTTAGCACCCTTGGAAGCCTTGTCATTACCACCCCCACCATGCAGAAGAAAATTATCAAAAACTCCAACTATGATCATAATGCACAGATCAAAAACCTCCCATGATAATGGTCTTGGTCTTAACACAGTAGGAATTTGTGGTGTCGCTTCCATCCTTGGCCTTCATTGGCATCAATCTATGAATAATTAGAATTCCAACCTCCAAAACCGAATCGAGGGTTTCCACAATTGCTTCGATGTTGGCCTCAGTGTTAAAAATAGCAAAAATAAATTCCAATTTAATTTGTCCTTGAATTAACTTGTGAATTAAATCGAAATTCTATTCTCATAGCAACTTGTAATAGTTAACTAAGTTAAATTGAATTTATTGACTTAGGAAATTCGAGTTGGAAATCTATCTAGATTAATGTAGAGTGATCCCTAAATTTTAGGGGCCCGGTTTGAGTTATTTTGAGTTGTAATTAGATAACTCAGTCTAACTGAGTTATAGTTAGTTAAACTAGATCTAACTATTGGAGGAACTAATAGAGGTCTAGTAGTGGAGTAGTGCACCAGTACCACACTAGTTAAATGAAGATTCACTCATAAATAACTCATGCATGCCAGTTTAGAGGAAGACACAATTGAGATTAAAGTTTAGGGAAAGTGTATTATTAGTTGTATAATTTTCCGAGTTGTACATATGGTGCATGCGATCAGTTGAGGACTTACATTTGGATTACGCAGTTATGGAGACTGGATTTCCCAATTAAATATGGGTTGATTCCTTTAGGGATTGCACAAGGAAGTAGGGGCTTGGCAGGGAGCAGAATTGGCTAAGTGTTGGCTTGAGCTGGCTTATGGGGCAGAGAGTTAGATTATACTAGTGCAAGAATTGTTCAGGATGAACAAGCATTGTATTTTCTTCTCCTATCTTCTGGTTAATGCAATATAGATAGTTAGGGTTTTGAGCAGTTTCTTTCCCCAGATAAATATTGTGTTATGTGCGATTGATATTCTTCCTTTTCTGCTTATTATTTTCATCGATCAATTTTAGTTTCAGTTTCCGCTGAAGAGTAGAGAATATTCTTGTCTTGTGTTTTAGCATATCACATAAGTTGTTGAATCTACAGTAAAAATCTACATGGTATCAAAGCTTAAGATAGTATAGAAGACGATAATTCGAGTTTATTGTGCAGGTGAAAATCAAATTTGCAGGTATGTCATTCTACGGTTTGCGACTTGAGTATGCTTTGGAGGGCATCTAAAATTACATAGGTTGGAAGGATAGGATGGAGGTAGTGCTGGAAGACAATGGCCTCAAGGAATTCATAGATCATGACATTCCTAAGCATCATGCATCGAATTCTAAATATCTAGTTGAATGGAGAAAGTGTGTGGTAAAAGCGAGAAGAATTATCCTGGAAGGAGTTTGAGACCACATGGTCTCGAGTCTCCACGGTAAGGATACTCCATACTCAATGTGGAAGGCGTTGACGGATTCGTTTCAAAATAGCAGTGACCATAGGAAGTTAGCACTGAAGGAAAAACTCAAAAAGATCTAGTTGGAGAAGGGTGACTCAATTCCAAAGTACTTGACCACGTTCACCCATTGTCGAGATGATCTTGGAAGTTTCGGGATTACTGTTGTCGAAGACGATATGGTGAGCCTAGCTCTTCTAGGACTTCCCAAGAGCTAGCACAATTACTAGGACTCACTTAATGGGAGGGAGAAGCTACCAGATTGGGAGTGACTGTGGTTGGATTTGGTACAAGAAGAGATTCAAAGGAACAGTAGAGGAGGATCCTCATTAAAGATTGATGATGAGGAAAATTGTGCCTTAGCAGGTAAGGCAAAGAAAGGGAAGGGGAAGGCATCCCATTCCAAATCAAATTCTTGTCATGGAGGCAAGAATGACATGTCAAAAGTCAAGTGCTTTCATTGTCACGAGCTGGGACATTTTTCCACAAAGTGTCCACTCAAGAAGGCCGGTAAGAAGCCCTCAGGAGGAGCGGTAGGTGAGGCTCTTGCCTCACAATTTGAACTGGACTTTACCCTCATCACATGTATGGTTGGAATCGATGATGGGTAGTGTATGGTACCTAGATAATGGAGCTTCTTTCCACATGACTGGTAACAAAGAGCTCTTTAGTAACTTGGACAAGAAGGATCTCCATATGCATATCAAGATGGGTGATGATGGGAGCTATAATGCTACCGGGCTTGGTACAGTTACCTTTCAGAGGGAGTTGGGTTCTCCCCTCACTTTGCGAGATGTTATGTATGTTCCTGGTTTGAAGAAGAACTTGGTATATGTTTCCATGTTGGAGGATAGAGGCTATGATGTGATATTTAGTAAGGGAAAGGCATTCCTTCGTCACACAACCACGGGATAGGTAAAGAGGATAGGGGTTCGGGTGAAGAATCTCTACAAGTTGGAGGTAGAAGATTGTTTTGTCTTGAGCACAAAAGTAGAGAAGGTGCAAATTCAAGACATCAGTGAGTTTTGGCACAGGCGTTTGGGTCACTTGCATCATGGCACTTTGAAAATCATGCAGAAAATTTCTATCGGTCTTCCCAAAGATACACTAGAGCAGTTTGACACATGCAAATGGTGTACTTTGGGAAAATACACCAAAGCTTCCTTTCATGACAAAGACAAATGAGCATAGGCAATCCTCGATCGAGTCCACTCAGATATGTGTGGATCGTTCTCGATAGCATCCACAACAAGCACAAGTATTATGTTATATTTATTAATGATTTTTCTCGTAAATGTTGGATCTTCTTCATGCAAAAGAAATATCATAAATTTTTAAAGTTTTGTGAATTTAAAGCATTGGTCAAGAAATATATTGGTAGAAAAGTTAAATCTCTCAGGAGTGATAACGGTGGAGAGTATGTGTCAAATGAGTTTAAAAACTTCTATGTGGCAGAAGGCATTTAATGAGAGCTGATAGCACAGCATAACCCACAACATAATGGGGTGGCTGGAAGGAAAAACAAAAGCATAGTAGGGGAAACATGGGCGATGTTGCATTATCAAGGCTTACCACTACACTTGTGGGCCAAGGCATGAAACATAGTTGTTTATTTGCATAATAGAAGCCCTCATCGAATTCTTTGGATGAGTAAACCGAAAGAGGATTTTTCAGGGAAGAAACCAAATGTGGGTCACTTCAGGATTTATGGTTCATCAGTCTACTTCCATGTAACCAAAGATTCATGGAAGAATATTGAGCCAACAGCAAAGTTGGGGATATTTTTGGGGTACACTAATACACCTCACAACTATCGGGTGTACCCTGACCAACAGGATGACAGTGGTTCGCATGGATGTAAAATTCGATGAAGAGAAGGCCATGAAATGTTCCCTTGAGAGGGAGCTTCAGCTACATGTGGTTGAGGAGCTTTTAGCTCCTAAGTAGGAACCTCAAATTGATGTGGAGTAGCCACATGCAGAGGATCAGGGAGTGGAGACACCCACCCATGCAGAGTCTTCCGGGTATGGGAGAAAGCACACTAGAGAGGTTGACAGGTTATTACATGATGCGAGAGAGAATGTTGGAGCACCCACATCATAGAGAAAGTAGAGGAGGTCACTAGAGAGGTACACTGGATACATGGATCTTACGAGCAGATGTGTTGAGACCGAGCCATCCTCTTTTGAGGAAGCACTGCAGTAACCGGTTTGGGTTGATGCCATGGTTGAGGAGTATGACTCCATTGTTAGGAAAAGTGTTTAGGATGTGGTCCCAAGACTAGAAGAAAATTCAATGGTGAGTTCCCGATGGCTTTAAAAGGTAAAGAAAGCAGTGGATGGTAGTGTGGAGAAACACAAGGCCAGGTTTGTGGCCCAAGCATTTTATTAGGTGGAGGGGATTGATTATGATGAGAACTTTGCTCCTGTTGGAAGGTACTCATCAATCATATCCATTTTGGCACTATCAGCCGAAATGGGATGGAAGATACATCAGATGGATGTAAAGACATCCTTCCTTAATGGAATAATTGAGGAAGAGGTGTATATTGAGTAGCCTGAAGGTTTTGAAACCTTTCACATAGAGTCGCAAGTGTGTCGACTCATGCAAGTGTTGTATGGGCTTAAACAAGCACCCCATCCTTGGTACAAAAATATCGATAACTACTTCACCGGGTTGGGCTTCACCAAAAGTGAAGCAAATGTGAACCTTTACCATATTGTGGTTGAAGGTAAATTGTTGATTATTGTGTTATATGTCGGCAATTTGATTCTGACAGGTGATGACAAGTTGATCAAGTCTTGCAAAGAGGATCTTGTAAGAGAGTTCGAAATGAAGGACTTAGGGCTCATGCACTACTTTCTGGGCATGGAAGTATGGCAAGTTCATGAAGAACTTTTTGTCTCTCAGGGAAAGTATGCCAACGAGATACTCAAAAAGGTTTCACATGGAGAGCAGTAAACCCATGGAGACTCCTCTAGTAGGTAACTAGAGGAAGGAGGATGCTACTTTTGGTGAAGTAGTAGATGCTACTATTTACAGGCAGCTTGTGGATTCACTCATGTATTTGTTGAACACACGACTGGGCATGTGCTATACATTTAAACATCTTATTCAAGTGATGGTTAAGTCGACCAAGCTATATTGTAAGGTAGCCAAGAATGTGTTGAGATACCTCAGAGGCACTACTCAATATGGTTTATGGTACAGATGGACAGAGGGAGTGAAACTTCAAGGCTTCACCCATGCAGATTGGGCAAGGATTCCATCCAACATGAAGAGAACATCAGGAGGGATCTTCAGTATTGGGTCAGCAGTTTTTTCTTGGTACAACAAGAAACATAGATCCGTTGCACTCAGTTTAGTAGGGGTAGAATACATGGTCGTTAGTCAAGAAGCTTGTGAGGTTGTTTGGATGTGGAAGATTCTAGTTGGTTTTTTTGGTGAGTAGATGGATCCAACTATGATTTACTGTGACAATTAGAGTTTTATCAAACTCTATGAAAATCCAGTTTTTCATGATCGGTTCAAGCATATTGATATTCGGTATCATCATCTTCGATATTGTGTGTAGAGGAGAATTTTGTTGTTGGAGTACATTCCCACAGAGGAGCAGGATGCAGATATTTTGACAAAGGCTTTGTTAAGATGCAAATTCGAGTTTGACAGAGACAAGATCCGGGTAGCTGATAATCCCTTTCTTGTTGAGAGGTAGTGTTAAAAATAGCAACAAGGAATTCCAATTTAATTTATCCTTGAATTAAATCGAAATTCTATTCTCATAGAAACTTGTAATAGTTAATTAAGTTAAATTGACTTAATTGATGTAGGAAATTAGAGTTGGAAGTCCATCTAGAGTCATGTAGAGATCCTTAAATTTGAGGGGATCAGGTTGGGTTGTTTTGAGTTGTAATTAGATAACTCAGTCTAACTGAGTTATAGTTAGTTAAACTAGTTCTAATTATTGGAGGAACTAGTAGAGGTCTAGTAGTGGAGTAGTGCACAGTGCGTCACCAATACCACACCAGTGAACTGAAGATTCACTCATAAATAACTCATGCATGTCAGTTCAAAGAAAGACCCAATTGAGATTAGAGTTCAAGGATAGTGTACTATTAGTTGTATAAATTTCCGAGTTGTACAGATGGTGCATGCAATCATTTGAGGATCTATGTTTGGATTGTGTAGTTATGGAGAGTGGATTTCACAAGTAAATATGGGTTGATTCCTTTAGGGGTTGTGGAAGGAAGTAGGGGCTTGGAAGGGAGCAGAATTGGCTATATGTTGGCTTGAGTTGGATTGTGAGGCTAAGAGTTAAATTGTACTAATGCAGGAATCATTCAAGATGAACAAGAATTGTATTTTCTTCTTAGATCTCCTGGTTAATGCAATATAGATAGTCAATTTTTTGAGCAGTTTCTTTCCCCAAAGAAATATTGTGTTGTGTGCAATTGATATTCTTCCTTTTTTGCTTATTGTTTCCATTGATCAATTTTAGTTTCTGCTGAAGAGTAGAGTAGATTCTTGTCTTGTGTTTTAGCATATCACATAAGTTGTTGAATCTATAGTAAAAATATACACTTAGAACATTGTTGTAATGTGTCAACTCATCCAGAACATGATGGTCGTCGTCTAAACAAAGCCTCAAGAGTATTTGTTTCATTGACATATGCGTTGAACGTGGGTAGTTTCCATTGCGTGGAGTTTCGTGGCATACGACCACATAAAAAACTTTGCATATCATATACCATTGTTATCATACTCAAGCCACGCCATATCCCTCGCCACTAAAGATTGACTGGAGTCAATAGATGGGTTGACCATGTCGTCAATGACATGGAAATGCCACCATTTATTATATGGCATGTCAACTCGTTCAATCGTCGAAATCAGATGAAAAAATCTTGATTACTACCTCGAAATTTGTTTCATTAATGAGGTGCTTGATGGCATCTAGGTCATTGAGATTAGCATTCTTCATAGGAAAAGGAGACATAGATTTATCTATAGCAAAATCATGTTGAACGATGGCTACGTTGCACATGGAACCTACAAAGATTTATGGCTTATTCCTCCACGCTGAAAACATAGCAACTCCATCATTTGACTTATGGAATTGAATGTCATGATCACCATTTAAATTTTCAAGTAGTCAGTTATAGAGACCATTACGTGGTTTGTTGTTTTTTCCACTATGAATTGGGGCTAATCCTGGAACCTTCATCTTCGTGGTTTCCACGTTGACGTGGATCCTGCTAGAACATTCACATATCAATCACATGGTCTTGGACGACATGAAACCATTGACTAATACATGGAGTGTTCATCTTATCATCAACATGGAACCTATAGATATCGTAACAACCACCGTTGCTATGATATCTTAACAAATGCTATCCACAAACATGTTGAAGGAAATGTAACTAGGTTCGGCCTTCATAAATGTACTTTTGATATTTGTATTTATTCAAGAAAATAAATATTGTTTTTACAACATATGGCAATGAGTTTCTTGCTCATTGAAATAGGTCTAACACATGTTAAGTGATATAGGTGAGTCAAATAGTCAAAAGGAAATGTTGAAGTCCTTAAGGGCATGTTACAGCATGTATGAATATGTATTAAATTCAAGAGAATACCTCCAAGTAAAGTCAAGTATCCTCCTATGTAAAGGCACCATCAAAGAAGTTCCTTCAAGCATTCAATAACACCATAGAAACCATCTGAAGTCTGCACAACAAGTCGGCCTACAAACAGTTAAACATGTCAGCCTAGAAGAAGGGACAGTCCTCTATAAATAGAGGTTATCCACTCCATTACAACGCCAATCATGAGCTCTGAAATCCGAGAGAAGAATAGGAAAATAAAGGATGAAAAGGAGGTCTTCTAGGGCAACGAAGGAATAGAGAAATAAGTCGAAGATTAAGGACTGTCTCTAGGGTAAACTCACAGCCACACAACATTAATAAGAAGAAGAAGAAGACTAAGCTAATAAGAAAAAGTAAAAAGACTCCACAAATTTTTAATCCTACTATACCTAATTCGCCCTAGATTCTTCAACATGGTATCAGAGGTAAGGTGGCACATCAAGGAAAGGGCAACTCAAGAACACTCATCAAGGAAACACATCTACAAGGTTGAAGCATCAAGCCAAATATACTCAAGAAATACTACATAGCAAGAAGAAGAGCCTTACATAAAGGAACCCAGAAAGAAGAGCAGATTGAAGTAGGACCTACATTAAGCTACAAGTCATCAAGCAAGTCCACTTGGAGAAGGAAACTTGAATAACATCAAGATCCTAGGAAGGAAAGCCATCAAGTCTTCAAGGAGAAAGCAAATCCACTACATCTCAAAATTTATCAAGTATATGTCCCCTTTTGAATATACATCAATATATTTTTGCAAGGAAAGCAACAAATTGGTAGGTACCAATAACTTAAATCTTGCATGGAAGAAGATGACTAATTTACTTCTCAAAGAGAATGAACTCCTAGAACATGTCAAAGGGAATATCGCTATCCCTACTAAGTAGCAAACTCAAGACTTCGCTAATTACAATAAGGCTGAGACAAGAGCTCAAAGGATTCTAGTAGAATCAATCAAAGACGCTTGCATTCCTTATGTCTCCAAATTTGAAACATCAAAAGAAGTTTATGATAAGCTAGTAGAGTTATTCTCAGTATCCACAACCGGAGAAGTAATATCACTAAGGAATGAATTGTACAAGATGAAGATAACAAAGGAAGGAATGACTCCCTACTTCATGAAAATATATTAAATGAGAGATAAACTTCAAGAGCTTGGGGAAGTCATGTCTGACAGAGAGATGACAACTATAGTACTCAATGCTCTACCTAAGGATTGTGGCAACTTCACATCAAGCATATATTCCAAGAAGGAAGCAACCACACTCAGTGAAATGTGGTATCTATGTAGGATAGAGGAAACTAGACTTAAAGTAAAGGAAGATGTGGAATCAAAGGAGCAAGAATTTGCTACCATGGCCAAGAGAAAGGGAAAATTTGGAAAATTTGGTTCACGAAGAACAAACAACAAAGACATGTCCAAAATCCAATTCTTTGGATGTCAATAATATGGACACTACAAAAGGACTTGTCCTAAGCTTAAGAAGCACAACAACAACAAAAGAAAGAGGGAAGCAGCTCACATGACTCAAGAGGTGAAAGAAGAAGAAAAGAAGCAAAAGAAGGAAGATCCTTCGGATCTCTACTATGACTAAGTCAAACTATTTACTTCAAGTATTCTTTCAAGGTTTTGAATAGGATAGGAGCATGTAGGAAACAAATAAAATTGCATGACTAGAAACATCTTCTAGAATCTAGAAGCATGACGTACATAGAGTTCTAGATACTCATGAAGATGCGGCATTTATAATGAGAATAGAAATGCATGGGTAGAAATATATTATAGAATATAGGAGCATGGTAGATATAGCTCAAGATATTCATGTAAAAAGAGCATACCTATTATAGGACCTCATCCACGATGAAAGAAAAATTGATCATGATTAAGAATCTTATAAGACCTCCATCATCAAAGGAAAGGAAACATTTGCAAGGAAAGGGTCTTTAAGATCCTATAATGGAATCTTAAAAAGAAGGTTCATGAACCAAAGCAGATGTCTCATTGGGAATCCCATCATGGGATTCAAGAAAAGGATGATATGCAAGCATGTTAAGATGAAAAAAGAAGGGCCACACCAAGGACAACCAGATGAAGTTAAGATGATCAAAGGAGAATAAAGATGAGGTACGTATGCATCAAAGTTTAAGTCATGTTATCATTTGTATATTATTGCATCATGGGAATAGTTCTATAACATGATCAAGTATGAATGAATCTCTTTCACCAAGGACATGCTCGAAGGCATGTACTACATTTCAATGAAGGTCAACAAAAGAATATGCTCACATAAGGAGTATAAGATTGCTGACTAAGAAGCAAGAAGAAAGGTTGACTAATCTAGGAAGCAAGCAATGAAATAATTTTGTCACAAGAAGCATAAGATGGTTGACACATCTATATAAGAGGGAGCAAATGAAGAAAGAGATCAAGCATGTGAAGAACACCATGATCATCGAGAATCACTATTTGACAAGATGCTTTGAACATATCTCCCGAAAGAAGGCAGGACAACTCTAACAAAGGAAGGAAGGACCCTTGACACCTATGAAGGCCTTGGGGATATAAAAGATGCAGATAATTGATTCTACCCTACGAAGATGTCATGATGAAGAAGCCATCTAGCAAAAGAAAAAACAATGTTGAAGCAATATTAGGATGAAGTCATGATGGGCTACTAGGTCGAAGCATGTAAACAAGCAAGTACAATGAAGCATCCATGAGAAGAGTATTATGAAGCATGGATAGATGAAAAGGGAGTAGCCATATGACAAGAAAAATTGATGTGTTGCAAGTAAGACACTTTCCATGAAGGAAGTAACGCCATGACAAACCAGGAAGGAAAGTGGTCAATGGATGGTGCCCTACCTAGAAGAAGTTCGAACAAAGACTTCATGATATCAAAAAAAGGAAGGAGATCAAGAAGCTGAAGGACCCACGAAGAAGAAGTTTCTGATGAATGAAAAATTCCCTAGTAAAGAGGGAGCTCTGACAAGTCCCTAATCAAGAGGGAGTTTTGGATCACCCCTGATTACAAAGGAGTGTTATTTGTGTTTTTTCCATCTTATGGGTCATGCACTAGACGAGGACTAACAACTGTAGTTATAGATGAAGGCCAGCAATGGAAATGTAGAAACAAGATAGACACCACATTCTTGTCTTCACTTGGGAAGAAATAATGGGAGGATTAGGTAATCATCTAGCATCCAATACTCTTTGAGTATGTGTAGGGAATCCAAGACAATAGTAGGCAAGAGGATCGATATTCTTTAAGGGCTAGGAACCCAAGATAAAGATAGTCATAGAAGGTCATACTCAGAACACCCGAGTGGGTATGCACCTTGAGAGACAATGATCTAGGTGTCTATAAATCATTGGTCTCATCGACATTGTATTTCATGATCTCATGAAGAGATGGAGTTGTTACTCAAGGGATTTCACTATGACAACGCTGATTGATATGATGCTATAATAGATGGATTGCAAATCTGGTTTCTCTTATGTGAATTCTTCAAAATTGATAATAGTCAAACACCTTGTAATGTTGTATGAATACCTCCCTAGTTAAGAGGGAGTGTTGAATGAAATGTAACTAGGTTCAATATTCATAAATGTACTTTTGATATTTGTGTTTATTCAAGAAAAGAAATATTATTTTTATAATATATGTCAATGAGTTTCTTGCTCATTGCAATAGGTCTAGCACATGTTAAGTGCTATAGGTGAGTCAAATAGTCAAAAGGAAATGTTGAAGGCCTTAAGGGCATGTTACACCATGTATGAATATGTATTAAAGTCAAGAGAATACCTCCAAGCAAAGTCAAGCCTCCTCCTATGTAAAGTCACCATCAAAGAAGTTCCTTCAAGCATGCAATACCACCATAGAAACCATTTGAAGTCTGCACAACAAGTCAACCTACAAACAGTTAAACATGTTGGCCTTCTATTCATCCTAGAAGAAGGGAAATTCCTCTATAAATAGACAATGTCCACTCCATTACAGCGCCGATCATGAGCTTTGAAATCTGAGAGAAGAAGAGGAAAATAAAGGATGAAAAGGAGGTCTTCTAGGGCAGCGAAGGAAGAGAGAAAGAAGCCAATGGTTAAGAACAATCTCTAGGGTAAACTCACAGCCACACATGAATTAATAAGAAGAAGAAGAAGATTAAGCTAACAAGAAAAGGTAAAAAGACTTCACAAATTTTTATCAAGCATCAAAGAATCCCACTATACCTAATTTGCCCTAGATTCTTCAACAAAACAGGTGTTAGGAAAAATACTGAGAGGGGGGAGGTGGGGTGAATCATTATTTTAATTCACTTTATCTTTCAATTTCATATACAAAATTATGTACGATATTGTTCTTAAAGCAACCTACGTATATACATGACTTTAGCGAAGGAAACCAACGTATATCCATTTTATTAATTTTTCATGTATTCCATCATATGTTTATCTTTAACCATTCCATCATTAAATTAATAAATTTCCAATATGCAGTAAAGGATAGAAAATTCATAGCACATAAGCAACACACATAGAACACTAGGATTTTAGGTGGAAACCCAATGTGGGAGAAAACCATCGATGTCGTTGTCTCTGTCTTCTTTCTCATTATGTAAAGAAAATATCCATTACATTTTGTACCGTTGTAGACTCTTATCGATACGTAGGCACCCACCTGCAAGAGGCTACAACGTCCACTCATTCTCCAACACCCACTGGAAGGGAACTACAACCCGCTAAACTCGTTTACTGACTCCTACTAGAAGGGAGCTCCTACCCCCTCTCTGAAGGTTGCAACCCTCAGCTCCTTGTGGACCACTTTTCAAAATATTTCATACTAGATGCACCTGTCAAGCAATCATCAAACAGCCTGTAGGCCACTTTTCATCAAATTTTGATACTAGACCCATATCAACAATAAGCCCAAACCAATATCCAAACTGAAATACTGAAATACAATTTTGAATCACTAAATCTTTGTAAATCAATTGAATTTCTGAAGCATCAAACTACTGAATATAGATCCCAACTAGAACAACTAAACTTCAAAATATGTATGTGATTGTTCTTAATAGAACTTGTGTATATACATGCTTCCTCTACATATCTTAGATTATTGAACACTTAATCTTTTGGCTAACATAATCATTGTAACACGAAATCACCCACTAAATCAAGTACTGAATCATTGAACCTTACCCAAACTTCATAACTAACTAATATAGCAATCAACCCCAACAACACTGCAAGATACATAGCAATACATCATTAATAGACAACAACAAATAGAACAGATATCAACAGTTATCATCAAGTAGCACTGCAAACCTTGACCAGATCTGGTTCAGAATACATACATGCTTATAATTAAGCATACCAACGTATAAACGCACTTATGATGTGGAACACTTGTGTACATATCTCAACATACTGAAAAAATACATCGTCGAATATATACACGACTACCAAGAAATAGATCCCCATATGTACATAACTATTCATAAGAAAACCAACATATAGATCTTAAATCACAAAATCAATCCTTTGCTACAAACACAACACATATTGTGCATACCTTACTGTCAAATCATCAAATTATTGAAGGAACATTCAGATCACAACATCACTTATAACCATAGATATATCATTAAACAAGAAAATCAAACAATCATATATTTCAACATGTCTTCAGATCTTTCATATCTGAGTCTTCTCCTTGCTCTCTGGTGAATACCTATTTTAGATCAGATCTCATATAAATAAACCATTTACTTGCACACAACCCCCTGATATCCATATCTTTATATTTTTTTTCCTTAGCCAATACCTTAGGTAAATCCTTTGGTAACGTCGTTAGTATTTTTTACGGGATCAAATGAATGTTTCCGTACCAATTATTATGGGTCAATACAATGGTAATGACTCCTGGTATCTAGATTTCCATGGTTTGAATTCTATGTGCTATGTTTATTCACAAGACCTACATATGTACGCGTCCCTTCTTTATAGGAACCGCATATACTTTCTCAAACTTCACTAAACTATCATTTCTCTGTCCATATCCTTTGTAGCATCTGTACCAATCTGCATGAGTTCCATAATCACCATATTATAACATTGTTGACAACAAGTAAATCTTTATCAAGTAGGTTTCCATCAAGGACAACACATTAGCCATAATGCCAACAACAAGTTTTCCAAAATGTTGGACAATGTTGATCTGTTCTTTTTGTGCAATCTCTCTCACTCCAACCTGCACAAGCATTGAGGCGCATACGAATAGTGTTGATGGTATGCCTTCTCAAATGGCTTGCACTATCATAAAGGCTTGGAATCCATATGCAAAAAACACATGTGGAACCACATAATGTTGTAACCAAGCGTGGATCAATCTAGAATTATAGTAGAGATTCTAGGCAATATCACCTTCATTCAAGCATCAAAAATATTAACACCTACATCAATGTTATCACCAACATGTTGTTTAGCTGGAATAAATAGAGTTGTTGCAACCATATGTGGAAGGTCAAAGGTCAAAGTTGATCTCATTAAATCTGCAAAGGATTGCTGGAGTCACTTTCCTTAAGCCGAAAATCTAAGCATAAATCGTGGGGACAATATGATCACCACTGATGCTAATTTTCCATTATAAATTTGAAAATCAAAATATCCCACAAAATTGTAAGAAAAATAATCGAAGTAGACAACTGCTTCTCATTGTTTTTTATCTACAATGGAAACAGGAATACCAATAGTATTGTTGTTCAATTCACAAACAAATAGTGCTCAATCCAGTCATAAATGTAAGGTGTACATATTTCAAATGTGTGTCTCGTTGTGCAACTTAAAAACTACATTTATTCCAATGGCTCTCTAGTATAATCTCACTGCACTAAAGAAGATTGTGCAATGATAATTGAGAATAAGCACTCTTGAAAACAAAAATTTTAATTATGCAAAAATTCTACCATTTCTCACCGATCCAATTAAAAGGATCCTATTTTAATATCATGCTTTGTTTTTGACATACTGACCACTTGTTTTATTTTTGCAACTTCCTTTGGTATATATTTTTGCAAGGGTTGTTTATGAAGCTCGGGACGCAAATTCCAACATCTCTCGATCTAGTGCCCATTCCTTTTGCAATGGTTACAAAAATGCATTTCTTATTCCTTGGCAAGAATGCCTTTAAACCTGGAAGAGGTTTCTCTAATTTCTTCTCAAGAAAAATATTCATTTTCATAGTTAATGCTTGATGCTCTTCACACTTAGCCACACAATGATCAAGCCTATGATAAAATGTATAAGGGAACATATTTTGTATCTTCTTATTTAAATGATCATCGAAAGAATATTCATGAGACTTATACATTTTTCTGTTTTCTTTGGATTGATAATTTGACAAGGATAATTCGATTTGGCTCTTCTTTTGAATCACTCATCTCTTGGTGGAGACAACTTGTCACCATCATTACTGTCATGGTGCACTGCATCATTAATTTTCAGGAGTCCCTTTGATAGGAACTCAATATTTGACAATTGCCTGTTTAAGCAATTTTGGAGCATTCTCCAATGTCTTCATGAGTAAATTTCAATCCTTCATTCTGAGGTTTTCTCATTACCTCAATAGGATTGATGATGCCTTGACCATTGACTCCAAGGCACTTTCCTTTGTAATCCATCTTAGTTAACAACTTCATACCAATCCCCTTGGTATGCTTCTGAAAGGATACAAAATATGCATCGTCATTGTTAAAAAAGGGTATAGAAAATGAAGGGATTTTTACCTACTTTGTCCCCTGTTCATATGCTTGATTAGTCAACTCCTTTGTCTTTTCTATCGATGATGAAGTAGTAGAGGAAGCTTCAAGAAAACCACTTTGTTTGCATGGTTCGTAAGAAGTATTATTCAACTGAAAAAAGGTACAAATATCAGTATTCTCTTGATAAAGTCCATATCTTGTATACTTTCCATGACCACAAACCTTTTTTGCCTTGGAGGGACATTTTATTGTTTTGATGGTCGAACATTCGCCAATTTTATCTTACAGAGAATTTTGCAATTGAAGATGTATTTGTCTTTTCTCGTCCTTTACGGCTTCAAGCAATCTTCCCAGCTTGAGATTCTCCACTGAAAGTGATAAGTTAATACCCTCCAGTTCTTGGAGTCTATTTTGGAGCTCTTGGTTTTGTCTTCCAATATCTTCACTTGCTTTTACAATTCATTTCTTTCTCTGTTGTCATTATACAATTCCTCTACCATTTTCTTCATGGTTAATAAATCTTGAAAAAACTTTCGAATCTTGATAAAGATTTTCCAAAAAAGAATCAAAATGTGACATTTTAAACCAAAGGGAATTACCTTTTCCTTGATTGAACTAGATTTGGAAAATGTACCCACTAAGCCAAACAATCAACCACTCTGATACCAAATGATCTGAAAACTAGAGAGCATTAAACTTGCAACATAATCCTTTACGCGATTGTAAGGGCTTGTGAGATTAAGTTCCAAAATTACAGCATAAGCATGTAGAACATCACATAAAATTGTAACTTAAGAGGCACAATAAAAACATGAACAAGACATGAAGGATAGAAAACTTGAATCATCAAGACAAAGATGATAACAAAGTTCACCCAATCAACCCTTCCACTGGGCTACATCTTTGGATTTGCCTCCAAAGGTTGAATCACTTTATTGCCTTTCTTCCAAGGGAATGTGTACAATGCTTTACAAAAAGGATTGAATCCCAACAATTGCCTTCTACTACCAAAGAGTTCTCAAGGCTAAAAAATTGCATACATTTCTTCAACACCTAAGAAAGGCATCCTCTCTTGAGCTCTCAAGGCTTCTAAACAGTAGTCTCTCTCCAAAACCTCTTTTAAACAAGATCCCTTTCAAAGAGTACATAAGAGGGATTTATAGCTTTCAAAGATCCCTAAACAAAGGAGAGGATATCTCCTTAGATAATTATTCCAAGGAGAGAATCACTGTTTAGATCCATTAAAAGAGGATCTATGATATTTTTGAGGATAAAATCTCTCAACTCCCACCAAACTTAGACATTATCCAAAACTCAAGGGATATGAGGAAATCCCATGAGACTCTCAATTCCAAATTGGATTTAGAAATTTATTTTGAGGAAGATTCTCTCACCAATCAATTTCTATTTACAATTTAAAATTCAAATTTTATGAACACATAAAGTATTAATACTTTTTACCCAAAAATATTCATTACCCGGGATATTTTTAGGTCTAAAATGGGCCTCCTAAGAAAAATGTACAACCAAAATAAACTTTATAATAACCAATAGGATTCAAGATGATGATTTCAACCATGGGGGATGATTCACCATTTTTGGATTAAAAAATTAAAGAGAATAAAAAATAATAAAACAATAAAACTACTTTTTTCAACTCATATTTTCAATTTATCTCCCTAAGGGTTTACTCAAATTTTGAGTGGAGTACTCATTGGATGGAAAATTTAATTCTTCATCCAAGGAGTACCCAAGTTGCATACTTTCGATGGACCTTGCCACACAAAAAATGAGAAATACATGAAAAAGAGTTATTGCAATCATGTTTTTCATGTATTTCTCATTTTTTGTGTAGTGGGGTCCATCGAAAGTATGCAACATGGGTACTCCTTGGATTATGAATTAAATTATGCATCCAAAGAGTGTCGTCGCTCGAAATTTGAGAAAACCCATAGGGAGATAAGTTGAAAATACGAGTTGAAAAAATAGTTTTTCTTTTTTCCCTCTAAAATATGATGATGTAATCTAATCTTATTTTATTATTTCCACTATTTTTTATAATTTCCTTAGGAGGCCCATTTTAGACCTCGAAATTCCCCTAATAAGCTAGACCTCAATAGACTTTCCTTAGTCATGGTACAATTTGGAAAATTGTGTTAAGATCCTCCTGGATCACATGATAACAAATAACCATCCTACAAGTACAATTTTAGACTTTCCAGGGTTAACATCATGTCGATGGCCCAAAATGACCATTCAAAATTATAAAGGAGACCACTCAGTTGGGAACTTAAATCAAGTCCTTTTCCGTTTGGAATGGTGGTTATAATTGGTTCAATTGGGTCCAGTTACCCTCTCTATATCTTTGCTGGTTTAAAGTGTGTCTTTAAATAACCAACAAAGAAAGAGCAATGGATTAGCCTTCCTGTTGTGCATGGGAAAGGAAGAAAATCAGTAAATTTGATTTAAGGCTCAGCGAAACCACAACTATGGTTTTGCCTCTTTTAGAAGAGGACTTCTAGAATGCAAGATTTAATCTAAATGTAGATTTACTCTATAATGCAAGCAAAAGGAAAACTATGCTAAGCCTATCTTGATGGAAAGAAGGATTAGTCCTTACTGTTGGACACCTAATCCTCTAAGGGTTGGTGTGGAATTTGAACAGCCAAAATGAGTCCAAGGGACCACTTGGAATATGAAACCAAGCATCACTCCTATGTATTATAAATATGTATCATTGTGAATAAGATAGTAATCTCATGTTTATCCTTCCTATTTTGCCTCTGTCGTGTATGTGTTTAACATGGTATCAGACCGGAAGATCTCCTGCCGTGCTCATATAATTTGAGCCACTTGTTTTGTGGACTCTCTAAATCTCGGCTCTGCCTTCCTGTCGCCTTCTTATGTGTCAAAATTGCCATTATTATTCTTGCTACACGTTGTCCCACTACCTTCCTTAATTGTCAAGTTGCAGACCTGCACCAGACCTTTTCAAAATTTATATCTCACTTGTCACATTGTTTGTCAATTTACTACCAGAAATAACTGTTTGCATTCCAGATTGTAAGCGGAAACTAGAGTGCACAACAGAGAAATGGAAGTGTCGGGAGGTTTACAGCAGACGTTGAACATCGCCACCGACAGATTGTCTATGAAAAAGATAGACCACAGTTTAATGAATAGTAGAATGAGTTGCACTAATCACATTAATGGAATACGATTTTTGAACAGCTAAAGACCATCTTCGTCGGGCTTGATCTTGACTTAGATGGAAGCCTGAGATTATATGTGTGTTGTTTATACATCCAAATGTCATTTCTTTACATTGATTAAAGGTCGATGCTTCTCTGTGTTGATTAAAAGTATTCGTGTGTGCATACATGTGCATTGGAATCGTTAAAGTTTTATATGTGCAGAGTTGGTATTGTGTGTTAAGTTATTTATGAATGTGAACATTGAATCACTAATTTGAAGGTCGAATGAATCATTTGGCATGAATATCATCTGCTCCATTCTGTGTTGTCATTCTTGCATAAATCCCTAAGTAATTCCATCGACTGTAATTGAGTGGATCGTTGCGAAAAACTGCTACATGATGGGGAGAAAAGAGGGACGCAAATTCAACAAGAGCTAAGGATAAAGGATCTACTTTGGACATGTATGGTTGAGTGGGTATGTGAGATCTCATTCTTGAAGGTTAAGTCACTGTCTTCATATTTGGGCAGTGTATCTTTGTGGAAATGATTTTTACACAAAATTTTGTCATTGTCCCTGTACTCCCCATTGCTTGATCCTAGAGGACATCTACAGGGAACCCTACATGCTTTCCCTTTATGAAGAAACTCCAATTGTGTCCTTCTTCATGAGCAGAACAATTCCATTTTGCACCATTTCCCCAAAATATTTTGTTTTTCCCAGTTTACAAGACCGGCGCCAATGACCTTTGTCCTCCTCGTGTCGATATGCAGGGATTAACATTGCCCCTAGCACCGACTAGAGTGACTGGACTTTGTTCTAGTCGCGTTGATCCTCTTATGGAAAGTTTTTTAAATAAGGAGTCAAAGCTTCCAGCTCTAGAAGCTTCGTAACAAAAGTCTGGTAAATGGTTGAGCCGGATGGAGTCGAGGATGTCAGTCTGGGCTCCTTTCCCCTATAATGATGGAACTACCTCGAGAGATAAGACCTTCTCCCATGAGAAGAGGAACCATCTCCCATCCATTCAAGCTATATAAAACTCCATTTTTCCCAAGCACATGCTAGTGTTGAAGTGTTAATGTTGGTGTGCTAGTGCTAATTAAGTTTGGAGTAAACAACAAGCTATTCATAGTTGTATCTCTCTAGTTGTATGAGGGATAAGTGTGAATTTAGTTTAGTGTGAAGCCTAAAGTGAAGAGCCTTAAAACTATCATTGTTGAGAACATCATTGAATGCTAACGGAAGTGTGTGGGAACCCAGTTTTGTCAGAGGAGAATATCAACGTCAAGACAATGGTTGTAATCTCTTCTTGGTTCAATATATATGCAACTATCGATTGATCCTACATAATGTTTCATCTTACATGTTTATGACTTAATGTTTCTTGACTTTTTAAGTAGGTTGAATTACAATTTGTCTATTATCACGATTGTTGTTTGTTCTTGTTTACTTGTTTCAGGTGTTCGAAGAAGGAAACGAGAGATAGCTGGAGTGAGCAAGCAAAATCATCATCAAACGAGATAAGCGTACTAAGAGGTAGGCCCTCTTAATTGGTTCTAACCTACGGAAATCTTCCATAGAATGTATGAGTTGTGGTTATACCCATTATCAAGCTAGAGGAATTGTTTGTGTCCGCACTCATAATTTTACTTCACCACAAATTGGCGACTCCACTGGGGAACCAATCCTTCTGTTTTTTTGCTTGGGATTTCATGGTTTTGTGTGAACTTTTCTAATTTCTTCATTTCCCTTTAGTTCTGTCTTCTTTTCTTTATTTACTGCTCTGGGTCTGAAATTCACAGTAGCAAGTTTGGTCTAAACTTTTGAAAAAATTTATTCTTTTCTTTGCATCCTCGCTCAGCGTGCTTATTTTGCTGATAGTCGCACCGATCAGCACGATATGCTGAGAAACAGTCACGCTGATGCCTGTAGGTGAAGATTAGGGTTCACCCCAGATCTTGGCCAGTGTGTCTTGCTCTCTTGATTTCTGCCTTGTAGGTTGTTTAGACTATCTTCTCCCTGACTAGAAAGCTTCATTTAGCTTGCTTTGTGTTCTTGCTTGGTTTAGCCCACCCTCTAATGTCTTAAGTCTGGCCCTGTGTGAAGTTATTTTTTATTTTTTCTTTCAATCCCTCGATTAGCGCTAGTTTTCAGTTAGGCAGTCACGCCAATTAGGCCATCAGCGCTATTTGTAGTACTAGTCAGTTGTGTCGGTCGTGCATATCGACGCTAGTTGTCAGTTAGGCAGTCACTCTAGTATCTGAGTTAAGAAAAAAATTAGAATTTCTCCCATTCCAGTGCTAGTGTGTCTTGACCCTTGGACTCTCTTCTTCCTCCCACAAGTGACTAGGATGCTTTGTTTTCTTCATTTTCAATTGAATGAGTGAAAGAATCTCGTTTTTTCTCTTATTTCAAGTGTCCCTTTTCTTGTTCCGAGCATAGATTACGTTTCTTGGTTTGTCGATTAAAGCATTTATGTGTTTGGTTTGTTCGATTCAGGGAAGAAGTTTCTTTTAGTTTCATTTATCATGCTTTGGATTTGATTGATGCTAGTTTGTTCGGAACTGTGAATTTTTCATTAAAGTGCTTTATGTGAAAGATTCATTTTGCATTTTATGAAAAGAAGAACACCATTCTAGTTTACTTAAGCGAAAATATTGCATTAGTAGCATTATTGAGAAGCTAGAATTGCATCATCATAGGCATGAGATCTGAAATACAATTCTTTTGTTCTTAAGGGAAGATTAAGTGCATTTAGGACATTTAGTAGTGAAATATTTCATTCTTCGATTGTTGCATTAATTTTGTGTTCTCTATCTCTCAATTAGCGATAATTTTCATTGAAGGCAAAGATCTCTTATCTCATATAGCTACATGTAGGAGTTTTGTCTAGATCATAGCGGTAAGTCCTTGTAATTGAAACCTAATTCAATATCAACCGTTAAAATTCGAATTAACCTAAGGAAGCATTGAAACTTAACACTCACATTTAGTGGTCTAGGCTAGAGACGTGTTCCGACATCTTTAAACCTAGTAGTTTTCGTTCTCTTCGGCATTAGACATCGCTAGTACAAACTTGTGCTCCCTGTACCGTCGTGTATATAAAGGGAGACCCCACTAGGTCTGCAATCCTTTATCCGTAGGAAGCTGAGTCTGTCGCCTTGTAAATGTGATACACCGAACACAGCATTCGGGGAGATTGTCTACCCGTACTTCTCGGTTCGCTGGGAGGTATTCTGCAGTTCACGGTTACGTGGTAATCCTTTTTCCAAGAATACCCTAAGTAGTCATTTTTTATCTTCACTGACTCTTTAAATTTAAAATATCATCGAGCACATGTCCTTTCGAGCTCGTTAATTCCGAAAGCAACTAGAGTCACCTTTAGTCCTTTTCTCGACTCTTAAAATATGAAAAGGTAAGTTTTGTTTCAATGTCTTAAAATTAACTGCCCACAAAATATTCCTGGTTAAAGTTATCTTCCTTAGTGATTCTTTAGGGTTGATTCCAATGGAAACATTCCCAGAGTCTACCAGTCAAGGGTTCCCCTCGAATGGGAATCCTGGTCCTTTTCCTTCTTTTGGAAATGTTGGTGCTCCTTATATGGCAACATTGTCCCTCCCTGGGTTAACCATTGGTTTACCTGTCTGGTTATTTTCGACCTCGGTGGTCCTGAGTGTCCCGACTCCTATGCAAACATCTCCTTCATTTGAATCACATCATGTTGATTCTAAAGTTGACCTCTCACCTTCTTCCCCTATTTATTCACCTTCCTCTTCTACTTCTCCTGGTGAAAGTTTCAAATCCAGTAACCAGGAGGCTAAGAAGAAGAAGAAGACGAAGAAGAAGAAGTCAGATAAGCGAGAGGCCAACCATGCAGCTATTGCTCTAAACGCACATCTTGTCGATAAACCTTTTGATCCTCCACGGAAGGTTAGATTCCCTTGCAAGCTGTGTAAGGGTGACCATCTCCTACGAGACTATCCTAGCATTCCCAGAGTCTTAGAGGTATGGTCTTAGAATCTGGATCGACCATCCCCATCGACCTTTGGAGAACATGTCGATTTTGCACCCTCAGTTAGTAATGGTAAGAAGAAAGGGAAGATTAGATTCCCCTGTAGGTTATGCGAAGGAGAGCATCTTCTTCACCTTTGTCCTCTTAAAAGTTTTGGAAGACCTTACAGCTCCTCAACCCGAACTTCATGCTGGTTATCAGAGGCTTTCTTCTAACCATCTCCTGGTTGGTAAAGAGATAGACTTGGATTCATCTCTTTCTCGTCCTGCTCTTCCTGAGCGAGACTCTCTTGTGTCTGTTCCTAACCAACCATTGGTCGAAAAGAGTGTCGACTTGGTTCCGCCACTAGTTTCTCACTCTGTTATGGAAGAGAGTGGTGATCATACTGCTCATGTTCTTCTCATCTCCTCAGATTCTCATGAGTCGAAGAGTGGCCCTCCCGTCCCAGTTGTTCAGGAGTTCTTCTATTCCTGCAAAGCATGGGGGCAATCATAAGATGCCCCCACCAAGTAGTTATGTCATTTCTTTCGAATGGAGTCACTTGATTGCTTTCTGCCTCCCATCTTATGTGCCTTTCCAGATCACAGTACAAGCCTATAATATGGTAGTACCTGGCACTATATTAGATGAAGGTGTGTCTATTAGCATCATGTCTTCTACTACTTGGCAGGCTTTAGGTTCCCCACAACTTGTGCCTGTTACCCAGAATCTGTTGGCTTTCAATGGAGAAACCAGTCAGCCCTTAGGGATCCCTCGAAAGTTCCCTATTACTTTGGGAGGGAATACTGTCTATATAAATGTGATGGTAGTCCAAGGTCCCTTAGATTTCATTCCTCTCCTTGGATGTGACTATGTTTATGTCATGGGATCTCTTATTTCTTCACTTTTCCGTGTGGTTTGTTTTCTGCATGAAGGGAGAATTGTGACTATTAATAAATTGTTGTTCATTGGTCACCAAGCACCTCATTTGAAACCATCATCCCCTATCAGCTCTTGTTTGCAAGCAGTACCTTCCCTGCCACAGGTCAATTATGTGGCTACCCATTCTGTCTCCACATTTGTTGATGATCACTCAGATGGTATAGTACATTATGTACTAGGGACATTGGAACCCGATCTGTCTTTGGTACCAAATGACATGTATTCCTCCCAGGGCATGGTTCTTCCGTCTAGTGAAGACCTCTTGGGAGCCATGTTCTCTTATGGGTCATGAACAGACATAATGAGGATATATCCTAGTCTTGTGTCAACCTAGTTAAAAAATGAAACAAAGGGTGTGAGCATAGTTCTTTGTCCTGTGTCAAGCTCGTTAAAAAATGAAACAAGGATCTCGAGGATAGTTCTTTTACTGTGTCAACCTCATTAAAAAATGAAGCAACTCCCTTTTCCAAATCGATTCTTTGATTAAGATATCGTAAAATCCCAATCGAGTATTTCTAAGCTCTTGAAAGTGAACATTCATTCCATTCACTTAGTTGACTAAAATGAAGCTTGGGGGGCATGTACCTCGATTGAGTCATTATGTCAGGGGCATGCAAAATTATAGAAAACATGGTTTTTCGTTTCAAGCTTGTGTAAAAATGAACTCATTCCCAATTTACATCTCGTGATTTCTCTTTTTATCAGCTAATTTCTGCTAGATGAGCCTTGGTTGTTTCATTCCATTGCCACCATCTCGTTGGTCGATCATATGGTTTCACTTGGTTGTTTTTCTTTTCCTTAGGAACCACAGCGATGAGTGTTTTTGTTAGCCAGCCTCTTGACCATTACATGTTTTGAGCAGTTCCTCCATTACCAGAACCAGTTGTTACCCTTTATACCACTCGTTCCTCCAGGATGAGTCAACTTTAAGCTCTTTTCTGACTCATAAAAATGAAAGGATTGCCAATTATTTTTCCCTTTTTCACTCGTTAAAGAGAATAAAAATGGGGGGTCTACTTTCAAGCTCTTTTCCAACCCTTTAAACACAAAAAGAATGCCGAGTTCTTGTCATTTTGAACTCGTTTAAGGCTGCGAAATGTCGTTCATCCAGTATATGTTTACCCTTTTTTCGGGCTGAAATGAACCATTTACAAAAAAGGTACTCCTTGACTGAAATGGTCAAGTGGTTCTCTCAAGTATTGTTTTCTACCTTTTCGGGCTCGAGAGACACAAATGTACAAAAAGGGACCATGTGGAGTTTTCTTTTCCGTGTCTTTTTCAAACTCTCTAAACATGAAAAAGATACCGAGTTACGCCTTTGTCGAACTCGTTAAAATATTAAATGACATTGGATTTGTCACCATCACGAACATGAGCTTCTCCTCCCTAGGGCTCATTAAACTTACTAGTTCGGATTCGTCCAAAGGATAAACTTACAGTGCAAGCATATGCTATCCCCTTCAAGCTTGTGATTAAAAAATAATTGGGGTACCTGCCAAAAATGGTGGGGGAAAATTTGGAAATATAATCAATTGTGTCGATAACTCAATCTTGAACATGACACTTTCTGCTTCGTGTCGGGATGGGATATCCTCCTTTGTATCGTTGACCTCCTTGGGTTGGGTCATTTATTTTTGCCTTTCATTTGATCTCTACCACGTCATCATGACCACCGATCTTATGGATCCAAAAGCTCACAAACTTCCAGTCGTGTCGCCGATATGTTCAAGAGTTGTCCTTCTGCAGTTACACTTACCTCTAATTCTCTGTATCATCCAAAATCATTTTGCATCCCTTTGTCTCATGTTGATGATGTGGGATACATTATGGCCCTCCTTCAACACGGTCACTTCCTGTCGACTTCAACTCATTATCCGGGAAGTTGACTGAGAGACTCCCTTCCAGTACCTTAGAGCTTGCATGCCCTAATGGCAAGTTCTTCGCACTCGACGACCAATTCACATCATTGGCTTTCGATCGGGTGATTTCACAGGTGTTTGACTTTAGTTCCTCTATTCACATTCCGTGGATTGTGTTGATAGTACCTTGAGGACCATTGTCATTATTGGTGGTTTCTCTCATGCTTGTTAACAATTTACATCATTGACTGGTAATCAAGCGATTTTCTAGCATGTTCGACGTCAACACATCTATTCACATGTTAGAATTTGTACTTTGATTGGGTCATGTTGGAGCGCACAAAAGTCCAAGTTGTGAAGTGATGTGACATGGTTATGTTGATATACATGCTTTCAGATGGATGGCTGCAACCATACCATGAGTTATCATATGTGATCCTTCTCATTATTGGATGGTTGCGACCATACCTTGGTTTCGATATGGTCCTCTTTAACGAATGGTTGCGCCCATACCTGGATCCATTTACATGCTCATTCTCTGGATGGTTGCACCCATACCACGATTCATGTATCATTTGACATAGTTTTTTAGTTATGTATGTGTATATGTACTTTCTTGCAGGTTTTCTGACGACAGACTCTGGTTCTCCGCACTGATTCATAAATCATTTCATCCCTCACTTTAGTTCGACCTTCATGATTTAGGGGGCATCTATTACACAACATTTTGTCACTGTCCATGTACTCCCTGTTCCTTGATCCTAGAGGACCTCTACAATGAACCCTACATGCTTTCCCTTTATGAAGAAACTCTCATTGTGTCCCTCTTCATGAGCAGAACAATTCCCTTTTGCACCATTTCCCCAAATCTTCTGTTTTTCCCAGTTTACAAGACTGACACTAATGACCTTTTTCCTCCTCACACCAATATGTAGGGATTAACATTGTCCCTAGTGTCGACTGAAGCGACTAAGCTTTGTTCCAGTCGTGTCGATCTTCTTATGGAAATTTTTTTAAATAAGGAGCCGAAGCTTCCAGCTCTAGAAGCTTCATAACGAAAGTCTGGTAAATGGTTGAGCCGATGGAGTCGAGGATGTCAATTTAGGCTCATTTCCCCTATAAGGATAGAACTACCTCAAGAGATAAGACCTTCTCCCATGAGAAGAGGAACCATCTCTCATCCATTCATGCTATATAAACCTCCATTTTTCCCAAGCACAAGCTAGTGTTCAAGTGTTAATGTTGGTGTCCTAGTGCTAATTAAGTTTGGAGTAAAAAACAAGCTATTCATAGTTGTATCTCTCTATTTGTGTGAGGGAGAAGTGTGATTTTGGTTTAGTGTGAAGCCTAAAGGGAAGAGCCTTAAAACTATCATTGTTGAGGCCATCATGAAATGCTAACGGAAGTGTGTGGGAACCTAGTTTTCTCGGAGGAGAATAGCAACACTAATCTCTTCTTGATTTAATATATATGAAACTATTGATTGATTTCCTACATAATGTGTCATCTTACATGTTTATGGCTTAATGCTTCTTAACTTGTTAAGTAGGTTGAATCACAATTTGTCTATTATCATGGTTGTTGTTTGTTATTGTTTACTTGTTTTAGGTGTTCGAAGAAGGAAACGAGAGATAGTTGGAGCGAGCAAGCAAGGTCATCATCGAACGGGATAAGCGTACTAAGAGGTAGGCCCTCTTAATTGGTTCTAACCTAAGGAAATATTCCATAGAATGTATCAGTTGTGGCTAGACCCATTATCGGGCTAGAGGAATTGTTTGTGTCTGCACTCATAATTTTACTTCACCACAATGAGTTGTAAAGTTTTTCAACATCCTACAACTGGAAAATGCCATCGCAACCATAGAGCAAAGATATAGATGTTGTGTCATTCTTCTTCATGATCTTTAAGGTGGTGATGTGAGTGGTACCGGGATGGAAATTCCATGAAGTTAATTATGGGTGCTCTCAATCGATCCTTTCAGTAGTCAAAAGCAGAGAACGAATAAATTCTCAATAATGTGAATGAATGCATGCAGGGGAAGAAAAAATCAAGAAGCAATTTGCATCGAGCTGAGATGGATAAAGCTTTAGGTTTCATGTTATTTTGTAGTAGATTGGTGCAGGGCGCTCTCGACCAGGTTTGATGTGTCTGTCATCCACTGTGACCGTTAGATTGGACCCACGAACCTACAGCTCTTGTGGCTGGATTCTTGAATGCCTCGAGTTCCCAATGTGTTTTTATAGCATATGGTTCATAAATTGTGGCTCCTTCTTCTGTGATCTTTGCTATTTGTAGTTTGTTAACAGTTGACGATATAAAAGTACAAGCATGCACTTTTCCAGAAGCTTGACACCTTCTTCAAAGCTCCTCCAAAGCAGGTGCTATGGCAGCTAGCTAATCCTTTAATGTGCCTGTTTGCCTGTCCACTCTGCTAAAGAATGAGCACTCTCCAAGAGCATAAGTGACATTTTCCAGTTCGGCATCAGCCTGTGCGAATTGCAAATGAAGCTGAGCTTTGAACTTGCTTACTTCATCCACTTTCCTCTTTAGGTCCCCATGGGTTTTCTTGTACAGAACGGGATTCTGAATTCGCGTAGACGACATTATTGATATAAATTCAATTCGTAAAACCTGTAGGCTAGTCTGGTTCGGTCCTTTGAGTACAAAGGACTTTAGATATGAATGAAATTGGATTTCTTTGATGTGGGGGAAGAAGGAAGTAGTTGGTAGGCTTCTAAAGCTAGAGATACATCTCAGTATGTCACTCCTTTTGCGTGTATTTAGGCTTGGGTTGAATCCCTTTCTGCAGCATGGCCGATTATTCCAAATAAATATTTTTCAATAGGGTTTTACAGAGTCAATCCAACGCACTATTATCCAAAGTGAGCACTCCTTTATTTCATTTTGGGAGTACATTTGAATCCACAAAATTAAACTCTTTGAAAATGGCCAAACTTGATAATATACTAGAGATGTTAAGTACTCTAATACATTCCACTGTAGATGAGATGGTAAGCATAAAAAAGAGAACTCTCTTTGACATTCAAACATGTCTACATAATGCACAAGGAAAAATGGAATTTTGGTAGCTTGAGTCTCAACTTCACCAACATGAGTTACAACAGCATAAGCATCATGACACCCATCAACAACGAGCAAGTGGTCAAATCAGTAACATCGAGACAAACTTCCATCAGCAACAAATAAATAATGTTGATCTAGTACCCAATGAAGGAGCAGATTTGCATGCAGATGCAAAAGTTCAGCATACACTTCCCAAGACCATCATCAGACCTTGGGAAGAGCTTGTCCATAACAAGCACAAAACTGGACTTGGATACGATAAGGATGTGTCCTTTCATATTTCAGAGTGTTAGATTTCTTCATGACAGTTCACCTTCAGTTGTTCCAAATTCTGCTCCTCTTCCACAACAACAACAATAAAATGTTATATGCCAACATTGTGACCGAGTTGGCCATATGAAAGATCGTTGTTTTGATCTTCATCCATGTAAGCACTATCATAAAACCAGTCATTCTTCAAATAGATCCTTCAAAAACAAGCCTCCTGCAAGAACAAATATTCGTCTTGGATGGATCACTTCTTGGCAATGGGCCTCAAAAGCCAAGAAGATATTTCAGTCATATGTCAGAACTTGTTCTAGAGTATTGAACAATCTTGTAGTTGAGTTTTCTTCATCTTCTCACCTTGTATCTGACAGAGGGGGAAGTGATGGTCATATACAAGCTTCAAAGCCACATCAAGTGAGCCTGAGCCATAACCTGTCATACCAGATTCAGAGTTGTAGCCAGAGACAAAGATGCCCCTGAGCATGCCTTCATTTGGTGATGTCTCTTCAAATAATTTAGGACACTTCCTCTAGCAGAAGACTCCAACTTCTTGACTGCTTTTGAAGAGTTCTCGGAATTTCATTAAGCATTCCAGAGTTGATGGTCATCCTTAAACCATTACAAGTTGAGACCTCCCTTTTCAAGTTGAGGTTCTCCCTTTTTATGCGAGGTGAGACCTCCCTTTCAAGGTTGAAGGTTTCCCTTCTTCAAAACATGAGGAGCACTTCCTCTAGCAAAAGAATTGAGATTCATGCCATATTTGGAAGAGTTTCAAGGAACTGCACAAAGAGTTCCAGTGTTGGTGGTCGTCCTTAAACCACCCCCTTATACTAACATTTCAGAGAGCACATTCAACCTAGTGCTGCCATGCATTTTTGCACATTTTGTATTACAGCTCTCTTCTTGGATTCATACATACCCCTTTGGATTAAGGGGGCAAATGTCAGACACCTAATCCTCTAAGGGTTAGTGTGGAAGTTGAACAGCCAAAAGGAGTCCATGGAACCACTTGGAATATGAAACCAATGGTCACTCCTATGTATTATAAATATGTATCATTGTGAATAAGATAGTAATCTCATGTTTATCCTTCTTATTTTTCCTCCGTCGTATATGTCTTTAACATAATAAAACTATTATTTCAGCTCTTATTTTCAACTTATCTCCCTAAGTGTTTACTCAAATTTCGAGTGGAGTACTCATTGGATGAAAAATTTAATTCCTCATCCAAGGAGTACATAGGTTGCATACTTTTGATGGACCTTGCTACACGAAAAATGAGAAATACATGAAAAAATGTTATTGCAATCACATTTTTCATGTACTTCTTATTTTTCGTGTAGTGGGGTTGATTGAAAGTATGCAACATAGGTACTCCTTGTATTATGACTTAAATTATGCATCCAAAGAGTGTCGCCGCTCGAAATTTGAGCAAACCCATAGGGAGATAAGTTGAAAATACGAGTTTTTTCTTTTTTCCCTCTAAAATTTGATGATGTAATCTAATCTTATTTTTTTATTTCCACTATTTTCTTATAATTTCCTTAGGAGGCCCATTTTATACCTCAAAATTCCCCTAATAGCTAGACCTCAATAGACTTTCCTTAGGCATGGTACAATTTGGAAAATTGTGTCAAGATCCTCCTGGATCAGATAATAACAAATAACCATCCTACAAGTACAATTTCAGACTTTCCAGGGGTAACATCCTATCAATGGCCCAAAATGACCATTTAAAATTATAAGGGAGACCACCCAGCCGGGAACTTAAATCAACTTCTTTTCCATTTGGAATGGTGGTTCCAACTAGTTCAATTAGGTCCAGTTACCCTATCTCTATATCTTTGTTGGCTTAAAGTGTGTCTTTAACTCACCAACAAAGAAAGAGAAATGGATTAACCTTCCAGTTGTGCACAGGAAAGGAAGAAAATCAGTAAATTTTATTTAAGGCTCAGCCAAACCACAACTATGGTTTTGCCTCTTTTAGAAGAGGACTTCTAGAATGTAATATTTAATATAAATGTAGATTTACTCTATAATGCAAGCAAAAGGAAAGTTGTGCTAAGCCTATCTTGATGGAAAGAAGGATTAGTCCTTCTTTCTACCAAGAGAAATATATTAACATTATTGTGATTTTAACATGTCTAGTTTATATGAGTATGTGGATAATGAAGTAGTTCAATTAACTAATATTATAATTACCAAACATGCTTTTCAGATATTTATTAACAATTAATGATGAACCAATCACATTAGGAAGTAGTTCACATAATGCCAATGGAAATTAAACCATCATTAGATGGAAGATTTCTAAGTAAATAGTTACTCAGAAATCTGGTTTTAATATATCAGAGCAAAAGATACAATTGACAACAGATTCATGAGACAAACAGATTAGATAGTTAATCTGTAAGACATGTATTTATATCGACAATAGTGCACAATATAAATCCAATCAACATAATTTTTCCATCAAGAATGAAATTCACATTAAAAATAATAGTATTTATAGAACAAATTTATTTGAGCCTGTTCTCTTTCTTTGTTCTTTAAATATGATCTCCTACAATCTCCTCCAAAGCATAAACTCTACTGCTAAAAGCAAGAACCGCAATACTGCAAGCACTGCCTCTCATACATAATTCAGAATGAAAATAGACAAGTCCCAATAATTCCCAGATCTGAGATTGTTCCTCTCTACCGACAGCATGAAACCCCTATTACAATAGTGCTTTAAGAATTGCAGAAGAAAGGAGCCCCTTTCTCTATTCTAAAAACCACTATTTATAATTACAAAAATGAATTCCAAATATAAGAGTTGTTGAAGAAAAAATATGCTCCAACAATTTTCATTGGTCAAAACTCTTTTTCTTCTCTTGTTGGAGAAATTCCATTGATTCAAATCTTATCTTCCTCATCTCTTCAATTTTTCTCATGCCAAAAACCAATCAAAATTAAATTAAAATGCAAATAAAAAAAATACCAAATCTGGAAAACAAACATCTCTAATCAAATTTTAATTAAATAAATAAATAAAAAGAAATATGTGCTTTCCATTGATCCTTGTAAATATCTTATTGGTCAAAGAGAACATAATCGAATCGATTTGCAATCAATAGAAGCTTTGAGCCAATGAAAATGCAAAAATTAAACTCAAAAAATTAGTTTTGGTTACAAATTTGGAGCTTAATGTTCTGCTAAATTTTAGACTCATTTAATGGCCGAATTTAGTCATGCAACCACTTCACAGATATTCTCCATAATTTTATCTATCTAATGAGTCATCCTGACCCTGATTTGACCAAGTAAAACTCAACTTATGGGCTTCCAAAATTGAAGTGTCAAACTTGCCATAATTCTGGAAAAACATTTGCCTGGGTCAAAATTAGAAAAATTTAATAAATTCTAATTCTAATTAATTGTACAATTTTTAATTAATTACAATTATGAAATTACAAATTAAGCAACTAAATAAATAAAATTAATTTATTACAAACTAATTTATACACAAATTGATATCATTTAACGTAATTAATTAAATCATCTAATTGATTTAATTACAAATTAGTTAATTTACATAATTAAAATTCCAAACTAATTAATTTTTAAAATAAAATTATATTAAAATATTACACGTGGCTTTTGTATCCCATGAGAATGGATCGAAAGAAATATCACAAGTGGCTTTTGGATCCCATGAGAATGAATCAAAATAAATATAGGAGGGGCTTATTATATGAAGTGGAGGCCTTCATTAAACAAGCCTCAACAAATAGAAAATTAATTACATTAAACCATCAAAGGATATCGGACATAATATAGGAGGGGCTTATTATATGAAGTGGAGGCCTTCATTAAACAAGCCTCAACAAATAGCAAATTAATTACATTAAACCATCAAAGGATATCGGACATCGGAAAATTTGGATATCGGGGATTTTTCAAACAAGAGTTACAATAAAATATTTTTCGAGGTTCCGATATTTTTTCCACGAGGAAAAATCACAATTTTCTATTACTAAAGAAAATTACATGGTGTGGATGCCTGAGTGGCATATCCAAAAAAAAAAAAAAAAAATTGTACAAAAAAACCTTACAGGGTGGACTGTGATAAGTGTTGTAATAATATATACATGATAGGTATATCAAAAACTGTGACAAAAATTATACTACAAAATTAGGGCATGTTGACGCTCAAATAGTGTTGATCTATGTACGGTCAATGGTAGTACTAGAAGTGTTCATCACTTTTTTGTTCCTTTATGAGCTAGATGCCCCTAGGTTGGACCGTGGCCTCCTTGGATAGTTCGGCAACCTGATTGTGCTCCCTGTAAATATGTTGACAAGAAATATATTCAAATTGGGATTTAAAAAGCAATGCTTCATCCAATATATTTCTGAGTGAATGCATATGACAAGTGGATGCATTGTTGAACCAGTTTATGATGATTTTTGAATCCCCAAAGATTTGAAGATGTTTGCAGTCATGAGCAAGTGCAAAGTGAAGCGGGTGATGAAGAGTGATTAGTTCAAAGAAATTATTTGTGCCTGGCCCCAAAACCAATTGTATGTGAAAGCTACGATTTTCAGATAAGTGCAACAATATACCCCCTCCACATCCCTATTCCTGAGAAGCACCATCGAAATAAGCCCAGGATATACTGTGATTTATGACTTCGATAGTCACTGTTCAAACAAGGGATGTGTTATCATCATTCGGTATGTCATGGTATGCAGATATTATTCGGGAAATAGAAATAGGCCAATTTATAGCCTTATCTCTGAAGATATATTCATTCTAGTTTAGCCAAATGGGCCAGCACAAAATCAAAGGAATACAATGATGCTTTTTGTTTGAGGTCCCTGATCACCAATGGTTCCAAACATCCACATTTTTTTCCCGGCCCATCGAGCACTGATAGATAGGGATGGGAGGACCTGAGTCCATAATTTAATAACCGAGTCGTAGTGGAGGAATATATGGTCGGTTGATTATTCTGCATGTTTTCATAATACACATCTGGAGGGACTTTGATATGACCTGTGCATGAGATCGGTACATGTAGGTGTTTTGTTCTTCAAGATGTTCCACATGAGTAATCTGGTGCGAGGTGGAGCTTTCAGCTTCCATATATGTTACCACCAACTAGTGAGTACAGGTGGTGTAAGTGCGGCTTGAATGACAGGGTAACCTTCTTTGGGTGTATATATGCCATGCCCAGCATGAGCCCAAATAAGTTCTTTTCCCCCTCTTTGATGCGAACATGGGATACTAACAAAGCCTTTAAGTATTTTTCCCATGCCTGATTCCATTGAGTTGGGATGCCTAAATCCCCAACTGATTTCCATGCTTCTGTGAAAATGGTGGTGTTCTCCATGTCTGCTATGGCAGCAAGCCTGTGTATCTCATTTTTTTTGAGGTATTGAATGAGATCATGGGGGATTCGATGCAAATTTCCATTACCAGTCCATGGATCAATGTTTGTCCTCACTGAAAGACCATCACTGATGAGCCAGACTAACCCATTTCTGACAATGGGTAGTGCGTGGAGAATAACTCTCCAAATTGAAGAAATGTTTGTTTTATGCCAAGTGGGAAGCCAGATCTAGTCCATGATCTATAATGGCCAGATGTATTAGTAATGCACTACCTCTGTCCATGCATTGTTAGATGTGAGAATAAGCCAGCCCATTTTAGCAGCGAGTGCATGGGCGAAAGCTGGTAGATCTTTTAATCCCCATCCCCCCAACTTCTTTGGTAGAGCGATTTGGGTCCATCCTACCCAAGCAAATGGTTTCCCTTCCTTATGTATGTTCCAAAGGAATCTGCAGCATAATTTTTGAATCCGAGCTATGATGCCCTTGGGGATCCATGCTAATGACGTCCAGCACACCGACATTGCCTTCAGTACCAATTTGATGAGTACCAGTCTCCTTGCCCTTGATAAGAATATGTGGTTCCAATTGTGCAGCCTCCTTTCTATCTTGGCTACCAGCCATGTCCAATCAGCAACCTTGTACCCATCAGGTTTAATCTGGAAGCCAAGATATTTAAGTCCAGCCTCCAATTGTAGTTGTTGATAGGGAAACTTCTGAGAGGTTTTATGCATTCCTAAATTGAGCAAGCAGAGAAAGTAATAGTGGATTTCATCATGTTGGGCTTCATACCTGTGGCGGCTGTAAAAAGTAGCATATATCATGGAAATCAGTGGATTCTTGGATACCTCCATTTATAAATATAATCACATCATCCACAAAAAGGAGGTGGGTAATGGTACAAGGATCAGTGATCTGTAGACCAAGAATTCGCCCCTCCCTTCTGGCCTGGTGCGTGAGTCGACTAAATGCCTCCATAACAAGGAGAAATAGGTGAGGGGACAAAGGGCATCCCTACCTCAGCCCACGTTCTGTATGAAATAAATAGGAGGCAGAGCCATTTATGAGAACACTGGAAGATGTAGTTGTAATGCAGCTCACGGTCCAGGTGATAAATGATCATGGGAAACCCAAGTGAGTAAGGAGCATTCTGATGTATAGCCAGCTAACCCTGTTGAAAGCCTTAGATAAGTCAATCTTGAGAATGGTCCCTTTGAGATTCTTCAACTTGATAGAGTGGAGGGCCTCTTGTGCAGTGCCCACTACTTCATGAATTTGACGATTGTGTAGGAAAGAAAAATGCTCAGGAAGAATATGATTAGACATAATGGGCTTAAGTCGGTTGGTGATAATCTTAGCAATGATTTTGTAAAGGTAGTTGTAGAGAGAGATGGGTCTGAATTCATCAAACGAGCTAGGAAAATCCACCTTGGGAATAAGGGCGATGAAGGTGGAGTTGATGGCCTCGTACAAATGACCAATAAGTCTACATTCCTCCACCAGATTGAGAAGATGTTGTCCAATGATTTCAAAAAATTCAATATAGAATTCAATTGTCCACCCATCCAGCCCAAGGCTCTTATCTTTTTTAAACCATTTAATAGTTCCCTCTAATTCACCCATGGAAATAGGTTTGACAAGATCCTCTGAGTCTTCTTGATCCACATAACGAGGGAATAACCCTGCTATGCAAACAACTTCAGCTAAGGATGCCCTTGAGGGTGCCTTGAATAACTTCTGGAAGTGTGAATTCCCTAGGTGGGCCAGCTGGTGAAAGGAGGTGGCAGATTGTCTGTCTTCAATGGGAATTTTCCCAATAGTATTGTTGGCCCTTCGTCCTATGGAAAAATTGTGGAAAATTTTGGTATTATCATCTCTGGCCTTTAACCAAATGGCCCTACTCCTGAGGCACCAGGTTTCCTCATGTATTTTAGAATCTTGGCTCTGTGTGACTCTAAACCTGTAAGGTGAGTTTTTGTAGCATCCGATATAAACCCTCTACCATGCTCATCAAGTAGGTCCACCATTTGTTGTTCAATGGTAGTGAGGATTGCTTCATCCTTATCTCTTTTTTCCTTGGCCCATTTGATAGTGAGGCTCTTGATCTTGAGTAAATTCTGTTAGAAGCCCTCAGCTATAGATCTAACCCTAGATGGAGGGTGGGAATTCCATAAATCCATGATCATCTTGACGTAGTCAGGGTTCAGTAACCAAGGGGAATTAAATTTGAAAGGAGCCCCAGGCTTAGGGAAAGGCCCAGAGAGCTCAAGGAAGATAGGAGAGTGGTCGGAGATTCCACCCATACCAACCCACTGATGATAGAGGTTTTGATATTATAATAAGTGTCGAGGTTCTATGATATGTGGAGAAATGGGTTTTATGAACCAAAATTTGTTTAGGGTATATTGAGAGTTCTGTTATTTAAAAGTAAAAATGCCAAGGTCTGATACCAAGGTAAAGGTAAACATCGGAGGAGAGATAATTCAGAGGAGAGAGAATGGGATCCATGAGGGGTGGAGTATCGGAGGATTTATATAGGAGTCCTTTTAAAATCTATTACGATAACCAAAAATTCTGATGGGAGGTGAAGTGGGAGGAGGAAGAGGAGGGGTCACGTGGAGTGGGACCCTCCATCCTTTGTGTAAACTACAACCACTGTTTAAATAAGGTCATGTTAACATTAAAAAAAGCTACTACCATTCTTTAATTAAGGTCCCGTTAACATTAAAAAAACTACAGCCTCTTGAGTTTTTTAGGATTTCAGATCTTGGGACTTTTATTAAAATTTAAATTTAAATTAACTTTTGACATGTGATACCACCATAATTTCAATTGTTCTATAGTTTGGCTATGGTGATTTTTTAGGACCTTTAGCGAAAAATGAGTAAATTAGCATAAATGAATTAAAAATCAATATTTACAATTAATTTACAAAAATTAAATAATATACATTTTGTGCATTTTTTAGCCCTCGCGGTAAATATTATCAAACTTCAGATGAGCCCCATTTGCAAACCGTGCATCTAAATGATAGGGAACGAGTTCCGATGGAAAGATAGTGAAAATTCGAACACAATGAAGCAATCAAAATAGAATTATGAAAAACCAAAATTAAAAATTAAATTAAATTTAAAAAAAAATAAAATAAAATAAAATTTTGAAATTTTGGCAAAATTGTAGGACACTTAACCAAAATAAAATATTAAAAGGAATTTTAGCCAAAATTTATGAAAGGGTCCCCATTATTTGAAATAAATAAGTCAAAAATGGGGGGGGGGTGAGTTTTTCACTTCAACACATCCCAACTTACATCCTAAACATATCCATCTGTTGTTAGTAACTCTTTAACAGAGAAAGATAGGTAACTTTTCCCTACACATCTACACATGTATGAATTCCTTGGATTAGTTATGTAAGTGCTTTCTTAATTCCATATATTATGAACTTCTTTATCTATTGAATATACAAGCACTCTTGGAATAGAGTCCATTAGTTAGCAGGTTTTATTTCTCAATTAATTTTATCAGAAAGTTGTTTCGCTCCTAAAGGCCCAACACACCTATTCCTGTAGGTAAGGGCATTTCAAAAATAATCAGTTAGTATTTTTTAAAACTTAATCAACATAATTATATCAATTTATTCATAGTACATAGCTCTTTTACTTATCTCTACCTTTGTTGATAACATCAAAAAAAAAAATTGTTCCTCACCATGTAATAAATTACCTTCAGCATATAAATCTTATTTTTCTTTGTGTGTGCACTTACTTTAAGCATAATTATTTAATCTCATAATTTATAACTTACCTTCAACACACATTTACATATTAGAATCTCTAGATTCATTCATACATTAAATAGACTACCATTAGGCAGGTTATAAGAGGTAAAAGGTATGATTTCTCTTAGTTGATGTATGACATGTCTTAAGTTATTTCGTATTCAACCATATAAAATATTTATTAATGGTCCCCTTTTAGGATCAAAATCATGACAGTATTAAGGAGAAGCACCCACAGATACCACTAGAGTTGTGAAGATTAGACGATATATGCAATTGTTATATTTTTTATTTAAGCATTCAACCATAATGTGAACATCCCTTTCCCATAGGCATTCCTAGTACATGGTATTAACACCTTGTACTCTAGTTCTATGACTGTATGCACATTTGTCATGAGGTGTTTGTTACATGGGCTAGGTTAAAGGAATCACCTCACTCAACCACATGAACGGTTAGAAATTTGATGGACGAGATTTAGGTTTATGATCTAACGGTCAATATTGTTTCTTCTATCCAGTTAGGATAACTATGCCCAACCCCCCCCCTCGCCTCCTCCGACCTTGCCGTCATTTGCATTAGGAGGCTTCGACACTCTGAGCTCTACAATATACATACGTTATGGTTTTTCTTCCTGACCCTTTAGTCTCAAGAGTATGCAAGAATTCGTTATCAGTTCTAACATGTAATTCCCCATTTTTTTCAAGGGTTTTGTCATGCACCCTCGAGATGATTTCCATGGCTTCAACACGATAGTTGTACTCGTAAGCTTGATCAATTTGCAACTCACCTCAAAATTTTTGGTTCAACCTTAAGTACAAGTTTCTCCTTATTAAAATTTCTCTTTGGATGGATATTAATTACTTTCTTCTCCCTTCCATTCTGAGATTGTGGTTTCAAGCTTGGTGAAGAGATGGGTTATTCTCCTCTCTAAGGACATTTTTTCCCTATCATACTTGGCCATTTTTTGACCAAAGTTACGACCTTAACGTATGGTAAAAAATCCCTAGGTAATTTGTTTCAATTCCTTCTTTTGAGTTTTATATATATATTTTGTGTGTAAGAAATTTATAGAATCAATTTCTAATTACTTTTTATTTTCTCTTGCAGGCCAAAGAATGGCTTACAGTGATAGGTTCTGATTGCTAGGTTTTTTTCTTAGAATATCTAGCACAAGGGTTATGTAGTAATTTTTTCATGTCTTTTCTCTTAACGCTACAGATAGAAAACTTATTCTTCATGCTCTAATTAGCAAATGTAGAGGTTTAACCGCTCTTCCTTTCTTGTAGTTTCCATAATCTGACTTCCAGTAACGTTGCAACACTTCAATAGGTACTTAACTTCTCTCCCAAAGAAAATAATTGTTGAAAGAGTTTTTTAAGGGTTTTCTAAGGTTAAAATTTTCTATTTTAGGGTTAAATTTCCAATAAAACCCTCATGATTTTAACAAGGTTTGTTTCTGTCAAAGGATACAAAACTCAACTTCTACCAATTCTTTCATTAACTAATTCAGCAAGCTCACACCCTAATTGCTATCCTTGTTCATTAGTGGTTGTCATTGATGTCAACCCAAGCAGCACCAGGGGCTACCCCAATCTTGCATGGGAATTTTGACTTGAAAACTTACTCTATTTTGAGTCAAGTATCTTCTATATGGATTCTACTCGTCGATATGTTTCTGTTGAAATATGGCACGCCAAGTAATTATTCACGGTTTGAGATATATTCATGTTTGAAGTTAGTAACCCCACTTAGTGGTCTAAAACCCTATGGGGTTGTGGCATGGCACTCATAATTGGTTGTGGTCATTGAATAGTCAATGATTAATAAAAAAAAATTCTCCTAAAATCGCTCCAAGGTTCACTTGTTGAGGACCCTCTCAAATCAAGACATTCATATAAATAATGACCCTCATATCCTACGCTAGTAGGGATTTTGTGGCTTCAAACAAGTCATCGTGGCATTTTCGCTATAATGTTTTTTTTCTGAAAAGCTTACGAAGCTGACATTAAAACCCATTTGAGCTGAAATTGTGATGAACCTTGTGACTGAATTTCAGATCTCCGTTCACTATATTTTCAGAGATATGATCTGAGGAAGTTAGGGTTTTTGCAGGCTCCAAAATTCCATGTCAAACAGGTGATGTTGGGAAAATCATCATAAATTTCTCTTTGAGCATTGGATTCAAATTTCATAAATAGTCGCAGAAATAGAACGAACTGTAGTTTGACGATCAGTGTTTTCAGGGTTAAAGGTCATAACAGTGACACGTGGCACTTCGTACAAGTTCGTTCCACTGAACTAGTCTATAATCAAGTCATCGTGGGAGATTGGGCATAACACTTTCTTAAAGAATCCAATCTTGATCAGACATGTGGGGTTGGAAAGAGGACTCGGAGGGCTACCACAGGACGACATTTTAGACCCTAGAGATCCGAAATTACATAGATACAACAGATTCAATGTCGAGTTCCTAGAAGGAAAGAAAAAGCATGCATTCAAGGATCACTGCAGTAAGGACCACACATCAACAATCAAGGGTAAGTCTCCTACAGCAAGGCATGTATGATTAGTGTTTACATTTGAAATATGATTATCATCTCTGGCATATGTTTTTGCAGGACAATGTAAGTACATACAGGGTCTCAGTTATATCTCTATGTCTTTATATGTCACAGTTAGTTTTGATACCACATTTTGGATGTCCTATTCTTGATACTACACATTAGATGCTACATATTCTTGATGCTACACCAAGTCTGCTAAATCAATATGATTTTGTAAGTTCATGTTACTTGTCTTGTCATAGTTGATAGAATGGTCTCTGTTGTTGTACTTAGAACTTGGTCCATCACAAGTCTAGGGCATGTCATCAGTTTTTATTGTATATATCTTTAGGTCAGTTTTGGATATAATCTTGCATAGAGTCCAGGACCATATCAAGAGTGGGATTATTTTTCTACTACTGCAACAAGTCAACAACAAAAGTGACAAGAACACTTCAGGTACGCATTGTAATTTTAATTTGTATTTATTATTATGCACTTACATGTGTTTTACAGGTAGAGATAAGTTGAAGGGTATTTTGTTTTGCTTTGGGATTGGTTTCGCGGGGCAAATTTTGCATGCAGGTAGAAGAATATTCAAGTACAACTTCAAGCAAGAATTCAAGAGCAGAAGTATCAAATTAAAGGAAGCATTGCAGCGGGACATCCTTTGAAGACATGATAACCATCCGTATATTGTGAAGAAGTGTCAAGGCCAAGAGTCATCATTGTAAAGTTGTAAAAGAGTCCTTTGTAAAAGTGTCATCATTGGAAGAGTCATTATTGTAAAAGAGCCAATTTGCCTAGGGTCAAAAAGGCATTATTAGGAGGTATAAGAGTCTCTGTTGGGATGATGTCATGGTTGGGTTGTAGGTCATAATGTGATTGGGTGTTCAGTCAAAATCATTGTAAATCATATTGTATCGTGGATCGTTGTCCCTGTTATGGGAATCCACACTCTTGTCTCATTTCAGTCATTATAGGGTGGCGGGAAGGTGCTAGGCTGGTTCATGATGTCGCCTACAGGTTGGAGCCTGTGAACACTTCAGGGGCATCCATTCAATTGACTACTGAAGAAACCAGGGCGTTGGGGCGTCCTTCCAGTGGGAGCTGGAGAATAATTATTTTCTAGAATTCTAGGAAGTTTTTGCTTTCATTTCAATTGGGGCTGAAGATTAAAGAATTTATTAGAAAAGTGTTCGGTGGTTTTTGACCCAGAGGGGGTTTTCCACCTAAAATTATTGTGTATACTGTGTTCTTTTATTTACTGTTACTACTACATAAACATTAATAATAATTGAAGATTAACTAATGCTCTGAGAATATTTAAAAGTGCTAATTGCTAAGGAATAATGATTCACCCCTTAGTGTTTCCAACAGTTGGTATCGCAGCTTGGTTCCTTCAATAGCAGTCTAACAACTGGAAGGAGATCATGGAGTATACTAAGAATAGAGTTCCTTTGTTCAATGGAAATAACTATGCACTTTGGAGTGGAAGAATGCAGGTTCATTTGTTGGCGCAAGGATACGAAGTATGGGAAATCGTTGACAAAGGCTTCACACTAACCCAGGATGAACAAGGTAAGAAAAATATGGTATATGATGCAAAGGCTAAAGATCTTATTATCAGTGGGCTTATCGAATCTATTTATCTTAAGGTATTGAGTTGAAAAACTGCTAAAGAGGTATGGGGCAAGCTTGAAAATATATATGCAGGTGACTCAAAGGTGAAATAAATAAAGCTTCACCGGCGCATTTATGGAACTTTGCTGTATTTGAAGCTATCGGCAACTCCTTAGGTCGCTTCCTCGACACAGATACCTCAAGAGGGCTAAAAGGAATTTATACCTACGCCAGAATCTGCGCAGAAATAGACATAAGCAAAGGACTTCCTGATCAGATCATTCTCAAAATAGGAGATTTCCATTGGACTCAACCTCTGGATTTCGAGAATACAGCCTTTTGTTGCCGAAATTGTCATCTCACAGGGCACCTTCAAAGTTTGTTTCCTTCAATGCCTTTCCAAAAAAAGAAAGCCAAGTCCAAGCCAAAGTCCAAAAGCTGGAAACCTCATGATCCTCCCCCAATGGATGTCTTTTCCAGCTCAGATGAAGAGGACGAGGAGGAAGATGAGGAAGTCATGGATGAAATGCCAGTTCAGGTTTCACCTTCGGTTCGTCACGAGGAAGGAACAGTCCCTCCCATTTCTCAGAAACGAACTCATGAGTCTGCTCCTTCGGATTCAGACAAGGAGCTTTCACCTTCAGCCCAACGCAGTTTACAAATCGTGCAAGACCAACAGTGTCCAAATGGTTGGGTCAAAGTTGGTAAAAAGAAAGGGAAAAAAGGTCGACCAAATGAATCCACCCTCGCTGTGTAAAATCTTTGGTTTTGTTCGTGCGTCCCTCTTCTTTTAGTTTCTTTCTGTTCAGCTATGTTTTCGTCCTATCTTCTCTTGGGAGCCGAGGTGGATATCTTATCCTTTCTGGCTGCCCCTTCTGTCTGCAGGGATCTGTAACAGATCCTTCTAGTTTCCCAGTGTTCTTTTCTCAGGTATTTTGGTCTATGCCGCCCTGCGTGGTGTGATGTCCATTCTTTTTAGTCTTCGGACGCTCGGCCTGCTGTTCAGCGGCCCGTTGGCTGCAGTTGCAGCTGTTTTGTATTATATTTTCCTTTTAATACAAAATTCTGACTTACACAAAAAAAAAAAAAAAAAAATAAAGCTTCAAATTTTCAGGGAAAAATTTGAACAACTCAAAATGAGGGAAGGTGAAGATATTGCTACATACTTTCAGTGTTTTGATGAAACAAAAAATGTATTGGAAGGTTTGGGAGAACCTGTTGAAACAAAAATTGTTGTCCGAAAGATCCTCAAAACCTTTCCAGCAAGTTTTAACGCTAAGGTATCTGTCCTGGAAGATAGATCAAATCTGACCAATCTCAACATACATGAATTGCATGAGATTCTTACGGAATATGAAATGAGGATTGAAGAAGAGGACGGCACATCTCACTTAGAAACAACATTTGTTGCATACAAGAAGAATAGTCAGGACAAGCAAATTCCGAAAGCGAAAACTTGCAATTGTAAGGATGAGGGAAAGGAAGATGAAGAAGAATTCTCAAATAAAGGGTTTGCCTACTTCACGCAGAAAATGAGAACAGGTATGGGAAAATTCAAAGGTAAACTTCCTTTAATATGTTTTCATTGTGGTGAGGTTGGGAATTTTGTATCCAAATGTCCTCACAAAGCTGAGGTTGTTACGAAAGGAAAGAAAAGTCCCGCGAAGTTCAACAAGCAAGGCAAGAAGAAATGGTTTAAGAAAATTTTCTTCTCCAAAGAAGATAGCTCCTCATCTGAAGAAGACATTGATAACGAAGAAGAATTCAATGGAAGATTATTTTTTATGGCCAATCACAATAAGAAAGAGGCACCTGACAAAGGAGACGAAGAAGAAGAAATGATTGAGGTTGAATTTCAAAACGAAGTGATCAGGGTTATCAAAGAGCTCAAGGCCGAGAAGAAGCAAGTCAACACTCTTGAAGACGAACTAAAGACAGAAAGGGAACATGTCCTAAAATCAAGGTTGAAGAATACAAACGAATTGAAGAATCACTCAGGAAAGTATTAAAGGAAAGCAACAAGGAAAGAGAAGCATTTGAAGCTGAAATTGTTTCTTTACGAAAGGAAGTAAAAAATGGAAAAACTCTTCAAAACTATGCCAATAGCTCAAAGAATTTGGATGAACTCATCAACAACCAACGATCATGCAGTGACAAGACTGGTCTTGGTTACAAAGAAAAATTTGAAAAGGAGTCAAGTCCATCTATGACAACTAAAGAAGATGGATGCAAAATCTACCAAGCAGGTAGATCTCCCAGCTAGATCAAGAGATCAAGACTCACAGGAAGAACCTTGGAAGACAATTCCTCGAAGAAGATTTCTTCCCAGGTATCAACCTATATTTTATAGTCATTGTTATTCATGTGGAAGGTTTGGACATAGAGCTACAGAATGTCGCATGTATGTTTGGAATGAATATAATTCCAGGAGATCTCTTCGAAATTTATATTCCAAAAATCAGCAAAATATCAACAGATTTGATCATTTGAGAGATGATTTCGAATGTTACAAATGTAACAATTTTTGAAACTTAGCCAACGATCGCAGACTTGGAAGTTCTTCAAAGGAATTCTTGCAAAATCAGAATGAACAAGTACGGAAAAGAAAGACTGAAAGGTGTGTTCTCACTCTCAAGGCTTAAAGAAACAGAAACGTATGGTATTTTTACAATGGTTTCTCAACGCATATGACTAAAGATAGAAATAAGTTCATTTCCTTGAAAGAAAATAAGGATGGAACAGTGTCTTTTGGAAATGACGGGTCTTCAAACGTCATAGGAGCAGGTACAGTCACTATTCGAAGCATGGATGCATTAGCAAAGGATATGTTGTTGGTTGAAAATATGAATCACAATCTACTCAGTTTTGGATAGATGTGCGATCAAGAACACACGATGTTATTCAACTCGAAGAAATGTAAAATCAGGAAAGGCAAGTTTGGTAAAATTGTGGCTTTAGCAAGTAGAGCTCCAAATGAAATATATATTTTGGATGAGACACCTAAATGGTGTTTCTTGGAAAAATAATACGAGAGATGGTTATGGCACAAATGAATGGGACATATAAATTTCGACAATTTGGTCAAAATCAGCAAAAAAGAAGCAGTTAGAGAAATGCCGAAAATCTCAAAACCTACCAATATGATATGTGAATCTTGTCGACACAGCAAATAGACAAAAGTCGAGTTCAAGGAAAAGGAAAATTTTATGTCACATCCATTGGAATTAATACATACTGATGTATGTGGCCCTATGAGAACAAAAGGTTTAGACGATGAATTATACTTTATGTTAATGATAGATGATTACACCAGAATGAAAATCATCAGTTTCCTGAAGAAAAATTCTGAGGCATTCGAATGTTTCAAAATCTACAAGGAATTGGTCGAAAATGAAACCAATTTGAAGATCAAATGTCTAACATCAGATAATGGTGGAGAATTCACATCCAAAGCATTTCAGCAATACTGTGATGAACATGGAATAAAAAGGCAATTCTCAATAGCCAGAACACCACAACAGAATGGAGTAGCTGAAAGAAAAAACAGAACCGTACAGGAAATGGCTAGAACCATGTTAAAAGACTCAAACTTAGATGATAAATTCTAGGTTCAATCAATTGATACTGTCGTATTCATTATAAATAGAGGCCTGCTCAGGAACAATTATAACATGACTCCGTACGAACTATGGAAAGGAAGACCAGCTAACGTCAAATACTTCAAAATATTTGGAAGTAAATGCTACATCAAAAGAGAAGACCAAAAATTGGGCAAGTTCAATTCCCATGTTGATGAAGGTATTTTCGTTGGTTATTCACGCAAAAGAAAGGCTTATAGATGCTACAATCTAAGGCAAAAACAAATAGTTGAAAATATATATGTTACTTTTGACGAATATTGTGTTCTAAATAATTACAATGAGATCGTCTCTTCAAGAAAATCTTAGGGGCTTGAGGTAGAATATGTGAAGGATGAAGAAGAAGCTCTAGAACAATACCAATCAAATGGAAACACCAGTCAACCAAGAAGAAATAAGAAATGATTAGCAGGATGTACAACAAACTTCTCCAAAACTTTTAAAAGAATGTTGTCAAAAGAATCACCTGTCAAATCAAATCATTGGCAATATAAATGAAGGAATTAGAACCAGAAGAAGTCGACAACTTCGTTCATCGTAGCAAGCCCATCTTTCTCTTTTAGCGACTTATGAGCCTAGCAATTTTGAGGAAGCTAGTCAAAATGAACACTGGGTAGCAGTTATGAATGAAGAACTCGATCAAATTGAGAAGAACAACACTTGGGAATTGGTTTCACGACCAAAGGATAAAAATGTTATTGGAACTAAATGGGTCTTTAGAAACAAATTGAATGAGGACGGACAGATTACCAGGAATAAAGCAAGATTAGTCTGCAAAGGATATGCACAAGTTGAAGGAATCGATTTTGAAGAAACATTTTTTCCCGTTGCCAGAATGGAAGTTATCAGGATGTTTCTCGCATATGCATGCTAGAGAAAATCAAGGTCTACCAAATGGATGTTAAGTCAGCCTTTCTAAATGGTGAATTGGAATAAGAAGTTTATATTGAACAACCTGAAGGTTTTCTGCTCACTGAAAAAGAAAACTACGTTTGCATATTAAAGAAGGCACTATATGGTCTCAAGCAAGATCCTAGGGCTTGGTATGCTCATCTTGATAGGTATATACAAGAAAGTAAGCACTGCCAACAATATCTATGTGAAAGTGGATCAAGATAACCTAACGATTATCGAGGTATATGTGGATGATATAATCTTTGGAAGCAATGTTGACATATTAAGTAAATACTACCACAAAAATGCAAAGTGAGTTTGAAATGTATATGCTTGGAGAGCTGACATATTTTTTGGGCCTTCAGATTTCTCAGCAGGATAAATAAATATTCATATGTTAAACCAACATCAAGGAAATGCTCAAAAAATTCCAGATGGAAGATTGCAAGCCAGTCTTTACCCTCATGATAACAGGTTGCAAGTTAATATTAGAAGATTCATCAAAGGATGTGGACCAAAGGTTGTATAGATCCATGATTGGTAATCTCCTATATGTGACAGCCTCTCGACCTGATGTGATGCAGGCAGTTGGATAAGTAGCAAGATTCCAAGCAGCACCAAAAGAATCTCATATTATTGTCGTCAAAATAATTCTTCGATTTGTTAAGGGCACAACGAATATGGTCTATGGTATCCCAAGGGAAATGATCTGGTTATCCAATCTTATACATATGCAAATTGGGCAGGAAGTGTTGATGATCGTAAGAGTACCAGTGGAGCAACATTCTATCTAGGTGGTTGTCTTGTTTCATGGTTAAGTAAAAAGTAGTCTTCAATCTCGTTATCCATAATAGAAAAAGAATATATCGTGGCAACAGCTTGTTGTACACAAGTTCTATGGATGAAGTCAACTTTGCAAGATCTTTAAGTCAAGTTTGATGAGCCTATTCCCATATTTTTTTGTAACACCAGTGCCATCAATATCTCCAAGAATCTTGTGATCCATTCCAAAATGAAGCACATTCCGATTAAATATCATTTCGTTAGAGAAAAGGTCGCCGAAAAGAATATCAAGCTTGAATATGTTGGCACAAAGGAACAAATTGCTGGCATATTTACCAAACCATTACCTCATGAAGCATTTGAGTATATTTGGATTCTCCCAAGTTTTCATTAGATTCTTTCTCTTATCTACTCGAGTAGAAAGGGGGAGTGGAGGTGTGTATAGGTCCGCAGGGTGGCTGTTTGTCAGGGGGAGTTACCCTTTTCCATTGATGAAAAATGGGTTGAGAAGTTAGTAGGAAGAGGTGTCATGATCGCAGGGGTATTACTTATGTTTCCATCAATTCCAAAGGGGGAGATTGTTGATCAGTGTTGGTCATTGATGTCAACCCATGCAGCACCAGGGGCTACAATGATATTGCATGGGAATTTTGAATGACAATTTACTCTATTTTAAGTCAAGTATATTCTAGATGTATTCTACTCGTCGATATGTTTCCATCAATATATGGCATGCCAATTATTTCTTCACGGTTTGAGAGATATTCATGTTTGAAGTTAGTAACCCTAGTTAGTGGGCTAACATCCTATGGGGTTGTGGCATGGCACTCATAATTGATTGTGGTCATTGAATAGTAAATAATTAATAAATGTTTTTTTTGCTCCTAAAATCCCTCCAAATTTCACTTGTTGAGGACCCTCTCAACTCAAGACATTCATATAAATAATGACCCTCATATCCACCTCTAGTAGGGATTTTGTGGCTTCAAACAGGCTATCGTGGAATTTTCACTATAATTTTTTTTCTATGAAGTTTAAGAATATGAAATTAAAACCCATTTTAACCCAAATCGTGATGAACCTCATGACCGAATTTCAGATCTTGGTTCGCTATATGTTCGTAGATATGATCTGAGGATGTTAGGTTTTTGTTGGCTCCTGAATTCCATGTCAAACAGGCGACGTTGGGAAAATTGTCATAACTTTCTCTATGAGCATTGGATTCAAATTTCATAAATATTCACAGAAATAGGACGGATTGTAGTTTGTTAAGCAGCGTTTTCAGGGCTGAAGGTCGCAATAGTTACACATGGTACTTCATACAAATTCGCTCTACTGAAACATTATATAATCAGGTCATCGTGGGAGATTGGGCATAACACTTTCTTAAAGAATCCAATCTTGATCAGACATGTGGGGTTGGAAAGAGGACTCGGAGGGCTACCACAGGACGACATTTTAGACCCTAGAGATCCGAAATTACATAGATACAACAGATTCAATGTCGAGTTCTCAGAAGGAAAGAAAAAGCATGCATTCAAGGATCACTGCAGTAAGGACCACACATCAACAGTCAAGGGTAAGTCTCCTACAGCAAGGCATGTATGATTAGTGTTTACATTTGAAATATGAGTATCATCTCTGACATATGTTTCTGCAGGACAACGTAAGTACATACAGGGTCTCGGTTATATCTCTGTCTCTATATGTCACAGTTGGTTTTGATACCACATTTTAGATGTCCTATTCTTGATACTACACATTTTATGCTACATATTCTTGATGCTACACCAAGTCTGCTAAATCTATATGATGTGGTAAGTTCATGTTACTTTTCCTGTCATAGTTGATAGAATGGTCTATGTTGTTGTACTTAGAACTTGGTCCATCACAAGTCTAGGGTATGTCATCAGTTTTTATTGTATATATCTTTAGGCCAGTTTTGGATACAGTCTTGCATAGAGTCTAGGCCTATATCAAGAGTGGGATTATTTTTCTACTACTGCAACAAGGAAACAACAAAAGTGACAAACACACTTTAGGTACACATTGTAATTTTAATTTGTATTTATTATTATGCACTTACATGTGTTTTGCAGGCAAAGGTAAGTTGAAGGGTATTTTGTTTTGCTTTGAGATTGGTTTCACCAAGCAAATTTTGCATGCAAGTAGAAGAAGATTCAAGTACAACTTCAAGCAAGAATTCAAGAGCAGAAGTATCAAATCAAAGGAAGCATTGCAGTGGGACATCCTATGAATACATGACAGACATTTGTATATTGTGAAGAAGTTTCAAGGCTAAGAGTCATCATTGTAAAGTTGTAAAAGAGTCATTTGTAGAAGTTTCATCATTGGAAGAGTCATTATTGTAAAAGAGTCAATCTACCTAGAATCAAAAAGGCATTATTGGGAGGTATTGGAGTCTCTATTCAGATGATGCCATGGTTGGGTTGCAGGTCATAGTTTGATTGGGTGTTTGGTCAAAATCATTGTAAATCATATTGTATCATGGATTGTTGTCCCTAGTACGAGAATCCACACTCTTGTCTCATTTCAGTCATTATAGGGTGGCAGGGAGGTGCTAGGCTAGTGCATGAAGTCGCCTACAGGTTGGAGCCTATGAACACTTCAGGGTGGTAGGTTGGTCTAGGATGTTGGTGCATCCATTCAGTTGACTACTGAAGAAACCAAGGCGTTGGGACGTCCTTCCAATGGGAGCTAGAGAAGAAAGCTTTTCCAGAATTCTAGGAATTTCTTGCTTACATTTCAGTTGGGGATGAAAATTAAAGAATTTATTAGAAAAGCGTTCAGTGGTTTTTGACCCGGAGGGGGTTTTCCACATAAAATTCTTGTGTCTACTGTGTTCTTTTATTTATTTTTATTACTGCATAAACATTAATAGTAATTGAAGATTAACTAATGCTCTGAAAAGATTTAAAAGTGCTAATTGGTAAGGAATATTGATTCACCCCACCCCCAGTATTTCCAACAATCCTTACTTTACATTTGTACCTTGTTCGAACTGATTTCTGACATATTACTTAAGTTGTGTAGGTTATTTATGATCATTACCTGAGGGGGTTATAAAGGGAAAGGGTTTATGTTCCCTACACTCTGATATATCAGGTACTCATCGACTTATTTCGTCTCTTGTCTCTCTTGTTGCAGGGTTACCTTTCATAGATTTTTAGGGCTAGATCCTAACATGGCCATGCCTCACTTCAACTTACTTACCCTCATAGCTTAAGTTCCTACCAGGAATATTAGCACTTGCATCACTGAAAATCCATTTTTATGGTTGATTTTTTAGTAAGTATTATAAAGGAAAATCTCTGTAAATTTTAACATTATTCTACAATATTGTTCTCCTCAGCAGGAACCAAGCATAATTTAACATATGAACTTATCTTGTCTATAACTTGGTAGTTTATTATGTTTTTATCATTGTATAGAATACTAGGTCTGAAAATATTTATCTGATTTTTGTATAAGTACTCATTGTGCTTTACTGTAAGTTGTTGTTGCTTAAGATTACAACTAAAAAATTTTATTTTATCCAAGACCCATTATTGTTGTTGGATCCTTACCGAGTCTTTTATTCCTACTTAAAATATTATTATGCATGTTTTGTTTTCCAGTATTTTCATTTAAGCATTTGCACAATTCTTATTTTTCCTACTCTAATAAATACGTGCATGTTCAATATTCTTTTTCACTATAAATCATAATATTATCGATCATGTCACTTGTTATTTTTTAATCATTTGTACACACACACATTACTGAGAGAAATTCTTGTTTACCAATCTTTGAGTGCATGACTTTTGGCTTCTAGGTTTTTGCACTTGTTACTGCAAGGATTTTCTGTATTATAAACAGGGACTCCATGTTGTTTAAGGGGATGACCTCATAACTTTTCTCAGTGTCAACCCCTTACCATAAAAACCTTGATGTATGCGTATGTATATGAAATTAATTAGTGAAAACTTAACTAAAACAACTTCTTATTTAACCCATAGTTTTCTATAATATATACATTACAAAATTTGAGTGGAGCTTTTCTTCCACACATATAGATATATAGAAATATTCTCCCATAATTAGTTATAGCAAAAGTGAAATCATGTTTGACAAATGTCTTGATACTTATTAAGTACTTACATTTATTCCAAACTCATACCTAGAAATGACATAAACATTTACTTAGAAACTCAAATTTTCCAATAAATCATAAATAGACAACCTTGTTATTTATATATGTTTTGTAAATATAATAGGAACTACCACACTCCTCCCAACTGATGAACTACTCTCTTATAAATTTCTCCCAAAATCCATACTCCTTTTCTATCAAGAAAACAATTTTATAACTTTCGCAGTTTTACCTCTTCAATCCCTAGCAATGTCCTGCTAAATATGGGCTGAAATATTTGTCTATGTAGGTCCAGTCTTTCTCTTCGACGGGAACCTTATACGCTTTTTCTAGATTGCCTCTCTCCTGCAGGGATTTTTTTTTAAATCATCTTCTCCCCCACTCATGACCTTTCTCTCTCATCATGATAATTTTGGCAGTAGGAATCCTTTTAAAGATGGAGGATTTATTTTCTTGATTGTGATAACTTTCACTTCAAAATTGTAATTTCTTTGTCTTTTCTTGGACTATAATTGATTCATAACTACTTCCTAGGAATTGGGAGCCTAATTACTCATGTGATGGCTCTAATTCTATTTTGAAATAAACAAATATGTGAAGGAATATTTTTATTCATAAGAATAAATTTACATTTACATCTATCAACCAACTTTAGTCTTGGCCCCATAGCTAATACTTCCACAATATTTACAAGCAAATATAAATAATATTGTTTACAAAATCAATTGCACTAGGGGTATCATAGCATCATGGTTAGTAGTATTCATAATGAGTTATGAATGTGATAAAAAGAATATGCTTAAAGCATATATATTTGTAAAGTGTTAATGTTTCAAGGTAATTAGACCTTAATTTTTTAATGTTGGGAGTGCATATTTCTACATAATTGAGTGGGTATCCATTGTGAGAGTGCCTTCATGTGCATTTAGTACAAAAAATGTCTAGTACGTCTTCTACGTCCTTCTATTTATTCTTTTCTTGTAAATTATTTATCTATAAAGCTAATGAGTGTAAAAATTATGTTTTCATATCTTCTAGCATTCCTCTTACTTCATTTTTGTGATTAAAGAAGAAATAGAAGAAAAATTTACCACATTTTCCACTTTTCTTACTTTCCCTTAGTTGAATTTTGTAGCTATGGTCGGTCTTCATAATTAAATGTTTTATTACTTCAAATATATGTAAGACATGTTCTTCATGCCAGATTCAAAAGAATAGGAATTTTGAATTTCTGAATTTGAATTTTTGGCTCCAAAATTATCATGTTGACCTCCTAAAGATCAAGTTAGCCTACCCCTATAGAGGCACTTGTTTGAGTTCATCCAATCACTATATATGCCCATTTGACCTCGTCATTTGAGAAGAAATTTGGATCACTCTTTTATTCTCTATTCACACGTGGGAGTTCATCTTGGGCAGTAGACCATATTGAACAAAAGGTTGAATATGGGTAGAACATCTCTGAGGAATAGTAAGACCAGTTTATGGGTAGACAATCTATAGTAGACCAAATTCTGGGTAGATCCATCTCTTGGGAAGCAGATCGAATTCTAGGCAGATCCATCTCTTGGGAAGTAGACCAAATTTTGAGGCTACTTATTTTGATTAACCAAGTTTTACCTAGGTCTTTTCATGGTAATTTTAACCTCTTCTTTTCCTAGAAATATAAGATTGTATCTCTTGTTGAATTGAATGATTTTTCTAAGGAAAAGGTTGTTGGGTTTTCCCACCAAGTGGGTTTTCCCGAGGTAAAATACTTGCGTCTCTTAATTGATTATAGCTTTATGATCCTATTGTCATTTTTGTTCTATTGTTGATGTTTTATGTGTAATTGCTTAATGTTGAATAAGAATATCAAAAGGATTAAATCATTAGAAGTAATTATCAGTTTAGAATACCTATGAAAAATCAACATGGTATCAGAGCTTGGGTGAAAGAGTAGCCTTGCCAAGTTAGCGTGCTTTGAAGGAAAAATAATCCATAGTCAACTAATCTATGTGTTAAGAAAATAACTATGCCCTCGAAGTAATGCAAGCTACCTTAAACGTGAATTTCTTTATTTCCTTGAAAACCATAAACAAGGTCGAAATCCTAAGAAGGTTGAAATTCCTCAATATGAATCTTAGGTAGGCTGAAAATGCCTCCAAAGAGAGCTACAATGGGTCGAGAGACTCAAAATTTTCCTAAAAAAGATAAATCAAGGCAGAAATCCCTAAAATTATGGGAAAATTAGGTTGCGGACCAAGGGGACTCAAACTCTTGTCAATACAAATCCATAATGCCTTATAAATTATGGAAAGAAGGTACAAATGATAATTCCTTGAAGATTATTCAAATTTTCATACATAAGAGATTGAGTTCAAAGGGGCATCCATAAGCTTGCTACATTTGTTTTGAAGAAACCAAGCTATCTCTGTGAACAAATCATATGGAAAAAATTTGCTAAAGACTCTAAAGGAAAGTTTGAACCTTGACGAATATTTAGCCATTAAGATATGATCATCAGAATATAGGCATGGTTGAAAAGTCCAAAAGGTTTTTCCTCATAAAGTTATAAACTTGAAATATTAAGGATCTTGTAGGCATTAGATCAATACCCTTGTATAAGTTTGAGATCAAAGAACAAAAATGTAAATGTATTCGTATCTATAAATCTGCCACTATGAAGAAAAATTCGATCTGCAAAATATGAAGTGTTCAATGACGATTTTTCTATACTATCCATGTTGTGCAAACTTGTTATAAACATGCTTTGATGTTGTCTTGTCTAAGATCACATTCAAGTACCTAAATTTTTGTTGGTCAACGTATGGAATTCTCACTAAAAATGTTTTTATGATCTCGTATAAAAGGAGAAAATGAAATAAGTGTTTTGGTTTGCAAAAGCAGTATGGATGGATCGTTATAAGGGATTCTTAATTCACCTCACAGAAAAGAGAATAATTGAGTCCTGAGTTTGATATATTACAATGTAAATGCAAGGGTTGTATAGTATTTTGGCATGCGATCTCAAGATGTGATTTTTGGAGTAAAAATGTCTTAATACTATGATTAGACAAATGAATCTTATGAAGACAAGAAGTTACACTCTTATTGTGATATTCCCTCGCTTGATGTTTTTGTGTAATTGATTGTGCATATGTATGTTCTTTTTTAAATGTTTAAGTCTGAAAGACACTTGAAGAATTTAATTATTAGTAATGTATTACTGATAATAACTGATTATAAATTTGTAATTATGATGTTTTATTTTTATAATAAATAAATTTGGGAAAATATTTTTTATTACAGATGGTTGAAAGAGATGAGGTTGCAAAGTTATTGATGAATATTTATTACCCATCAATAAGTCATAGACATCTAATCTGGATGATTAGATTTATTGAGAAATTATGGAAATTGACTAATTAATTGCTTCCTAGAAGACAAGATGTTCTCTTTGAGAGTGGGAAACAAAAGCTCATTAATGAGCTAGTAACTCCCTACCACCTATGGGTGAGGTGGAGGCAGTTACTAACCACCAAAGATTGGTAGATGGTTAATTGATAAAAATCTTTTTGTCTTCTTGTTTTTATCTCATTATGGAGAGAATAGACTGATGAGAAACAAGTAAAAGAATTGCAGACTTATTATGCTCGGGGGGATATTGGCTAGAGGGAGTGTCAAGGTTGGTAGGAGCCAAGCACTTAACTGTTAATTTTCCAAACATATAATTTTGAGTTGGTATATTTATCTGCGGTGCCTAGCTATTTTGAAAGGAAAATAACTTGATATGTTTATTTACAAATTTTATATAGTGAAAAGGAAAAGAGAACTAGTTATGTTTATACCTACAAATTCTGAACTATGGAAATAAAAGAATTATTTTTTAGTAATTATCGATGTTGTACAGTGAAGAGAAGAAAGAATAGATATTGTATATGTTATTTTTATATATATTTATAATAGGTAAAGGGAAATAGTAAATTTGTTGATTTTATAATAATATATGGTTGTATAATACTAGTTACAGGTAGACAAGAAAGTAAACAAACGTAGTATGGTTATATATTTGAGGACTTACGAGAAGCCTCAAGTTTGAAGATACTAATTACGTTCATATACATAGATAGAATTCATGTTTTTACTTGCATTTGAAATAGCATGCATGTAAGAATATAAATGTGTATACATTGAAAAGTGCTAATGGAAATGGAAATATATATATATATATATATATATATATATATATATATATATATATATTACATAAAGGGTCTTATTACACTACAAGAAAAAAGGTCATTGGTGAGGGTCATGCCTGTGACAGACTTTTATGTCGCATATGGTGATGGTCTTTAAAAAAGCGTTGTTGTAAGTGTATATAGTGATGGTCCTTTAAGGTTTGTTACCAAAGCCATTTTCAATGACACTTTTGGTGAAGGTCATTAAAGGACCATCACTAATTCTCTCTTTGGTGACACTTTTGGTGAGGGTTGTTAAAAGCCCATCACTAATTATATCTTTGGTGACACTTCTAGTGACGATCTTTTATTGACCCTCACCAATAATCTTTTTGGTTACTTTTGGTGACGGTCAACAAATGTTCGTCATCATTGATCATTCCAATGAGTTTTTGATGACGCTTCATGCCTGTGACGGACCTTTAAGGTCCATCACCAATGTCGCATATGGTGACGGTCTTTAAAAAATTGTTGTTGTAAGTGTATATAGTGATGGTCCTTTAAGGTTTGTCACCAAAGCCATTTTCAATGACACTTTCGGTGAGGGTCGTTAAAGACCCGTCACTAATTCTCTCTTTGGTGACACTTTTGGTGAGGGTTGTTAAAGGCCCATCACTAATTCTCTCTTTGGTGACACTTCTAGTGACGATCTTTTATTGACCCTCACCAATGCTCTTTTTGGTTACTTTTGGTGACGGTCAAAAAATGTTCGTCATCATTGATCATTCCAATGAGTTTTTGATGACGTTATGTACCTGTTACTATATTTTTTGTCAAAAGATAATGATTTAATACCATTGTTCTGGTGTCCTTTTTATTATGTGTCCAAGGCCATAGTGGTTAGAGTTAGTCAATTTGTTAAGAAGTAATTAGTGTGTATCATTTCCCTCAAGTCATAAGAATATAGTTTTCCTATTAGTCAACACACAATTCATCTCTATTAGGTTTATTATCTAGCAAATTCCCTTTAGATAAAGTTCCACTAGTGTGTGTAGGAACTATATTATTTAATACATAATCAAGCTTTTTCAATTCTATTAATGAGAGAAGCCTAACACTCCTCAACACTCATGGTACACCTTAACATGCTTTGCAACACACTAACATTCTTTGTCACCTCGCATGTCTTGGAACATATTTGTACCTAGAACATCTTTCCATGAGCAGGACGCCCAAGCACATGTTGGCATGCCCTAGCATAGAATAACACTCCCCTAGCATGTGTTTGCATGCCCTGTAGTCCCTATAATGCCCTAGAACACCTTGGAATAATATTGCATTGGCATACATTAGCACTTGGTACACAATGGCACTTGGCATGTATTGGAACAAATTATTAGTGTGCCTAGCATTCCAATTTTGAAAAAGATAAAGTCCCAACTTATTAACACTCTTATGTGTTCATTTCCATGCATTTTAGCTTGGTTATTCCTTTTGTTGCCTTGAAACTCCTTGATGCATATTGGCATACTCTGGCACCGTGCACATCCTAGCATGTCTTAGCACCTGACATGTCTTGGCATGCCTTGGCGCTATTTGGAACATGTTAGCAGACCCTTGAACTACCTAGCACACTCTATCACTTCTTGACATGCTCTGATATTCCCTTGCATGCCTTACCCGTGCTTGGCATACCTTGTCACTCCCTCCTTGGCATGACAAATATCACCCATTGGCACTCCCTGACACACCCTCATTCACTTCCATGCATTTTGACCTAGTGCTCCCTTTTGTTGTCCTAGTACTCCCTAACACTCCTCAACATGCATTGGCACTCTCTAGCACACCTTAGCACTCTTCGACATGCTCTACCACTTCATAGCATGCATCACACTCCCTGACACACATTGGCACTTGGCAAGTCTTAGCATGTTTGGCATGCGTTGAGATGACTTGGTATGCTTTGGCATGGTTTAATATTAAATTTATTTGAGATCAATTATTGGAAAGTAGATGAGAAGCAACAAAGGAAGATTTGGCACTTAGAATGCACTGACACTTGACACTTGGCACCTATTGGCACCTAGTGTTGGTGTGCCTAGCATGCCCCTCATGGAAAAGGTAAATTGATGACTTATTAACCCTATTATGAGTTCATTTCCTTGTAGTTTAACTTGTTCCTCCCTTTTGTTGCCTTGACAAACCCTGTCATGCATTATCACACCCTTGCACATCTTGGCATGCCTTAACACTTGGCACATATTAGCTTTTTTGACATGCCTTCGTACTATCTGGCACATGTTAGCATGCCCTAGCATTCCCTAACACACCTTGGCAGTCATGCCCTCACAGCTAGGATTACATTTTTCCATGACTTGGGAACCTTAAATTCCATACAACACCTTGGCACTCCCTAGTTGTCATGCCCTCATAGATAGCCTTAGTTTTTTGTGACTTGGGAACCCAACCAGTTCATTAGCAGTATAATATTGTGCCCAACCCAAAGTCTCCCTTTCTATGAAATTGCTTTGTCCATGCTTTATCACAACCACAGGCTTGCCTCCTGCAAGTCCTATTTTGAACTTCTCCTAAAACACTTCATCCATTGGACACCTGGAATTCACTGACACTCCTTGGCACACACTCTTATTCGCTCATTTCCAAGCATTTTGACCTAGTTCTCCCTTGTGTTCCCCTAACACTCCCTAACACTCCTCAACATCCATTGACATTGTCTGCCATGTGTTATCACACCTTTTAATTCCTTGGCATGCCCTAGTACTCCTTAGCTATCATGCCCTCACAACTACCCTTACTTTTTTTTAGACTTGGGAACCCAACCAAGTCCTGCCTCGACTACAACAACTTAACCAAGCTATAGTTACTAAAACTAGACTATGCCTTGTTCACCTAAGAACTTCCTATAACACATCTTAGGATACTCATGTCCAATCTCAACGCATCCCACTTAACAAGTTACCAAGTCAAGGCTCACGTCCAACCATGGCCATAAAACAACTAAGCAACATAGTTTACATCTTGACATGCCATAGCACCTGGCACATCTAACAATCCCTTAGCCTTATGTGGTGTGTGTTAGTATCCCCTGCATTTCTTGGCATGCTTTGCACTCCCTAGCACACCCTAGCACTCCTTGACATGCCATGGCACTCAAGCATGCCTTGGCACTGCCTAGCATATAACCTTGTCACTCCCTCCTTAGAACACTTGGAACTCGTTGACACTCCCTATCACACACTCTTATCTCTTCATTTCCATGCATTTTGAACTAGTTCTCCCTTGTGTTTCTATGGTACTCCCTACCATTCGCTGGCACTCATTGGCATGCCCTAGCACCTGACACATCTTGGCATGTTGCCCTGGAACTCTTGCATTCCTTGGCACTACCTAACATATTTTGTCACTCCCTCCTTACCACACCTAGAACTCACTAACACTCCCTGTCACACACTCTTATTCATTCATTTCCATGTATTTTAAAACTAGTGATCCCTTTTGTTTCCTTGGCACTCCATAACACTCCCTGGCATGCATTGGCACACCCTAGCACCTAGCACATCTTGGCATGTTGCCCTAGCCTCTAACATGCCTTAGCACTGCCTACCATACCTTGTTACTCCCTCATCACACCTGTATCTCACTGACACTTCCTGTCACAAAATGTTATTTGCTCATTTGCATCCATTAATTTGACCTAGTGCTCCCTTATGTTTCCCTAACATTCCCTAACACTTCCTAGCACATGTTGACACACCCTGGCACCTCGCACATATTGGTTGCATGTCGCCCTAACAATCTAGCATGACTTAGTGCAACCTAGCATACCATGTCACTCTCTCCTTAACACACTTGGAACTCGCTGACACTCCCTGTCACACACTCTTATTCATTCATTTCCATGCATTTATACCTAGTTCTCCATTATGTTTCCCTAGCACTCCCTAACACTCCTTAGCACACATTGGCACACCTTGGCGCTTGGCACATCTTGGTATTTTTCCCTCGCACTCTAGCATGCCTTGGCACTGCATAGCATACCTTGTCACTCCCTCCTTAGCACACCTAGAACTCACTGACACTTCATTTCCATGCATTTGAAACTATTTTTCCCTTGTGTTTCCTTGGCACTTCACCCTAACACTCCCTAGCATGCATTCGCGCCACACCCTGGCACCTAGCACATCTTGGCATGCCTTAGAAGTTGGCTTGTCTTAGCATGCCTAACATGCCTTGGAATTGTCTATCATGTGTTAGTACTTCCTGGAATTCCCTAGCACACCTTGGCACTCCCTAATTGTCATGCCCTCATAGATAACTTTACTATTTTTTCGACTTGGGAACCCAACCAAGTCATTGTCAAAACAGTGTTGTGCCCAACCCAAAGTCTCCCTTTGTCTGAAACTACTTTGATCAACCCCTTATAATTGTAACCATAGGCTTTCCTCCTACAATTCCTATTCTAACCTTCTCCTAACACACTTTGTCCTTGAGACACCTGAAATTCATTGACACTCCTTGGCGCACACACTTATTTGTTCATTTCCAAGTTTTTTGACCTAGTTCTCCCTTGTGATGCCCTAACACTCCCTAACATTCCTCAACATGCATTGGAAATGATTGACATGTGTTAGCATGCCTTTTCATTCCTTGGCATGCCCTGGCACTCCTTAGCTATAATGCCCTCACAACTGCCCTTAATTTTTTTGGGACTTGGGAACCCAACCAAGTCTTGCCTCGACTACAACAACTTGACCAAGTTACAATTACTACAACTAGACTATGCCTTGTTCACCTAAGAACTGATTATAACTCATCGTAGGCTACTCATGTATAATTTCAACCTATCCAACTTAACAAGTTACAAGTTACCATGTCAAGGCTCACATCCAACTGTGGCCATAAAATAACTAAGCAACATAGTTTACATCTTGACATGCCATAGCACCTGGCACATCTAACAATCCCTTGGCACTATGTGGCACATGTTAGTGCCCCCTACATTTCTTGGCATGCTTTGGAACTCCCTAGCACTCCCTGACATGCCTTGGAAATCTAGCATGCCTTGGCACTGCATAGCATATAACCTTTTCACTCCCTCCTTAACACACCTGAAAGTCACTGATACTCCCTATCACACACTCTTATTCGTTCATTTCCATGCATTTTGAGCTAGTTCCCCCTTGTGTTTCCATGGCACTCCCTAACACCTGGCACAAATGCCAATTTTCTTATTCTTGGCTATGGTGTTCTTATTTTATACATGTGACCCTTGACTATGCCATGCAATCCTCCAAAATCTTCTTAAAGGATGGGAGCTCCTCTTCATGCATGAAACTAGTGGAATGTGATAAGTTATCCAAAATTCATCCAAATATGTAATTTGTGCCTTGGGAAATGTGAAATGTACCCTTGGTGGAAAAACATGCATAAATATTTGTGACCAAGTGCCCTAAATGTGAGATGTTTTCCACTTGTCAATTGTGCCTCTTGTCAATGATGAAACTGACACCCTAGTTGTGCAAGGCTCACAACGTGTCACTTTGTGTCAACTCAAGGTTGTTGCCTCTTGTCACCTCAGCAATGAATCCTTTTAGTTTGGATTAATTATTGAATCCTAGGGATTTCCCAAAGCACAAATTTATGGGGTCTTTTATGTGACTATATCACTAGCATTGAAAACCATCTTTACATTGAATGGTTTAACATCTTGGTGATCCCTGTCCTATTGACCACAACTTTTGCATTCATTATTGCTTTCATCGCAGCACCTCCAGTAGATATTGATGGTGTTCATGAACCTATTTCTAGTTGTGATAAGGGGATTAGGGGCTTCCTTATCACAACCTGTAACCCTGAATGTGTTTAATCCCTTAGCGAAGGGGGGCCAAGGGGGTAGTCTTAGGGGCATTGTGACCAAATTTGGGTGTTTGTAACATTAGGAAAAGTGGAATGGCATGACCAAAAAGGTTGTGGGGGGGTATGTTATGGTGTATTGAATGGGGAAAGGGGACACAAGGGTAGCATGGATGGTAGAAACTGGAGGTAAAATCACGGTTTACTAAGATCTATAATCCTAACATTAAAGAATGAGAAGGGGGCTTAGGATTTAATTTCATAGGGTCTAGGGGACCTAGAGGGAAGGTAACAAGAGCAATTGATAAGGGAACCCCCAATAGTGGTGATAAAGGGATTACGAGTCCAATTATCACAAACCATAAGCCCTTAACTCATAATCCATAATCCCTTAACCCCTACACTCACAACTCATAACCCATAAACCCCTTGACTCATTAAATCTTAAGACACTAACCCCTAACCTATAATCCATGAACCAACTCCTAAGCCATAACTCCTTATCCTCTTAATATGTGACCCTTAACCCCTCACCCTTCACCGCCTAAACACCTTAACTGCCAACCCCTTAACCACTAACACCTAAATCCCCTAAATCTTAAGTCCTTAACCTCTAAACTCAATTGTGTCAATGTAGAATAATATACATAAGAGAAAAAATAATGATATTATCCACATCAATGCTTGAAATAACCTTAAATTAGCCATGAGTGGTGATCCAGGGGGTGAATTTGGGGCACTATTAAAGTTACATCATGTTTAAATTCCTTTTACATTGTGAGGTTGTTCTCCAATAGGGTTGAAGCATCATCACAAGGAAGCATGACACATTTTTGTGGGGGAGCGATTAAATTTGTAACATAATTCAAGTGATTTACACCTCCAATGTAAATGACATCATTGCATGTTTGTGTCAGGTTGTTAGAGAGGTTATTTATAGACAATACATTCAATGTACTTAGACTTCATCTTTTCAGGGCCTCGACTCTAACATGGATTTGTACCAGGAACACTTCATGAAAATGAAAGGGGGTCTTTTTGTTTAACCACATACGCATAAGAGCACCAGATGCTGCCCTTAAGATCCCCCTTGGTGCGTTCAAAATGGGTTTACATTCACGTCGAGTAGAAACTAATCATAACGACCTTCCTCTTCTTAATAACATTTGCTAGCTTTTACATATACATTAGATACTAGAATTAAAGGATCACCTCATCTGTAGTGTAGGTTTTAACCCCGTACAGAAATTACCTGTATACGAATTCTAAAACACAGAAAATAAACAATGCGAGTCTAGCATAACACATAAAACACATATACACAGAGATTTTCCCCTGGATCCCAAAACCCGGACTACCAGCATGATTTTTCATTATGTTCCTTTCAATGTTACAATAGATATTTACACATGTTGAAGCATCCAATACCATGGACCAAAAACCATCACGTCCAAAACCATGTCTGAAAAATCATGCACAAAACTATAGGTAGGTCCGCCCAACCTAATATAGGGTCCAAAAACATGGGGTTACCTGCACCCCTCAAACCCCCTGTGACTCCCCCCACTACGCAATCAGCACAACGAAGGGGGGGCTTTGCCCCCCTTCTAACCCCCCGGTTAACTACGTGGGCTAGTCATGGAAAGAATATAACACAGCCCAACATTCTCCCACTTGTTGTTTTCTTTCCACATGGGGCCACAAGAGAGCTTAGTCATTTATCCAGCCCTGCAATGCCCATTGTTTCTCTACACCAAGAGAACTTCTCAGAGCTCACAGATTTTGTCAATGCATCTGCAGTATTCTTCAAAGTGTCCACCTTTACTAGCAACACCTTTTTATCTTCTATCATATCCCTCACAAAGTGATATTGAACATCAATGTGCTTTGTCTTTGAATGATATGCACAGTCTATCCTTATAGCTCCCTGTAATAATCCCATACTTGAACACAATCTCTGCAACCAAACTACTTCCTTGCTTACATGAGTGGCTGCATGTATTCTGCCTTTGTAGTTGATAGTGCCACTACAGATTGTGTCTTACTTATCCAACTGATTGCACCTCCAAGTAGGTTAAACACATACCCACTTGTAGATCTTCTCTGATCCAAATCTCCAGCCCATTATGCATCAACAAAGCCATGAATATCCAACATTCCGTCCAATCCTGGTCTTCCTTGGTAGCACAAACCATAATCACTAGTGCCACGCAAATACCTGAAAACCCGCTTCATTATTGTCCAGTGCTCCTTCCCTGGTTTTGAAATAAACCTGCTCAATACTCCCACTGCATGTGCAATGTTTGGTCTAGTACAGACCATCGCATACATCAGGCTACCGACTGCACTTGCATATGGAACACGGGACATGTCCTCTTCCTTTTCTTGTGTCTTGGGACATTGTTCAACAGATAACTTTACACCTACAGGAATAGGAACCTTCACCGGTTTACTATCTTGCATACTAAACCTTCGCAATATTGTCTTGACATACTTCCTCTGGTTTAACCAGAGCTTCCTCTTTGTCCAATCTCTTTTAGTTTCCATTCCCAAAATATAGTTTGTAGCACCAAGATCTTTCATGTTGAATTTGGAGGACAAATGGGTCTTCAAATCCTAGATAATTTCTTTGTCATTTCCAACTAGCAACATATCATCCACATACAAGACCAGATAAATAACACAGTCACCAATTAATTTAAAATACACACAATGATCTTCTTTGCTTCTGGTGAAGCCAAGTCCCCGTATAAATGTATCAAATTTCTGATACCACATCATTGGTGATTGTTTTAACCCATACAGAGACTTCTTTAACTTGCATACCAGTTCTTTCTTACCCTTCATCGCAAATCCTTCAGGTTTCTTCATGTATATCTCCTCTTCCAAATCCCCGTGAAGAAATGTTGTCTTCACATCCATCTGTTCTACCTCAAAATCAAAAGCAGCAGCAACAGATAAAAGTAATCTAATAGAAGTTACCTTGGCAATAGGAGAAAAAATATCACCAAAATCAATTCCCGGCACCTGGTAATAACCTTTTGCTACCAACCGAGCTTTGTATTTCTCCACCTTTCCTTCTGCATTTATCTTCTTCTTGAACACCCATTTCTACCAATGGGTTTCCTTCCAGCCGACAACTTCGCTAGATCCCAAGCCTCATTTTTGTGCAAAGATGCCATTTCATCAACCATGGCTTATTTCTAGAGTTCTCCATCCTCTGAATCTACTGCTTCCTTCACAGTTCTGGGATCATCATCAGTAATAGATAAAGAAAAATTTGAACAGAAAGCAGATGGACTATACCTTTCTGGCTGCCTTCTTTCTCGAACTGATCTTCTCACACCCGGAGTTTGTGGCTCTTCATCTTCTGATTCATCCTCTTTTGTAGAGTCTGAATCTTCCTCCTTAAGCTCAAACTCTATCTTCTCAGGTTCCTTTAGTTGGAATTCATGTTTAATAACATCTTTCACCTCTCTGAACACCACATCTCAGTTGTACACAAACTTCCTTGTTATTGGGTTCCAAAGCTTATAACCCTTTAAACCATCCTTATACCCAATAAAGATGCACTTTTCAGATTTACTATCCAACTTTGTTCTTTTCTCCTTTGGAACCTATACATATGCATCACATCCAAATACCCTCAGATGTGAAAGAGAGGGTTTCTTACCAGTCCATACCTCTTGTGGAGTCTTATCCTTCAATGTTGATGAAGATGATCTGTTGACCAGGTAACATGCAGTCTCCACCGCCTCTGCCCAGAACTCTCGTCCTAACTAGACACCACTGAGCATGCTTCTTTCCCGTTCCATCAACGTATTGTTCATTCTTTCTGCAGCTCCATTTTGCTGAGGTGTATATGGAGTAGTCTTCTGACGTGCTATACCACACTTCTTACAGAATTCTTCAAATTCCTTAAAGCAAAACTCTCCACCGTTATCTGTCCTCAGCACCTTTATCTTCTTCTCTGTCTAGTTTTCCACCAGAGCCTTAAATTCTTTAAACCTATCAAAGACTTCAGATTTCTTCTTAAGGAAACATATCCATGTATTCCTTGAGAAGTCAACTATAAATGATACATAGTACACAGATTAACCCAGTGATGGAACCTTCACAGGTCCTGTTATCACTCAGGTTGTCCTTAAAGCTCCGGAAAAGGATACGGCCGAGGTAACCACAAACCAACTTTGGACTGCAGGTTCTAGCCTACCTGCAGTCAGAGAGGGCTCTCTCTTTTAGATTTAGCTTTGTTTGAAAGGATTTTAGGCTAGGTCTTGGGTTCAGGGGGTTCTTTATTTTTTTTTTGGTGGGAAGGATGGTGCTTTCAAGTAGAGAGGCAAAACATTATCTGGTCGATTTCAAACCATTGGGCATGGAGTCAAAGAACAGGACTGTTGGTATGTTTTCTTGGTCACAAGATAAACATGGAGCAAGGTAGCTGCATATGAAACAATTTTTCAAGCTAAAAGAATGGAGTGAAAGCTAAGGCATGAGAGGAAATTAAGAATCTCTCAAACATATTTATCAGAGGGAAGATGAATGAGCTCTGCCTAGGAGCAATTAAGAATTCCTAGTCAATAGTCCTTCATTTGTGAAATAGAGCAAACATGAGCCATAAAGGAATTCATATTTATGCCTAAATCAAGAAGAAAACATTAAGAAGTCACAGAAACTGAGTATAGAGTGCATTTAAGCAAATTCTAGACTAATCTTTTGTTCTGCAACTTGAGCGTTCATGAAAATGAGATACAGAGGTAAGAAATACTTATTGATTCATATCACAGCACATGAATTCCATATTCACTTCTTCAACCATTTAAACACAGCGCAGACAGTTTTCCTCCAAACTTTTGAGCAGTCTTTGATTATAGAAAAAGTTTCAGACATACAGTGCGAGTCTCTCTTGAGATACATTAGCCGACCAACCCTTTTAACAATGGAGAGGGTGGTATTTATACAAAATTTGGATACAAAAATATCTAGACGAGAAGTTAATAGCTAATAACTTCTCTACCAACTCTTAAGGAGTGGTTGATGAAAATTAAATGCTGAAATAAATACGAATGTGACAGTTGTTCTTTTATGCCAGGAAATATTGACTTTTGATTTTCTCTTAAGTCGTTTGGATTGCGCTTTCAAAAATTTGCGCTCTTGGGCTTATCGTCCCAGCGGGTCGCTTTGTGACTGCTTCAACCTGTTCTGCGTGCTCTTTGACTGCTCTCCCCGGTCTCTTACGTCATTGTCCTGTGATTGTCGCTGACATATAGCTGACTGTAAATTTGAAAATAAACAACATGGGGCAAAAACTGACATTACCTGGGGCAAGACAGCTAGCATTGCCCGCCACCAATTGTCAGATGGTAGCTGATGCCTTTGTATTTTGACGAGTGTTTCATCGGCCTCTGTGTATTTGTAATAACTGGGTGGCATCTCAAACAGATGATTGACTTCATGATCTAGGTAAAATAAGCTCTCCAGCTTGTCGTAGAGTGCCTGTCCTGTAGGCGGCCCTGTCTCTATCGCCGAACTTGATGCTGTAGTAAGTTGATTAGTGACAAAATTATTGAGCCGAGTAGCATATTGCGCACAGGTCAATAGCCTTCCAGCGCTGGTCAAAAGGCTGGGAAATCCTCTAATCTGTAGTGCCGCAAGCTTTACGTCAAAATTGTCTAAATCCCTTTGTATATCTCGGCATCTTGCCTCCAGAGTTTGCAGAAAGCCTCTCAGGGTCAGCACACTTTTTGCGGTGAGTATGGCATCTGTCTTGTTCATGATATTGAATGCTGCCAACTCTTCCCTAGTCTGGTGATTCAGAAAATTGATCATTCTGTTGGCCTGGTCAGGCATATTACCTAATGCTGCCTTGGCTCTCTGGATTTCATTTTTAGCACGGCCAATAAGCTCCACTTGTTCATATATTGCCTGAATTGACCTCCATTGGCCAGTGATTGACTGATTTATTTTAGCCCACATAATTCTCTTTATTTCAGCAAAGGCCTTGTTCAATGACAGCTCTTTCTCCAATGTTTTGATTCTGTCCTTTAGGGCCTTGATTTCTCTTGTCTGCTCCGCCACTGTCATTTTGGACTTGTCATACTTTGTTTCTAGCTCAGCCAGTTTTTCTCTGGCTTGTCTAACCTCTATTGCCTGAAGCTCTACCTCTTTGATAACCCTTTTTAATTCGTCCATGCTCATACTAGCCTCAGGAACTGTTGTTGTCGCCGTTGTGGTTTCTGTAGCTGTTGTGGTTGTTGAAATAATTGGAGGGGTGGCCATTGCTTGTTCTGGAGGAACAACAATACATGTTGGAACTGTTTGAGGTGCCTGAGAGGTCGACTCTCCCTCCTTTCTTTGTAGTGCCCTCTCCAAATCTCCCTCTAAATCAATTACTTTCTTATTTAATTTCATTATTAAATCCCATTGATCCTCAGCTTCTTTTTCCTTTTGCAGTTCACCTGTTTGAGGATGCTCAGTAGGTAGCAACCTCAATCTTTTCTTCATTGCAGCAATGTCATCATCTTTCTTTTTCATAAGGGCCCTCACACCCTTAGGATCTTTTGGATCATGTCCCAAGTCAATAATGATCTCCTCCAATGTTTTGATTCTATTATCCTTAGCCGTGGAGGACAATCTTTCAAAATCCAGCTGAGTGCTGGTATTCTTCAAAGATTCACCTAACTCATGGGCCAATGTGGCCTTTTCTGCAAGGGTAGCATAAAGCATTTCAGTTGTCTGCTTGTGTAGCTCTATTTGGTCCATCGGGTGAATATCTTTGGACAGGACCTCTAGCCTCGTTTTAACGAAATCTGCAGCCGACTGTGGCTGTTGAATCTTGGGCTTGAAGTGGGTCAGGAACATATTTTCTTGCTTTATATCATAAGTTGCCATCAGTCTTTCCTGTTTGGCAGGTGTTGCTTTTAGGAATTGTTCATATAATTGCACTCTTAGTAGCTCATTTTGAGCTTTGATCTCTTTAAAACTGGCCTTGGTGATGACTGGTTTCTTACCCCTTTGTGTGGAGGACGATACCTCCATGCCGCGTTGTACATCTTGCTCTTGCTGTCTCTGTTGCTCCTGCTGAAAAGAGCTTGTTGGTGTATGCAGGTTTGCTTCCCTTCTTGGACTTTCTATAATTTCTTCACTGACTTCCTCCTCAATCGGAGAGTCCGCTCTTTGTCTTTTTGACTCAGGCTGTTGCAGAGACCCACTAGCAGGTGTGGAGTCTTCCCGGTCTATTTTCCTGCCTCTCTCTTCATGGGCAGGCGTCTACAAAACCAGTATTTGGGCTACCTCTGTTTATTGTGGAAGGGCTTGCACCTGAGTTTGTTCTGTTGAAGTGTCCGGCTGCTCAGTAACTATCTCTTGCTCTGTCTCCATCGGCTCCTTCCCTTTGGCTGTACCTGCTGCTGATGTAGAAGCTCCTTTGGCAGTCTGTGAAACTGTAGCTATAGATAGGCCCTCTTGCACTTGATATGGCAGCTTGAAATTTACCTGGTCATCAGAATCCAAGTCAAGAGTTTTTTCAAGATCTCTAATAGTTTGTTCCAAAATTTCCTCTTGAGTTATTTCTTCAACTAAAGTTCCATGTGCCCATGCATCTTGATTGGCATACTTTTCAATGTCTGGTTTTTTGGAATGGTCATAGGGTGTTAACCTATATTTGACCCTTCTGGCATTAATGAAATCAAGTGGGTCATAAGGGGCCCACCAGAAACTCTTCTTCAACTTGAAGTGATCACTAAGTACCAGGTCAGCTTCTTGCCAACCATCCTTTTTATTCATGATGAAGGGGCCTAGGCGGTCTCTGAATTTCAGTTGTGCCCTTTTCTTAGTGCTGTGGAAGTGAGTCAAATCTGAATTAATGAGTTGACTGTAGTATTCTAATGCAAACAGCCTCATTGGCACATATCTCGGAAGCCTGTAAGGACACACCTCACAGCCATAAATTCTGATGACAGTATCGTTTTCATATAGGTACCAATCAACTAATTTGAAATTCTTGGACAGTTGGAAGATCTTTTGCATTTCATAGGTTATTCGGGGAGGAGGAACCTTCATTAAGAGGTAGGACACAGGATATACAAACTGGTCAATGAACTCAGAGTATGAATAAGGAGAGTCTTGGACTTGGTGAAATACAGCTGACCAGAAGACCACAGACCTCCTTTCTCCCTTTGAATCCAGTTTCTTGATAGGGCATTGGAGGATTTCAGATTGATAAAACATGAACAAATGATAGATGTAGGAGGAATATTTGAAGATTCCCTGCCTATCTAATCTACTGAGATGGTCATGGATTTTATCTGAAATAAACCTGGAATAATTATACTTGACAGCAGGAGGTTGTCCTTGGCTGAAAGAAGACAAGATAACCAGCACTACTTCTTCCACAAGTTCAGTTGATGTGAAACCCAACACATATGATATCATGTCTATCAGTAGCTTACCCACCTCATTGAAATGGTCATAAGGGTATGGAGGTGATTCCTTTGGCTAGCAATCTGGCCTCATGAATGTCTCTGTGATCATTTCCATCTTGGTACCAAGTAACCAAGAGGTCTCTTCCAGCAAACTGTTTATGGAAAAGGGCAATAACATGTGATTGGTTCTGAAGTTCAGCATCTGGTTGATGGAGTCAGGAGTAGTGTAGAAAAGTATGCTTCCAGATGAAGACTTAACAACCCTCTGGCTTGGTTCATAATTTACAGCACAGAGATGAATAATCTCAGGAAAAATATTTACAGAAGGGAGGAAATAATATGGCAGATTGGACTCCCATATGCAATACTTGTCAGTTTTATCCAAGAAGTTGTTTCTCAGCTGGCAGTAGGTGCATAGATGATTCCTTTTGGCAACAAAGTCTTGGATGAGATAATCTGTATCGGCCAAGGGCATGGACTCCAGTTCTTTACTTGGTGGGTTTACGGGGGTGACATTCAGAGCAGATGGGGCAGCCATTATGCAATTCTTTGAAGGCTTGAGCTGAAAAAGGGCTAGCACAACAACTGGCGAACAAATTTGCTTGCAGAAACCAGCAGGAGCAGGCAAATTACACTCAAATGCAACAGAAGCTGGACAGCTCAAAAACTTATGCTGTAAGGGACCAACTTTGTGAAGTTTTTGTGTCGATTTGCCTTTTTTTTCAGTGAATTTCTCTGAAGTTAGAAGCTGTGAGGAACAATGCGGAGGAACAATGGGAAATTATGGTTTCAGCGGAGGCTTTAAACAGCGGAAATAGGGTAAAATAGGGCAATGTAGGACCGCTGCGGGATTTCTTACTAGGAGTCGAGTTTAAACAGGATTTCGCCAGTAAAATTGCAGATGGGCACCAGGTTTCTGAGACTTCTCTGGTGTAAAGGGTTTGCAGTGGGTTTAATGGAGTCTCAGGTGCAGCAAGGATACCAATTGGGTATTTTACAAGCTTACAGTCATGTGCAGTGGATAAACATGAAGAACAGGCGCGTAAAAGAGGAGGATATGGCAAATACCTGGCTTAAAACAGTGCCAAAGAGGATGAACTGGTGCTTAGGTAAACTATGAACCCGAATTGGAGACTGCAGTCACTTGCTTGGTTGATTTCCAGCCTTGGGAGTGAACAAGTGAATGAAACAGGGGAGCCGAGCGTTCAAATGAGGCGATAAAAATGAAAGGTAACGGTCGTTAGCGCGCTCTTTTTATGCAAAAATTTTGACATTTTGGCGCTTTAGCGCTTTTTCAGGATGACATCAGCATGACGTCACCGGTGAGTCCCGAGGTACGGACGGATAACGTGGCAGGATGATGTCAGCAGCTGACGTCATCATGTATGGATGGGTGACGTGACAGTGACGTGGCAATGCCACGCAGGCAGGGTGCAAGTACAAAGGGGTGAGGTGGCGGCAACGTGTCAGGACAACGGAGCGCAGAAGGTGACATCAACAGATAAGACGTGGCGCTGATGTCACGCAGGAGAGGGCGGTAAGCGGCTTCTAGGCGCACCGCTTATGAACGTAAGTAGTTTTGGGAGGAGGGACTCCGCCACACCCCAGAGCTCGACGCGTGGCGGGAGTACGACGGCAAAACCGCCGAACTCCCGGACGCTAAAGCTCGGGCGCTTTGGAGATGGGACGACCCGCCCACCATTGATCTGTGGGGCGGGTGATCCAACGGTTGGCGGGGACTGTGATATGACGGAGGGATAAGGGGCGGCATATGCGCAGGAATATTCCCTTTTTAATTATTTGCGGCGGCGGGTTTAGACTTAGGGAATGGGGTTTTTATGTGTTAAAAATGCGCGGGTTAATACTTTATGCACAAAACGTAAGAAAAAGGTGCAAAAATGGGTTTTTTGAAGGTTTTTGAGGGGTTTTTTTGCTAGGGAAGAGGTTACTAGCTGACCAGATGTCAAACTAGCTCCTTAATGACTAGAATGGGCTAAAGACAGCCCCAGATGGATTGCGATTTCCCGGACTTATAGGAAATATGGCTATATTGCCAGGGAGGCTATTTAATATTTTTGGGGATTTTTATATAGTTTCAGTAATGAATAGGGATAAGGGAGAAATTAGGGAGCTACATAGTAGAATTAGGAATTAATATGAGTTCATGAAAATGAAAATGGAGGGGAAATGATGAAAAGTCTGTGAACTGATGATAGACATAGATGGTTGTGTAGAAGATGAAGACATGACTTTTACACAAGAAATGTGGCTTCTTTTCTTTTAAGAAAACCAACTTTACCTTGATGTTTCACAAAAATGAAATGGAATGAGGACTTGTTGGGCAGATCCCAAGGTCCTTTAGGGGGATGTTAGTAAGAGAGTTTAAGGGAGGAGAAGGGAAGTTAGACAAGCTTCCAAAATTCTGCCAATTAGAGCCCGCTTTACTACCTCTGCCACTGATATGCTAAGTTTCCTTTGTGAGGCCAGAACTGGAGATGACCTTATTTATGCAACCCCAAGCTACTTACCCTTTTTACAACACCTAGCATTTTTTGTTTCTTCAGGGAGGGTGCACTTAGACTTGAAAACCCTGATTTCCTTTTCTTTTCAACTGCCTTCTTATCTAAAAAATACCCTTATTTCTGCCAGGGGCTCAGCTTAAACTGTTGAGCTCCCAAGATTCTCTACCTATCTGCACATCTGCCAAGATTAAGCTGTTTGGACAGATATCATTCTCTATATTCTAAAGCAAGCAAATTTAAACCTAGGGAAACCAAGCTTGGGCTGTTTGGCTTTCCCTTAACTAAGAAATCATTCAAAAATGGAACTTTTGCAGCTTGAAAAAGATGAACATTTTTGGTACTTACACTGTCAATCATGAAATATGAAACCTGTTGCAACAAGAGGCTAACAGTGGCTCCACTTGGGGATGGCTTTTCCTTATGGAAAGCCAAGAACAGCAGGTCAGACTACCTTGTTCTTCAACTGCTTCTGTACTCTAAAAACCTTCATCTCGCTGGCTTCTTTATTTATATACATGGTAGCACACTTGAGGAGCCTCAGGGCCTTCACTTCGGGCATCAACTACATCAAGCTGCTAACAAACAGAAAACTGAAATCCTACCTACCTACCCTAATCAGCATTTGTTTGCTGGTTAGGTAAAATGAAACAACCAGTGCAACCATTTAAGCACTTGTAGGAGAAGAAAAACTGTTTGACTGATAGCTGGTGAAATCAGAAACGTTGTCTGATCATGTGCTGCCATGATCAAGATTGTGACATGTGAAGGTATCTGCTGAATATCTTGGTCTTCATAGAGAAAATTTGTTGAAGATTTTGAGCAGAGAAAATTCTCCATGTACTCTGCTATAGGATCTATAAAAGCATCATGTGGGAGAGTTTCTTCCAGGCTCTCTTTGTGTGATGGTACGACTGCATCCTCAGTAACCACCTCTGCAGCCAGTACATCTCTCTTCCCCTTGAGAGCATGATCAACCTTAATTTGCAAGTCAGAAGGTAATACGATTTCCTTATGAGTAGGAGAAGGGAGATTTTGGAAGAACTCTTTAAGGTCTTGCAAATCATATAACTGAATTTGAGAATGCAAAAATTCGATCTCATTCTCATGCTCTTTTACCAATAGGTCCAGAAAGGATATTCTAATTTGAGGCTGCTCTATTGTTTTGACCTTTAACAGCACAGATCTAACAAAATCTTCATCAAGCTCATATTGGGATAACAGCTTCCTGAATTCATCTAAAGCTTGCTCTATTGCAAGATTTTTCACACATTCAGTCATCTTGTCTCACTATTGGCTCTTTGACATGGAATTGATTGGCTGAAGTGGTGTTCTAGAACTTTGAAGCTTTAGATCTCTAAAAAAAAAATTAGGCATTCCCCTTTCAGGTTCGCTCCTCCAGTGGAGTCTTGTTTGAAAATAAGGTGGAGTCGCCAGGTGAATGATTCAACTCTGAAGTGCCTGATCTCTGTCCACCATCACAGATCAGAACTGAACTTGTAATAATACTCCTGAAGGTCTGGTTCTCTCAGTGGAGCTTTCCAACTTTCTTTGTGAAACTTTGTGAAATTATTTGAGGAAGTTCCCCAGTGGAGTCGCCATTATGTTATCACTCAGGTTGTCCTTAAAGCTCCGGAAAAGGATACGGCCGAGGTAACCACAAACCAACTTTGGACTGCAGGTTCTAGCCTTCCTGTAGTCAGAGAGGGCTCTCTCTTTTAGATTTAGCTTTGTTTGAAAGGATTTTAGGCTAGGTCTTGGGTTCAGGGGGTTCTTTATTTTGTTTAGGTGGGAAGGATGGTGCTTTCAAGTAGAGAGGCAAAACATTATCTGGTCGATTTCAAACCATTGGGCATGGAGTCAAAGAACAGGATTGTTGGTATGTTTTCTTGGTCACAAGATAAACATGGAGCAAGGTAGCTGCATATGAAACAATTTTTCAAGCTAAAAGAATGGAGTGAAATCTAAGGCATGAGAGGCAATTAAGAATCTCTCAAACATATTTAGCAGAGGGAAGATGAATGAGCTTTGCCTAGGAGAAATTAAGAATTCCTAGTCAATAGTCCTTCATTTGTGAAATAGAGCAAACATGAGCCATAAAGGAATTCATATTTATACCTAAATCAGGAAGAAAACATTAAGAAGTCACAGAAACTGAGTATAGAGTGCATTTAAGCAAATTCTAGACTAATATTTTGTTCTGCAACTTGAGCGTTCATGAAAATGAGATACAGAGGTAAGAAATACTTATTGATTCATATCACAGCACATGAATTCCATATTCACTTCTTCAACCATTTAAACACAGCGCAGACAATTGTCCTCCAAACTTTTGAGCAGTCTTTGATTATAGAAAAAGTTTCAGACATACAGTGCGAGTCTCTCTTGAGATACATTAGCCGACCAACCCTTTTAACAATGCAGAGGGTGGTATTTATACAAAATTTGGATACAAAAATATCTAGACGAGAAGTTAATAGCTAATAACTTCTCTACCAACTCTTAAGGAGTGGTTAATGAAAAGTAAATGCTGAAATAAATACGAATGTGACAGCTGTTCTTTTATGCCAGGGAATATTGACTTTTGATTTTCGCATAAGTCGGTTGGATTGCGCTTTCAAAAATTTGCACTCTTGGGCTTATCCTCCCAGCGGGTCGCTTTGTGACTGCTTCAACCTGTTCTGCGTGCTCTTTGACTGCTCTGCCCGGTCTCTTACGTCATTGTCCTGTGATTGTCGCTGACATATAGCTGACTGTAAATTTGAAAATAAACAACATGGGGCAAAAACTGACATTACCTGGGAAAGACAGCTAGCATTGCCCGCCACCAATTGTCAGAAGGTAGCTTATGCCTTTGTATTTTGACGAGTGTTTCATCGGCCTCCGTGTATTTGTAATAACTCGGTGGCATCTCAAACCGATGATTGACTTCATGCTCTAGGTAAAATAAGCTCTCCAGCTTGTCGTAGAGTGTCTGTACTGTAGGCAGCCCTATCTCTATCGCCGAACTTGATGCTGCAGTAAGTTGATTAGTGACAAAATTATTGAGCCAGGTAGCATATTGCTCATAGGTCAATAGCCTTCAAGTGCTGGTCAACAGGCTGGGCAATCCTCTAATCTGCAGTGCCGCAAGCTTTACATCAAAACTGTCTAAATCCCTTTGTATATCCCGGCATCTTGCCTCCAGAGTTTGCAGAAAGCCTCTCAGGGTTAGCACACTTTTTGCTGTGAGTATGGCATCTGTCCTGTTCATGATATTGAGTGCTGCCAACTCTTCCCTAGTCTGGTGATTCAGAAAATTGATCATTCTGTTGGCCTGGTCAGGCATATTACCTAATGCTGCCTTGGCTCTCTGGATTTCATTTTTAGCACGGCCAATAAGCTCCACTTGTTCATATATTGCCTGAATTGACCTCCATTGGCCAGTGATTGACTGATTTATTTTAGCCCACAGAATTCTCTTTATTTCAGCAAAGGCCTTGTTCAATGACAGCTCTTTCTCCAATGTTTTGATTCTGTCCTTTAGGGCCTTGATTTCTCTTGTCTGCTCCGCCACTGTCATTTTGGACTTGTCATACTTCATTTCTAGCTCAGCCAATTTTTCTCTGGCTTGTCTAACCTCTATTGCCTGAAGCTCTACCTCTTTGATAGCCCTTTTTAATTCGTCCATGCTCATACTAGCCTCAGGAATTGTTGTTGTCGCCGTTGTGGTTTCTGTAGCTGTTGTGGTTGTTGAAATAATTGGAGGGGTGGCCATTGCTTGTTCTGGAGGAACAACAATACCTGTTGGAACTGTTTGAGGTGCCTGGGAGGTCGACTCTCCCTCCTTGCTTTGTAGTGCCCTCTCCAAATCTCCCTCTAAATCAATTACTTTCTTATTTAATTTCATTATCAAATCCCATTGATCCTCAGGTTCTTTTTCCTTTTGCAGTTCACCTGTTTGAGGATGCTCAGTAGGTAGCAACCTCAATCTTTTCTTCCGTGGAGCAATGTCATCATCTTTCTTTTTCATAAGGGCCCTCACACCCTTAGGATCTTTTGGATCATGTCCCAAGTCAATAATGATCTCCTCCAATGTTTTGATTCTATTATCCTTAGCTGTGGAGGACAATCTTTCAAAATCCAGCTGAGTGCTGGTATTCTTCAAAGATTCGCCTAACTCATGGGCCAATGTGGCCTTTTCTGCAAGGGTAGCATAAAGCATTTCAGTTGTCTGCTTGTGTAGCTCTATTTGGTCCATCAGGTGAATATCTTTGGACAGGACCTCTAGCCTCATTTTAACGAAATCTGCAGCCGACTGTGGCTGCTGAATCTTGGGCTTGAAGTGGGTCAGGAACATCTTTTCTTGCTTTATATCATAAGCTACCATCAGTCTTTCCTGTTTGGCAGGTGTTGCTTTTAGGAATTGTTCATATAGTTGCACTCTTAGTAGCTCATTTTGAGCTTTGATCTGTTTAAAACTGGCCTTGGTGTTGACTGGTTTCTTACCCCTTTCTGTGGAGGACGATACCTCCATGCCGCGCTGTACATCTTGCTCTTGCTGTCTCTGTTGCTCCTGCTGAAAAGAGCTTGTTGGTGTATGCAGGTTTGCTTCCCTTCTTGGACTTTCTATAATTTCTTCACTGACTTCCTCCTCAATCGGAGAGTCCCCTCTTTGTCTTTTTTACTCAGGCTGTTGCAGAGACCCACTAGCAGGTGTGGAGTCTTCCCGGTCTATTTTCCTGCCTCTCTCTTCATGGGCAGGCATCTGCAAAACCGGTATTTGGGCTGCCTTTGTTTGTTGTGGAAGGGCTTGCCCCTGAGTTTGTTCTGTTGAAGTGTCCGGCTACTCAGTAACTATCTCTTTCTCTGTCTCCATCGGCTCCTTCCCTTTGGTTGTACCTGCTGCTGATGTAGAAGCTCCTTGGTTAGTCTGTGAAACTGCAGCTATAGATAGGCCCTCTTGCACTTGATATGGCAGCCTGAAATTTACCTGGTCATCAGAATCCAAGTCAAGAGTTTTTTCAAGATCTCTAGCAGTTTGTTCCAAAATTTCCTCTTGAGTTATTTCTTCAACTAAAGTTCCATGTGCCCATGCATCTTGATTGGCATAGTTTTCAATGTCTGGTTTTTTGGAATGGTCATAGGGTGTTAACCTGTATTTGACCCTTCTGGCATTAATGAAACCAAGCGGGTCATAAGGGGCCCACCAGAAACTCTTCTTCAACTTGAAGTGATCACTAAGTACCAGGTCAGCTTCTTTCCAACCATCATTTTTATTCATGATGAAGGGACCTAGGCGGTCTCTGAATTTCAGTTGTGCCCTTTTCTTAGTGCTGTGGAAGTGAGTCAAATCTGAATTAATGAGCTGCCTGTAGTATTTTAATGCAAACAGCCTCATCGGCACATATCTTGGAAGCCTGTAAGGACACAACTCACAGCCATAAATTCTGATGACAGTATGGTTTTCATATAGGTACCAATCACCTAATTTGAAATTCTTGGACAGTTGTAAGATCTTTTGCATTTCATAGGTTATTCGGGGAGGAGGACCCTTCATTAAGAGGCAGGACACAGGATGTACAAACTGGTCAATGAACTCAGAGTATGAATAAGGAGAGTCTTGGACTTGGTGAAATACAGCTGACCAGAAGACCACAGACCACCTTTCTCCCTTTGAATCCAGTTTCTTGATAGGGCATTGGAGGATTTCAGATTGATAAAACATGAACAAATGATAGATGTAGGAGGAATATTTGAAGATTCCCTGCCTATCTAGTCTAGTGAGCTGGTCATGGATTTTATCTGATATAAACCTGGCATAATTATACTTGACAGCAGGAGGCTGTCCTTGGCTAAAAGAAGACAATATAACCAGCACTGCTTCGTCCACAAGTTCAGTTGATGTGAAGCCCAACACATATGATATCATGTCTATCAGTAGCTTACCCACCTCATTGAAATGGTCATAAGGGTATGGAGGTGATTCCTTTGGCTGGCAATCTGGCATCATGAATGTCTCTGTGATCATTTCCATCTTGGTACCAAGTAACCAAGAGGTCTCTTGCAGCAAACTGTTTATGGAAAAGGGAAATAACGTGTGATTGGTTCTAAAGTTCAGCATCTGGTTGATGGAGTTAGGAGTAGTGTAGAAAAGTATGCTTCCAGATGAAGACTTAACAGCCCTCTGGCTTGGTTCATAATTTGTAGCACAGAGATGAATAATCTCAGGAAAAATATTTACAGAAGGGAGGAAATAATATGGCAGATTGGACTCCCATATGCAATACTTGTCAGTTTTATCCAAGAAGTTGTTTCTCAGCTGACAGTAGGTGCGTAGATGATTCCTTTTGGCAACAAAGTCTTGGATGAGATAATCTGTATCAGCCAAGGGCATGGACTCCAGTTCTTTACTTGGTGGGTTTACGGGGGTGACATTCAGAGCAGATGGGGCAGCCATTATGCAATTATTTGAAGGCTTGAGCTGAAAAAGGGCTAGCACAACAACTGGCGAACAGATTTGCTTGCAGAAACCAGTAGGAGCAGGCAAATTACACTCAAATGCAACAGTAGCTGGACAGCTCAAAATCTTATGCTGTAAGGGACCAACTTTGCGGAGTTTTTGTGTCGATTTGCCTTTTTTTCAGTGAATTTCTCTGAAGTTAGAAGCTGTGAGGAAAAATGCGGAGGAACAATGGGCAATTATGGTTTCAGCGGAGGCTTTAAACAGCGGAAATAGGGTAAAATAGGGCAATGTAGGACCGCTGCGGGATTTCTTACTAGGAGTCGAGTTTAAACAGGATTTCGCCAGTAAAATTGCAGATGGGCACCAGGTTTCTGAGACTTCTCTGGTGTAAAGGGTTTGCAGTGGGTTTAATGGAGTCTCAGGTGCAGCAAGGATACCAATTGGGTATTTTACAAGCTTACAGTCATGTGCAGTGGATAAACATGAAGAACAGGCGCGAAAAAGACGAGGATATGGCAAATAGCTGGCTTGAAACAGCGCCAAAGAGGATGAACTGGTGCTTAGGTAAACTATGAACCCGAATTGGAGACTGCAGTCGCTTGCTTGGTTGATTTCCAGCCTTGGGAGTGAACAAGTGAATGAAACAGGGGAGCTGAGTGTTCAAATGAGGCGATAAAAATGAAAGGTAACGGTCTTTAGCACGCTCTTTTTATGCAAAAATTTTGACATTTTGGCGCTTTGGCGCTTTTTCGGGATGACGTCAGCATGACCTCACCGGTGGATCCCAGGGTATGGACGGATGACGTGGCAGGATGATGTCAGCAGCTGACGTCATCATGTACAGATGGGTGACGTGACAGTGACGTGGCAATGCCATGCAGGCAGGGCACAGGTACAAAGGGGTGAGGTGGCGGCAACGTGTCAGGACAACGGAGCACAGAAGGTGACGTCAGCAGATAAGACGTGGCGCTGACGTCACGCAGGAGAGGGCGGTAAGCGGTTTCTGGGCGCACCGCTTATGAACGTAAGTAGTTTTGGGAGGAGGGGCTCCGCCACACCCCAGAGCTCAATGCGTGGCGGGAGTACGACGGCAAAACCGCCGAACTCCCGGACGCTAAAGCTCGGGCACTTTGGAGATGGGACGGCCCGCCCACCGTTGATCTGTGGGGCGAGTGATCCAACGGTTGGCGGGGACTGTGATATGACGGAGGGATAAGGGGCGGCATATGCGCAGGAACATTCCCTTTTTAATTATTTGCGGCGGCGGGTTTAGACTTAGGGAATGGGGTTTTTATGTGTTAAAAAGGCGCGGGTTAATACTTTATGCACAGAACGTAAGAAAAAGGTGCAAAAATGGGTTTTTTGAAGGTTTTTGAGGGGTTTTTGGGCTAGGGAAGAGGTTATTAGCTGACCAGATGTCAAACTAGCTCCTTAATGACTAGAATGGGCTAAAGACAGCCCCAGATGGACTGTGATTTCCCGAACTTATAGGAAATATGGCTATATTGCCAGGGAGGCTATTTAATATTTTTGGGGATTTTTATATAGTTTCAGTAATGAATAGGGATAAGGGAGAAATTAGGGAGCTACATAGTAGAATTAGGAATTAATATGAGTTCATGAAAATGAAAATTGAGGGGAAATGATGAAAATCCTGTGAACTGATGATAGACATAGATGGTTGTGTAGAAGATGAAGACATGACTTTTACACAAGAAATGTGGCTTCTTTTCTGTTAAGAAAACCAACTTTACCTTGATGTTTCACAAAAATGAAATGGAATGAGGACTTGTTGGGCAGATCCCAAGGTCCTTTAGGGGGATGTTAGTAAGAGATTTTGAGAGGGAGGAGAAGGGAAGTTAGACAAGCTTCCAAAATTCTGCCAATTAGAGCCCGCTTTTCTACCTATGCCACTGATATGCTAAGTTTCCTTTGTGAGGCCAGAACTGGAGATGACCTTATTTTTGCAACCCCAAGCTACTTACCCTTTTTACAACACCTAGCATTTTTTGTTTCTTCAGGGAGGGTGCACTTAGACTTGCAAACCCTGATTTCCTTTTCTTTTCAACTGCCTTCCTATCTAAAAACTACCCTTATTTCTACCAGGGGCTCAGCTTAAACTGTTGAGCTCCCAAGATTCTCTACCTATCTGCACATCTGCCAAGATTAAGATGTTTGGACAGATATCATTCTCTATATTCTAAAGCAAGCAAATTTAAACCTAGGGAAACCAAGCTTGGGCTGTTTGGCTTTCCCTTAACTGAGAAATCATTCAAAAATGGAACTTTTGCAGCTTGAAAAAGATGAACATTTTTGGTACTTACACTGTCAATCATGAAATATGAAACCTGTTGCAACAGGAGGCTAACAGGTCCAAACACATCATTGTGCACAAGCTCTAATATCTGTTTCGCCCTCTTACCACTAGAGGGGAAACTCACCCGATTCTACTTCCCATATACACAATTTTCATAGAAATCAAAATCCAGAGAGCTATTACTCATACCTTTTACCATACCTTTACCATGAAGTATTCGAAGGCCCTTCTCTCCAATATGTCCAAGCCTTTGATGCCATAGCATGGTCTTCTCTCCAGAGACCACTAGATTTGCTGCTCCACTTTCAGGAACCACGAAACTATTGCACCCATCAACAATAGTGCTACCTTGCAACTTGTATAGAGTACCAATTCGAACTCCCCCCATCAATACCAGTGCCCCCTGAACCATCTTGCAGGTATCCTTCTCGAACATTGTTTTTACACCTGCATCATCCAGCTTGCTTACAGAAATCAGATTTCTTGCTAATGCAGGAATATGTAGAACACCTGGAAGTGTTCTAACCCTTCCAGCTTGCACCTTCAACTTTACTTTTCCGTGACCAACGATTCTAGCCTTCCTGTCATCTCCCAAGAAGACATCACCACCATCATATTTCTCATACTCACAGAACCACTCTATATGGGGAGTGAAGTGAAAGGATGTACCTGAGTCAATCAACCATGCCTCATGATCTACATGTGTACTTGAATAAGCCAATTACACATCCCCACCTTCATCTAAGGTGGTTTTCACCTCTGCAAAAGGAGCATCATCAGATCCCTTTTCCTTTATCAAGAACTTTAAATTTACAGTCCCTTTTGTAGTGCCCTTCCTTTCTGCATTTCCAGCACACCACCTTTACAGATTTTCCTGGAGATTTAGATCTCCCTCTAGATTTAGATCTCCCACTCCATGACTTATTTTTGTTTCTGTTCTGGGACCGTCCTTGTACAGACAAGGCATCACCATTCTGACTCTCCATATTTTTTCGTCTCATCTCCTTCGTCAGCAAGGATGAGACTATTTCATCAAACTGCAAGGCAGTTGTATTGCTACCTATTGCAATAACCAGACTATCCCACGAATCTAGTAGAGAACACAACAAACTGATGCACTTATCTTCATCTGAAATTTTAATATCAATAGAGAATAACTGACTTACCACATTATTAAATGCGTTCAGATGCTCTGTCACTGAGTCTCTATCTTTCATCCTTAGGTTATAAATCTTTTTCCGCAGGAACGGTTTATTCACCAGAGACTTAGATTGGTACAAAGTCCCTAACTTGTCCCACAAAGCCTTAGACGTAGCTTCCCCCGATACATTCAACAATACTGAATCAGAGACACAATCGTATTGTGCTCTTTGCCTTCCGATCTAACTTCTTCCATTCTTCATCGGACACTCCCGTTGGTTTAGTACTCGGATATACCATGTTCCACTGATCTTTATCCACCAACAGATCCTCCATCTTGAGTTTCCACAACTCAAAACTCGGACCATTGAATTTCTTGATCTCTATCTTTCCACTGCTCACCATCTTCTTTCACCACCAGAATCGATCTCGCAGATCTCCCACTGAACAGGGTCTACCACAGGCCAGAGCGAAACCCCTCAGTAACAAAGGCGTCCCCTTGAAGCCAAAATTTCTCTGATACCAAATGTAGGTTTTAACCCCGTATATAAATTACCTGCATACGAATTCTAAAACACAGAAAATAAACAATGTGAGAGCATAACACATAAAACACATATACACAGAGATTTTCCCTTGGATCCCAAAACCGGGACTACCGGCTTGATTTTTCATTATGTTCCTTTCAATGTTATAATACATATTTATACATGTCGAAGCATCCAATACCATGGACCGAAAACCATCGTGTCCAAAACCATGGATCAAAAACCATCGCGTCCAAAACCATGTGCAAAAAATCATGCACAAAACCATAGGTAGATCCGCCCAACCTAATATATAGTGGGGTTACCTGCACCCTTCAAACCCCCTGTGACTCTCCCCACTACGTAATAGGCGCAATGAAGGGGGGCTCCACCCCCCTTCTAACCCCCGGTTAACTACGTGGGCTAGTCATGGAAAGAATATAACACAACCCAACATGTAGATGCCCCCATTTATTATGAGATTCAAGGGATGTTCTATTGTCTTTATCAACATTTGGATGGGTCGTTATCTACATTATTTAAATACATGTATATAACTTTTTATGAGGGAGGTCCTTTGATTTAGATCTTTATATAAGGCCTCATGTGGCCTTCCCCTATAAAACTCTTCCAAGGGGGTCACCTCCTTCCATGTTGCCTTGCCTACTTAGGGCCAAATTGACAAACCAAGATTCAAACTTATTCAACTACCAAATTAGTGAGGCATCGTACCTCTTCTTGACCTTGGCCTCAATGAGACATATTTCTTCAGAGATACTTTGAGGATTTCCCACCATAGATCACAAGTTGGATGTCATGGGATTTGTTACCACATTTTCTATTTGGGCTTTTACAGGATATTTTAAAATTTTGATTGTGTTAAATTTGTCAACTAGGGCCAAATTCCACCTTGGGATAACTCATTTGATGGAGATGATGATTGCATTAAATTCCTCTTTTCGAGAGGACCAAAATTGATATAAAGATCATCTCATTTAGACAAGCGGAAATGTGATTTTTGAACACATGTACAAATTGTGTCCCGAATCCGACAAATGATGGATAAGTCTAGGTGGGAGCGTATGAGCGTTTTCACATCCAATCCAGGGGTCCATTCCAATATGAACAGAGTGACCATTTCTTATCCTCCATGTCAATCCATCCCATACATGACTTGTTGTATTTAGTACTGCCCGCTAGACAGTGGATATGTTGTTCCTATCCCATGTTGGTAACCTGATCCAGTCAAGCAGATGCAATGGGGAGATGTAATTCTGGTAGATAACCTCTGTTCATAGGTTCTTGGATGATAAAACATTCCAGCCCATTTTGGCTGCCAGAGCACTAGAAAAATAATAAAGATTCTTAAGTCCCCATCCGCCCCATTTCTTTGGAAGTGTGATCCTGTCCCAGCAAACCCAAGCAAAGGTGTGTCCGGTCTGTTTACCCCTCCAAAGGAATCTGCAGCATAACTGTTGTATTCTATGGATGATTCCCTTAGGTATCCAAGCTAAACACATCCAGTAGACAAAAGTGGCCTCCAAGACAGCTTTGATGAGAGTCAGTCTACCAACGCGAGACAACCACCTATGATGCCAGATATTTAATCTTCTTTCGATCTTGGCAACCAGCCAGACCCAATCTACAATCCGATAGTTCGATGGTTTCAACCTGAATCCCAGATATTTGAGTCCCTCCTCTATCTGCAAGGTGATAAAGGGAAAGTGTAGTAAAGCAGAATGGATCTCATTCTGGCTGCACCCATAAGTGGATAGAGTAGATTTTTGGTTGTTGCAGTGCATCCTAGTAGCATGGCAGAATAAACGGAATGCATCAACAAAAGTTGTAGAATCCCCAAGGGATCCATTCAAAAAAATAAGAATGTCATCGAAAAATAAGAGATGGGTGAGAATACAGATGTTTGTGATCTTGATGCCCTTCTGTCTACCCTACAATTGGTCCACCGTGATGAGTTGGCTCATGCCTTCCATGATCAATAGGAAGAGTAGGGGGGAGAGTGGACATCCTTGTCTCAATCCTCATTCTGCATGAAAGAAAGAGGACGCATATCCATTGATCAAAACGTTATAAGATACATTGTTAATGCAACACATAATCCATTGAATGAATAGTAGAGGAAAGCCAAGATGTGTAAGAAGCATTTGAATGTAAGCCAACAAGTGCGATCAAATGCTTTTGCCAAATCAATTTTAAGTATCATCCCTTTGAGGTTCTTTGATTTGATAGAGTGAAGTGCTTCTTGTGTAGTGTCCACTGCTTCATGAATTTGTCGATGGTCAAGGAATGAAAATTGCTCCGAGGATATATGCTGAGATAGGATGGGTTTGATCCGATTTGCAATGATCTTGTATATACAGTTACACAGGGATATGGGTCTATAATCATCAAAACTCTGTGGGTCATCTGACTTGGGAATGAGAGCGATAAATGTTGAATTGAAGGCATCATACATTTGCCCAATAGTCCAACATTCTTCGATGACCTGCAATAACTCTTGTCCAATTATATCAAAGAATGAAAAATAAAATTCAATTGACCAACCATCTCATCCAAGATTTTTATCCTTCTTAAACTACTTAATAGTAGCCTCTACCTCCCCCATGGTTACAGGATTAAGTAGATCTTCACCGACATCCTGATCGACATATCTGGGGAATAGTACAGCTACCCTGATAATATCAATAAGGTTTGCATCAGGGGGAGCTCTGAATAAACGTCCAAAGTGAGACATACCAAGGTTGGCCAATTTGTGAAAGGTCTTTGCTTGTGTGCCATGCTCATCCTTGAGATGCCAGATGGTGTTGATGACCTACGCCCATTTGCAACACGATGATAGAACTTTGTATTCTCATCTCCCTCCTTTAACTAGATGGCCCTACTTCTGAGTCGCCAGGTTTCCGCCCTGTCTTTCAAGATCTGATTCCACTTGATCTCAAGCTGGATCAAATGCTCTTTAGCATCAACACATGTGAATCCATGAATCTCAGGTCCATTCAATTATTCAATCTCTAGTTCAGTGTCTCTCAGTATCATCACATCTTTGATCCTTTTATCCTTTGCCCATTTAATATATTTATATTTTATGATTTCCATTTTGTTTGCAAAAATCTCGGAGACACTTAAACCCTGCTAAGCATCTATGGATTTCCAAGTCTGAGTAATCAACTGTATATAGCCCTCATCATTTAGCGAGGTTGAGTTGAACTTGAAGGGTGCATTAGGTTTTCTAACACCGCCAACAATCTCCAGATATATGGGATGATGATTCGATAACCCCTCAGATCCCACCCATTGTCGATAAAGGGGTAATTGTTCCAAAAGTGCTTCCTTTACCAGAAACCAATCCATTCTTCTGGCTAATGTTGCATCCTCGGTCCTTTTTTTTTCTCTTGGGCTTTAAGTTGGGCGAGGGGATATTAATCAACAGGTGATTCTCCATAAGATGTAATATCCCATCTAATAGAGAGTCTAGTAATTCAGAATTCATGCCCCAAACTTAAGTCCCAAAATAAATAACATTAAACCAATAATAATGTTCCCAACTGGAATGTTTTTACCTAACGTTGACATTTGAATTGTTAGATTGTTACTAAGGGTTAAAAACATTGAAAATCCTACCAGCTCTCTAAGTAAATCTGTTCTAAATATCTGCCCCATGAACCCATCCCCCCCAGAAGTATCTAATGGATCTAATCTCAAGGTCAATACCCAACAATAAACCCAATACACACACGCGCATCCAGTGCAATGAAGTGCCATCCAAAGCAAAGCCTAAAGGGGAAAAATTTATACTTTCACATCTCCTATAAGAATATATAATATAACGGTTCCAATTCCCAATTCCATCAAACGACGGAAGGCTAATTTCTTTGCAGGGCTAGCCAACCCCCTATAGTTGTAAGAGAGCCACTTCATGGGGAACTAGGGGGGGGAGGTCAGTGCTCTAAGGACCTGATCAATGGGGAGTTGTCTCCCAAATGCCACTTCCAGACCAACCTGAAGAATGGCTTTGGAGATGTTAGATTGTCGACCCCAGGCCGACTTGGAAGAAGGTAGATGAGGTGTAATGCCAAGGCCACTACCATTCCCCAAAGGTATATGAGATATAGACCGAAATAAATAACCATGTCCCGAAATAGATTCATTAGATGACGCAGGAGGGGAGGGGGAGTCCACAATCCCAAATATGGTAGGGGGAGTGGGGGAGTAAATAGTTGCAGTGGTAATCAGAGTGCAAACAATAGGGGGACAATGCATAGAGCCAGCATTACAAACAAATAAACTAGGAGAAGAAATATATGACATCATATGGAAAGGAGGAGGGTTAGAGATAGTACCTGCATCAGAGGCAGTCGCCGCCGCAACCACACGCGATCTGGTGATACGTGGGGATGGGGGAGGAAACTGCTCCTTGCGAGTGTCTGTGCCACGAGCAGCCTGAGTGTCCAAAGGTTGATTAGCCATCTAACCTGCAAGTTCCTTCCCTCATCGATCAGTATCCGGATTTGCAGGAGCATGTTCAGACCGAGTGACTGAAGCCAAGCTGGATGCAAGAAGGGGACAATCCTTATAGAGGTGTCCAATTTTCTGACATCTCCTGTATCGTTAAGGAACTCCCTCATAGTCCAATATCTGAATCCTGCAAGTGTCCCGCCAATGCAGTTGCATTCTTTCCTCCAGACCTTCTATGGTATCAAGGAAGACTAGAATGTGCACCATGGACATGTTGCCTGTCAGCATGTAGGATTTATCAAAGTCCATATACCTGCCAAGAGCATTCCCTATCCATTTGAAAATGTCTTCTGACCAAAAATGTAGAGGGAGTCTAGGTAATCTGACCCAGATCCCCAATGGTGTCTCAATTCACGCTCAACCTTCAGGGGCTCCTGCTTAAGGAGGACCGGGGCCAATTCAATGTGCAAGTGTTTTGATAACACCCTAGGATAAACTCAGGCCTCTAAAAGCGCAATGTGAACCATCCTCGAGAGAGAGTTACCACTGACGACAATTCTATGAGGATCTGACCCCAAATCTCCAGCACCCACTGCTTCAAATGCGTTGTCGAGTATGCCCGTCCCCGAACACGACCAACCAGAACTCGGTCGAACGTATCCATAACTTCTCCCATTTGTATATCAACCCCAAAAGTGAGGGATATCTGTTTATTACCCGCTTTAACCCCTTTAAAGCACTTTATAGGGCACCCCGACCGAATGGGGGTGTTCTCACCTGTTGGGATAGTGGTAGGTTCGCTGCAGCCTCTGAGCCAAGATTCCCAGACAAACCGATTTGGGGGGAAGATGAATCAGCAAAACATCTAGATGTGGGAGGGTCGTGGGAGGGAGGAGGGGGGAATGGGACCACAGGTTCAAGTGGCTGGGCCAAGAAGGCTTGAGATGTCGTAGGTGGTGGGATGTGGGAGAGGGCAGGTGAGGAGGATGATGGTAGATGCGATGGATACGGGGGATGAGGCGGGTCGAGGCAGGCAGAAATGAACTGAAGAGAGGTTGGGGATAACAGAGGGAGGTCAGTTCCAGGTGGGAAATCCACCACATCCGAGCAACCAGAAAACAACAAGGTAGAGGAGGATGGCCCAAAATGGTGAGTCTGTAGAGTTGAAGAAGTGAAAGCAGGATATTCTGGGACAGAGTAAACCCTAGAAGACCCAGCTAGGGTAGAGGGAATGTTAAGCGAAAGATTCAAGGAGATAACTGGCAGATGCGAGGGGAAGATAGTCCAATGGGGGTCGAGTGGAGAGGGGTCCTCAGAGTAATCAACGACATTGTCCTCCATGATAACCGACAATAGATGTATAATCGTCCCAAGACCACAGCTGACAAATGTCGGGTCAAGAGGGAATGCAATGCAGGTCGTCGTGAAAAAAAATAAAGAGCGGACTAGATGGACTGAAAAGGAGGTGGTCACCCAGTTAGTGAGTAAGTGATAATATAAACAGTGCAGGGCACGGGTAAGCGAAGTCAGTCCAGGTCGATGGGCAGGTCACAATCACCAGAAACCGATGATAACCTAGACCATGGTTCAAGTTCGTTGTCTGCCACCAAACCCTCGTTTTTGCCATGCCCCATTACCTACACCTATTTCCATGCCTCTACATTAACATTTATTAGTTTTTTGATAGCTTTTAGCTTAGGGATATTTTCGAATATTTGCCTAAATTTTCCTAGCAACATAGAAAGTAAAGAGAACTAAAAAAAAACTACAAAAATGAATAAATAAATAAAAAAGACTATTTAAAAGTAATCTAATGTGTGATCTCTTCCTTCTTAAAATTTGTGCTCCTAAAATTACAAAAAATAAAATAAAATAAAATATTTCCTTCTTAAAATTTGTGCTCTTTCTTCAAAGCAAAAAATTACCAAATATATATATATATATATATATATATATATATATATATGTATGTATGTATGTATATGTATATGACCAAAGAAATTTTTTAACCTAAAAATCATATAATGTGTTATATTTTTCTTATTATAACCTACCTCATTTTTTTTATTACCCATTTGTCATCAAATTAAATTAAGATGACATCTTTGTTTCCCTCCTTGCATTTTTAGTGATCACAACTTTGAATTTTAAATTTCCCTCTAAGCATTTAGTAATTTTCTGGGAGATTCAAAATCAGAGTTTCAAAGTTTGTAATTTCCTGGGAGCTTCAAAATCAGAGTTTGGCGGTTACAGTGGCATCTAAAAAAATTATCTATCCAGAGATGATTTGGCGATTATAGTGGCATCTAAAAAAATAGCTATTGGTAGATGGTTAACAATTAGCTATTGGAGATTCAAAGTTTGTTTGAATTGTTGTTGCTGCATGAGAGAACCAGTAGCCATCGAGACTTTTCCCTTCTTGGCCCTAAGTTGAAGCTTATCAGCCCAAAGGTTGGCTGCATTTATTAGATTTTGATTCTAGGGTCTTTATTTTGTATGTGGTGGCAATATGTATTTAGTTATCTTGTTGTTATGATAAATTCTACGTGAGGTTCGCTGATGATTTTATGTAATGTTGAGTGAATTTCGGAGATGTTTGGAATGCCATTGTTAGGATATGATGAATGTTTAAATACCCAAATTTTATTATATCTCGGATTGGTTTTTACTTGCATAGAATAACTTAAAGCCTATGATAGATTCAATCTGTTGTTGTAATGGTTGTAGATGGGTTACTATATAGTTGGCTTTTTGAAATAAGTTTGTAACCATGGGCATGTTTTTTCATTTTGGCGAAGCAAGGTTGTGAAGTGGAGTAATATGGAAAACTGGGGGTGTCAAAGAGTGGAATGGGTCCAGTTATAGCATGACAGAACCTCAAGTCACTCAATCTTCTCAATCTCAGATAGTGAATGCTCGAAGGGACAATGAACACTCAAAGAGTCCATTCCTTTCAAATTCCGATGGACCAATCCTATATGGTCTTTTGTTGGAGAACAATCATTTTGAGGGCCTTGTTCCTAGTTTTAATCAGTCTGGCATGAAAGTATTCAATGTTTTTAATAACCAACTCTATGGAAGAATGCCAACTACTACAGTTATGGCCATGTTCAATGCTTCTTCATTTGCAGGAAATCCTGGGCTCTGTGGGAGCCCATTGCCCAGGCCCTGCGTGCTTAACACAGTAGTGACCCCTTCTCCATGCCCTATTGAGCTTGCCAATGGAGCAATATTTTAGGCCATTTTTTAAGAGGCATGAAAGGCTAAATCCAGGAAAGATAGCAGGAATTATTGCGGGATCCATTGTTGGGGTGATTTCCATGGTGTTCCTTATTAGCTTTTATGGCAAGAGGTACAGACAATAGAAGCCTGGGGATGAGGCTGAAAATGTTGCAGGTGATAAGATTTTGATTGAGGAGACTGGTTATGATATGTATTATGTTAATACAGATGCTAAGAGCCTTCAGTATGAGTAGCAAAGGAGTCTGATTCTTATGTTATGCAGTGGGGAAGCTCAGATGTACACTTCGGAGGATCTGCTCCATGCATCTACTGAAATTATGGAGAGAGGCATGCTAGGGACTACTTATAAGGCTTTGATGGAGAACAAAACGATTGTAATTGTGAAGATATTGACAAATTCTAACAAGATGACTAGGGATGAATTTGAGAGGCATATGGAGATGGTGGGTAAGCTTTGACACCAGAATATAGTTTGTCTGAGAGCTTATTTCTAGGCCAAGGAGAAGCTTATTGTCTATTATAACTATCCCAATGGAAGCCTCTTTTCTCTCATCCACGGTATGTGCATGATTACTTCTAAACCCCTTCTCTTCAAGCTGTAAAAATAGAAGTAGAGCATTTTTATTCCTTACAAAGTTTGTGTTTCTCATCCTGACAGCCACTCATGTCTTCCATGGGGTTTGAACATTGCTCTCATCTATTTGAATGCAAGATCTTTACTATTTCTTGTAACACATGTTGACAAGCTACAATTGTTTTGAATATACAAGCTCGCCATTGAATAGACCAACCTACAAATAGAGTCTTGATAAAAATAAGTACAGTCTCCCTCTGTGCTCAACCCCTAAATAATAACAAACTCAAGGTCACAATACACATCACAGATTTACCAAATTATTTGTCCTCAGGAGCTGGGTTTTTAAAACATCAGTTGTCTTTGGATATTGCTATGTAGTCCTCCCAAATATTGAATTAAAAAATTATTGTTATTGGGAGATATAATCAATTGAATGGCCCATTTTTGAAAGTCAATGGTGGACTCTTGCATGGTTTGTCCTTGTCTCTGTTGAAAGAGATTCTGTTATATTTTCTTTCTTACTCATATCCAATGGGATAGAACTGCCACATAATGAGATTCTTTAATATTTCCCATTGATTTACTAGTGGTTCCTACTCAATTATTCGAGTGGTAACATAACTTTCCCACTAGGTTAATGCATGGAATTCTAAATTCAACCATGTGAAAGAGATTATTTTCTCTTCACTAATTTCATGCACACTTAAATAAACATAGAGATGTTGTAACCATTGATTGGATTTAAGGGTGAAAATCTCAACTACATAAGGCTTGAAGTCAATCTTCGTTTTCTCTCTGATGGGTGTTTGGACTTTCATAGTTTTCCCCATTTCCCACTTTTTCTTATCTTCTCATTTAGATTATTCTTCTTTAGAACTCAAAATTCATCCATGAGGATATGTTATTGTTTGACCTTTCCATCCTTATGGTCTGTTGCAACATCTTTAGGGACATGTGGATCATTTGAGTCTTTAGATTAATAAGTTTGGTTTCCAATTCACTACCTTCTTAATTGTCTCCCATATCAAAATATTGAAATTGTTTCTTTCTTCTTGCTCCAATCTTAGCTTTATGAGGAGTACTTCCTTTAAACCATGATTATTTACTTTGTCAATAGGATGTGTATAACACATGTCCTCCTCTCCTTGTAGTGCTCCTCAAGAATGTCCAAATATAGCAATTGAAATCCTCAATTTGTGTGGAGTGCTTCTCAAGGTTGACTATCATTCTTCTTTAAGATCATACATTTTTTCCATGTGTGCTCCTTTGAGCTAGGGCACTCAAACCAAGAATTTAACCTTTGACCATGTTTTATTTGTCTTGCAATAGGCATTGGGACCATTAAGACCATTCTCCTACTTGCTTGAAGTAGTATTACCAACTTTTACTTCGTTATTAGATTGTTTTATCTCTCCCCTTCCAGTTCTTTCTTGTCTGTACCTAGCACTATATCTGGCACTATACCTAGTACCATTCCAAATAAAGATTAGATTAGAATGCATATAATGCATATAGAGTGAAATATATAGTACCATATAGTACTTGGTACTTAGTAACATCCCCTCCCTTCCAATTCCAAACCTTCTAATTCAAACCGTGTGCTCTATATGGTGCCTCCCTTCGGTCGGAGATTAGAGAGAAACCTTTCCTCTTTATCTATGAGTCTATTATTTTCTTTCTTTACTGGAATCTATTTTTTCTTTTGGAATCTATGCATGTATTCTCGTCTTATCTGTCTGTACTACATTCTATAGTGAAACCACACACTATGGCTCTACGAAGGCTAGTGAGCTAGTTCCAATCTCTATGGTTATGTTCCATCCTTATGGCTACTGAATGAGTTCAACCTTTCTAAGATTCTAAGAAGGCTAGTGTGATTGAGTTCCACTTCTTCCTTTGCATGCAAACTGTCTTGATTCATCCCATCCTTAGTGATTGAGTTCAACTTCCCACTTCTTTCTTTGCAATCTGAAGTGAGTAGTTCCACTTCCCTCTCTATGGTTCCATCTTAAGAGGATGAGTTCCCATTTAGCTACTCTAAGTAGTGTATTAGTTCCCACTCTATGGCTCTAAGAAGTAGTGCAAGTCTCATAGAGTTCCAACTTTGGGCAACTCAGGGATCTTGCCATTGTCACCTCAGCAAGATGCCCTCTAACTTTGGACCAGGAGATAAGTCTTTTGGGGTATTCCAAGGAATCACCTTGGATATAAGTGTTCTTTTAATGATTTCCAAGTACAAGAGAGATTACACTCAATGTGAAGGTGAAATATGTTAAGTCAAGGGAGTCATGGTAGTTATGTTGTAGAAGACTAGTATCACATAGAAAAGAGACTGCTTCTATTTAGAGTGATTACTTGTGTCAGACAATAAGCATGTACACATTTAGATTATGTCACAATGTATTTAACCAAACAGATGTGCAACAATATGTAATTGTATAATCCCTTGGTAATAATATTATTCCCTTAACAAGTGTTGTTATACATCATAAACAAAATAGTATCTATCAGAATCACACCAACACTTATATCATGTCATACGGTATACCAACATTTTGTTTTCAGTCAACCAGCATATATATATATATATATATATATATATATATATATATATATATATATATCAACAATATATAGTCAATTACACCAACTATATATCAACAAATTAATCAATTATATCAGCAGCAGATTGAAACTAGTGTTGGAGCTAGTTCTCCTAGGTAAGTGGGTACTTTTTTGAGTTCAAACCAAAAGAAATAAGAGGCAAATGTACAACTGTACTTTTGCAGCAGTAAGAGTGAATCATTAAGGCTTGAATCAGTGGATTAGGAACAATAGCAAGTTCCTACCATCAAATTAAGGAAATCAACCATCAAAATGAGTCCTAGATACAAGGAGAAGACTTAGGGAGAAAAAGATTTGTTCCAATAGTTGAAACTTTCTGAAACTTAGTCAAACCTTGATAGTAAGGCTGATACAACCCTATAAAAATAGTAAATCTCTTTATCCTACTAGCTAGGGAAAAACAAGGAGGTAAGGCACCTATGTCAAGTAGGTCTTTTCTTTTCCCTTTGAAGTCTACCAGAGATATTCCAGTCCCATTAACTTAGTTTGGTTACTAGGGGACACTGATATCAAAACTCCAATTGCTTGTACACCGGCTTCATCAATGGACTTTGGTTTTCAAAAAATCAGTTGTCTTTGGATATCACTATGTAGTCCTCCCAAATATTGACTTAAAAAATTATTCTTATTGGGAGATATAATCAATTGAATGGCCCATTTTTGAAAGTCAATGGTCGACTCTTGCATGGTTTTTCCTTGTCCCTGTTGAAAGAGATTCCATTTTATCTTTTTTTTCTTACTCATATCCACTGGGATAGAATTGCCAGATAATGAGATTCTTTAATTTTTCCCATTGATTGTTCCTGCTCAATTATTCGAGTGGTAACATAACTTTCCCACTAGGTTAATGCATGGCCTTTTAAATTTAACCAAGTGAAAGAGATTCTTTTCTCTTCACTAATTGCATGCACACTTAAATAAACATCGAGTTGTTGTAACCATTGATTGAATTTAAGGGTGAAAATCTCAACTACATAAGGCTTGAAGTCACTCTTCACTTTCTCTCTGATGAGCATTTGAAATTTTATAGTGTTCCCCTTTTGCCACTTTTGCTTCTCTTCTCATTTAGATTCTTCTTATTTAGAACTCAAGTCTCAAACTTCATCCATGAGGTTATGTTATTGTTTGACCTTGTCATGCTTATGGTCTGCTACAACATGTTTAGAGACATATTGATCATTTGATTCTTTAGATTAATAAGTTTGGTTTCCAACTCACTGCCTTCTTGATTGTCTCCTATATCAAAATATTGAGATTGTTTCTTTCTTCTTCTTGTTCCAATCTTAGTTTTATGAGGAGTGCTCCCTTTAAACCAGGATTGTTTACTTTGTCAATAGGGTGCACATAACACATGTACTCCTCTCCTTGTAGTGCTCCTCAAGAATGTCCAAATATAGCAATTGAAAACCTCAATTTGGGTGGAGCGCTTCTCAAGGTTGACTATCATTCTTCCTTAAGATCATACATTGTTGCCATGTGTGCTCCTTTGAGCTAGGGCACTCAAACCAAGAATTTAACCTTTGACCACATCTTCTTTGTCTTGAAATGGGCGTTGGGACCATTAAGACCATTATCCTACTTGCTTGAAGTAGTATTACCAACTTTTACTTCGTTATTAGATTTTTTGATCTCTTCCCTTCCAATTCTTTCGTGTCTGTGTCTGGCACTATACCTGGTACCATTCAAAATAAATATTAGATTACAATGCATATAATTCATATAGAGTGATATATAGTACCATATAGTACCTGGTACCTGGTACCATCCCTTCCCTTCCAATTCCAAACCTTCTAATTCAAACCTTCTGCTCTATATGGTGCCTCCCTTCGATCAGGGATTAGACAGAAACCTTTCCTCTTTATCTATGAGTCTACGCTTTTCTTTCTTTACCAGAATCTATGCATGCATTCTTGTTTTGTCTGTCTGTACCATATTCTATAGTGAAACCACACATTATGGCTCTATGAAGGCTAGTGAACTGGTTCCAATCTCTATGGTTTTGTTCCATCATTATGGCTACTGAATGAGTTCAACCTTTCTAAGCTTCTAAGAAGGCTAGTGTGATTCATGCAATCTATCTTGATTCATCCCATCCTTAGTGATTGAGTTCAACTTCCCACTTCTTTATTTGCAATCTGAAGTGAGTAGTTCCACTTCCCTCTCTATGGTTCCATCTGAAGAGGATGAGTTCCCACTTAGTTGCTCTAAGAAGTAGTGTATTCGTTCCCACTCTATGGCTCTAAGTAGTGCAAGGCTCACAGGGGGCCAACTTTGGAAAATCAGGGATCTTTCCACTGTCACCTCAGCAAGATGCCCTCTAAATTTGGACTGGGAGATCAGTCTTTGGGGGTATCCCAAGGAATCACCTTGGATTTAAGTGTTGTTTTAATGATGTCCAAGCACAAGAGAGATTACACAACCTGAAGGTGAAATAAGTTAAGTCATGGGAGTCATAGTAGTTATGTTGTAGAAGACTAGTATCACAGAAAAGAGATTGCTTCTATTTAGAGTGAGTAATTGTGTTAGACAATAAGCATGTACACATTTAGAGTATGTCACAATGTATTTAACCGACTAGATATGCAACAATATGTTAGGTTACTTTTTCATATGGTAACATCCCCTCTTAGCTGAGGGGAATTGAATCATTTTCAGCAAGAACTAGATTTGCTTGTTAAAGCGAAATTCCATTTATTCTATAATGATTTTGAATTTCTTCCTATTGGGGCATAAAATCCTATGCTAGCATTGTTGGCTTAATTAAGATGGGAAAATCCTTGTATTCTTGCCTTTAGATTGTTGTAGATCTCTTTATTCCACAATGTATTCTAAAACAAACGCATGACGCTTTCAAATTTGATTGACTTTAGCTTAAACAAAACACGGAAATATTGAGGTTCAAATTACCATATTCAATACTGAAGTTATCTAATTTATTAAGTAATGGGTGAAGTGATTAAACCAAAGCACATGCGCCCATCTGCCAAGACACTTGGGCCATGATTTGAAGCTGAGTTTAAATATTTTCTTACCACCCCAATTTCTTAGAAAGGTACTCCCCTTCAGGACACTTGGACGAATAGAGACAGTTGCAAATATTTATGGCAGACAATACAACTCTCTACTATTGGTTTTCTGTGGAAATATCAATGTAAGGCTACTTTTCTTGAGGAACCATCCCCTCTTAAGCTCAAGGAAATTTAGGCTTTTCAAACAAGAACTAGCTTTGCTTGTTAAGGGAAAATTCATTGTTTTCCATAAAGATTTTGAATCCCTTCCTATTAGGGCACAGACTCCTATGCTAGCACTTCAGGGTTAACTAGGATAGTATTAGTAATTTCTTTGTATTGTTATCATTAGATGGTTGTAGCTCGCTTTGTTCCATGATGTACTAACAAAATAGCATATGATGCATTTCTCAAAAAACACAGAACTCTGTCAAATTTTACTTGAATTAAGCTCAAAAGAAGCACTGAAATAAGCTGAAAAGAAGCACTGAAATAACAGAGTTGCTAAGAATGGGGTTGTAGAGTAACAAATACATCATTGAGATAGATAAAACCATGATCCATGACGTGGATTTACCCATCTATCTTTAAGACAAATCTTACAACATAGATGTCTATATCTTGAACCAATGTCCTCACAGGATCTTGAAGGACAAAACACCAAAGAAATATTTTACCAGTGAGAAGCCACAAGTATTACATTTCCATATCTTTTTGTTTGTCCAATTTATATTCATATTCATGATAAGAAAAGGACTAAACTTGAACCCTTGAATATAAAGGGGATATTTGTTGGATAGAGTAATACATATGAGGCTTACTGAATCCAAATTCAAGTTCAAATGAACATATTGGTGAGCAAGGATATGAAGTTTGATGAGGATGAATGGTCCTCAAAATCATAGAAAAATCCTATAGTGATTAATGAACACAAAAAGCTTGTTGTTCCAGATTCTGTTCTAAAATTGAAAAAGAAATCAAAGTCAGATCAACAAGATTCTAGTAAAAAAATAGAGACCTCATTACATTCTAGTGTATCCAGGAAGTCAAGATGGCTTATTCAAACATTATAGGGTGTACAGGAACAAGTGGGAGCATCTATGTCCACGTCTCAGGTGAGTCATCAAACTACGAAATTTCCTACTTATGGTGCACTATTGTCCTCTATTCTTCAGACATAGCCCTCCCTTTTTTAGGGGTAGCTGCTAAGAAGGTACGAAAGGATGTCATAACCAAGTAGTATAACTCCTTTCTTGAGAATTATCTCTTGGATATGTTCCAAGACCTAATAGGGAATCAATGATTGATTTTAGACAGTTTGACAAGATCAAGCATGTAGTTGATGGGAGCATTGAAAAGTGTAATGTTCCTTTCCGGAAAAGCCTTAAATTTTCAATAGGTTTCTGAGTGTGTGTGAGGTTTAATTATGTGTTCTAGCAAAAATTTAGCCACGTGTGGTTGTAGGTTCACCTTTACAAATTTCACCCAATTAAAAGTGCATAAAAAACTAACCTGCATACTAAAATAAAGTACTCCAAGCGCTCAAGTAGATTTATGAAAGTTCAGAAATTTACGTATGTATATAGCTGGTACATCACAGATAAGTAAAATAGAGGAGATTCTTTCCATTAACCAACTAAATACACAAAGACATAAGAAAATTAAGGAACCTGTGACCTTTGTCTCACGGTGTGCTTCCAGAGTGGTAGTTGAAGAAGGAATGTAACCAGCAATACATCATAACCTTCAGCAAGGAAATATTCTATGTGTTCTTCCCTCAGGCTACTACGATTTCAGTGGTCCACAGTTAACAGATTTGTAATATGGGAAGCTTGTGGCCCTTCCTTTGAGGTTGATATGACATATAAATTCCCCCCACAAACTGTCCAGGTGCACCCAGAATTATTAACAATGCTTCAGTACTCTCTCTCCAACTCCAAATGGCCCAAAATTGATAAATCTGTGGCATTGGTGTCTATATAATACTCATCGCTATGGTTCTCCCTAAACTTAGTTACAACAAAGTGGGATGTTGGCTTTATGCCCAAAATGTGTCCATTTTCAAGAGAAAATTACCACAACCTTGGTATTGGCAAGGGATTCAGCTCGATCACCCTTAGGAATCCTCCAACAAGTAATAATAGCCCACGACCTGTATCAAAGCAAGGAATGCAGCCCCCTTCATTCCTAATCTCTGCCTCTATAGAACTCAGGGAAGTCAACCCACAAATTTGACTGATTTCTGGCTTGGGAAATAGTGAAACTCATGCTTCTTTGAGGAAGGAATATCAGACCTGCAAAATCAGATTATGATGCCAATAATCTTTGTGCCAAAATTCTCATCATATCTTTAGAAATAAGCACAAAATAAAATCCCACTAGGATGGCAAGAATGTTCACCGAAGAAGGGAAAACTAGTTAGGGTAGCAATTAAATCTACTGAAGTTGGGTTAAGGATCTCCCTTGAGACACTCTGGTTGAACTCTTGATCTCACCTTCAGCTGAAAGTAGAATGGTAAGTTAGAATGATCCCCAAATGAGCTCCTTCCCCTCTTTATAATTTCTGTTTGAGCAACCTCTAGAATTTCTTTTAAATATTATTTTATTAGTGAGGGCCACTTTCCACTAAATAGTTTTTTGCCACCTTTTTAATAAAATATTCATTTACTACCATTCTCCAATAAAATAGTCATTTTTCGCCAATCTCCAAAAAAACAATATTTACCCCTTTGCGAAAATAACCAAAAATTCCAAAAAAGTACAAAATATGCTTGTTGTTCAAATGATAGGGACATTACAATCTTCCCTGCCTAATATTTCTTGTCCCAAGCAATCCACCTGTATGTCTGGGTCCCATACTTTAATAAAAAACCTAGATACAAGAGCCATAATTCTTTCATCCCAATGACTATAAAAACTAATGATGTTTTTGGCATGTGCCATTGTTGATACCAAAAGGTATTTTGATAATCTTGCATATACTTGTAAAGTTTCCCATCTATTTTGAACCTGGAACTTTATATTGTTCTAGTACCATGGAGTCCGTAGTAGAATGGTTTTCCATATCCCAGCAGGCACAAATCCATTTCACCAAGGATTCAGAAGCAGCCACTGCATTAGCACCATTAGGTCCAGAAGCCCCTAGCATGGTGTTATGAAACCAGCTCACAAAAAGATAGAAAAGATAGATCAACGCCTTAGAATTCAGCCTCTTTGAGGGGGCAACCCCCTTTACATTACACGAATGAACAATTCTTGGAAGATTCAAATGAAAAAACCTCCTTTCTATATAGGAGTCTAAGGGGTCACAATATAACCAAGCCGACCTAACAATAATAATATAAAGCCACAAAAATAACAATAGAGGGATTCTATGGGGCACAATAATAACAACATGGGGACAATAAGGGCACAACAATAATAATAAGGGATACAACGACAATAGTAATGGGGAATCACTAGTATTATAGGGACCTAACATGCCCCTCTCCTTCAAAAAAGTATTGTCCTCAATGCTTGAGTAGTTTTGGATGCTTCTCTATAAAATTCCCACCCTCCCATGTGGAATCTTCAGCAGATAAGTTCTTCCACTTGATGAGATACTCCGGAATTGATCGATTTCGTAGCTGTCGAGTTCTTGTCTCTGTGACTGCTTCTGGTTCCAATATAATTTTTCCTTCCTTGTCAAGTTCTGGCAATATTGTTTGAACTGGGAGCTTGTCGCCTATAACCTTCTTTAAACATGAAACATGGAAAACTGGGTGCACTCGAGAAGCTACAGGAAGCTCCAATTTGTATGCCATAGTACCAATCTTTTGCAACACCTTGTACGGACCATAATACTTTGTTGATAATTTATTATCCTTCTTAGCTTGCTTGAGGGAAATTTTTTTATATGGTTGTAGCTGTAGTAATACCTAGTCACCTACATCAAAACTTCTTTCACTGCAATGTTGATATGTCTGTTGTTTCATTCTATTCTGCGCCAACATGAGGTTATCCTTTAAGAGTTGGAGAACTTGTTGTTGATGCTCGATGTGATGTTCCACTGCTTGAACCTTAGAATTTTCTCTTAAATGTGATGTGATGGATGGTGGCTGATATCCATAAAGTGCCATAAATGGGGTCATTTTTGTTGTAGTATGGAAGGAAGTTGTGTCTGTTTATCATATACAAAGCAACGAATATATCCTTCCAAACATTTGTTTACTATCTCAGTTCGCCCATCAAATTGAGGATGATAAGATGAGCTATGAGCTAACTGAGTACCCAGACAAGAAAATAATTATGTCCAAAAATTTCCAGCGAAAATGGGATCTCTGTCACTTACAATAATCTTTGGGTTTCCATGTAGCTTTTGAATTGTTTCCATAAATGCAGTAGAAATTGTATTGGCTTTAAATGGATGTGATAATGCACAAAAGTGTGCATACTTGGTAAGTCTGTCAACTACCACCATGATGACACTCTTTCCTTCAAACTTGGGTAAACCTATGATAAAATCCATTGAAACCTCCTCCCAACGTTGGCTTGGAATGGATAAAGGTTGTAATAGACCTGGGGTCTTAATTGTTTCAACTTTATTTTGTTGGCAAACCAAACATTCTGCCACAAACTTTTGAATATCTGATTTAAGGCCATCCCAAAAAAATTCCTTATTGAAACCTCCTCCCAACATTGGCTTGGAATGGATAAAGGTTGTAATAGACCTGGGGTCTTAATTGTTTCAATTTTATTTTGTTGGCAAACCAAACATTCCGCCACAAACTTTTGAATATTTGATTTAAGGCCATCCCAAAAAAATTCCTTCTTAACCTTGTGGTAAGTTTTAAAAATCCTGAGTGCCCTCCTAAGGGAGAAGTGTGCAGTTCCATAAGAATCTTTTGTTTTAGTTGGGAATTCTTACAGAGGTATAAGAAATCTTTGTACCATAACGAATCATTTTTCCAGCTAAATGTATCAGATGTACTGGAATCTTGTTGTAACTTTCGAATAAGTGCCCACACTATTTCGTCATTCTTCCATTCCTCCCTTGCTTCGTTTATCCAATCTGGTTGGATAATAGAAATGGCACATAACAATGCTTCCACATCTTCATCCTTTCTTGAGGGTGCATCTGCCACAACATTTTGCTTCCCTTTTTTGTAGATGATTTCAAAGTCATAACCCAACATCTTTGTGACCCATTTTTGTTGCTCTTCAGAGGATAATATTTGTTCTAAAAAGTATTTAAGGCTATCATGATCCATTTTTACCTTGAAGTGTCTTCCCATCAGGTAGGGTCGCAATTTCTTAAGTGCATGTAGTATTGCCAACATTTCCTTCTCATAAATAGCTTTGTGTAAATATTTTCCCTTGTTTGGACAACTTTCGAAAGCAATGGGTCTTTCATCTTGCATTAAAATAGCACCAATTCCATTTCCTAAAGCATCACATTCCACAATAAAGGTTTTTGTGAAGTCCAGTGTAGCTAAGACTGGTGCTTGGCACATTGCCTCTTTAAGATGTTCGAAGGCATTTGTTGGTTTTGGAGTCCATGAAAATTCATCTTTCTTCAATAATGTTGTTAGAGGTGCTACTATTCTCCCATAATTCTTAACAAACTTGTGATAATACCCTGTCAACCCAAGAAATCCTCACAGATGCTTTATGGATGTGGGGATTTTCCATTCCTTAATGGCTTAATTTTGCTAGGGTCTACCTTAACACCTTCATGAGATACAATATGACCCAAATATTCCACCTCTTGTACTCCAAAGAAACATTTGGAGCTTTTTGCATATAATTGTTTCTCCTCCAATAGTTGTATTACCCTCTCAACATGTTCAACATGATCCTTCCAAGACTTGTTGTAGATTAGTATATCATCAAAAAATACTAACACAAATTTTCTACGGAAGGGTTTGAAAATGGAATTCATCAAACCTTGAAATGTAGAAGTTGCATTGGTAAGGCCAAAAGGCATGACCAAAAATTCATAATGACCCTCATGAGTTCTAAATGTTGTTTTTGGAATGTCTTCAGTCTTCATTCTGATTTGATGATATCCTGAATGAAGATCCAACTTGGTGAAGTAAATTGATCCATGCAATTCATCCAATAATTCATCAATGACAGGAATGGGAAATTTATCTTTAATAGTGAGCTTGTTGAGCTCCCTATAATCCAGACACATGCTCCATGTTACATCCTTCTTGTGCACCAATACTACTGGAGCACAGAAAGAACTTTGACTAGGTTGAATTATACCAGCCTATAGCATTTCTACAACCATATGTTCAATTTCACTCTTTTGGGCATAGGGATATCTGTACGGCCTGATGTTTGGAGGAACACTTCCTGGAATCAAATGAATAGCATGATCATGATCACGAATAGGTGGCAGACCTTTGGGAGTCTCAAATACCTTGGAATGATTGTCCAAGACTTTTTGGAGATCTAGAGAAATAGATGATTTCGATGTGGAAACATCTAGCGAACATAATTGTGCAATTACTCCTCGTTGTTCCTTTTTTAGAAGCTTTGTCATACGGTTAGAGCTGATTATCTTTCCCGGTTTCCCTGCAATACCCCTTAATTCAACTTCCTTTCCTTCCGCAAAAAATTTCATGAAAAATTCTTGAAAATTAAAAACTATTGTACCCAAGGATTGTAGCCATTGGACTCCTAGTACAACATCAGCACCTCCCATTGGAAAGGAAAGCATTGGGCTATTCAATAATATTATCCCATGAATAGCTTGATATTATGGCACTTTCTAGAGCAATTTATGGTTCCTCCACTTGCAACCATCACTTGACACTTTGGTGTTGGATATAGGAAGCAATTCATATCTTTTGCTATCTTACAATGAATAAAATTGTGGTACTTCCTGAATCAATCAACACTATTAACTTTTTCTTCTTGATATGTCCTTCTATCTTGATAGTTTGAGGAGTGGTAATTCCAGCCAATACATTACAAGATATGGTCGGATTCATTTCTTCTTTATCTAGGGTTTGTTCCTGGAGTATATCCTCTTCTTTTGACATTTATTGTTCCTTTTCTTCCTCCTCTTCACAATCTATGTAGAAAAATTTCTTCTCAGCACACGTATGACCTTTAGTGTATTTGCTATCACAACTGTAACAAAGCCCTTTTGCTCTTTTTTCTTCCAATTGTTGTGGTGTCAACCTTATAGGTTGTGGAAGGCTAGGGGCAACAACACTTCCATCTTTATAGTTGTGAGTGGTAGGCTTCCTAGTTGCCATAATTTTGATTTCCATTTTTCTTGCTAACATGAATGCCTTCTCCAATGAATCAGGTTCCCAAAGGCGAACCTCATGTTGGATATTATCCTTTAAAGTCCCTATGAACACGTCAATCCTATGCTCCTCTGGAATATCTTTTACCCTTATGTTCAATTTTTGGAAGTCCTCAATGTGCTCCATCATTGAACCCTTTTGATTAAGACTTATCAATTGGCTAAAAAAGGTGTTTCTTTTTGTATCCTCATAATGTGTTGTCATTTCTTCCGTAAAAAAATTGCCCAAGTGACAATTTGTTTACAAGAGCAAAGCCATCGATACCATACAAACTGATTTGGTTCCAAATATAAAGTTGCAATACGTACCTTTTGTGTGTTTTGCACATTATGGAGATCGAAACATTGCTCCATCTGTAGTATCCATGTTGCGAGATCCTTGCCATCAAACTTCCTCATATTGATTTTTGGAATATGGTGGGTCTTCAATCCAACATTAGAGTCTATGAAATCATGATTAACACTTCTTTTGTTTGAGAGAACTTTTCGGCCTAAATCACATGATATTTCTTTTGTCGGCACGTTTCGAACCAACTAGTGTGGTTCATCATCAGGACAAGTTGAAGAATCAGATCCAGCTTTGCATGTTAAATAGTGAGAGCGGAACCTCCAACGGCTATAATTTTAGATCAGGTAACGGTTAAAAAAACAACGACTAAAATAGACCGAGAAACGGTTAGATGGACATGACCAGGGGCATAACCATACTTAGTAAAGAACTAAATATTAAAATATTAATTAATCAAATGGATATATTACCTAGAGGTTTTACCCATTATAAAAATTATATATATCTATATATATATATATATATATATATATATATATATATAGATATATAGATATAGATATATAATTAATTAAATTAATAGTCAACTAAAAATTCATAATTATTTAATGAATATATTTAAAAATGAGTATATATAAATATATATTAGAAACTATTTATAAGGGGATACATGAAATTACATAGAGGTTAAAAATAATAAAATAAAATTTTTAAATAAATATATCAATATATAAATAAATTTATTTTAGAGTTAGTTAAAGAAAGTCTTAACTATTTAATGAAAATAAATAATTAAATAAATATTAAAATAAATATATATACATAAATATAAAAATATATTTATATATATAATAAATTAATTAAATTAATATATATATAAATATAAATATATATATATATATAATAAATTAATTAAATTAATAGTTAGTTAAAAAGTCATAATTATTTAATGAATATATATAATTTTTAACCTCTATTAACTATATATTTAATTAAATTAATAGTCAACTAAAAAATCATAATTATTTAATGAATATATTTAAAAATGAGTATATATCTCCGGATGCGGGTGCTCGCACGGCAGAAGGTGAGAGGCCACATGGCCAACATGTGCCGCCACGAGATTATATGCGGGAGGACACCCAGATCGCCGCCGAGGAATTAAATTCTGAGGCATTAGCTCAGAGCCTTCAATGAAATCTAAGGCGAATTGTGGAGGTTGTAGAGCGCATTTATGGCGCCCAGGATTCAAGAGAATGCTGAGAGGGTTAAGTTGGGTGATTGTATGGGGAAGAACCATATTCAGAGTGAGAGGCACGCTGCGCAGGCTAATGTAGGCAATCTCTTCCTTCTGGCAGACGTTGCGATTGTTACAGCCAGTTCACAAGCGGTCAAGGGATATTTCGAGCTTGAATTCCCTGTTGACAGAGGCGTGGGTATCACTGTGTTATTTTCAAGAGTTGAGGAGAGAGAACTTCACTCCGCTGGGAAGCGACTCGAGCAGGGGCAACCTACAATTGAAGCTCTGTTTTATACCGCCAGCTCCACTGCCAACATGGCCAGGCCAAGGGAAAGAATGCCATGCAGACGCGGCTCTGGTCGAGGGGGCTCCTCACGCCATCCAGCAGCGGATTCCCACCACCATTGTTGTTGTTGTTACTGTCACAGAAGGGCCGGGGCTACCCACATGCAGGCTAACCAGTTCATGGACACGGGCAACCCCACTGCAGGACCACCCTCTCTTCCAGCATTTGGCACTGCAGTTTTCACCCTTGGAAGCATCAGTGCACACATCTCAGTCCTATTCATTAAGGACAACAAGGAAGATGAAGACGGTTCGGGCAGCAGGGAAACGATATCTGATGAACAACCGGAAATTGCCGAGGAAAGAACAGTGGGAGCTCCTGAGCAGGCTCCCATCCAACCTCAGAAGCAGGAGGCGTCGTCCTCCAAGAAAGCTGCAGGGGAAGAATGGGAAGGCCTCCCTGAGCATTATGGATGGGCTCCGATTATCGAGGAGAAGCCTGAGGAGTAGCATTCAGCGGCACGCTCCGTCGACCATCTTTTTGTTCAGGTCCGGTTTAAGTCTTCTGTCTCGGTCGCTATCTGTGTCTGGGTATGGGAAAAGTTATATGTTTATGTCTGGGTCTTTCAAGTTCATGTGCAGGTCTTTATATGCTTTGGTTCAGTTAGTAGGTCTATTAAGGGCGCTAGCACAGGTCCTCGGTCGCCCCTGCGAGGGAAGTTTTTTGCTTCAAAGCCCCTGCGTGGGTGATTTTGGTTTGGAATGAAAACTATGATGTGTTTTGTAGTGGTTTGGATACAATTCCGGATGGAAATGTCGCCCCTGTGAGGGCTAATTTGGAGTTGCAAGCTGCCAACCCACAGTGCCACAGTCGGCCATGGGCAACCTGTCTTTCTGTCTGTAATGTTTATCTGTACATAATATAATAGAATAGCATAGTTTTACTGAGAAAAAAAAAATGAGTATATATAAATATATATTAGAAACTATTTATAAGGGGATACATGAAATTACATAGAGGTTAAAAATAATAAAATAAAATTTTTAAACAAATATATCAATATATAAATAAATTTATTTTAGAGTTAGATAAAGAAAGTCTTAACTATTTAATGAAAATAAATAATTATATAAATATTAAAATAAATATATATATATATATATATAATAAATTAATTAAATTAATAGTTAGCTAAAAAGGTCATAATTATTTAATGAATATATATATATGAATATATATAATTTTTAACCTCTATGTAACTATTAACTATTAATTTAATTTAATTAATTAATTAATTAATTAATTATATATATATATATATATATATATATATATATATATTTATTTATTTATTTATTTATTTTATATATATATTTATATATTTATAATATAATTTTTATAATGGGTAAAACCTCTGGGTAATATATCTATTTCATTAATTAATATTTAGTTCTTTACTAAGTATGGTTATGTCCCTAGTCATGTCCATCTAACCGTTTCCCGGTCTATTTTAGCCGTTAGTCTTTTTAACCGTTACCTGATCTAGAATTATAGCCGTTGGAGGTTCCGCTCTCACTATTTAACATGCAACGTTGGATCTGATTCTTCAACTTGTCCTGATGATGAACCACACTGATTGGTTCGAAACGCGTCGACAAAAGAAATATCATGTGATTTACGCCGAAAAATTCTCTCAAACCTGATATGGATCACAAAAGTCTCAATTCAATACTTCTTTTGTTCTCATCATGAGTTTCCTTTACTACCCTTTCACCATTAGTGACCATTTCTTGTAGCAACTTATTCAAATTTATCTTCAATTCTTCCATCTTATCGTCCATGCCATTCATCTTAGCTTCCATGCCATCCATCTTAGCTTCCGCGCCATTCATCTTAACTTGTGTGCCATTCATATTAGCTTCCACGCCATTCATCTTGGCTTCATTTACCTTTAGTGAGACTGAAATTTGTTGTACTTGGTCTTGTAATTTTGATATATCGTGTTGCATTTCTTCCTCTTCTTCACAAGTCATGCTAGAGCTTTCAGGTTGCTTACTAGGTGTTTCCATTTTCTTTCTTTGGGGCATTAATTAATGCTAATAATTCTTCACTATTCCCTTTGAATTCCTTCAAACTAATTTTTCAAACCAAGCTTATGCAAAAATTTAAAAAAATCTACACACCTTTTTTCACTTTGTAGGAGCTCGATATTGCATCTGATGTATCTCTGTAATTTCAGATCTTCCAGTTCTAAAATTGTGACCTGCAGTAGCCCTCTGTGTCCTCTTTCCAATGCCACCAGTCTGATCGAATTTAGATTCTCCAAGAAAGAGTTATGCACAATCTCCCAAGATGACCTGATTATATACCTTTTCAGAAGATCGAAATTGTATGAAGTGCCACGTCACTGTTTTGACCTTAGTATCTAAAAAATATACACAAGAAACTACAGTCCGTCCTCTTTTTGTAACTTCGTACGAAATTTCAATCTAATGCTCAAAACAAAATTTATGACGATTTTGCCCAGGTCACCTGTTTGGAATGTAATTCGGGAGGCTACAAAAAGGTAAACTTCCTCAAATCATATCTCCACAAATATAGTGCGAAAAGCTCTAAAATTCGAACCCAAGGTTCAGAACAATTTCAACCCAGATGGGGATTTTTTTAGCATCTGAAACATCGCATAAAAAAATTATAGCACAAATGCCACGATAACCTGTTTGGAGCAGCGAAACCCTAGAATCCAAAGCTCTAATACCAAATGTTATGAAACCAACTCACAAAAAGATAGAAAAGATAGATCAACACCTTAGAATTCAGCCTCTTTGAGGGGACAACCTCCTTTACATTACACAAATGAACAATTCTTGGATGATTCAAATGACAAAACCTCATTTCTATAAAGGAGTCTAAGGGGTCACAATATAATCAAGCCGGCCTAACAATAATAATATAAAGCCACAAAAATAACAATAGAGGGATTCTATGGGGCACAATAATAGCAATATGGGGACAATAAGGGCACAACAATAATAATAAGGGATACAACTGTTATCACTCAAGAAAAAAAATTTAAATTGTTCACCTCATTTCGATTATTTGTCAAAGGGTTGGTGTCAATTTTGGGTCTAGTCTTTGCATCTGGTTTTAGAGTCTAAATAGTTTGAATAGGAGTCTTGTTAAGAGTATTGTTGGTATGTGTAAAGGGGTCAATTCTCTGTCTTAGTCTATCATTGGCCTCACATCTCACATGGATATCATATGTCCAAACCCGTTTCAAAACTGAAATTGTCTAGGTGATTTCGCAGCACATAAATCCCTTTATCAGATTCGCAGCGCAACATGTTTTAGGTGATTTCGTAGCGCATAATTCATATTGCGCTACGAAATTGGGGATTTGTTTGAATCCATAGCCAATATTTCGCAACCGACAAAGCATCATATCAGAAAGTCCACCTAGTAATTCTGTTGGGTTTTTCTTTGGATCAACACCATCCTCAAAGCTTGCATCTTCTCCTCATGGATCATGTCTTGGCAGTGGCAGTTTTGCTGGAAGTAGTTCGCCAGTTGGTTCCATGCCAAAGTCTTTTCCTCCTTTTCAGCATCCAAGTCATGAACTTTTGGAAGATCATGGTTTTAAATAATACATCACTGTCTGTGTCTCAATCTCAAGCAACTTTGTTCATCGAGGATGCCTTGGCTAATCTGAGCGTAGGGCAAGATTACGATGGAGAACTAGGAAAAGAGGCCTATGAACTAAGCTGGCTGCGACAAGGTGGGAATTTATCTCAGTCGCCATTCAAGGATGGACTGGATCGACCTGCATATCCACCAGAAAATTTGCGTGCAGCTGTTGATCTCCTTTTTCTAGAGGGAAGTTCTGGTCTCATCCTTGCAAAAAGAGCAATTTTTCTTTATTACTTATTTGATCGCCATTGGAATGTTCCTAACACGGACTGGAGAAATATAGTGGATGATTATGCTGGAACCTTTGGCATCACCAGAAATTTAGTTGTTGAATCATTAGTCTTTTATCTGTTGGATGATAATACAGAGGAGGCCTGTCGTCTTCTTCCAGAAATTGTCAGTCCGACTACACATCCGAAAGTGGCACGTGTTTTACTTGAAAGGCAAAATCCAGATGCAGCTTTGATGGTCTTACGTTGCTCTGGACATGATGGCCAGTTTGGAATCACAGATTCAGGCTTCCAGAGGGCAGGTGTAGTTGCTCTTCCTGAGGCTGTGACGGCTGTCAGAGTCAGGCTTGAGTGTGGACTTCTAACTGAGGCTTATCTTTATCAGAAAACACACTGCCAACGAGTCAGAGCAGAGCAAACAAAACATCGTCAAATGACAGCTGGAGGCAAGTAAATACCAGATGGCAGAGTATAGAATATCTGTTTATGGAAGGAAACAAAGCGAATGGGACCAGTTGGCAAGTTGGTTTGTTAACAATGAGATATACAGTGAAAATGCTATCTGGTTAATTCAGTTTCCTCGACTGTACAATGTGTACAAGGGAATGGGAATCGTTCGATCTTTTCAAAATATTTTGGATAACATTTTCATTCCTCTTTTTGAGGTTACAGTTGATCCAAGTTCTCATCCTCAACTACATGTCTTCTTGAAACAGGTGGTTGGCTTTGATATGGTGGATGATGAAAGTAAACCTGAAAGGCGTCCCACAAAGCACATGCCAACCCCAGCTCAGTGGACAAATGATTTCAATCCTGCTTTTTCATATTATGCTTACTATTGCTATGCAAATTTGTACACACTCAACAAGCTTCGTGAATCTAAAGGAATGACAACAATTAAATTTCGTCCTCACTGTGGCGAGGCTGGTGATATTGATCACTTGGCAGCTGCGTTCCTGTTGACTCACAATATTGCACATGGAAATAATCTTAGGAAGTCTCCTGCTTTGCAATATTTATTCCCAGATTGGCTTGGCCATGTCCCCTTTGAGCAACAATTCATTATTTCTGGATTATCACCGAAATCCTTGTCCCATGTTTTTTGCACGTGGCCTCAATGTTTCCCTTTCAACAGACGATCCATTACAAATTCATTTGACAAAAGAACCTCTTGTGGAGGAATACAGTGTTGCTGCTCAGGTTTGGAAGCTCAGTGCTTGTGATCTTTGTGAAATTGCTCGTAATTCTGTCTACCAGTCTGGTTTCTCTCATGCGTACAAGGATCCCATAAATGAAATAAAACAGGGCTACAGGGAATATAATGGGCTTTACCTTGAGAGTGATGCAGATGAGCAGCTACTGATCTATATACCATTTACTCAAGTTATCAAATTACATTCTTTGGTAATTAAAGGCCTTACCGAGGAAGTCCAAGATAGTGAAACTATTTGCAAATAAAGAACATATGGAGTTTAGCAATGTAAATGACTTTCCTCCAAGTGATACCGTGGTTTTATTACCAGATAATCTTGAGGGAAAACCAGTTGTCTTGAAGTGTGTAAAATTCCAGAATGTTCGCAGTTTGAGCATCTTTATAGAGGACAATCAGGGCGGTGCCGACGTTACACAAATTCAGAAGCTTGTCCTATATGGGAGCACTGTGGAAACAAAAAATATGAAGGAGTTGAAGAAAATTAATGAGGATCAGTAGATGCCAAGAAAACCCGCATGCATGTGGCATATATGTATGTTTGGTGTGGAACATCAAAACATGGAGAATCTTGGTCAAATCTCTTTCAGGATTTACTGTGGAAAAAATCCTAATTGGATGAAAAGTTGTTTGCGTCTTTCCTTAATCGCTTGTTTAACACCCTGAGTTGCACTATTATTGAGTTTTCTGTTTCACTTAAGGAGATGGGAGAACATTACCAGTTCCCAGAGTTGCAATTAAGGAAATGCATCAGCTCCTCAACCTTTTGACACTGGCGACAGAGGTTTTTCCTTTTGAAACTTCAAGTTCAAGGGAATTTAAAGTGGTTATAAAATGGATTCAAGTTGATGCTGCTCGTGGTAAAGAACGCATTTGGATAAGGGGGCTTATGTATTATGCTGCTATAACCATTTTTCTGTTGTGGCTATCACCGCTTGCAGTTTCTGTTATATCATTTGGCTCATCTGTACTGATGCATATAGAGCTTACTCCAGGACGAGTTTTTACTACAATTGCGACTTTTCGCATACTCCAAGAACCTCTGAGATCCTTTCCTCAAATAATCACTGCAGAAACAAGCTGTTTTAAAAAACTCAGCAGTTTCGTAGCGCGCTACGAAACTGCTGTAGGTGATGATTTTAACGCAAAACAAGCAGTTTTGAATTATAGGCGGGAGTTTTGAAAGGGAAACATCTAAAAGGCATACAAGGCATCATCTGAAGCTATCTAACAGTTAACCAGGTCAAGACACGTGGAGATAAAATGCATTCGAATCCAACTTTGGATTTTTGTCATAAAGGAAACATATTTCATATTTATCACACTTCAAGATTGGTGAAACAGTTACAGTTTGCAAAGGTTTTGGCTTTCACGTATGAAAACGGTGGACAGCACATCAAGGACGTGGCAGTCTGCTCTATTTTGGGTAATTAAAGGATAAAGACATGCTTCTTTGGATCCGAATATTTTGAGGCAAACCAAGGACCGACAAACAGGGGCAGTTTCCTATGTTTCAGGGTATTGGAAAACATGTGATATTGAAGAGCAACATGAAGCATTAAAGGTCCATCACAGCCACCGCCAGAAGGGAACTAGATGTCAGAGAACGAAAATGATTGTAGACCAAGGCTGTTATGGAATTAGAGTCCCATTTGATTTAGATGTCTAGAACATCTAGTAGAATTAGAATCCTAATTGTTTTAGGATTTTAGAGCTGTCAATTTGTAGTCTGTTGTATTTATTAGTTAGTTTCAAATGTTAGTAGGTGTCATCATAGGTAGAATCGAATTCCCCTCATGCTGGAGGAGGAATATCGATCAGTTAGAATAAGAGCTCTATATATAGCTGAAACAGCAAGGTCACAAGGGTTGGAAACTTTATAACAGAGCATAGTATTTGGCTTATGTAAAGACTCACTTTTCAGTAATAGAATTTTGATTTTACTTCTCAGGATTCATGAAGGATTTCTTATATTCAGAATGTGTGATGTTTTCCTTTTCTTAGTTTTGTCTACAGTAGTATGGATGTATAATCACTCAGAATTCACTGAATGTGCTCTAATTTCCTGTATGCATCTGTAAACTGTGTAGTTCCATATGAGTGTGTGTTCTAAATATTCAAATGTTGAATGCCCTGACTTCTATGTAAAGTCATGATCCTTGTTTATTGAGATGTTATTGACTCCATAGGCCCAATGGAAACTTGTTTAATGTTTTTCCAGCATCTATATTTGTCTCAGTTATTTCACAAAGAGTTAGCCATCTTATCTTAATCAAAAATCGTTAACCCATCCAGAGAGAGCCCTCTCAGGTTGAGGAGGCTAAGCCTCAGCCTAAAGTAGGTTTGAAATAGTTACTTGAAGTCTTCCTGGTCTGCAGCCTTCCAGGGCCTGATTTTGAGATAACAACAACGACAATAGTAATGGCGGAATCACTAGTATTATAGGGACCTAACACATGGCATCTCTATTCAAGGATTCACAAGTTTCCTCTAGTATGTATGCAACAAATATTCCATGTATAGTTGCAAACTTAAAATGAATGCCCATTAAGGCAAAGAATGTGTGTCCATCAATAATGAATTGCAGACTTTAACATTGCAGTTATGGCTAGAGTCTTAAATACTCTCTAAACTAACGCAACCATATTCCATGGAATAGGTCGCAAAATCAACATGCTTGCCTTCACCAATTAAATTTTTACCTTCCATGTGTTTTATTTCTGTTGCCAGCTTCCTTCCTTTGATAAAGTAAGAAGAATCGTCACCATCTGGAATATGTGGCCAAGAATCAGGTAGAATAATGAACTTGAAATCTTCCTAAAGTGCAGGTATCTCTACGGCTTTCTTGTAGTCTTTCTATTCCTCTAAAATAACATTTGGAATAGGATCACAACACGAATCATTGACTTCATTCATAAGATCATCACGAGCATTCTCATAAGCAACATTAAAATTATGACCATTAACTTTTGTTTCGTTTTATGGAAGTATTTTTTGAAAAGACAAGGTTGAATGCTATGTTTTTTTTTGTACACAAAGGTCTCCAGCAGAGAAGACTTATCAATGTATCAAGAATCTGGCACATTGGCATGCTCTCGTTAGATCCTAGTTCCTTAGTAGGATCACCTTGTGAGTTCTTATGTTGCACTCTTTGAAGAAGAATACCCAATACATCCAACAATTAATTATCTAACTCTTCACTCTGTAATTGGAAGCCAGCAAGCTCAGAGATGCCAACACCAATTTTTTGTTCCCACAAAAAACAAAGGATAGCAATCCAATTGAACTTATCTTTTTATTTGTATCTAGAAGTGTAATATTCATAAATTGTGTTTCCAAAGGTCCAACAACATTTCCCTGACTTCGCTGCTCTTCAGTTCGAATACTAGGATTGACCATAGATATTCTAGATCATGCAAGTACCTTTGTGCTCTCATTTAGGAAGTCTCCAACAAATAAATGACCATTGCACTCAGGGTTGAAGGTTGTAGTGGCCAATGTTTGTGGGCACAGAAAAGTAGTAGCAATACTATTCACCAACTCTTTGTTATTGACCACTTGTAAAAGACAAGACGTTATATACAACGATGTAAGAGTGCTCCTCTTGGGATGAGATAAATTAAGGGATGGTATAAATATTGCAAAACCAATAAATGAAGAAAATTATGTGTCATCGGTTTGCTCAAATCAGAAATACTAGCACAAATTATGTCACTGCAGTAATAAATGTCATCTCTGATTTCTTCAACTATAGAAAATAATGTTGTTGTATTCTCAGAAACATCATCAACCTGTATTGCATGAACAACAAGAACATCTAATTTTAATCTTTTCTCCTTGAGGAATTTCACCAAATCTGAGTATGATAACATTATATGGCTTGTGAGAAACTTGTTAACCCTTTCATCGCCTCTATATATAGCAAGTGTCAAAGCACGTACAACTGTGTGGACCATGGTGTCTTTATAATAAGTGAATTCAACAACCTCACTATACAATGGGAAGGAAAATACAACATTCTAAGATTCCATATTGAAAGAGAATGCCTTTTAATTATAAGTTCCAATCGATTGAGTATTGTATTAGCCTTACTTATATTTTTCACCCTTGAAGCTTCCCACAACAAGCGCAATTTTGGATGTCCTTCAATCTCATCTTGTAGCCTTTTGATAACATTGTAAATTTGATGAAATTTCCTGTTCCCCATCAAGGGTACCATCAAGGGTACCAGATGATTATTTGATGAGCCCCAAAATCCCTTAACACCAATTTCTAGACAAGACAGCAGTTCTTCTATAGCATTAATTTCTCCATTACTTCTTGTTGGTCACTTTAATTGCTTATTGAATTAAACAACAAAGCGCGACATTAATTGTCAACCCAGGGAAGTCTTGTTATTTCAAAGGCAACTGCGTACTATATGCACTAAATTTTAAAAGCAACAAAAGTTGTAGTACAAACAAATCACACCTTAAATTAACAACCTAAAGCTCCACTCTGCATTACAGCAATTACACTCTGTTGCAGATAGCTATCAGAGAATGCTCAATTCCACTCAAAGAATCAGATAATGGAAAATAATCAATCTGCAAAACAAAACAATGGATGTGCTGTAACAGAGAGTCAGGACCCTATCCCCAGAGCGGGAATCTCCAGCACCTGCCTCTGATTAACCAGCTTGACAATTCACTCTGTAACTTAATCACCGGTGAAACACTCATAAATTAACTTTGAATAACTCAGCAATCAATTGAGAAAGAAACAGAGTTTCGGCAAAGGTACTATAAACGATATTCTGCAAACAATACTTGTTAACAAGGCATGAATATAAGACACACTTGACACATTGCAGAAATATAATGGGTGAATCTTGTGATGAAGGTGGGCCCTGTCCTTCTCACAAGATTCCCCAGGAAACAAGAACTAGAAAAAGATGTTCAGAACAAAATTTTATTCATCCATCATATGTCATATTACAAAAAGTATTCCAATCATGTTCCTTCAGCTAAGCCTTTTTCCACAGTCTGTTCCTTTTTTCTCTAATGTAGATGTCTCCTCTTTTTAAAGAGGAGACATCTATTACAAAAGATTTACATTGTTTTAACCCAATATACAAAAATATGGAAATCAATTCCCTGTCAACAAAATGTTGTTACAATAATGTTGTCTTTAGATTATGAGTGTTACATCCAATGTAACAACTTCCTCAGTGATCAGTTCTGGTTCCTTTGCTGCTGTCAAATTTAGAACGCAAATCTCAACTGCTTCAGCATCACGATTCGCGTGTCGTTTCTCCTATTTCAGCAACTACAAAAATAGTCTTCCAGGCTGTTTCAGCAGCGCAGACTGCACATCATTCTTTAATTGTTTAGCACTTAATAATTCAAAGATTAACTATGAAGATGTAGCGATTATATGCTAAGTAATTAAACGTATAGTGATGAGAAGAATCATTACATACCTTTGAGATAATTGGGTTAAAATACTAACAAAGGATTTTAAATGTAAGTTGAAAGGGATGATATCATAACAAAATGTAAGGTCAAAAAGGGACAATATGAGGTCCTAACATCCCCCCCAACTGAAGCAGTTGCATGTCACCATGCAACATCTACTCTGAGTCTAAATCAGAGTACTGAGACGTACAGTGCAAATTACTTATATAGTAAGTATAGAAGGTGCTATCAGTCGAATCTCTGAAACCTTGGACACCCTGTAATATTTGCCATGCTGCAAGCTCCTCCTTTTTGGACATCTTGAAGTAGGCCTTATATTGTTGTACTGGCAACCAGAGAAGTGGGAAATGAAAATGATAACCCAACCATTTGTCACCACACTGCTGAACACATTTAACATAATTAGGCACTCGTGAAATTGCTGCATGAAGATTAAGAGGGTTAAAAGGATGGTATTCCCTTCTCTCCTTAGGGCAATGTTCCCAGAACAAATTGTTTGCCTGTATGGCAAGAGGTCCTTTCTTTTTGATATACTGTTGACATTCTTCTAACACTGTTGCCTGTAATTCCCTGATATGCTCAGTCATTCCTGGTTCTCTTATAACCCGATGATGTTCAGCAATGAAAACAACAGCATTCTGTGGTTCAGCTCGGATCCACAGAAGGCAATTTTCTTCGTTATGTTTTGCTGAAAGAAAAGTGTTTTGCCACGTGAGTTGATTGGCCATAAAAGAGACCAAGGCTCTAATCTGAATGTCACCAGCCACAGGAATCAAATTAAGCTTTCTATCTTCCGGCATGGCCTCATTATGGAGATAGAGTTCACATAAGAGATTATGTTCACTGACTGACGCTGCTGCAAAAGTTTCAATAAACTGCTGGGGTGTAGACACTTCGTGAGGTCGTCCATCTCTGACTGCTTTTATCTGAAGGAATTCTAGGCCTTCTGATAGGAACACAGAATAGTTAAAGGATGGTTTCCTAGTAGGCAGAAGTCTTTGAATTAATTCAAAGATAAGAGACAGTCTAGTTTTTAACTTTTTATTTTCCTTCTGCTATGCATGGAACTGTTCCAAGACTTCCCAATTTCTGTATACATGATTCTGCCATACTGATTTATGTTCCTGTAATGCCTTTTCTTACGACAGGGCATACTCTTTCTTCCATATATCCCTGAGTTCTTGAATGCTTAAAGTTTGAGTGAAGATAGTCTTTGTACAGAGAGGTTCAGTCTGGGTAAATACCGTCTTTGCAAACTTTGGTGCAGGATTCTCAGCTTTAACAACTGGGGTAGGCCGAGGTATTTGCGGTTTCTCTTCTTCTTCAGAAATCTTTGAAGGCCCTGCTGGTTCTTTTGTAACAGCAATGCGATCCTTTTTAGCTATGACAGGAGTAAATGCAGGAGTGGGTCCAGACAATGGGACTTCGATTACCTTATAACCAGCTCGAGAATAGAGGTCACCACACTGGCTGCACATGTATTCATCATACCGATCCTTATCTGCACTTTTCTCGGCTGCAGATGCTACCTGAGCTAAAGTATACAAGTTAAGTTCTTTTTCATAAGCTTCCCTTGCTATTATTAACTCCTGCTTATAAGCCTGAATCTCGGCTTTCAGAAACTCATTCACTTGTTGAAGGAAAGCTAACATGATAGGGTCTTCTGTAGCAATTACAGTCTCTGTAGCTGGTTCAAGTGGATGGGAGGATGGTTGTTTAGTGGCAGCTTCATTACTTATATCTCCAGCAGGTGGTTCTTGTGTGACAATTGCTGGACCATCAGCTAGTTTTGTAACAACTATATCCTCCTGAACATGCAAATTTTGCATATCAACCAACTGAGTGGCTAGTTCTTCTGTAGCAGCTATAGTTTGTGCAGTATCCTGGGTATCTACACTTTGCTCATCAGCAGGTGGCTCTTGTGTATCAACTGTTGAGTCAGTAGCAGCCAAGTCTTGCTCTGTTTCCTGATCATGGTCATCAGCAGGTGGTTCTTGTGTGACACTTGCTGAGACAGTAGCTGATTCAGCTGTATGTTGATTATCCATTTCCTGTTTATCAGCAGGTGGTTCTTGTGTAACACCTGTTGAATCAGTAGCTGCTATGTCCTGATGTGTTTCCAGATCATGATCGTCAGCAGGTGGTTCTTGTGTAGCACCTGTTGGACTAGTAGCTGGTTCTTGTGGGACAGCTACCTCTAGGTCATCTAACTTTTGCTCCTCAGCACCTGTTGAGTCAGTAGCTGGTTCTTGTGGGGCAGCTACCTCTAGGTCATCTATATTTTGTTCCTCGACAGGTTTTGAGTCAGTAGCTGGTTCTTGTGGAGCAGATACTTCTAGGTCATCTATCTTGAGCTCCTCAGTAGGTGGTTCTTGTGTAACACTTGTTGAGTCGGCAGTTGGTTCTTGTGTAACAGCTACATGTTGTACATCGTCTTGGGTGTCTACTTTTGATAGATTAGCAGCTAGTTCTTGTGGAGAAGCTGCGTCTTCTGAAAGGAATGATGTCACAAAATCCTGGACATTTTGCATTTTTGTACCCGAGGGTGAGGAAGGTAAGGATTCGGGGTTTGGTGGGGTATGGGGTTTTAGGATAATGGGTGGGGAATTTAGGGTGGGGGTCTCTGTTGCTACTGCAGAAGACGTCCTCCTTCATCTTCGAGGTAAGGAGGCAGAAAAAATAGTGGTTTTTCTTTTATGGATGGCCTTCTCTGGGGTAGGAGGAACATCAGAGGTAATAGCTTGTTTAATTGAGGCCCTTGTTCATCTTTTTGATGAAGGAACAGTCATTTCTTGCCTTTTTCTTTTCCTTCTCAGCCTAGCCAGGGGAATGTCGTCGTCTGAATCACCGCTGGGGATATGGACAGTCGGAATGGATGATTCAGGTAAATTATGGGACAAGGTTAATGCAATAGCTGGGTCAATTGGACTAACTGTCACGGATGGCTGAGGATTTTCAGCATTCATTTGGGGAGTCACAGCTACTGCTTAAGAAATTTCAACAGTTTCTTGAGGGTTTTCGGTTGCTGGTTGAGTAACTTCAGCAGCTTCCTGGGGTGGGTTGTTAAGGAGAGGAGGGTTCTGCAGGGCTAAGCCCCTCAGAATTAAAAGTTGAACCAGGCGATGGTGAGTAAGGAAGAGGAGTGGGTACTTTGCATCCTTGGAATAATGTGAAATATTCTTTAGACACCCAAGCAAATAGTATGGCATATTTAATAAATGACCATGTCTTAAATGATTCAACAACACAAAGTCATGCTGGTACACTACCTAGTAACGTCCTTCGCAGGTGAGGTAGTGCTTGACAAACTCTGCAACCTTTGGCCATGGAGGTGGTAATGAATGTAGTGCAACACCTCTGCCTTTAGTTTCGACCCGCTCCCCAGGTAGAAGAAAATCTTGTTGTGCGTTCAGAATTATGTGTTTATGGTTGAACCAATGGATGCCATTGGCTGGTAATCCTGAAACCTGCGTTATATCCTCCTCCGTTATCGGAATTCGCACTCCCCGAATAGTAAAATAATCTTCCTTTAAATTACATGCGAATTCCAGGACTTGCTGAGAATCAAATTCCTGGAGCCTCTGGAAGTAATCCACCCAGCCCGCTTGCAAAAAAAATTGATATGCTTCTAGGTATAGTTCCAATAGAGCCATTGAACCAGGTTCATTTCAGACAGCGTTACCTCCCATAGTTACTGGTTCGGTAAAATGCACAATACAAAGCCGAGTTACCGCAGCCGAGACAGAGTAAGATATTGCAAATGGGGCTATGACATAATAAAACAGAGACAGGGTGACGAGACTCGATTGTGTTAAAAAAAACGACGGTGATTGGCATATCGGGTAATGATTGCAAAACCTTGATATTCCCCAGCAACGACGCCAAAATGTTGGTCACTTTAATTGCTTATTGAATTAAACAACAAAGTGCGACACTAATTGTCAACCCAGGGAAGTCTTGTTATTTCAAAAGCAACTGCGTACTATATTCACTCAGTTTTAAGACCAACAAAAGTTGTAGTACAAACAAATCACGCCTTAAATTAACAACCTGAAGCTCCACTCTGCATTACAGCAATTACACTTTGTTGCAGATAGCTACCAGAGAATGCTTAATTCCACTCAAAGAATCAGATAATGGAAAAGAATCAATCTGCAAAACAAAACAATGGTTGTGCTGTAACAGAGAGTCAGGACCCTATCCCCAGAGCGGGAATCTCTAGCACCTGCCTCTGATTAACCAGCTTTCCAATTCACTCTGTAACTTAATCACCAGTGAAACACTCATAAATTAACTTTGAATAACTTAGCAATCAATTGAGAAAGAAATAGAGTTTCAGCAAAGGTACTATAAATGATATTCAGCAAATAGTACTTGTTAACAAGGCATGAATATAAGACACACTTGACACACTGCAGAAATATAATGGGTGAATCTTGTGATGAAGGTGGGCCCTGCCCTTCTCACAAGATTCCCCAGGAAACAAGAACTAGAAAAAGATCTTCAGAACAAAATTTTATTCATCCATCAATATGTCATATTACAAAAAGAATTCTAGTCTTGTTCCTTCAGCTAAGCCTTTTTCCACAGTCTGTTCCTTTTTTCTCTAATGTAGATGTCTCCTCTTTTTAAAGAGGAGACATCTATTACAAAAGATTTACATTGTTTTAACCCAATATACAAAAATAGGGAAATCAATTCCCTGTCAACAAAATGTTGTTACAGTAATGTTGTCTTTAGATTATGAGCGTTACATCCAGTGTAATGGCTTCCTCGGTGATCAGTTCTGGTTCCTTTTCTACTGTCAAATTTAGAACACAAATCTCAACTGTTTCAGCATCACGATTCGCGTGTCGTTTCTCCTGTTTCATCAACTGCAAAAATAGTCTTCCAGGTTGTTTCATCAGCGCGGACTGCACATCATTCTTTAACTATTTAGCACTTAATAATTCAAAGATTAACTATGAAGATGTCGTGATTATATGCTAAATAATTAAACGTATAGTGATGAGAAGAATCATTACATACCTTTGAGATAATTGGGTTAAAATACTAACAAAGGCTTTTAAATGTAATTTGAAAGGGATGATATCATAACAAAATGTAAGGTCAAAAAGGGACAATATGAGGTCCTAACACTTCTCAAAGGGTGGCGAGCCCAATGCCTCAAAAGGCATAGAGCCTTGCAAATTTTGTAGGGAGAAATAATTCTATACTAAGAAAGATCATCATCTAGCTTCATTCTATGAAAATGTGCAACTAAATCTCCAAGGGTATAGATTGTAAGTTCTTATTGAATGACTCCATCGAGTGGGGCAAACCCTGAAGAGATTGAATGCAACCTATCCACAAAAGCTGATACATATAGATTATGTAACAAGAATTTAGCTTCGCTGGAATTTGATTCTTTGACCTTTCCAATAGCACCAATAATATTATTCAGTGTAAATTTCATATCAGAAATTAGTGCACATTTAGGAAGGAAATCTAAAATAAATGCACCTAGCTGTATTACTGAAGTCGTCACACCTAATTCCTTCATGGTTTTTTGAGGTGTTCATTTCAAAATCTACAAAGCCTCAAAAGGAGACGGACTGTTGGTTGACTGATAATCATATTCATTTAAGAAGGGCCAAAAGGTACTAGGCACACCTTCCTTTAACGATGTTTCCAGATTTAAAGTCTTAATACCCTCTGGCCTGCAAATTTCCTTAACAAAGAGTGGAGGATATGGTTCTGCAGCTTCTTCATTGAAAGTATGCCAATGGCCCATTTTCTCAATTAGGCCATTCCCGAAGGAACTGCACCATTTCTGGTGTATTCTCCCCTTACCTCGATCAAAAACTATAATTATGTTGTTGGGTAACTGAGTGGAGGTCTTTTTGTTGCTATCTTGATGATACATATACCCCAATTCAATACCTTCCATTTTACAAGAGTTGAAAAGAGTCTCCTTCATAATTTGATCCTTGTTTGAACTTTCGGAAAATTTCATGTTTCTTCCTTGTAAAGTAATCACACATGGCAATAAACCCAAGGTCCTACTACTCTGCGTTGGATCAGTAATATTTTCTTTATGAGTACTAGGGATAGCTGGATTATCCCTCTCAAATATCTTCCTTTCAGGTCCAATGTGTTCTAACAAGACTCTAAGTCGTTTGATGGAAAACTCAGCTTGTTTTTCCTTGATAGTCGTAGAAGAATTCTTATTGATACTACCACCAGCATTATTTATAGAATGACGAGTGTCACCATAATCTTCTTGGCTAGGTTTAGACTTCTCTAGCCCTCTATTACCTCTCAAATAATCATTTTCATCGATGCCCTGAGGATGCTTTCTGGAAAAGTGATCTTCATATCCTTCTCCATATCCTTTGTTTGATTCATCACTTTTGTTTTGGCTCCCTTCATATGTAATTTCCAAAGCTCCTTGATCTTTGGCAATCTTCAAGTCTTCCTCTATGCCTACCTTAGTATACACCACTAAGTCTTTAGTTCTACTTATATCATCATCTTCAGACTTGTATTTACTTTCCTTTTTTCCTTGCCATCTTGATGATACCCATGCCTCCATGAGCTTTGTCACCCTCAAGAAATTTGTAGGTAATTTCTCAAACAATTCATGTGTTTTCCTTTGTTGCCTTAGTATTTCTTTAGCAACAACTACTAGCCCCCTTTTTCCTACGCAAAATGCAGATGGAATTGATATAATATGATTTCTCCAATTGATAGAAGATCATTCTTGATCTCAGGGATCCTTAAGAAGTAGGATTGAATATCCTCGTCTTTACCCTTCTTAATATCCTTTAGCTTATTTTTGAGAAATAAAATTTGATTTGCATCACTAACCTTGAACATGCTTACCAATCTATCGTAGATATCCTTGGAGGTGTTTAGATCGGAGATGTAGGCCACCAAACACTTGTCAATGGAATCTCTGATAATCTTCTTCGCTTTGAATTCACCCTTGGTGTACATGTTCTTTGTAGCAGATAGTGTATTTGATGAAGGCTCAGGGATTTTACCCTTCACGTAATCCAACACTTCTTGATCTTCCAATGTCAAATCAAGAGACATCTTCCATCCATGATAGTCAGACTTTTCACGGAGCTTTTCTTCACCCGGGAAGTGGGATGAGGAACGCCTTGAGCCTTTTTTCCTTTCCAATTGTCTTCGATGATTGCTCTTCCACTCTTGCTTGGGCTATGTCTTCACCTCAGCTCTAATACCATGTTAAATTTAGGTATGTTCTATGCTTAGAGAAATTTACTTCAATTTTTCATATTAGCCCAATGTCAATATTCAGATTAGCAATCACATCAGCATGACAGTAAAGTGTAGATAGAACATAAACATAAACAGTAGAAGACACTTTAAGACAAGAGGACACAAGATGTGGCACCAGCCAGGGAACAACCCAAATGTGGGGAAACCCTTGATCAATTCTTCTTATATTCTTCAATAGTTCAGCAGAGAGAAAGAGATAGAGTACAATGATTTGAAGTCAATACTTGACTTGCCAAATAGGAGATCAAAGATCTTCTCCGTGACGATGATGCAATGAGGTTGAAATTATGATACCAAGGACTAAAGATATGCAACAGATGATAGTCCTAGAACAATTCAACCAATTACCTAGAATATTGAGGCTTTCCTTCAATAAGACTCTCCTTCCTTCGTTGCTTCACTGATCATGATAAGGTTGCTAATCTGGCACTTTTCATATGCTGCAAGGACTGGTGCATTTCATGGCAGACTTGGTCACTGGTTAGGGCACAAGCTCTGAGTGCCACAACACCTTAAACACACCCCACAGTCCACCTATTGACTATGGCTAGCCTTTATACAACCCCTCCAACCATACACTGCCTTATAGGGCTGCTTACCTTCTGAACGCAACTCCTAAAAAGGTCTCCAACTGCTAGCTATGGCCTGCGGCCTAGCCCAGCAGTGGACTGTAACTTTGATCCCTTCAAACAGTGACCCAATCAACCCTTAAACAATAGTTTCTTGCTCCTCCTTTAAGCGTCTTCTACTGCCCTGCAAATCGAGCTCAAGACCAACCTTATCATGCCTAAACAACCTTGAATGAGACCACGTTGTCACCTACAACAATGTGGTATTAACACAGAACCTTCACATTGTTGTAGTACTCCTTTTGCTGCGGCTAGGTCCACACTTCTAGCTGTGTCTAAGGGTCCCTTTCAAGTTGTGATAAGGGCTCCTCTAACTACGGCTTTAGGCCTTCATATGTTTTTGATTAGGGCCTCACAAACTGTGGCTAGGAGAGTTGTGTATAAGGCATTTTCATGACAGTAAATAGGAGCCTCCCAAGACTGCGTATGGGTCTCTCTTGACAGCGAATTAGGGCTGTTGATTAGTTCTCTTGTTGCTGTGTGGCATTATGGAACCTCTAAGACAACGACCATACATCCTTATGGCATGGCTAGATCTCCCTTTTGAACAATGGCTAGGCTTCCTCCATCAACTGCGTATAGAACCCTTCCTCCACTGCGTCTAGGGCTTCTCCCTCTTGATTTCTCTAGCCACCAAACCCAAACGAGTGGAGAGAAATCTTAGGAGAAGTGTGTGTGAAAAATGACTTGAAGACGTCTTCTATTTATAATGAAATGTTGACAATAAGTTGGGGTAATTTGGTTGTTGGCCGACCTCGACAAATTGTCAAGTAACACAAATAAATTCATATCTCCATGAATACATGTCGGAATTGGATGATCTTTAGATCAATCCTACACCTCTCAATGAGAGGAATCCAAGAAAAATATCAATTGCCATAAATAAGAAGACCCACATGGATTTTGGCCCTAGTTGCCAATTTTAACAGTTAAGCCATCGACCAATGTTTATGGCCAACCCCACCTGTATCATGTATAATGTGATTTTCAAAGGAGTCAATATTGGTGCAAGTGTAATGTCCCTCTCTGAATGATCACACCAAGGGAAAAAAGAGATATAAAAAAGACACCAGTGGAATTTTGATGATAAAAGAGAGATGAATCTCACTCTTTCTGATGATAAAAGAGAGATGAAGCTCACTCTTTGGGCATGCACAATCATTTTCTCATAACAATTTGGAGAGATCTTGTGGCTTTTGAGTGCTAAGGGTGAAACCCTTGAATGAATTAGTTTCGGTAGTGAAACAAATCCACCCTAGTTGATTAGAAAAAAAAAGACCACTCAGATATTTCATTGGTATTTATTGCTAAAGATTCATCTCATTGCCAGGTCATGGGTACCACCAGAGACTGTGGGATTTTTGGAGGTCATATTTTCCATCTGCAGTTCGTGTAGGAAAAAGGGGGCTGATTCACTCATTGCCAGACTTTGGGATCACTTGAGGAGGTCGTACCAGTTATTATTAGTAAGTTGAAGGTATTTTTTGTGGGTAGTTTCACCCAGATTTTCGCTAACCTCTCCAGCACCAATTTTTTCTTAAAAGTTCAAGCCATCATTTGTCAGGTTGTGGCATCAAAAGGGAGGGTCAAACTAGGCATGAAATATGCTCCAATATAGTAATTCACAACATGTTCTTTGCTTAGGTTAGATACTTCATTCAACCATATGCCCATTAATCCATTTACCAATCACATTAGACATTATATAACAGTAACTGACGAAAGAACATAAATGATAGATGCAGAAGACAAGCTAAGACAAAAAGAAACGAGAATATGGCTCAATCCAGGGAAAAACCCCAAGATGGGGAAAACCCTTGATCAAATCTTCTTATTATTATCATCAAATGTTCAACAGAGAAAGAGAGAGAGTACAATGATATAAAATAACTTTTGAATATGAAGATCAGGCATCACTGCTCTTAGATCCATTCAATCTTGTAATCCGGGCAGTCTGGTCATAGAGGACAAATCATATTGTTGTAGAAGATCGGTCTGGTTAGGGAAACAACAGTGCACTGCTTTCTAAGTTGACTGATCCAAAATCCTCCTTTCTATTGCAGCCTTCCTTATTTCGCATGATGCCTTTCACTGGCTTAAGGAGCTGGTTTATGACCACATTAAGGTCACTGTTGATATTATCTTTGTAGTTCTGGATTAGGGCTTCTAAAGCATGTTGCTCTAGCCCTTGAATATCTGCAAACAGTGCAACCTTTTTCTTCTTACAAGGGCTCTATTATTTGTAGTAGTCCTAGCATGTTTTTAAGTTTCCATGTCATCCTCAACAAGCACCCGAATACTATCATATAAGGTCAGTGGCTTTCGGTTGTATTTCAGCTTCCTGGGCAAGTGATTCAAGGCTTGCGGTCAAGCTATGAGAATATCTTCTAGCTACGGCCAAACTATAGGAAGAAGTCCCATACGAAACAAGTCACAACCCATATATAAGATTGTCCTTAACCATAGTGAAGCACTGCTTCCAAACTCAAACCTGTTATGACAAAGCCCTAACCAAAACAGTGCCAACCATAACTAGAATTTATCCTCCTTAATCTTCGCTGCCACAGAGATATATTTTTGTTTTGATTGATGTGTCCCAAATGAGAGAGAATGCTCCTCTATATATACAATTCAGTGGAGTTGAGTGGGCATGACTTTTGATCTTCTTAAGCCGACATATAGTTGAGGCCAACCTAAATAATTTACATGAGAGAAACATAAATTCAAAATTCCACTTCTACTTATCCAAATTTGATGATCTTTAGATTGATTTTGGTCCTCTCAAAAAGAGGAATTCAATGCCACAATTATCTTCCCCAAAGAAGATATTCAAAGTGGAATTTGGCCCTAGTTTCCATTTTTAATAAAAATAACCATCAATATTTTTTTCTATCATTTTGGGCTGAATTCACAATAGTATGCCAAAAAGTGTCATTTCAATGTCTGGAAATTAGGATATATAAATGTGAGATATATACTCTACATATTTGGGTTATCTCCTTTTCAAATCTGAGTTTTTTAAGGCTACATGTTAATTGTTTGAGCTTTGAACTTTGAAGAAATTCTTGAATGGACTTCGTAAATACTCGAATGAATGGACTAAGGCAGTGGTACCATAAATTATGTTATTTCAAATATTTGACTTCCATATTTTCAAAAAATACAATGTCATCAATAAATACTTATATGTATAAATACTTATGTTTATGATTATATGTGTTGGAGCGGTTCGTATATGTTTTACTATAATCCTGATGTTGACAAGCTTTAGTTGACTTTTTTCATCAATTGCTCATAGAATATGCAAAAGGAAATGATTGTCAAAATGTGGCAAAAATTACATTTCTCTTGATTTCTTTTTTTATTATTCATGACAAGATAATCATGTTGCAGGAATGAGTTATCCTACAGTCTGTTTCAATTTGTGGATTTTTTTTTCCTCCCATTTTTTTACAATGATGTAGATTTCATTTTCATGTTGATGGTTTTTGCATGTTATCTAGCCCCAAATGCTGGTAATGGAGTGGATCTTGAGAAGTAGTCGTGGACACAGACTCTATCAGAGGTTAATGTTACAATACCACTTCCACCTGGCATCAGAAAAATTTTAATGGTCTGTGACATAAAGAAGAGTTATTTAACAACAAAGTTGAAAGGGCAACCGCATGTTTTAGTTGTAAGTCATTTATTTGCATTTCTTAGCTCTAAGTTATCTGTTTGATTTTGAAATTTATCAGATCAATTATTTCAATAATCGAATATGCATGTCTTGTATTTCTCAGCCAATGTTAGTTACTTGACATGGTTGATATAACATTCAATTCTAGGCCACTTTTATTTTAAGTCAGATATTTTATTGATTAAAAGGATGTTCATATTTTGATTGGTTTACTTGGAGCTTGATTTAAAAAAAAATTGTAAATTCCACATGGATGTTGTTTTTTCAGGGTGAGCTCTTTGCACTAGTAAGGTCAGATGAGTCCTAGAACATAGGTATACAACAAGCGCATCTTTGGCCTTTGTTTTGTATCTATTATTCTTTATATCATTGATGGATGGTTATTGATTGATGTAAAACAGAGGATGGGAAGGTCTTGCCAATTCTCTTGACAAAACAAAATCAAATGGAGTGGTAGAATTGTGTTTTAAAGGGTGAGCCAAAAATCAGTACTTGAAAGGTAGAACTTGAGAATAGCAAGCTATCTAATATGGATCTAGAGACACAACAGACTGTGGAAAAAAATGACAGTATTGACAAGTCTTCCTTGCAAATAAGCTCTAACTGTTAGACCACTGCCCAAATTTCAGTTATCTGCAATGGAAATAATGACTCTAGCTTTATTTGTATGAATAACGACTTTGGCCATTGTCTTGTTCCTTTCCTATGAATGATTTTTATTTTCAAACTCTTAACTAGTTTGTTAAAATAATTAAAGCTTTGATGACAAACATATAGTTTTCAAAGCTCTTTTCTAAATCTATTTTCTTGACCGAATTTGTATTTTTACTTTAGGTATTGTAGATTGCTACTGTGTGACATATGCTATGATATAATTGCCTAGATAAATAGACATAAGTGTTGTACAATGTAGTCTTTTTTAAATATAAAGAAACAAAATTTCCAAATACAAAGTTTATTAATTAAGAACATCTTTTAAACTTCTTAGCTAAGTTATGATTATATTTTGGTAGGGGATTTTGTGTACGCTGATATTGTGTTGTCTCTTTGGTTTTTGTCAGGTAACAATGGTTAATAAGGAATGTGTTCTTGAGTAGCAAACACACATCTTATTCTACTATCGACATGGATTTCCATGGTTTTCAGGCATGGCAACAAAAACGCAGATGTCAGTGGGATCTCCAAAGTTTGTGTTGGATGAATTTAATACTAGTGATTATTTTGACTCTTTGTCAGATAAAGAATGTCACAAGTCAAATTCAAATAAACAAAAGCAACTCAAGAATGAAGGTGAAGCTATTGCTTTATATCCAAGTCAAATTTTTTTATTTGTTAGTTGTTCTCATGTTTTGAGTGCAGACTTGTGAAATTCCAAATTGCATGTTGGTTTATGTGAAGGGGAAATATATATATGATTTTTTTTATCATATTTCATTCATGGTTTCCGGAGATCCGTGTTACATTTGCACAAAAGTGTTGTTGTCATGTTTTGAGTGCAGACTTGTGAAATTCCAAATTGCATGTTGGTTTATGTGAAGGGGAAATATATATATAATTTTTTTATCATATGTCGTTCATAGTTTCCGAAGATCCGTGTTACATTTGCGCAGAAGTTTAGATATCATTCAGATATCTAAACACCAAACAACAACATTGAGAATTTTCTTTCACTCAACCTATAAAATATTGCATCTGTCTTCATCAATGCTCTTCTTCCATATGTTATCCACTTATGACATTTCCTTTGCAATATTTGATGCATTTTCTATTTATATGTCATTTATAGGTTATAAATGTCTTCAGAGTTTCACTTCTAATTGAGTATTCAACTGAACATATTGATTCTCTTATACATAACTATTTTTCCCTTCACCCACTTTTCAAAACTTCGATAACCATTAGGTAGGGACATGCAGCTTCGATGCTACTTTGCTTGTTTAGTAAAATATTGCCGAGACTTTAATTTATTGAAAGTTGTAGAATTTACAATTTATGAAGTTTCAAAGTCTAATTCTTTAAAGGGTGCTAGCTCAATGGAAGAGCACTTGCTTTACAAGCAGGAGGTTGGTGGTTCGATTCCATCGTGCCCTGACATCCATATGGAATGACGACGATCAATTTTTGGTGACGGAGGCTATTTTGACCATCACTAATGAGCATTGGTGAAATTTTTCGACCCTCACCAAAATATGAAATGGTGACGGTCAACGAACACCACCATATATACGCATCAATAGTGACGACCCTCAAAGGTACGTAACCATAAATCATTGTTGTTGATTTGAAATGATGATGGTCGTTATCCGTCATTATAGTCATTATTCGTGACGAGCCTTGAATGTCATCACAACACCTATACCTTTGGCAATGTGGTTTTTAGTGATGGTCAACGAATGTCACCATATATATGCACCAATATTGACAGCTATGAAAGATCCATCACAATAAATTGTTGTTCAAGGTGATGGTCACTATCCGTCGTTATAATCAATATTCGTGACGGAACTTGAATGTACACCATAACACCTATACTTTTGGCGACACCACCTTTGGTGACGTTCAGGTTTTGGTGACCGAGGCTATGGTTCGTCACCATTGCTCATAGAAAATGGTGACGGTCGCTATCCGCCATTATAAATCATTATCGGTGATGGACTTTCAATGTCACTACAACACTTATACTTTTGGCGATGCCACCTTTCGTGACGTTCAGTTTTTTGTGATGGAGGCTATGGTTCGTCACCATTGTTCATATGAAATGATGACAGTCGCTATCTGTCATTATAAATCATTATTGGTGACGGACTTTAAATGTCACCACAACACCTATACTTTTGGCGACGCCACTTTTGGTGACGTTCATTTTTTGGTGACAAAGGCTCTTTTGACCATCACCAATGAGCTTATGGTGACATTTTTCACCCCTCACCAATGGCCTTTTTTCTTGTAGTGTTAAAAACACAGGAATACATTAAACAAAAGGTCTTATTAAATATGCAGGAATACATTAAAAAAAATGTTACATAATTCATAGGAATGGTTTCCTTCTAGGTAATGCTAGTCTGGTATAAATAATAAACAGAAAGACTACCATTCTTCCTCTAAACATAAAGATACCTAATTCAATAGAAATGTGATTCATAGTTGAATTAAGAACAAAATATTCAAAGAGTTTTCACAAGAAGATAATTGGAGCATAATAAAACAAAGTATTGTAATTATAAAATTTTAAATTACACAGGAAAAATAGGGTCTGAGACTCATGTTTTGTATAAAATAATAGACAGAGGATTAGAGATAACCCTCAGGAAGTTAATGTAAGAATAATAAAAAAGTTGATTAATAATTCACAATATATATATATATATATGGGAACAATGTTCTCTATATAAACTATCATTACATCGTAGGTTTAAAGTCTTAAAGAATTTCATCCAATTATAGGAAGAAATTATGAAAGATTGAAAGAAACATAATTAAAATTTTCAAATATTAGACACTCCAAAGTCTAATAGCCTAGAAAATCTTGACTTCAAAGCACAACACTCACGGTCAGGAAGAACTAGAAACCAAGAGTTGAAGGTCTTCGATCCGGTAGAAAATTCGAATGAGTTGAGATAGAGTTACGTCGATTTTACAAACATCGAAAGAAAGAGATATTGTGTCTGGTTATGGAATTATTACCTAGAAAACACAAATACAGTAACAATAATTAATATCTTGAGATAAAATACAAATTGTGAATGGAGAATTGATTATGAGAGGGTGAATGAAAGGGGTTCATAGTCATTACCTTGGAACAATATCTAATTCCATGTTACTCTCCACCTACAAACACAAGTAAACAAACCAATTATTGGTACAAAGAAAAGGAAATATATCTTTAAAAAAATTAAAGAGAATAGTTATAATAATCATTAGAACTGAACTCTAAGAATTTCAATATGATATATATTGTAATCGTGTAAGCTACAAAGCTATGATTAATAAACAATAAAGCAATGAAAATGTATATGCATGCATGAATGCAATAACTATGAATAGAGAAGGTATGGGTTAAACTTTGTTCACAACAGATATGAAACTTCAAACAAATAAAAAATTATCACACAAAAAATAAAAATAAGATAGGTGTGCCTCTCAATTTCTGAGTAGCACCTAAAAATATGGTAAAGAGGGTAAAAACCTTGATTCAAAGACCTAATTAAAAATATACCCTGAACTCAAAAATACTACAGGAAAATACCTTTGTACAGTCAAAACTAACTATGAATAACATAGTTGAAGTCTCTTAATACTAACAATTGAATAAGGGTGTAATGAACCATAAAACCTAACGAAATTAACGATTAATAAATAGAATAACCCTTTCGAAGTGAAAACAAAAATAAAACCCTAAATAAGTTTACAGAGAATTTGTTAAACAAGAGTATAAAAACATTATAGAGGGTTGTGAGTCTACGTTGAAATGAGAACACTGTGAAATAGTTAAATCGTTACGTGGAAGTCAAGTTGTCAAAGCAAGGGTAGAGGTCCCTGGTGACTTTTATATTCCAAAAAAAAGAAAGTTGTAATAGATTTTGAACCCTTAATAATGAAAAAATCCGGAAGAAACCAAGAACAGAGAAATCATATAAAAATCCGGAAGAAACCAAGAACAGAGAAATCATATAAGGAAATTATATATACGATGAAATTAAACCAAGTGTTTACATGATGATTGGCAATGCCAAGAAGGGAAAAGCATCGCATGATGATACAATCTTAAAACTGAGATAGAACCCTTAATGGTCAGCAGTCATACATTCTACAACAATTCTACATCCAAGAAACATTGTAAAGACTGAAATAAGTATCCTCTGGAAAGCATGTCATACCAAATCAATACACAAGTCTGCAAATTCCACCAAAGAACAAACTAAAACATGAAAAGAATTTCAAGTAACAGAAATGTAAGATACCTCTGGTAAAAATGTGAAGAGCTACAAACACAACGAGCAACGGGTGACACAAAGGGTTTGATAACGCAATGGATGGTGGAAAAATTCACAAATAACATCCAATCCAAAGAACTAACGATGAAAAACATATTTGCAGAGTAACCATCTCTCTGAGCGCCACAAGGAGAGTGAATGAGCCAGAAAATTTTCAGAATGGTCTTTGAATTATAGATAAAAACCCTAAGGGTGTTGACATTGTCGATTTAGGAAGATCAAAAGACAACCGTTGATGCGGTACGTCAAAAGGATCCTTCATGGAAATCCCATATATCAACATGTGTACACGTGGAAGGATACAGAGGGTGTTAAATATATATAATGTCAAACAAAATACAATAAAAACGATGTGAAGAATTGTAGGAACAAATGTACCACATGTAAATGATGAACATAAGTAATGTGTATTGATAAAGGTTCGGCAATGTATTATATTTTTATGAGATATGAGTAAAGTATGGGTATTAATAAAGGTTCAGAAATGTATTATGTCTTTTTTTTTTTTACAAAAATGGTTATGAGACTTTCATTAACTGTTTGGCAAATTACCATGAGTTCGGTTACAAGAGCTGAGACTGGTTTCTTTGGATCTCTCCAACCAGCTGAGCATGCCACAATCACTTTTGAATCGCATTTTTTTACAATTTTTCACATGACCTTTTTCTATTGACTTCCCTAGTTTATGGATACAAACAAATTGCTTTAGCAAAAGTGGGAAGAACATAGAAATTTTTTAGGGGATTGGGTCCCAGGAGAGTTCATTATCTCTAAGGATAGATCCAGCATCTAGCTGGGCTGTGTAAGGAATATCGATAGGTTATGAGTTACATAATGAATACATGATAAACTCACTTATGAGGATTGAAATATTAATATTTTAATTAGGTTTTGGAAATAGACTGACAATTATATATTCATAACCATGGTATAATACAAGAACACAATAATATATTTATACATATAAGATCCTCGTGTTACATACAAATATGTAAACATAAGTCAAGCATTTTGATGGGAAGGAGATACGATATTTTCATTAGTAGAACTAATCAACTCATTAAAAATAAATACCTTACATCATCAAAGGTTTAATAGGCAATGATACCTGAGTTTAAAGATAATGGATCGAAGGAAGAAAATATTTAGTAAAGATATCAAGGGTGGAATATGAATTTTTTAAAGGAAGTTAGTTGATGGATTAGGAATAAAATCCCACAAAGAATATGGCCTACTGAATAATAGCCTTATATCGTAAGATAGGATTTATCATAATTAAGTTGAAGAAAAGTACATAAACTATATAGACTTTAATGGAGAAAATATATAAAACAGAAAGAAGGTCACATATTTAATCAGTTAATTGTTTGTAAAAAAAAATGGTTGAAGGAGGTACATTACACTTATCTTGTACTATTTATTGGAGATATTAATAACAGGGTCAAAACTTATTCAAGGAATCTTATTAACAAGTCTGTTACATGGGTCATATTTCATTAAGGAATATGCAATATTGATTCAAGATTCGAAACATAGACAAAGGCTCACGTTCAAGTCTGTTTAAAAATCTATTCATATGAAGTCCATATAAGAGAAAAAAATTTTAATTGATTTCATAAGGCTGAAGTATCTTCAATGCGAAGGACCATTTTGAAGATTGTTTGTTTCATTTGATGAAATAAGTTCTTCTTAAAGACTTTTGAGGAAATCATTAAAACATATTTTGTTGACATAATTCTAGAAGCAGACGAAACAATTATTGATTAACTACTAACAACATCATCACGTATACAAAAGCATGGGACCACATGACACATTCTTATCCTACTATGGTTCATATGATTTGTCCCATCAACATTAACACATGACTAGTTCAATGACCTGACATCTATGTATTGAGGTGCTCATATACTATGGGAAATTGTTGCAAAGTTACTACTTCTCAATCATGAAGACACAATAGCATGCAAGTTGCATTTCTAGAGGGATACTTTTAAGTATGTGTTGTATTTGAATGAGTAGAGATCCAAAGTTTTTGTAATATTAATACCATATATCGTACTATTGTGAAAATACTTGAGCAAGGGTTTTTGTCAAGAATGTAGAAGATTTCTTGCATTGTATTGATCATGATTATATTAGTTGAGATATGTTACTGACATAATAATTCCATTAGTTGTTTAGTATATGCTAGAGTCTTGATCAATATGATTTAAAAGGAGCCGAAAAAAAGAGTCATAACACTTATGAGACCTTCTTGGAAGATAAACTTGAGAGATATGATTAAGAGAGATCTAGGATATGTGGAAAAAAAACATAGACCCAAAGTATTAAAAAATGATGATTTTGCTAGATGAAGAAATCCTAACTCATGCAATAAAGGAAAAGCAACCTTGTGCATTAATGGTTGGTGAAGATGAAGAATTTGTAGTTAAATTTCATAATTTCTACAAGAAGACAAGGATTAAGAGGAAGCTAACAAAATTCCCTTCAATCGTCAAAGATAAGTACTTTATATATATATATATATATATATATATATATATATATATATATATGTATATATATATATATGTATATATATATATATGTATATGTATATATATGTATATGTATATATATGTATATGTATATATATGTATATGTATATATATGTATATGTATATATATGTATATGTATATATATATATATGTATATATATATATATATATATATATGTATATATATATTCCTTGATTATTATTATTTTTCTATTAGTTAGCCTCTTTTATTTGTTCCTTTTAGTGGTTTATAATCATTCTTCCATGGCTTCCTACTGATGTTTGTAGGGGCATTGTGAAGGCTACCAAGACTCTAGCAGTAGATGTAAGCACAAGGAAGAATGAAGAAAAGTCTATGGCAAGATGATTCTCCCAGGACTACTTAATTGAGTTGTGTTCAAGAGGGATAAATGGATCAAGACATATAGAATCATGCCAGATGATCAGAAGGGATTCTAGTTCAGAGGGACCAAAAAATATAGCAAGTCCAAAAGATGTCATGATGAAGGGAAGTGTGTTGAATAGAATTTTGTGGTTACTTCTAAGTAAATACAAAAGATATAACATGCAACAAATGGCAGCATAAAAGCGAGACTCGTGGCAAGAGGGTTCTCCTAGTAAGAGGGAGAAGATTATGCTCCAGTTGTTAGGTACACTTCTATTAGAATTATTATTCCCATGATTTATGTTGAAGGTTACACCTGATAGATGTGAAGACTACTTTCCTTGATGAAGTAATTAAATAAGAAGTGTACATAGAGCTACCTTACGATTTTGAGGTACATGAGCAGGAGTCTCATGTTTGCAATGATAAGAATGCTTTGTACAGACAACCCAAACTTTGATTGATGGATCAAGGTTGATCTTGTTATTATATGACTTTTTTATGATGAAAGCAGAAGGGCTCACATCACAGAGGGAGTAGTAGTTTCTTCCATGATAGAAGGAGGAATCAAGCCATGCTTCATTCTCAGAAGGAGTTGACCTCTGAGTTCAAGATGAAGGATCTAGATTTGACACATTATCTGTTTGGTCAAGGAAAGTATAATATTGAGATCCTCTAGATGATGGACTGCTAGATTGTCTCTAAGAGAAGTATGCCTTCTATGTGTGGACCATACTAGATAGTAGATATGATTTAGTGTCTAGGAAGAAGTAGTAGTAGTAGTTGAGATTGCCACAGTAAGATATGTTTCATTGTCAGAGGGAGCACCTAGTTAGGGTGGCCAAAAAGCGGTTGTGGTGATGGATCTAGTGAAAGATGTTGGTATGTTTATGGTTAAGGTGAGGCATGTGCTCAGCATGTGTTGAAGTACCTGCATGATATAGTTGGACATAGATTGAAGTGATGAAGTGTAGTTGTTGGGATATATAGATTCATATTAGGTAGAGAGTGTAGAACACTGAAAGAATTCACCAGGATGTTGCTTTAGTTTGGGATTTGTTATGATTTCTTGGATAAGAAGGAAGCATACATCTGTCATACTCAACATTCCAAATATATTGTAGCTTGATTGGAAATTTGTGAAGCAGTTTGGCTTCATAAACTACTTGCGAAATTAATTTTTCAGGTGCAGTTGTCGAACATGATGACGGTGTAACAGCCTTGGTCAAAAATCTATGTAAAAATTAATAAAGGTAAAATAAGACCTTGGTCATGGGACACGTATTCCAAGATGAATGTTGGGAAAAAAACATAGTGATGGGGATCACTTGTGGTTAATTAATGGCTAAGGAAATGGGCTAAGCCAATGCTAAGGCTTTGGAAAGGCAAAGTGTCATTTATTGGCATTTTATTTATGAAAATAATGGAAATTATGAGAAAAGGGAGGTGAAAGGTCACAGGTTGCACGTGATGAGGAAAATGAAGGAAAATCATGGAAAATGAAGAAAATAGAGGCATCATTAATAAAAGGGCTTCTAAGGATCAGTTCACAAACTTTTGTCAATTCAGTTTTGGATCTCTCTCTCTCTCTCTTGGATACTTAGAGTTTCTTGGAGCACTCTTGGAGGAGTGTGGCATACTTGGAGTCTTGGAGCAAGAAGGCAAAGGAAGAGAAGGAAAGTGCAACAGGACATCGGGATCAACAACTACAACAGGCTTTGCTTGCAGGTACCAAGTTGCATGTATGTTTTCCTCACTAGTTTTGGCATGCATGGCATATACATGTGGTTTCTCGGTTATGATCTGTCATTGGCATGGAGGATTGCCTGAATTGATAGTGGTTTTTCCTAGCCTTTCCATTTCCTAGATAGCATGGGGTTGTGGGTTTTACTTTTATTTTATGGTTGGTTTTCTTGTGCCTTTAGTTGTGGGTTGAGTTATTAGTTGCTAGAGCCTTGGTTAGACAAACAATATGGAGCCAGGCTATAATAGCTTTGGTTGAGTTATTAGCCCTGGGGCCTTGGTTGGAAAAACACTCTGGAGCCCTTAGTGGTTTGAGTTACTAGTCCTGGAGCCTTGGTTGGAAAATCACTATAGAGCCGGGCCGTAGCTATGGGTTAAGTTACTAGTCTTGGATCCTTGGTTGGAATAAACGCTCTGGAGCCTTGGACAGCTTGGGTAGAGACTAATCCGGTGATGGTTAGTGATGTCTGACCATGAGGTGGAATACCTAGTTGAGGGTTGAGGTGGTTTGGCCTCTTAAAGCCTTGGATGGTTTTAATTGATTTGTTTTATGAGATCCTGCATTCATGTTTCGAATATGGCACGAGGGTGAATCACTGAAAGAAATATTTGGTTCATCCTAGTCTATGGTTGGGTGGTTCATGGAAGTCCCATACCTAGTCAGCCAATGCAATCATCAATAGAAGATCTCTTTCTCCTTGGTATTTTATGGGTAAATATACTTGTTTATATGATTGTTATATCCTTGATATTTATGTTGGTTATATGTTGGTTATGAATGAGTTTTATGACAATGGAAATGTATGGCTCTCATCATGTTTTGGTTAATCACTGAATGTACAATGAATATATGGCTTAATATATGGTAATGCAGTTATTGTGATGAGGCATAAATGATTCTTAGTGATTCTTAGATAAGTATGAGACCCCTATGCTCAGATCTGTTGTTTAAACCTGTAGATTGCATTTTTGTGACGTGTTTGATGAAATGTCAATCATGGCTAGTAGGGGTTCAATCAATTCCTTGTTCAAGTAATTACATTTGTATCATTATTCCACTTTTATCTTTCATTTCTGGAAGTGTCATGGAATTCTGAGCAATGACCTAAACCCTGGGGCTGAAAAAGAAGCACAAAAGTCAGAGTCGCAGGCACAGAACTACTTGGGAAAGTCCCCAGTGGCAGGCATACCCATGTTGTGGGAGCAAATGGAGGGTCTTAGTCGCACTCGTGCCCATGTCAAGGGAGCGAATGGGGTATTAATGCAGTAAAATTCAATTTGTTTGAGGGGCTAGTCACCTAGAAGGTTTGGATGGCTCCTAGGGGTGTTGTAGTATGTCTAAAAGGTCTGTGTTGTTGTGTTATGTTAGTTCCACTTCCTTAACTAACCCATAGGGATTTGAATCATATCATAGTAACTCTTCGTCACATGTTTACCCTGGTTGGTCGGTTACTTGGGTAGATGTGGGAGGAGGGTGTTACAGAGTGGTATAAGAGCAGGTTTCATTCTCTTTGGGTGATATCTGGTTTTTGTTCTCTTTGGGAGATATCCGATACCACAGAGTCATATCAGAGCATGGTTCACCCCTCAAAATGGATGGGAAATGTGTTGGTCATGCATTCATGTCAATTGCATATGTGTTACTCATATGTGTGGTCTATATGCTTGTTGTATATGCATGATGTTGGTCATGATTGCAGTGATGTCACCATGTGAAGATTAATGGTGTGTTGTGGGATTTGTTGCCATGAGTGTATGATTGGTTATGTGTTGTTGATGCATTTCAAGTGCTTACGTGTTGTCAAGTGTACATTGGTATGGTTGTTGTTGTCATGCACGAGGTCATGATGTGAAGTTGATATGGTCATGCCTTGATGACTGTACTATGCTTAGAATGATGTCTATATGTTGTTTATCTATATGCTACATATTTACATGATGTTATGATTATGTTTATACATGTATTACGTTGACTGGTTAATCTTACATGATATATCCTCCCTGAATGATGCTAAGGTACATTGGTTTTCTTATGATTGGTTTAGCTGACATAAGGTGCCTTGCAGGAAAGAGATCAAGATGACTAGCAAGATGGTAGACTAGAGTTCACGAGATTCTCCTTATGAATCTGATGGGCAGCGTGGTGTTGGGAATTCTTCTGGCTTAGCAGACACATTGAGAATCTTGAAGGCAGAAATAAGGAGTTGTAAAGAAGATAATGACATAATCACACAGGCACAGGAGAAACAAGCATAGATTAATGCAGTAATCCTTCATATTTTTTCAAAATTGCAGCAACAGGGACCACTTCGAATCAGCCATGAATAGAAGGATAGAACTAATGGGGCATATGGAAGTAGGTATCCTAGTGGGTACAGGTTGGATAGAGATGACACGATCAGAAATGGAAGGTTCTTGGACACTTAGGATAGGAGAGGTGATAAACACAGGTATTATTCTAGTTTTGGTTCTAACAGGCATCATGATCGTCTTTGTTATCATCCTTACAGGAGGAGTAAAAAGGGATATTTTTCGGATGAGTTTAAGAAATAAAACCCACCTACATTTGATGGAGAGATTAAGAAGTCATGGGATGTAAAAGCATGGTTTCTTGTAATGAATAAGTTCTTCAGATTACACGATACTCATAGAACATGAAGGCCAAAATAGCTACATTCGGTCTTAAAGGTAAAGCAGATATCTGGTGGGAAGATGTAAAGAACATCAGAGATATTGATGAGGAGGAGTTGACTTGGAGTGAGTTCGAGAGGTTATTCTAAAAGAAGTATCTATCAGAGAGATACTATGATGATAGGGAAAAATAGTTTTATGAGCTGAAGATGGGCTCTATGACCGATGAGGAGTACACAAGCAGATTTTTGGAGTTTTTGAGGTATGTGCCTTACCTCAATGAGGAGAAGGCCAATAATCAGAGATTCATTAGTGGGTTGTCGATAGCATTTAAAGACAAGATTGGTTTTGATGAGTTTAGATCATTGAAGGAGGCCATTCGGAAGCGAAATCATTGTTACGAGCAATTGAAATGCAAATCTGAGACTAAGTAGGATTGGAAGGGTAATGATAAGAATAAAGGAAAATGGGACAAGAAGGAAGAAATACCTCAAGATATAGGTAACAAAGAGAATGTCCCACCACCTAAGAAGTTCAATACATCTAGCAGAGGACAAGGACTTTGGTCTGAGGAGTAGAATGAGAGTGAAAATAGGGAGGTCATGCGGTGTTGGACTTGTGAAGGAGAGCATCTTAGGAGCGAATGTCTACAGCATCAGGGTGGTAGACCGCAGATCTACAATGCTTAGGAGGCATAGATAGTGGGAGATGTTGGACAGAGTATTCCTAGGATCTATGCAGCACTAGATAACAGGCAGGCAGATCACCAGGCATCTATTATCGAGATGGATGGTAAGCTTTATGATCAAGTTGTTTCTATTTTGATTGACCCCAGGTCTAATTATAGTGATGTTAATCCTGACCTGGTGGATAGGTGTGGTTGGAATAAATAAGTACATGCAGAGTGTTGGTTAATGCAATTGGATATAGGTACAAAGAAGCAAGTTCATCATTGGGTAAGATCTTGTGCATTTGATTTGAAGGGTATGTCTACCTCAGCTCATTTGAATAAATTATCGTTGGGATCATACAATATATTGTTGGGTATGGACTGGTTGTATTTTCATAGGACCAAGGGGGATTGTTATGACAAGGCTATTGAGTGCCTGTATGACAATGGGGAATAAAAAGTCTTGCAGAATAAGAAGAAAGCAACATTAGTGAGAATGGTGACAGTTATACAGGTCAAGTGTAGTCGTAGGAAAGGGTGTGTGATATTTGCAGTGCATATTTCTAGTGACAAAGGTAAGGAAGTTGATGATGTATATGTTTTGAGTAGGTACCCAGTTCTACAGTAGTTTTAGGATGTATTTCCCGCAAATATTTTAGAGTTTCCACCTTGCAGGGAAGTAGACTTTTCTATTGAGTTGGTACCAGGGGCAGCACCAGCATCTAAGGCACCTTACAGTATGACCACACTGGAGTTGGGAGAGTTGAAGTTGTAGTTGAATGAAATGCTTGACAAGGGATGCACTAGTCCAAGTGTATCACCATGGGGCGCACCAATATTGTTTGTGAAGAAGAAGGATGGTACTCTCAGTTTGTGCATTGATTACAAGCAGTTGAACAAAGTGACCATCAAGAACAGGTATTTGTTTCCAAGTATTGATGATTTGTTCGATCAATTGAAGGGGGCAGTGTGTTCTCAAAGATTGATCTGAGATCCAAATATCATCAGGTACACATCAAATAAAATGACATTTACAAGACAGCTTTCCAGACGTACAGACATTATGAGTTTGTTGTAGTTCCATTTGGTTTGACTAATGCTCCATCTACTTTTATGTGCTTGATGAATAGTGTGTTGCATCCTTATTTTGACAAGTTTGTTATTGTCCTCATTGATGATATATTGGTATATTATAAAAATGAAGAAGAGCATTTCGAACACTTAGCGGCAGCATTGAGATTGTTAAGAGAGCATCAGTTGCTTGCTAAGCTCAACAAGTGCAATTTGTTTCAAACTGAGGTACATTACTTGGGCCATGTGGTTTCCAAGGAAGGAATAACAGTGGATCCAGAAAAGGTAAGGGATATCATGGAGTGGGCATCTCCTAGGAAGGTGGATGAGGTGAGATCCTTGATGGGGTTAGCAAGGTATTACAGGACATTCACCAAGAACTTCTCACTGATTGCATATCCCATCACATCATTGCAAAGGAAAGGTAAGAAGTTTGAATGGAACAAGGAATGTGTAGCCAGTTTTGAGCAGTTAAAGAAGTTGTTGACACATGCTCTAGTGTTAAAGATTACAGATCTGGACAAAGAGTTTTTCACATGCAAAGATGCTTATAGGAAAGGACTTGGTGGAGTTCTCATGCAGCAAGGATGGGCAGTATGCTATGAATCATGGAAAATAAATGAGCCCAAGCAGAACTATCCAACACATGACCTTGAGTTGGCAACGAGCATTCATGCATTGAATATGTGGAGGCACTATCTTCTTAGAAAATGATTTGCATTGATGAATGATCACAGTGGATTGTGATATCTATTTGACTAACTGAATCTGAATTTCAGGCAAGCTAGATGGTTGGTCATGATCAGTGAGTTCGAATTTGAGATCAGGTATATTAAGGGTAAGTAGAATAGGGTTACAGATGCTCTTAGCAGGCTGGTACAAGTAAATCATATAGCATCTATGATCTCCTATGGGACAGATCTACAGGATAGGATCTTGCAAGCAAGTTAGTAGGATGTCACGTATATGGAGTTGTTGTAGTGGCTGCAACACCCTCCAAATTTTTGGCTTGCACTCAAATTTCAGAGCCTTCCTTGGTCTTTCCTTTTATTATTGCAAGCACTCGAGCTCATTTCATGAGCTCTCTTAGAGTCTTTTCACCCCTTTCGCTTGTTTGGCCAACTGTCGTCTTTTGGCATGCTCAATTATTTTATCATGCTTGCGGCCCTTTTCTAGTGCGTTCAAAGGTTTGTCTTTATGTGTTCAAGTTGTCTTAGCTATGTAAACATCGGTCACACTCATACACAAAGTTTTAAGCATTGTCGCACAAGTGTCGTCACGGTCGTCCTAGGGTCTATCTCAAGTGTTGCACTTGTATTTGTTCTAAACTATCTCTCAGAGGGTAATGATTTTCCGTATTGTTCTGGTGGCCCATATTGGTGTGTCATCAAATATGCTAAGTGTGTGATCACGGTTTCAAATTCCTCACAAATTTCACTTGCCTCCCACACTTAGCCCCTTTTCCGGAAATCCTCCCAACCGGGCAACTCTCTTCCATCAAACCCCGACTAAACCATGCACTGTACAGTCTCAACCCTTTGTGATGCAACCCTGCTGCCTAGAATTGCACAGTGCATAGTCACTGTCCTCTGGGGTAGTTGCACTGTGCAATTCAAGAGTTGAGCAACCTGCCTTCCTCCCCAAAATTGTGCAGCAGTTTCCTCAAGCCCAACCTAAACTGCGCATTTTGCAAGATCAGTCACCAAGCCTCCTCCCTGCCTATTGGAATCCTGCAATGCACAGAGACCCAATCATGCCTTGCCTCCCAGAACTGCGCAAAATTGTCTCCCAATTTCCTCCCTCAAACAGGACTCATTGATCCCAAAAACTGCACAGATCTGTCCTCCCAGGTCCCTCTACTGCCCAGTCCTACCTTGTCTCTGAAAACTACGTAGACCTATATCCTAGTGTCCCACCTTGCAGCAGCCATTGATGATCTCAACTGCACAATCCTACCTTCGAGTGGCCTTTCCGCTATGAAGACTGTGCTCAGGAGTTCCTCAACTAAGCATGAGTTGCGCTCTATGTAGTCTCAATCACCAGTCTCCCTCCCTATCACCTGAAACTGCGCAATGCACAGTTACTGGGCCCTATTTCCCAGCTTGTCACCTGTCCCGAGCTCGGTCCATGGATAAGAATTCATCATCTTAGACTAGGAGGTTTTTGGATTTAATGTCATCCCGTCATGAGTGAATTGCAAGAATAGGTACACTGCTAGATCATGGCGAGACGACGAAGAAGGTAAGGAAGGAGCAAACATGCTAGAAGACTCACTTCTAGCTGGATGGAAAAATAAGCTTATCAAGAACAAGTAAAGAGAGCACATGCATGCAACCACCTCAAGAGACCAAAGATCATTGAAGACCCCGCATCATCAAGCTATGCAGAGGAGAAGAGAGAGCACATCCAAGAACACATCTATCACTCAGCAGCAACAACGGCTTGACATTGCCACCTCAGCAAGCAATTCCATGTCAGTAGTGTCATGTCAAGTCGTGTCATGAGTTTTCAAAGGCCAAAACACTCTTATGGGCCATATCTGTTGTAAATCGAATGTAATGTAAAGTGGAAGTCCAATGGAAACACGTGAATATGAAGAGTCATATCAGTTGAAAGTCATAGGAAGTTGAACAGTCATGAGGGAAGTCCAAGAGTCACAAGGGTCAAGCATCACCCTTAGTTATATATACCCCCCTCATTTTATGAGCAAGGACTTTTCACCTTGGCTCCTCCCATGAAGCATATAGAGTTTCAGTCAGTTCTTTGAGGAGCAAGGAGTGGCTCCAATGTCCCACTACTAGGGCTAGTGGTGTATGATGTAAATATGCGTCTTGGAACTTTTGCTTAATACAGAAGCATGTTCAAGCCGGAATGTTTCCATGCATGACTTGTAGATGTTTGTAAGACTATTCTTTGAGCATTTGTAATTCATGTTTGTTTTACATGTATTAAGATAGTCGAACTATTTTGATTGTTTTAGTGCTTACCTTGTTAGGAATGTGTTGTATTGGTTATCTCTGTTGTCTCATCCTTGTGGACTACTCCGTAGGATACTAGATAGACCATCCTCACTTATTGGTTATAACAACCGTCACATCCATTGTGGACTACTCCGCTGGATGGTGGATGGGTCATCCCCTTTACTTTGGTTTTAACGACTGCAACATCTATTGTGGACTATTTCGTTAGATGTTGGACAAACCTTTCTTGGTTTGCGTGTGTCTCTTCCTGGGTGGTACTATTACCTCTCACTTAGAGGCTCACTTTCTCCCCCTTTTGCAATAAGAGAACCTAGACACAGTTACGTTACACACTCACCTTACTTTTCAAAGGTACTAGCGTAACACTCTCATGTGCTGAACAACGATAGTCGAGGCAAATCTCTAAGTAAATGGAAACTGGGTCATCATACCGGATGGAACTCCTACACCAAATGGTGTGAGGTCTAATTGTTAGGATATTCCGACACATAGGATATAGTTAAGTTCAACTTGGTCTAGCATAGAGTTAGGTTAGAGTTAGGTAAAGTGTGTTTCTTTACCGTTGTACATTTTGTAACTTACAATCTGACGGTCACGATATGTAGTGATCCGACGGTTCACTCTCACCTCGGTATTACCGACACTTGATCCGTGGCTTGACACCCGATTGGTCCATGAGTTCTATTTAAAGCGCATGGAGGGTCATTGTTCGGGTAATCCGTGCATGAGAGAAGCTTATGTAAATTTTCATTCTTTGATTAATAAATTGCCTGTAGTACCCACGTTGGGACAGGCCGTGGACTGTTTCCCTCCTTGCACTCTGAGGGTTTTAACCACGTCAAAAATACTAGTGTATTGATTTGAGATCTGGTTGTGAGCGGTGTCCTTTTGGTATTCTTTCTGTGGAACTTACCCTGTAAATTCCTACATGGTATCAGAGCTATTTGAGGGCCGCGTCCGTTGGTGATCCAAATCTGAAGCCGGTAGAACTGCATGCGGCTGTCGTTTCCTAGATCTGTTGTTTCTGACTGCTTTCGGGCCGAGAGGACTGCTCTGTTGCGTTCGGAGCATCTGTTCCAGTGAGGAACCCCTTTCGTTTCATGCGAAAAGGTTTCCGGTAGCCCTAGTTGCGTCATTTTTCAGATCGGGAGGTATACAGTGTTTTTTTTTTGCAGTTTACTGTTAATTTCTCTCTGCTTATTTCGGTCTCAGTTTATTTAGCCTTTTTTTTTAACCGGATCTATACCTTTCATTTCTGCGTATGCTCTTTGCCCTGCGACTCTGTGCGATCTGGGCAAATCAGAAACAGAAAGGAAGGATTTTTCTCATGCGTATGCTCTTTTCCCTGCACCTTAGTGTGATCTCGGAAAATCAGAAACATTGAGAAAAATATTTAGTTTTTCGGCTAAAGCTAACCTTGAGATTTTTTTTTAAAATTTCTAGTTTTTTGGCTAAAGCTAACTTCGAGCCGCAAGGTTCGTTTTTCTTTGCATATTCATGTTGGGTTTTATGTTTTGTGTTTTGTAGGGAAAAAGAGCTTTCTCAAGGCAAGCACGCAAACCGAGGCCCCCCCCCCCTCTCTCTCTCTCTCTCTCTCTCTCTCAAATTTTTTGTATAGATCAATTGGTTCAAAGCTATTTTTAGAGAGTAGAGGTCTTGGGTTCAAGTCTCCATTTTGTGGGGGCGGATTTTTTCATTCCCGCACATTCGTGCACTTTGCCGGCAACGTCAACAAGTTTTTTTTCAAAAAGCCATAACTTCTTCATCCGGAAGCCTTTTTCAGAGCCGTTTTTTTTAAAACCGCCTATTTTTTCGAGATCTATCCGTTGGTACACTTACTTTCAGCATCTTCAGCTTCAGTTTTTTTTTTTAAATGGAAAGTCCATGCCAAGTCATTCTTGACAGCACTAACTACTTCCAATGGGTAGAATACATGGAAGATTTACTTAGAAGTAAAGGTCTCTTCAGAATAGCCACAAACCAAGAGAAGAAACCAACAGATGAAGACAAGGCGACAAAATGGGAAAATAGACAAGATCAAGCACGTGGTTTGATAGGGATGTCTATTTCTCCTGATCTTAGATTCCACATTGCAGGACTTGAGACTCCTCATGAAGCATTAGAAAAACTTGCTAAAGTTTTTGGGATTAAAAATATAATTAGATCCCATCAACTTGAAAATGAGCTGCTTACTTTGGATCCTAATAATTTTTCTTGCATTGAAGATTTCTTGTCCAAATTCAAGACCCTTAGATATCTCTTGGAAGGTGTTAAAGTTAAGAAAGATGATGGTAACCTTATTTATTCCATCCTTACTAAGTTAGGACCAGCCTACTCTGTATTTGTTTCCACTTTCCATTCTACAAGGGAAGCTTTCATTTGTCAAGGACAAGACTACAAGGCCCCTTCCTTTGACTCCTTTTGTGATTCCTTAATAAGAGAACAGGAAAAACTCTTACACCTTGGTCTTCTTAATCTTGGAAACTCTTCCACGAAAGCGTTAGCCGCCCAGCAGCACCCAAATTCAAAGAATCCTAAGAAGTCATATCCTCAAAAGAATGGTCCTAAACCATCTCAGCCTCAAAATTAAAGATCATTTCAGCAAAATGATAAGACCAATAAAAACAAATGGAAGAAGACTGATAGACATTGTAACTTTTGTAATCGAGATGGCCACTTAGAATCTAAATGCTTTAAGAAGATGGAAGCCTTGGAAGCCGCAATGAAGAAACATAACATCCATCTGGAGCCTACTTCAACTTCAACTTCCGGAACGGCACTTTCTGCATGTCATCGTCAATCATCTCAGTCTGGTTATGCATTAAATGTATCTTCTTCTTCTTCTCATTCTCATGAGTGGCTCATTGATTCTGGAGCCTCTTGTCACATGGCCAAAAACCAAGCCATGTTTTCTTCTTTAAATGATTGTAACACCAAAAATATATATATTGGTGATGATAGATCTCTTAATGTTGTAGGGACTGGAACTGTTCATCTAGACAATGGTCAGTTCAATGATGTATTATGTGTTCCAAACTAATCCTGCAACCTTCTATCTGTCTATCAGATAACTCATTCAGGTGAAGGTAAAATTGTTGAATTTTCACCTCATGATGTTGTAATCAAGGATCTAAAAGATCCTAAACAGATTCTAGCTACTGGTCTTGCTGATGATTCCAAAAGGCTGTATAAGTTTCACAACTTTGGGTCATCCCATCTTCCCTCAGTATTTGTTGCTCATAATGATGAAGTGAGCAAACTTTGGCATGAGCGGTTTGGTCACTTAAACTATCGCTCCCTTCAGCATCTATGTAAAGAAAATATGGTGACAGGTCTTCCTATGGTATCTTGCAAAGATGGTGTTTGTTCCGGATGTGTACTCGGAAAACATCATCGGGACAGTTTTGACAAACGTGCCTCTTGGCACGCCTCAGCCCCTTTACAGCTTGTGCACAGTGATTTATGTGGTCCTCTTCCTGTTGCTTCATTCTCTGGCTGCAAGTACTTCTTAACTTTCATTGATGATTTCTCCAGACGCACTTGGGTATACTTCTTAAAACTCAAGAGCGAAGTATTTACCACTTTTTTGGCCTTCAAAGCATTTGTTGAAAAACAATCTGGACATCAAATTCTTAAGCTAAGAACTGATAATGGTGGAGAATATGTTAAAAACGCATTCATCAATTTTTGCACCGAAAATGGAATTCAAATGCAACATACTGTTCCATACACTCCACAACAAAATGGTGTAGCTGAAAGGAAAAATCGCACCTTAAAGGAAATGGCTAATTGTATGCTGCAATCTAAAGGACTCAGTCTTAGTTTTTGGGCCGAAGCAATTAATTGTGCAAATTATATAATCAATCGCACTCCTACTAAGGTTCTAGAGAATATCACTCCAGAAGAAGCTTGGAGTTCCATTAAACCAGATGTAAGTCACTTTCGTGTGTTTGGAAGTGAAGCATGGGCCCATATTCCAGATGAAAAGCATAAAGCTTTAGAACCTAAGAGTGAGAAATGTACTTTTGTTGGATATTCTGAAGATGTAAAAGGTTATAGACTTATTCCATTTAAGTCCAAAAATGTTATCATTAGAAGAGATGTAAAATTTGATGAAAATAAATCGGCCTGCGAGCCTAGTCCGGCGGATGTGCCACCTCTTCCTATCTCTTCTATCTTTGAAAACATTTCTTCTTCTGATGATGAAAGCGAGGATGATAATCCTCCCCCACCTTCTCAGGATCCTCAACTTCCAAGATGGGTCCGTGCTACTCGGGATGCAGCAGGTGATCTTGCCGGTAATCCTACAGATCAGCGACGTACACGTTCTCAGTTTGAAAGAGCCTCTTCTTTACTGGCTCAAGCTCCAGTAAATCATGATCCTGACACTTTTGCAGAAGCTTCAGGCCATCCACATTGGGAAGCAGCTATGAATGAAGAATATCATTCATTGATGACAAATGATACATGGGATCTTGTTCCTCTACCAAAGGGACGCAAACTTGTTAGATGCAAATGGGTTTACAGAACCAAGTATGGACCAGATGGGAAAGTTGATAAACATAAAGCTCGTCTAGTTGCTAAGGGCTTTTCACAGGTTGAAGGCATTGACTACACTGAAACCTTCTCTCCAGTTGCCAAAATGAACTCTATCCGCCTTGTTCTTTCCCTTGCTGCCTCTTTAAAATGGGAAGTCCATCAAATGGATGTTAAATCTGCCTTCTTGCATGGGGACTTGCAGGAAGAAATCTATATGGAACAACCCATTGGCTTCATACAAACAGACTCCAGCCTCGTTTGTCGACTTAAGAAATCCCTTTATGGCCTCAAGCAAGCTCCTCGGGCTTGGTATGCCAAAATGGATAGCTTTCTTTTAGAATCTGGCTTTTCTAGGTGTCATTCTGACAATACTGTCTACACCAAGAAAGTGGGCAACTCTCTTATCATCCTTGTTCTTTATGTTGATGATCTTATTCTTACTGGTAGTGATCCCAACCTTATCAACCATGTGAAGTCCAGCCTTAAAAAGAAATTTGAAATGACAGACTTAGGACACTTACACTATTTTCTCGGTCTTCAAGTCTTGCAATCCCAAGAGGGTATTTTCCTTTCCCAGTCCAAGTATGCTTGTGATATTCTTCGTCATTTTCACATGGAAGACTGTAAGCCAGCCCCTTCTCCCTTTCAGTCCGGAGTCAAACTTTCAGTCTCTTGTACTTCTCCTGAAGTTGATGCTACCTTATACCGTCAACTTGTCGGAAAACTCTTGTATTTAACCCATACTCGTCCTGATCTTTCCTTTGCTGTTGGCCTTGTTGCTCGTTTTATGCAAAACCCCCGTGAAAGTCATTGGAAAGCAGCTAAAAGAATACTTCGTTATGTTCGAGGTACAGTACAGTTTGGGATTCATTACAGTGCCAAAGCAGCTCCTCTGTTAGTTGGTTTCACTGATTCTGATTGGGCTGGTGACCTTGATGATCGGAAGTCTACTGCCGGTTATGTCTTCACTCTTGGTTCAGGACCTATTACATGGGCTTGTAAGAAACAGGCTGCCATTTCTCTTTCGTCAGCAGAAGCAGAGTATCGTGGTGCCGTGGAAGCTAGTAAGGAAGCCTTGTGGCTTCGTCAGATCCTATCAGAGTTTGGCTTTGAGCAGCAGCATCCAACCACACTTTGGTGTGATAATCAAAGTGCCATTCAGCTATGCAAAGATCCAGTCCAGCATCAGCGCAGCAAACACATTGAACTACACATGCACTTCATCAGAAAGCTCATTCATGACCATGTTCTTGAAGTGCAATATTGTCCAACAGATGATCAGGTTGCAGACATCTTCACAAAGGCTCTCACAGAGGCGAAGTTCACTAAACTTCGATATATGCTTGGAGTTCAGGAAGTTGTCACTAAGGGGGGATAGGCTCTAGTGCCTCCTTCCTTCTCCTATTGTGTCATATTTGTAAATCCTTCAATCCTATCCCAAGTTGTTCTTAAGGGGGGATGTTAGGATATTCCGACACATAGGATATAGTTAAGTTCAACTTGGTCTAGCATAGAGTTAGGTTAGAGTTAGGTAAAGTGTGTTTCTTTACCGTTGTACATTTTGTAACTTACAATCCGACGGTCACGATATGTAGTGATCCGACGGTTCACTCTCACCTCGGTATTACCGACACTTGATCCGTGGCTTGACACCCGATTGGTCCATGAGTTCTATTTAAAGCGCATGGAGGGTCATTGTTCGGGTAATCCGTGCATGAGAGAAGCTTATGTAAATTTTCATTCTTTGATTAATAAATTGCCTGTAGTACCCACGTTGGGACAGGCCGTGGACTGTTTCCCTCCTTGCACTCTGAGGGTTTTAACCACGTCAAAAATACTGGTGTATTGATTTGAGATCTGGTTGTGAGCGGTGTCCTTTTGGTATTCTTTCTGTGGAACTTACCGTGTAAATTCCTACACTAATTGGGATCTTATACTGGGGAGGTCCCCTGAATGTTGGCGGATCTAGCACTGTCAACAGGAGCTTAGGCACAGATTATAGCAAAGTATAGGTACAAGTATAGGTAGTGGTATAGGTACATGTACATGCAGTGGTACAGGTACAGGTGCAAGTGCAAGTGCACAGAATGTGGACTATTATTTCACAGCACATGGATTGGTTAGTTATAGAAACAGGATATATGTGTTATACAGTAGTGAGCTCAAGAAGGTAATCTTGAGGGAGTTTCATGGGAAACCATATCCAGGTCACCCAGGATATCAGAAGACACTAACAACAGTGAATAATTTTTACTATTGGCCGAATTTGAAGAGAGATGTAGCAGAGTTTGTGGCTACGTGATTGGATTGTCAGCAGGTGAAGGTAGAGTGTAAGCATCCAAGTGGACCACTACAGTCAATTCCAATTCCAGAGTGGAAATGGGAGGTAATTTCCATGGGCTTTATCACAGGTTTGTCGAGGACATCTTGAGATCATGATTCCATCATGGTTGTGGTGGACAAATTAACGAAGGTACCGCACTTCATTCTAGTGAAGTCTACATACTTAGTGAATGACGTGGCACAAGTATTCATAAGAGATGTGGTGAGATTGCATGGTGTTCTGCAGAAGATTGTGTCAAAAAAGAATTCGAAGTTCACTTCAAATTTTTGGAAAGATTTGTTTGCAGGTTTAGGTAAAGAGTTGGCCTTCAGCATAACTTATCATCTGCATACATATGGACAGACAGAGAGGGTCAACAGGATATTGGAGGACATGTTGAGGATGTATGTGATGCATCAGCAGTGGAAGTGGGAAGAATATATTCCACTGGTAGATTTTTCTTACAACAATGGGTATCAGGAATATTTGAGGATGATTCTGTTTGAAGCATTGTATGGACGGAGTTGCAATACTCCCATCAGTTAGAGTGATCAAGTTAATAGGGTTTTGATTGGACTAGACATGTTGGTGGAAATGGAACAGGAAATGTAGGTAATCAAGAAGAATCTGAAAGTAGCACATGATAGGAAGAAGAGATATGCAGATCAAAACAGGTCGTTTAAGGAGTTTCGGGTTAGGGAGAATGTATACTTGATTGACTGATCTGTATTGTGGGTGGATCTAGAAGGAGAATTCTAGCGGGAACCTCAGTGCATTTTGCAGAGAAAGACGCTCATGATCCAGAACTGAGAAATCGAGTAGGTTAAAGTGTAGTGGAAGCAATTTGGGCCCGATGAAGCTACATGGGAGATGGTGGATCAGATGCGGGCTATGTATCCTTCTCTATTCGTCGGTTAAGCGAATGTTTTGGTATATGTCTTTGGTATATGTTTCAATATATGTTTTGGTGTATGGTTTGGTGTATGTACATATGTATATGGATGTAAATACCACCATGAGTTGTGTTATAAAGGTTTAATAAGCGATAAGGGTGTCATGTCATTATGGTTGTCATGTTGTTATGTTTTCATATTGGTTTACTTCTCAGCAAGTTGATCATTGTAAAGATTGCAATGAGCTAAGCTATAAAGCTCCATTGGAAATATGTTTTGTTTACAACATTTTTGTGGTTGTAGGTGTCATTGAACACCAAGGATGGTGTTCCCCCAAGGGGGAGGGTTCTGTAACAGCCCTGGTAAAAAATCCATGTAAAAATAAATAAGGTAAAATAAGATCTTGGTCATGGGACACGTGTTCCAAGTTGAATTTTGGGAAAAAAACATAGTGATAGGCATCACTTGTGGTTAATTAATGGCTAAGGAAATTCGCAAAGGCAATGGCTAAGGAAATTGGCAAAGGCAATGGCTAAGGCTTTGGAAAGGCAAAGTGGCATTTATTGGCATTTTATTTATGAAAATAATGGAAATTAGGAGAAAAGGGAGGTGAAAGGTCACATGTTGCATGTGAGGATGAAAATTAAGGAAAATTATGGAAAATGAAGAAAATAGAGGCCTCATTATTAAAAAAAAAATTGCAGATTAGTTCACAAACTTTTGTCAGTTCAGTTTTGTAGCTCTCTCTATATTCTCTCTCTCTCTCATACTCTTGGACACACAAAGTTTCTTGGAGCACTCTTAGAGGAGTGTGGCATACTTTGGTTATTGGAGCAAGAAGGCAAAGGACGAGAAGGAAAGCACAAGAGGACATCAGGATCAATAGCTACACCAGGTTTTGCTTGCATGTGCGATTTGCATGTATGTTTTCCTCACTAGTTTTGGCGTGCATGGAATATGCATGTGGTTTCTTGGTTATGATTTGTCATTGGCATGGAGGATTGCCTGGATTGACAGTGGTTTTGCCTAGCCTTGCCATTTCCTGGATAGCCATGGTTTTATGGGTTTTACTTTTCTTTTCTGGTTGGTATTCTTCTGCCTTTAGTTGTGGGTTGAGTTATTAGTTGTTGGATTCTTGGTTTGAAAAACGCTCTGGAGCCCTATAATAGCTTGAGTTGAGTTATTAGTCCTGGAAAATTGGTTGGCCAAATGCTCTGGAGCCCTTTGTGGGTTGAGTTACTAGTCCTGGAGCCTTGGTTGGAAAAACGCTCTGGAGCTCGACAGCATTTGTGAGTTGAGTTACTAGTCCTAGAGCCTTGGTTTGAACAAACGCTCTAGAGCCCTGGACAGCTTGGGTAAAGACCTATCTAGTGATGGTTAGTGACGTCTAGCCATAAGTTGGAATCACCGATTGAGGGTTGAGGTGGTTTTTCCTCTAGAAGCCTTGGATGGTTTTGATTGATGTGTTTTATGAGATCCTACATTCATGCTTGGAATATGGCATAGGAGTGATTGGATGAAAGAAATATTTGGTTCAACCTAGTCTACAACCGGGTGGTTCGTGGAAGTCCCATACCTGGTCTTCCTATGCAATCATCAATAATATCTCTCTTTATCCTTGGTATTTTATGGGTAAATATACTTTTTTATATGTGTTTCATATGGACGTTATATCCTTGATATTTTTGTTGGTTATATGTTTATGAATGATTTTTATGAAAGTGGAAATGTATGGCTCTTATCATGTTTTGGTTAATCACTGAATGTATAATGAATATATGGCTTAATAGATGGTAATGCAGTTATTGTGATGAGGCATCAATGCTTCTTAGTAATTCTCATATACGTATGAGATCCCTATGCTTATATTTGTTGTTTAAACTTGTAGATTGCATCTTTGTGACATGTTTGACGAAATGTCTGTCATGGCTAGTAGGGGTTCAGTCAATTCCTTGTTCAAGTAATTACATTTGTATCATTATTTCACTGTTATCTTTCATTTCTGGAAGTGTCATGGAGTTCTGGGCAGTGACCTGAGCCCTAAGCCTGAAAAGGCAGTACAAAAATCATATTTGCGGGCAAATAATTGCTTGGGAAAGTCCCTAGTCACATGCATACCCATGTTGTGGGAGCGACTAGAGGGTCCTAGTCGCACTTGCACATGTCATGGGAGCGACTAGAGGGTCCTAATCGCACTTGCACATGTCATGGGAGCGACTAAGGGATTAATGCAGTAAACAGTCAGCTTGTCTTAGGGGCTAGTCACATGGAAGGTTTGGATGGCTCATGGGGGTTCTGCAGTATGTCTGAAAGGTTTGTGTTGTTGTGTTCAGGTGATTCCAGTTCCTTAACTGACACATAGGGAGTTGAATCATATCATAGTAACTCTTCGTCACATGTTTATCCTAGTTGGTCGGTTACTTGGGTAAATGTGGGAGGAGGGTGTTACAGGCAGTTAAAGCATAGTGATATCTAGTATCAAGACTTGGTACAGAAGGGAGAAGTATGACTCCATTACTATTCTATAGTCAAGCATATTGTTCACAAAGATTTTGTCCTAGGATGAAGTCTATGTACTTAGAGGAATAACTTGGATTGATTGAGCATGTCTCTCTTAGCAAGAGGGAGTGATGAAATTGTAGCATCAAGGACATTCATTCTCCCTGGGTTAGGCATATTTACCGAGATTAGGAAAAATGGTCCTGGGATAGTCATTCTCCCTGGGTCAAGTATGTTAACTGAGATTAGGGAGAATGGTTTGGCAGAGGATAGTCATTCTTCTTGAGTCAAGCATGTTGAACAAAATTAGGAATAATGGTCTTAGAGGCATAGAATTACTCAACCATAGAGTTAAGTGGGTTCCTCTCAGCATCATGCTCATAATTACTCTCTAGATAGGTTGAGTGAGCACATTTAGCATCATGGCCTAGAATTACTCACGTAGAGTGAGGCCTTTGGGCTTGGGACAAGGATTACTCAAATGGATTGATTGTGTCCCAAGGGTTTCACCATGGATCAAAGAGATTAACCAAGATGATGGTAAACCATGACTATTTTGTATACCCTAGATCGGAGGCGCCGACCATAATTTTGGTGAATAGTTGATGCTAATGATGTATAATGGGTCAGAGGTTCTAACCAAAGTTATGGTAACTAGTTGATGTGATTTACCATCGGTCAGAGTTGTTGACTAGGATTATGGTAATTAGGTGATATTGATGTTGATGAAATTGTTTTAACCTTTTCTTAGAAAAAATTGTCAATAAGAGAACATATGGATAATCATTATCAATACATCTCTAGCTAAGAGGGAGCGTTGAATTTTTCAGTTATGTTATGTCTTTATAATTAAATGGTCTAGTCCTATACATATATGTAAGACATGTTCATCATGTCAGCTTCAAAAGAAAGGGAATTTTGAATTTCTATATTTGAATTTTTGGCTCCAAAATTATCATGTTGGCCCTCCTTAATATCAAGTCGGTTTTCCCCTATAGACACACCTATTTGAGTTCATCAAAACACTATATATACCCATTCAACCTCATAAATTGAGAAGCAATTCAAATCACTCTTGTATTTTATGTTCACGCTGGGAATTAATCTTGGGCAAAAAACCATATTGAACAGAAGGTCGAATATGAGAAGAACGTCTCTGAGGCATAGGAATTCAATTTTATGGGAAGCTAATACATGGTAGACCAAAATCTGCGCAGATGTATCTCTTGGGTACAAGATCAAATTCTGGGCAAATCCATCTCTTGGGAAGCATACCAAACTTTGAGGCTACTTATTTTGTTTGACCAGGTTTGACCTAGGTTTGTTCATAGTCAGTTTGACTTATGTTTTGACTGGAAAAATAAGATTGTATCTCTTGTTGAATTGAATGATTTCTCTAAGGAAAAGGTTGTTGGGTTTTTCCCCCAAGTGGGTTTTCCTAGTGTAAAATACTTGTGTCTCTTAATTGGCTCTCTTTATGATCCAACTATCATTTTTGTTATATTGTTGATGTCTTCTATGTAATTGCTTAATGATGAATAAGAATATGAAAAGGATTAAAACATTATAAGTAATTATCAGTTTAGAAGACCTATGAAAAATCAACACCTTGGAGTGGTTTTCAAAGGTTTGCTTGATGTCCCCATAGTTCAGCTGATAAATGTCCCCATTGAGATTTAGTGTTTCAATAAAAAAGTCCATGATTTCTTTTTAGCAAAAAAAGCTTCAAAGAGTCCTCGTAGAGAGTGAAATTGTGGTGCATTTTTATTATTGAGTTAGAATCATTCTTCATAGTCCTTTAGGAATTCATTTTCTCGTTCAAGTATCAAAAAAATATGGTCCCTTGTATCTCTTGCTTTACAATAGTCCACATAGTTTTTTTTAAGGTTTGCCTCTTACTTTATTTTCCCAACTAAAGATGTTATTTCCTTCCAAACTAATGAAACATCTTAGAGCATAATCTTGTAATTTGGAGGGAAAGAGTTTGAGCTTCTATAATCATAAATCTTACATACAATATAAAACTCAAATAAGAAGGTATCAATATCTTCAATGGGTGATTCATAAAATTGAGAGAGCATAAGCACATTGATGTTTTTCAACTTTGCCTCCCCATTAATTTCCTTAATAGGAAATTCAAAATCCTCTTTAACATATTATTGTTTTGCATCTTTAACCATGGCATAGTGAGATGGAGCTCCTTCTTCTTGTTAGAAGTTTTCAAATTTTATCACTTACCTCTCCCGAACATCTACAACATCTTTTGTTTCTTTTGGAGAGGAGAAATTACAACCAACCCATTGTTTTTGGTTGTTAGTTCTTTGTTCAAAGGTTGGGGTTTTAGGAAAAAATTTCCCTAACTTTTTTCTAAGTCGAGAAATGCATGTTTTCTAAAAAAAAATTGGAAATGTTGTTATCATGAAAGAAGAAATGTGAATAAAATTCCATGTTCTTTTTAGTGAGGAAAATATAATTGCAAACTTTTAGCACCTCCCTAAAAATGGCACCAACAAATGATAGATTTTAGAAATGTAGCTAAAGTACTATCTCTTCTAGCTCTTTGCTTTACCTACCAACTAAAATGATACAAACCTACAAAATGTTATGCACTATATGTGTAAAGCACTCTCTTCAATCTTCCATTATAAAATTATCTAAAATGTTACTGTTAAAAAAATAAAAAAAATGCTAAGACGCTACTCTAACTATTACCAATACAAACCCATTTTGAATTATATCTTTATTTTTATTTTAAATATAACTCTAAATATTTATTTTATATATATATATATTCTCTAAAAGTTTAGCCCAGTAATAAAAAATTTAAT